>CM053152.1:89263950-90003950 GCA_028571685.1 Heterohyrax brucei | reverse complement strand
TCAGCTGGCACTTTTATCCTAACAGACTTTATTGGTGAAGGAAGTGATGCACTGCTTTAGCCTCAGGCTGAGGAGCCTAATCCCACTGCAGGATAGTGACCAATAGCTGGCCAACTGGCACCAGTTGTAATAGAATGACCATCCAGGCACCTACTTGCTGAAAAGGAAAACTGTGCTCTACATAAAAAAGGGAAAAAGCAAGTTAAAAAAAGAGTGTGGATAGGAAGATCTTGTCTCTGTGAATCTGCATAACAACATATACACACTCACATATAGACCAACACCTGCATACCTGCAAAAGAAAACGTAAGAACCTACATCAAAGTATGGGCAGCAATATTTATTATAGTTCTAAGATTTCCAATTGCTCTACTAAGAAGTTGACTTGCTTTATGTTTCAAAAAAACAAAAGACAGGGACCTCAAAAAATAAATAACATTGAACAGTAAAGAGACTACTGAAGAGTAATATGGGATGACGCACATCAGGCAGTGTTACACACACACGCACACACCACCATACACACATACATCCATAGCACAAATGACGACTTAAAAAATGAGAGATGACAGACACTAACACGTGTTGGAAGGAGTGTGAACAGCTGCATGATTTTGCATGCAGCACTTCTCAAGAGTGAAAAATCCTGATGTGTTTACCTTCATCTGCTTCCAAAGGCTGGTCCGCCAATGGCTGGCTGAGTGCAGCCTCTTCTGTGCCCACAACATGCTGAGGCTCTAGTTCCAGGATGGCTTCAGCATTTGCAGCGACCGCCTCAGCTGCCTGTGGCAACGCATCACTCTCAATCTCCACTTGCATCTGGGTGGACACGTGGATGCTTTGCTGGTCCACAGTGCTGTCATCGATGGAGGCGGCTTGCTGGTGCTGCTGGAGCTGCTGAGCAAGTTCATACCTCCAAAACAAAAAGAGAATTCAGATTAGACACTACCCACAGGTACCCATACGATGGCCCAGAGTGGAACATCATATTTTGTCAAATAACTTGTTTTGCTCTTAAACCACTTCATCTCAGAGCCACAGTAGCAATATCATTGAAACCTAAATGCTCTCAAGTCTCCTTGCCTTTGAGTCCTCTCCTAGCTAAGGGGCAGGAGGACAGAGAGGGTGAAGGACAATGAACATCAGGATTTCCAAAAGTTTAAAAAGTGAAAAAATACCACATCTTTAAAAATAAAACTTTCCCAACTCAAATTCTGAAACAAGCTAAGGTGTTATGAAAAAGAACTGTATAACATGATGCAGTCCACCTGCAGGCAGGTTTACGTGGCATAAGCTGAAGTGGACAGGGTGTTGAGGAGGTAGGGTATCATAGCTGGCTACCCCTCGGTCAAGGATCATGGATGTATATGTGGCCAGTAGTCAATCATGTTACAGACACACAGTACAAAGCAGTGACTTTGTACCAAGCTATACAAAATAAATTCAGTATTTATTCATCAAGGCTAACCATATCTCTTTTATGGAGAAAGATGAACAATAAAATGCAGTGGCTGAAACAGATAACTTTAAAACAGACCTCCATAAATGGGAACTAAATCCGTAAGTTCTGAAACCATCTCATCCCAACAAGGCTGGCCATGATCCATAAAAAACAAAACAACAAATGCTGGAGAGGCTGTGGAGGGATCAAAACTCTCCTACACTGCTGGTGTGACTGAAAAATGGTAGAACCTCTTTGGAACGCTATTTGGTGCTCCCTTAAAAAGCTGGAAATACATATAGCATTTGATCCAGTAATCCCACTGCTCAGAAAATATCCTACAGAAACTAAGGCTGTCACATGAAGAGATACATTCACACAAATGTCCACTAAAGCACAGTTCACAATAGCAAAAAGATGGAATCAACCCAGATGCCCATCATCAGATAAACGGATCAACAAACTACAGTACATACACTCAATGGAACACCATGCAATGATGAAAACCAATGATGGTTTTAGGAAGCATCTCATAACCTATTTTTAACTGGAAGAGATAATGCTGAGTGAAATCAGTCAGTGGCAAAAGAACAAATATTGTACGAGACTCCTGATACAAAGACTTAAAAACAGACTTATGTACAGAATAAAGGGCTCTTTGATGGTTACAAGGGGGGGGGGAAGGAGAAAGAGAGTTGGTCATAGATTAGTTCATAGAAATTTGGTTAGGTGAAAGCAGTGACAGCACAACAGCAGAAACTAGATCAGCTTAACTAGACTTCACCATAAACTGAAAGCTCTTCTAATCTCAACACAATATTGCAAGGATAAGAGTAACGGGGGCAGGGATCTGGGGATCATAGTTTTGGGAGACATCAAGGCCAATTGGCATAACTAGCCTATTGCTAAGAGAGTCTTCTGCACCCCATACTGCTGAGTGGCAACTGGGGCCTTAAAAGCTAGAAGCTGTCATCTGAGGTACACCAAATGGTCCCAACTCAGCTGGAACAGATGATCACTGAGAACCCGAAAGACATGAGGGAAAAAGAGCTCAGGAGACAGAAGGACCCAGGAGAATGTGAGACTGTTTCAACATGTGACCAGAAGAACCAGATGGTGCCCAGCCACCACGAAAGACAGCCATGATGGGACACACAGTGTTGAGTCCCTCTGGCAACGTGAGAAAAAGAGGGGTGCAGCTCAAGAACTCTACTGAAAGACCAGAATTGATAGTTCGATAGCCTGGACGAGCATGGTCCCTAAACTTGCTGCTGCCCTTGACCAGAAAATACTACTGAGGTTAACTCACTGGACAAAAATGTACTTGACCCAGGGATACAGTGTGACCATATATGGCATGTGTACTTTACGGTTCTACGTATTTATAGGAGACTGTTCTACTGGTCTCTTTCTAGGACAGGAACTTGTTAGGAGGATACCACAAGTATAGAAGGAAAAGGAGGAGTGTGCTGTCACCAGGCAAGGACAGCAGAAGGAGCTGCAGGTAGGTGGGCATGGGAAATTGATTTGGATTGTATAATTTCACTTAATCACAATTAAAAAAACCTCCAACAATTATCTGACATGCTTCTGGGTAATACACACACTACCTATGACAATCAATGACTTGAGATACAGATCTCCCTGGTTAGATTCACACAAGTTCCACCCTATGGTCTATGCTACTCAGAATTTCTTTCTTAGTTCTGAACAGAACCATCCTCATCATTTTCTTCTATCAATAAGCAGTCCATTCTCAATTACTTCTACTGAAGAAGAGGAATAGGCAATAAAAATGTCACACAAAATAGTGAAGAGTTACAAAATAAACCAGCTCCTCACCTAACGACATGGTCAGCTTCCCACAACCAGGTCATCATGTGAAAATCTGCATTATGTGCAAATGGAGGATAACCACATCAGATCACAAAACAGAGGGTGACTACATCCTTACAGAACTGACAAACCTCTGAGAACCATGGCCCAGCAAAGTTGGCACACAACCTTAACCACCACAGCCAGAATTATTTCATTTGTTACTGCCAGACATACGTCATTAACGTGCGAAATAGTCAGACAGTAAGTGTTCACTACTATCGCCAGCCAAAAAAGCCAAGTGCCATTGTAAAATGTTGGAAAAGAAGATAGTTGATAAATGGGGAATAGCCAAAGCCAGCCATAGGGTTGCCATGAATGGAGAATAGGTGAAGAGTAGTAAAACCTGTGAAAGCCAGAAGCTATAAAAGGTGGAAATCAGTCAGAGAAGGAAAACAAATATTTTCCACTAAAAGGATAGAAAAGTGGTGAGACTGAACCTAGCCAAAGACAGAAAACTTGGAAGACATGGAAAAGCAATGCAATCCTACTGAGTTCAGGTTTTCAGAGTTTTCCCTGTACTTCCTGGACAAAATTGTTACACCTTTCTTGTAACTATTGCCATATAGTAACTCTGGGAGCTCCCCGGCTAGCCTAAAAGTTGACAGTCTAAATCTACCAGTTACACACTGGAAATCCTATATGGCTGTTCTACTCTTCTATAGGTTTGTAATGAGCTGAAACTGACTTGACAGAACCTGACAGTGACATGTAATACTCACATGTGTGTCTCTGTCTTCTCCCCATTTTCATCTAGTTAGGAGGAAACACACCATGCACAGTTACCAGAGGCGGCTTGTGCTCTGTGGTTTCTGTTGTTCTTTTTTTATTTTAATGAACAGACTTTACTATAGCGACCTTCCACATCTATTTTTGAGTCAATGTATATAGTGTTTCGGGAACTGCCAACACTTCAAACAAAGGGAGGGACTATGAGGTCCACTGCTTTCCCAGCACGCAGATTCTAAAACAGGAGAGATCCTAGCTCTGCTATACCACAGGCGTACCAGTCTTCCGATTAACATCTCAAAGTCATACAGTAAACTCCTAAAATAATGGTGGGTACATATTCTCCAATGTGATCTGTGACAACCAAGGAACGATGCAATACTTCTACTTATAGTTGGCTCCATGGAAACAGCTAACCCACTTTCCCAGTAATTACACTACTGGCCAATGGATCCATAAATAAGTATCTTAAAGCCTTTACTCTCAGTATTACCATAAAAGGCACACTGAATAGGACTGGATTCCTGACAGAGAAAATATGATTTCAAATTCCACTGCACAAGCTTCAGGATCCAAGTCCCATAATTTTAGCACAAGGACGGAGACATGTCACCTGCACTAGCTAGTAGCTTTAATATTTACATATTTGTGACTGCCGTTTCCAATCACATGCACAGCATATAATTCTCTCCTTAAAATACAGTAAAGTGCAGCTCAACACGTAACTGGCAAGAGTACACAATACTACTCTACTGACACCACACTCCCTGGATGGCCTGAAGAAGCAGCTAAACTTGCCAGCTAAGTATCCAAGAGTACTGCAATCAAAGTTGTTAAGTTTGTCAAATGGTCCTATACATCCAAATACAGTATACTTTCAAAAAAATTATTTATCAGAGTTCACTTATTCTGATATGTGTTTTGTTTGCTAGGCAACATCTTGATAGACACACTGGGGTAAAATACTGTCCAATAAATGCTCCAGGACTGAAGACTCAATGTCCCTTTTAGGATGGCTGGTCACCCTGACTTTCAGAGTCCCCTCATCAATCCTTTCTGACAGTACGAGTAGAAAACTCCAGTTATTCATGGATTCTGAAAACAGAAGGAAACACACTTCTGTGCTCACCTCCATCTGGAGACGAGACTGCCTCAACAAGTAAAAACAGAAGTTGGACTTCAGTGATGGATTTATGCAACACCTAAAATGTACATTCTCTGTACACAACAAACAATAATTACTACTTGGATATCAAAATGAAATCAGAGTTGACTAATATTTCCTCTTTTGAAATCTTCACTACCTAACTACACGAAACATAATTAGATTTAGCATCTCATCTGATCACCATCAGCTTTAAAAGAAAGTCTGCAAAGCAATTAGCCCAAGTCAGATTATTCAGTGTTATATTAAGAGTAAAAATGCTAATGACTTGGTCTGAGGCTCTCAGTGGATCCTTAGAACTGTGAGTCATTGATGTTGAGTCAAATCTGACTCCAAGAGAGCTGCAGAACAGAAGAAAACTTCGCTATAGGGTTTCCAGGGCTGTAATCTGTGTGGAAGCAGACTGACACATCTTGCTGCCACTGAGAAGTTGGTGGGTTCAAAATGCCAACCTTCTGGCTAGCATCCAAGCGCATAACCACTGAGTAACCAGGGTTCCTGGTTATTGGACACCGATACATAAACTTCTTTAGCCCACGTACTCCCAAGCTAGATATAATACATAGGATAGAAAGATATTTCTTAAAAATGCTCCCAGCCTCATTCGGGAATTATAAAGATGATCACATGAAAGCCACAATCAGCAGCACACCTACCTGTGGGTTTTCATGTGCTTTTTGCAGTTGAGGGAGGTCTTGAATGTTTTCTGGCAGTAGGGGCACATGTAGGGCCGCAGATTGTTGTGGATGCCCATGTGCCGGCGCAGGCTACCACCCGTGGTGAATGCGCCATTGCATATGAGACACTTGAACGACTTCAGACCCGTGTGTGTGCGGATGTGTGCCTTCAGCACACCTGCAGACACAAAGCCTCTTCCACATTGAGAGCACTTAAAAGGCTTTTCACCTGTATGTGATCTAAATGGAATGAAAAGTTTATTGAATGAGCAATGGTCCCTTACACTTTCACCGTGCTTCTAATTTAGAATGCACTCTCATGTATTATTTCACTTGATGGCCACATTTTTTTTTAAAGCTAAAGCAGCAGACACAACTTTCCACAGCTTACAAATGAGAAGACCAGGACCAGAAGGTTTAAGACTTGCTTAAAGTCACACAGTTGGCATACAACTGAGACAAACTAGAACCCAAGTCTGCTAGGTTCTATGCTTGGTTCAGGACATCACACAGTTTCACCCACGGATCAAGTTTCTAACTTCTTCTAGCAGGAATTACCCTAAACTGTGAGGAAAACACTTTAAGAACATCATTCTAATGAAATAAAACACACACTTTTCTGATATTCCCTGGAAATTGCAAATGCTAAAATATAGTAAAACTGTACCAGGAGAAAAAAAAAAATCAGTGGCAATTTCCCGATAAAACATTTTAGACAAGGCACTGAGGAACAAAAATATTAATGACCCTAAAAAATATTTTCGAATCAAATGAGAGACTTTACACACCAAAAGCTAACACTGCAACCTTCTATACTTCTAGAAGTTGCTAGGCCACTAAATCACTCAAAATGACAAGGACACTGATTCCCACTTCTGAATCTATGTCACCTTACCTGATGTGCTGCTTAAGGTGGCAAGATTTTTTATATGCTCGGTGACAGTAAAAACACTTGTATGGTCTATCTGCTTCATTTACAAAATTATTATTAAAATAATTTTGAAAAAACTGGTTTCTTGGAATGGGCTGAATAAGACCTAAAAATCAAAAGAAAAGCAAGAATAATCCACTGTCAATGCTACTTAAAAAGTAGTATTTCAAGTCATTTGCTTTAGGCAGAAGAAGAAAAATTCTAAAGAGCTAAAGGATAGATACCAAGGTCGCAACTGAATGCTATTTTAATTGTAAACTTCTTAGGAACTGTTTAAAGAGAACCTGCTAGAAAACATTTATAACTTACATATTTTTTTAATACAAGTAATATGTTAACATGGAACTGACAGCTCACAAAACTACGTCCCAAATTTAGGCCAATCAGGATATATTACAGGATTCACTACAATACACTAGGAAATACACTGCAGTCAAGGAAGACATAATTCTAACATGACCTCTATTCTTAAAAGGTCATGCTTTCACAGATATTTTATTAAAGGAGTAGCTGTAAATAGTGAGATTCCTAACTTAGACAATCCAGGTTTTACATACTTTATTTTTGCTATTATCCTAAGCAGTACTGCTCTCTCCCCACCTCCCTATCCCCACTTTTTAAATGGTGCTTTAGGTGCAAGTTTACTGCTGAAGTTACTTCCTCATACAAAAATTTATATACATACTGTTTTGTGGCATTAGAGGTAATCACCACAGTGTGATGCTGCCAGCACCTTCTTTCCACCATGGATCTCCTGGGTTCATTCAACCAGTTTGTGTCCCTTCCTGCCTTCCTATCCTGCTTTTGGACAGGAAATGCCCATCTGGTCTCATAAATATGATTGAACTAAGCAGCACAAGTCTCCCATGTATTATTTTTGTTTTTGTTCTATCTACTTCAAAGGAAGAATTCCTTTAGGCTGAACATCTAATAAATATGACTTAATCATCAGGCAATCTATGCAATTCAGGACAAACTTAGGTGTAAACCATTTGAATTACTCAGTAGTGTCCTGGAACTTGAAGAAGGAGCTGTCTGCCATCAGCACCACATCAGTCTTGACCAAGGACACAATTTCAACACTCGTTCAGACACAACCATGGTTTTAGTTTTGACTGTGAGACATACTGGCCGGTAAAGCAAAACACTACATGACAATGACTGCATTAATACCATGCCTGAATCTGTCTGACTACGTAGGTCATATTTCTACATCTTTCTTGAGACACCAAGGGAAGGAATACTTGGTCAACTGTGAACAAAGCCTCTGCTGCCCTTACCTAAGTCGGTGATGAGAATTGGCTCCTGCAGAGGAATATCAGGCACCAGAGAGTTGGCCTTGCCCACACGAACCTTGGCAGGTTTGCGTTGGTGCCTCATCTTCCTGAGCTCGGTGTGTTTGAAATGAGAGGCAATGTGTGTCTTCCTGTGGCCTGAGGTTCGGAACTTTTTGTCACAGTGAGGGCAAGCAAAAGGTCTAACACCTAATAAAAATGAAAAAGCACATTTTAGAATTATTTCAAGGACCCAGTAGGAATTATATCTCAAAAATTAGCACCAACATAAAATTCTAATATTCTTCATATGGATGTGAATATTTCATTTATCCTCACAATGCTTAAGATTTCACAGATGTTATAAATTAGGATTATTCTCCTTCATTTGCTTACAGTGCATCTTACAGATGTTAAAGTCAGCAATATCGGCATTTTTTAAGTAAAAAAGAACACTTACTATAGAATTCTAAGGCCTGGAAGATGGCTTTCTGTCTCTGTAAACTGAGAATAACCATGTTTCTCTCCTTAGCTCTTGCTAGCATTGTACAAGCAAATGTTTAAATAAGGAAATCTGGCAGGGCAGTGGTTAAGCGCTCAGCCACTAACTGAAAGGTCAGCAGGCTGAACCCACCAAGTGACTCCATAGGAGAAAGACCTAATGAGCCACCCTTATAAAGGTTACAGCCTTAGAAACTCTATAGGGCAGTTATACTTTGTCCTACAGAGTTGTTGCAAGTCAGAATCTACTCAGTGGCACACAAAAACAACAGCACTGAAACAGCACTTAGCAGAGTGTTATTGCTGTTGTTCTTAGGTGCTGTCGGGTTGGTTCTGACCCACAGCGACCCTATGAACAACAGAACGAAACACTGCCCAGTCTTGCACCATGTCCCCAGTTGTTTTTATGCTTAAGCCCGTTGTTGCGGCCACTGTGTCGATCCATCTTGTCGAGGGTCTTCCTCTTTTTCACTGACCCTCCACTCTACCAAGCATGATGTCACAGTAGCAAAGTATAGCACTCAGTAATCATAATGAAACTAATGATATTCTCTTTTAACAATTCTCCACTGTTGTGCCTATTTTCTGAAAGAAATTTTTCTTTTATAATTCTATTTGTAAGTGAAAAGGCAGATTCCAAAGAAGGAAATGTACAAAATTGACTAATTCCAGCTTTTTCAAATATTTACTGTATATGGTTCAGAGGAAACACCACCTAATACCCACAAATACCATTCCTTAAAGGAATATGCTGAGGTCGCTGTGCTTCAGCACAGATGAGGCCTCCTCTGAAGAGCCTCTCATCACCAGGAAAAGCCACAGGTCTCCCTAGAACGGCTGCCCTCAGAACGGCTCCCTCAATCTGAATGTAAACCGGGTCTAACTACCGTATTCTCAATCTGAATGTAAACCGGCTCTAACTACCGTATTCTCTCCTAACTCGATTCTTCCTCTTCACAAATCACATGGTAAGACTGCACGAGTATGTGTGTTCATTTGTGGGTTCTACATGTTCAGCGCCTCTCTCTACACCATCAGCACGCGAGGCTCAAAAGCTGGGGTCTGTCTGCGCTACCAGGGCACAGCCTGTGTCCAGGCTGGAAGGGAGTCGGCTACGTGGGCAGGTGCTACAGAACTCGATGGTGCCAGCAGGCGGCGCCGCGGACCGCCAGGCAGGCGCCCCCACCTGTGTGCAGGCGGATGTGCACTTTGAGGCTTCCTGAGGTGGAGAAGCTCTTCATGCAGTACTGGCACTGGAAGGCCTTGATGCCCGTGTGCGTCTTGATGTGGGCAGTCAGCGTGCTCTTCACAGCAAAGGCCCGGAAGCACTGCGGGCACTTGAAGGGCTTCTCGTGGGTGTGGATGCGAATGTGGCGCACCAGGTCGCTGGGCTTCTTGAACTCCTTTGTGCAGTAGGGGCACACGTGCCACCTTACTCCATTCTCCTCGCGAATCGAACCTGGAGTGAAAGTAAGACCAAAGACAGCATAAATAAAATCTACATAAAATAAATAAAAATTAAAGCAGACATACTGCAGTCTGTGTCGTGCTTAGTGCATGGCCAAACACGGTGATGAGTACTAAGGCCCCTTACTGCCCTCCACCGGACGGCTGAGGCTGCATGCTGTGTCTATTCAAGGCTGCACAATTTTTGCTCCATGGAAGCTGACCGCTTGCGGAAACGCTAGTGGGCATTTCATCACCAGAATTATCGAAAATTATGATTCAATCTTGCAGAAACACCTGACTGACCTTAAAAACACAAACCACAGCCTCAGAGAGACAGGATTGCTAACTGATGGGCAGTACTATACAATTCAAGAGTGCAGCATCGGAGAGCCAGTTCATTCTACCCAGAGTAAAAGCAGATGCAGCAAACGACGCCATGGTTAACTCAGGGAACGGAAGAGAAGGAAGGATGGTTGCAAGTGTTGTTGGAGTCTGTCTCACAACAGAAAATTCAGCAAATAATTAAGAAATGATAAGTTATTATGCTATAAAAAGAATTTTCATTTTTTAAGACACAAAGATTATATAAGACTAAGAGCTCGTGATTAAATATAAAAGAATGTATTCTAACTCTAAACATGATTTTCATTCAACTTTGAATCAGGTTTAAAACTACTCCTTATAAGAAAAATCAAAGTTATACTTATAGAAAAAATTATATTAATTTGTTTCTAAAATATAAAATTAAAAATAACAGAACAGCAGAATCACTTTTTATCTTGAAAATTTTTATGAGACTTACTCATCTAACATAAAATAGATTCAAACAACTCAAGGAAAGAATCCAGATGACAGCAAAAAGATTTTGGCCATGTTGATGAATTATACCCAAAGTTTTTAGCTCTGTAACTGTATCTATAAAGATACACTAAACTGTACAGACACAGTTTAGCTCTGGAACAAGAAAATCTCTGCTTTCCTCCTCTTTGTCAGCAGTAAATAGAAGGACTTCACCACATATGTAAGTGAGCCTGCAGGGGAAGAAAATTTATTTTCCCAAATCTGATGCTCTTTGCAATCACACAGGAAAAGTAATCACACAGGAAAAGAGTTGAGGCAAAAGAATGAAGAAGAACATTATTTAAAAATGGATAAAAAGAGGGATAACTACTAACCAGAGAAAAGGGTAGAGGGAGACCAATGGAGAATGCTTTGAAGAGAGAGAAGAGCCTTTATTAGGTGATGCTACTTGTATCAACGACATCTAAAATTTAAGACTACTTAAAACTAATAGACAAAAATTATTCAGGAATGTGTAATGCTTACCTGAATGTCTTCTCAGACAAATCAACAAACTATAAAAGGTCAGAGAGAGCAAGGAATATTTACTTAGCTAAAAAAAGGAAACTGAGCCCTAAAATCAGATTTTTTTTTTCCAAACAAAACTAAAAATATGATTTTAATTACACAGAATGACACAATATAAATTGGCCTAACCATCTCTGGTAATAGACGGAATGCAGATGACATATGGCAGCCCTGGCATCTCTGTCCCCAAAACTAGCCCCCATATGTCTTGTTTGGCACACAAAGTGCTACGGAAAGAAAGCTGGATTCAGATTCCAGCTTCTCTGACAGGTTGAAAGATCCCTGTTGAACTGTGCATATACGTGCACGTGTTTACATGTGTAGACCTGGAAAACCTGCACTACATATCTATGTGGCAGCCTGTCCTCAAGGTGGGCAATAGCTTTCCTTTTCATATATATTAATAAATTAAAAAAGGAAAATACACATAATCACCCACAAGATGAAAAGGCATCTGTTAAAATTTAATATCTGCTTTTAACTTTAAAATAAAAGTCTAAAAACAGGAAGAGGTGGATAAACATATCTCAACACAATCTCAACTTTACAGGAAAACACTAAGAGCAAACCTAGTGAAGCCAGGGGAAAAAATACACTGCAACAGCCAATGAAACTAGACAAGATAAAGAAATACAGCATAAGCTAAGAAGGCAAAGGTAACATTCTTATTATTTATGAATAATATGACTGTATACCTCAAGAACCAAAGAAAACTTAGAAAGATGCTGAGTTTTAAAAAACATTCTTGCTATCTACAAACAACATTCAGAAGAAAATTTTTAAATGCTACTAAAATGTCCCCAGTCAAATAGAAAAAGAACTGGAATAAATGGAAATGCATGTCTTATTCTTCAATACAAATATAAAAAGTTATAAAGATATCAGTTCTCCCTGGTTTAGCTTATCATTTCTATACAATCCCAATTAGGAGATGATTCTGAAGTTCATACGAAAAAATAAAATATGTAAAATAATCAAGACTACCCTTTCAAAAAAATGAGATCCTCAGTTAAGTGGTGCTGAAACAACTGGCTCTCCACATGCAAGAGAAGGGACCTGGATCCATACCTCACACCATATGTCAAAATCAATCCAATTAGTTCAACAACCTAAATATAAGAGCTAAAACCATAAAACTCTCAGAAGAAAATACGGGAAAAAACTTTAGGACTTTGTTTTTGATAATGGATTCTTAGATAAGACACCAAAAAGATGGGCAATAAAGGGAAAAAAAAAGATAAATAACACTTCCTCAAAATTAAAGTTTTCTGCATAAAAGAGCTTTATCAAGAAAACAAAATGAAAAGACAACCTACAGAATAGAAGACAATATTTGGAATAGATCCCATAAGGCTTCAATACCTGGAATATATACATTTTAAAAACTCCAACTTAACAATGAAGACAGACAACCCAGTTCCATAATGAGCAAAGGACCTGAACAGACCATTCATCAAGCGAGATGACATAGAAATAATGAGAAAAGATGCTCAACATCATTCATCATTAAAGAAATACACACCAAAACCACAGTAAGATACCACTCCACACCTACCAAGATGGCTATGATGGAAAATAAAAAAAGCAAACACAGAACAGGTGTTAGTAGGATGTGGAGAAATCAGAACACTCATCCATTGCTGGTGGCACTGTAAAATGGTACAGGCACTACAGAAAACTGGCAGTTCTTCAAAAACTTAAACATAGAACTGCCATATGATCCAGTAATTCCATTCTTGGGCAATAAACAAAATGCATACAAGAGAATACTAAAACCAGCTGCCACTGAGTCGATTCCAACTCATAGTGACCCTAAGTATTTTCTTTATTAGCACAAATGCTCCATAATAAAACACTGTATAATAAAGTTAGCTGTAATTTCATTTTGAATTCTCTATATGAAGCTCAGTGTAGAACAAAAGGCTATTTTTACCAACTTCAGTTCTGGAAGAGGGCATACAGAATGAATTTCACCTACCTCAGTCTAAGGGACGGGAAATCAGTCTTCATGGAACCTCATGGCCCCTCACTCAGGAGACTGCCACCATGTAAGAGTTTCCTTTCAGCAAGGTCATTAAAGACGGCGGCCCCAATAACTACCATCAGTGTTTCCACACAGACTTTGGATTATGCTTCATTTACTAGTGCACATCAAGTTGCTGTTCAAAACCCAAACGCAACCCTGTAACTTACATGGCTATCACAGAGCTAACAAAAACACCTGAAATGCCCTTTTCTCTTCCTTGCCTCTCTGGATACCAGGAAGACTAAAGAATGTACTGCTTCCATTTTACAGTCCTAGTTTTGACCTCGTAGGCAAACCAAGAAAACAATGGTTTGGGATGAGACACAAGACTTCACACCAGGCATCACACATGAGAAAGCATGTCCAGCAGAAAATCATGAGTGGGCATGACAATGGTATCCATGCTCTTCAGGAAGAAAGCACAAGACCCCCAAGACCCTGGGAGAGGTGACATGTCCCTACAGGCACAGTCGCACCCACCAGTATAACATTATTAGGGAGACACTTCTGCTGAAGGACAGAATCCACATGACTGGAGGAAGGTTAGTGTGCCTGCACAGTGCCACCCTGTCAGTGTAGGGTGGCAGAAACGAGCAGAAGGTGCTCCAGACGGAAGATGCATGTGGCCCAGAAGCGACATCAAGCTGTGCTTGCACCACAGCTAACATGACAGAAGGCTGGAACCATCAAGTGCTCTAAGTGCTGAGATTGCAGACAACAGTAAGAAAAACCTCCAGAGAGCCTCTGAGTAAGTGACATTAAGCTGGCCCCAGTTCTGACAGAGAATAAGGAGGAAGCATTCTAGAAAGACCTTGCTGGTCCAGAAGAACCTATGGAAAGCATGAAGCTCAGAGAACATGGGATGTGTTTAGAAAACAGTAAGGAATCCAGTTTTCCTGGGATATTAGTTTACGTCCAGAAGAAGAGTAGGAGGGAAGAAGAAACGAGAGATTGGGACAGGTTATGGAGGGTTTGTTTGCACTCTTGAGTGGAGAAAATGGTTACAGGTTCAGCTGCTAACCAAAAAGCTGATAATCCCAACTCAACCAGCAGCACTATGCAAGAAAGACAAGGCCTGCCACCTGATTCTATAAAGATTACAGCCAAGGACACTCTAAAGAGTAATGCTACTGTCACCTAGAGTCACCATGAGTCAGAATCGACCCAATGGTAATGGGTTCATTTTTTTTGTTTTATGGAGGGTTGAAAAGCAGAAGAATAAAGAAGTTGGCAAGTAGCAGGGACTCCAAGCAGGGGAACTATGCTTTGGGGGTGATCACATGGCACACTCACAGTAGACTCAGAGGGAAGAGAGCGGTTAGGAGGCTCCTGCCTCTAAGACGCAAGGTGCGAAACGGCTGAAGGACAGTAATGGACTAACTGCACACACTGTGCGAAACAGAGGGGAAACTGTGTACGACACAGCAGTGCCAGCCGAACTCACTAGTCAGGAACAGAAACCAATCCTGGGGAGGAAAGAGACAGGGGTATAACAAAATGTACAACTGCCATACTTTTCATTTTAATACCAAACAATAGAGTTAGTCTTAAAATAATACAAAACAAATACATCCTCTTCTTAAAGACAAGCAATGTGTATATCTCAAAGATCTAAAAGTTAAAGCATATTAAAATTACCAGGTAGAAAAGGTGATTTCTTTTTAATAATCTTCCTTTCTTTTTTATCCAGCTTTTCTGGGCTCTCTTGCTCTTTCTCTTGCTCTGCATCAGCAGGCTCAGCCTGCTCACCAGAAACATTGGCAATGTCTGGACTTTGGATCTGAGTTGTGGATGTCTTAGTATGGCTGGGGTCGTTAGGATGAGCTGCAACTGGAATTGAAGACAGTCCACTGTTTTCTAAGGCTTGCTGAGACAGAACAAAACTAAAAGGTTAGAAGGTACTGTGGCCCATATCTGCCTACCACAATCAATCACAGAGACAAAATAAAGCCTTAGTCATATAGAAGTCTAATTCTACTCTACTAGAAATAAAAATATACATTTCCAAGTAATCATTTGAAAGCAGGGCTTCTAAATTTTTGAGACTGTAATATCCCTTTTAATAGCTGACATCTTACCCATCCAAAACACTGCATGACAAGCATTTACATTTCTATTTTAAGAAGAATTAAAATAAATGAATTTGGCTTATAAAATTCTTACCCCAAACAATTTTTACTTCCACTAAACAATGTGAGGATCGCTATTTGAAGGTATGAATTAAGCTTGGTTTCTACCATTAAGACATTGGTAACATTATAACACCCTGGCAATTCCTACACTTCTGACCAACTTCTCACCAAAGAGGCACAGGAGAAAGGTTAGACTCTTAAAAAAAAAAAAAATACAAGCACCAACAAAGGAGAGCACGGAGGAAGGCTGTATCTCTGGTTTGTAGATGAAGAATGTAAATGATTACAAAGCCAGCTCACCCATCAACCTTCCTTTCCTCGTCCTCCTTGCCCACATTTTGTGTGGAATCTTCATTTACTGACTCTCTCATGACTGTAAAAACGTATGATTTTCTCAAAAGAGTTACACCAGAACTTCAAGAAAGAATAAATATTTCTCATGCCTCTGTCAACAGGGACAGAAACAAGAAAGTTCTAAAAAAAAAAAAGGTTTTCTTTTCAATTAAATTCACTTGCAGGGAAAAAAATGAGGATTTTTTCAAATTCAGAAGTTAATAAATTGTTTAGAATTCTGCCCTTTCCATTAGTAATTAAAAAAGCAGATTCTGTTGCACTATAGTTTTTTTTCAACTCAGATATGTTTTTGATTGAACTCCCCACATGCATATTTGTCAGTCCAGATAGCAGGCTTCCAAACACACAGAGAAGAATTTATAAGCAGAAGCTGCATGCCAGCAGGGAAACGAGCTTCACCTGCAAGATGTCCTGGTTGATGCCCACGGTGATACTCAGCTGCTGGCCAGGCTGTGGTGATGGATTGGCATCTGCAGGGCCTGGCTCTGACAACTCCAGAAGTTGCTGGATGACATCAGTGACGGCCTGTGAGCCCTGCTGGCCATTTGAGGATGTGACCTGGGTTTCTGTTTGCTGGAGAGGTAAAGTCTGAAAAAGTGTTGCCTGAAACACAGCAATATTTTCATTAAAAAAAAAAAGAAACCTAAAAATTCAATTATTTCAGCTTCAATTTTTCCTAAAAAAGTAGCACTCTCCTTATAAACATTAAAATCTAACAACGCCCCGAATTTTAAATGGAATGCCTCGACTATTTTTGTGTTGGGCACAATATTGGCTCTTAAAATAACATCATCAAAGAACATTTTCTTACCATTTTTTTTTTTAAGTTTTTTAATGGGTAGAAGAGTCTATCAATTCAAGATAGTAGGTTGAGCTATCCTGTTAGCCCATTATTTTGAAGTAATGGAATAAAAGAACTATCCAAAAACCAAACCCAGTGCTGTCAAGTCAACTCTGACTGATAAGGACCCTACAAGACAGAGTACTGCTCCATATCATTTCCACGGAGCATCTGGTGGATTAGAACCATTGACCTTGTGGTTAGCAGCTGTAGCACTTAACCACAACATCACCAGGGTTTCTAAGAGCTATAGATACTCAAAATTAAGAAACTAAGAAAAAGAACACTATAGTTAAAATAATTCAGCCAATTCTGAAAAAACAAGGAGGTAGGAGCAAACCAAAATCTAACTCGTTATCAAGTTAATTTTGACTCACAGCAACCCTACATGACAGAACAAAACGGCCTCACGGGCTTCCAAGGAGCAGCTACTAGATTCGAACTGCCAACCTCTTGGTTATAAGCTCTTAACCACTGTGCCATCCGAGCTCCAAGAATATCCAAGATACACAATAACAGATTAGAAATATGTGATTTTTGCAGAAGCTGAAGGATCAGAACTCATCCTGGAGAAATGTGCTATCACGGGGTGTGGAGAACAGATAGAGTTGCAGAGAGGCAGGTAAGCAAAACTGACTTAGATTGTGTATTTACATTTAATCATAGGAAAAACAAGAACAAAAAGAAACCCATCTTTTCTCTGCGCAGCACATGTAGCAGTTGTGCACTAAGTCTCAGGCAAAAAAGGAAGGGTTGCCTCTACAAGAGGAAGACAGAAACAAACAGCCTGGGGAGAGCCAGGGTGCCAGATGTAATACAACATCTATGTTTCTGCCATACAGGGATAGCGAGGCTATGGGCATCTCTGCCCCTCACACCTACAGTCACTCCTGTAGGTCAACAAGCCCAGATGCCTACTAGGTTCACACGCAGGCTCACCATAGCCTCTAAAGTACACATAGATAACCAAAGGTCACAGACACCAAGAGACCAGGGCGTGAGGATGACCCAGAGCATAAAAGGACTTTTAGAAAGAAAATTCTAAGCAATACCCTCAGAGATTTCAGAACAAATCTGCATCAAACCAGAAAGGAATGTCTTGGGGAGGAAAACCAGATTGGAAAGGAAAACTCTCAGAAATGAACATCTTACTACAAAAAAAAAAAAAAAAATTCAATAGAAGATTCATAAAACAAACCCAGACACAAACTTCTCAAAAGTTAGGCAAAGGGGGCAAGAAAAATTTAATGTGAGAGGTAAAATAAGAGACACAGAGACTCAAGTCAGGAGGCCAAACATGCGAACATGGCTCCTGAACCACTGTGACCGCCATGGCCCTGACTCAGGCTGCTGCTTGGAACGGGAGTGAGGACACACACCTGGGTTACTGCTCGCTGCAGCTACACGTTGGATTTGCATGATGCCAAAAGCAATAATGGAGACTCTAGTCTGTGGTTATAATTTATGAATGGAAACTTATATTAAAAGAAACAATATTCAGTCCAAAATAGAATTTTTAAGGCTTGATAGACTTCAATTATTCCCAATTTTTGGAATTTATTTACAACATTCTCCTTGATTAAGAGTAAATTAAGGAGTCATCCCATGCTGAAATACTGTGAGAAAAGAAAAGGAAAAAAAAAAAAAAAGGGAACCTAATGTTTAGGAACTAAGTATTAACTAGTCCTATTTTACACAATTGCAGGAGAAAGTTGTTGACTTAAGCTCAAACTTCTAACTCTCTTCATGAACAAGCATTAAAACTTCTGAGATTTTTGTTATCCTATGTGGCTACTTTTAACTATCCTTAGATTGTCCCATTTTGTATCCACTGAGAGCATGGAAGAAATGACAGATTTGAGGTTAAGCTGCAGAATCCTACATAAAAGGAATAACTTATAACATATAACTTAGTTTCCTAATAGTACAAAGGCACAGAAAAAATTATCACAGTCACATTAGACAAGGATAAATGTTATCTAAAAATGATAATTCTTAAATTAAGGATAAAAATATTCATCAGTAAAACTATATGACAACTTCACAAATTAACGATTATTTTGTCTCAGTTTTACTGGTTCATGAAAGTCTATAAATTAAGATTACCTAATACTGTTCTAAAATTAAAAAAAAAATTACATAGCAACTTACCTTCACATAGAACACTTTCATAGCAGCTTTACGGTACCACACAATACTCAGAATTTTTTAAGGTGACAGATTTTGGTTAAAAAAATTAACACACTTACCGTTAAAACATGCGCAGTCTCTGCAGCACTCGCTGTATTCTGGGGACCACCCATGTGCATCTTGCTGATGTGAGTATTTAAGCTGCCTAAACTTTTAAATACACAACTACATTCTGTACAATTATAAGTGGGGCCATTCTTGACCTAAAGGAAAAAAAAATGGTTTCTTACAATTCATTCTCAAATAAGAGTAAGTATTAGACAATAGCAGATCATCCTATGCCGTTCCATTGAAAATGACAGCTAACACTCAGATGTTACAGTATTTTTCCATTTAAATCACACAGCTCTACGATGAATAAGCACAGCTCTTTAACCAACAGTGCCAGTATAAGATTAGCGGAGATTTCACAGCCTTTTTGATAAATTAGAACAGGTTCAGGAATGAAGAGGCATATTTTTCAGTTATTGCCATCTAATTAAAAAGAAAAGAAAGACAAAAAGCAGAGGTATAATGTGTTCAGTTTATTAAACAACTAAGTACAATGCTCAATAATAAACGGTGGACAGCTATACTTGAATATTACTCCACATAAGCTTGTTGGGGGGTGGGGCTAAAACATACAGGATACGAATGTCATACAGTGTCTGAGTCTTTCATCAACAATTCAGGTAATCAATATCAGCAACCACTGTTAAAAACTGAAAAAGCCAGAAGTAGTACAATATAGAGAACAGTAACAAGAGCAACTTCAGGTATTATCACAACTGTGAAAGCTGGTGTGACAAACTGACTTTGAGCCTCAATCAGACCTTTATTCCACTTTATTCAAGTTCTTAGCAAAGTGCTATAAGCCTATAAGGCTTTCTGGATAATATTTACAAACTAGCATCCGTAGATATTTTCGGAAACATCTCAGTTCATCTCATTAGAGTTCAGTTTCTCAGTAACTATATGACAGTTAGTTCACAGATATCCTGGAATGAGCTTCCTAATAAACTCAGGAGCTTGGGTGAGTCCCCACCCTAACCCCCACAAGGCTGTTGTAGCATTCCCTGGGGACATTTGTAGGGCTGCATGAATATATGCTCATTCCCAAGGAATTTTCTTTACACAACAGTAACTCACAGACCCCACATTTCCTCTTCGGATCTCAAGATAATGGTCCACCAGGTTTCTATCACTTATGCTTCCTCTTTCCAATGTCTCTGGCTTCTTAAATTAACACATTCCTTATGTACTTCTGAACCTCTTTATAAACTGTACACTATATATTTTTTCTTTTCAGATTTTTTTTTCCATTATAGACTAAAACCTAAATCTTATCTAAGATCAAGATAACTTCTATTTCTTGTTTTTTTTACACTTGGATAAAAGTGTACTATCAACCCATAGTTCCCTTTTTACTCAAGTGTTACTTAAGGTGGTACTGCATGAAAAAAATGTATTTCCTATAAAATACACAATAGTTAAAAAAAAACTGACCCATAATAAAAGTATCTGTGTTGCTTATTTATTTTCTATAATTTAGCTATAAATAAATCAAAGACACCAAATCAGTGTGTAACAGCAAAACTTAACCTGCTCAACAGAAATATTTCCAGAAAATCTTTGTAGATTCTCAGCAGTATCTACGGACAACAGATAATTACAATACAAAACTGTGAGCATCAGCGTCAATAATTAGCCTTTCGCATGGTAGAAAATAGACCAACCAGGACCACACCTGAACATACAGTATGAATGGTGCCATACATAGCCACATGTAGGCTCAGCAACATTAGCAGCAGGAAATACATTTTACTCAATTATATGTCTCACTTTTCAAACCTCACACTTGAGAGTGTTTCAATTTTCTTAAAGGAATGAACTATCTTAATATCCAGATTGATGAATCATAACTAACAGAAGTTCTGGTATTTTCAAACACCTGTTCAACAGAACTATAATACTGTCAGTAAATTAAAAAAAAAAAATACCCCAAACCCACTGCTGCCAAGTTGAGTCTAACTCATAGTGACCCTATAAGACAGAGTGGAATTGCCCCATAGGGTTTCCAGGGGTGACCAGTAGACTTGAACTGCTATCCTTATGATTAGCAGCCATATCTCTTAAAAGATATCGTGTTATTATTTCTTGCATGTATAAGAAGCCCAAAAGTTTCCCGTGTTTGTTTGTTTGTTTTAAATGGGATTTGTTCACTACAAACTCTTAATTTGCATTTTTTAAAATGGAAATACATTTCTCTGGCTCATTCAGTTAAATAAATGTCTACTGCACACCTGTGGAATACTGCGTGAGCCACAAAGCTATGTTTACCTCTGAGTGAACTCTCTGTACATGTGACTGAAGGTTTCCTTTTTGAGAAAAGGCGGCAGGACAAAAGGCACAGGCATGGGGCTTTTCACCTGTATGCTTAATCATGTGCGTCTGCAGCGCCCCCTTCTGGTTGAAGGCTTTTCCACATTCACTGCATTTAAATGGCCTTTCACCTGGTGAGAGAGAAAAGGGATCAAAATATAACCACACACTCTGATGACCACCATCTGGATTCAAAAGAGTAATGCTTACATTACTCAAAATATTATCATTTTACTCCAAAGAAAATAATCATTCACTTTAAGACTGGACAGATAGTAAACACTACAGAGACCTTACATTTTGTTGACACTTGTCAAAGCATATTCCTAATATATTCATGATGATGAGGTTTAAAATATATGTGGGGAAAAAAGCAAAAGCCTTGTGTTTTCTGTTGTTTATTCGCATTTATTCTGATAAACACTTCCTTATAAAAACAAAATCAAAGACAAATACATATTTGCAGGGAGGTGTGCTTGAGTAAAACGATTCTTAGGGCCAGGACTTTCAGAATATTCATGTGAGGGACTTGACAGACCCTCTCTTCAGAAAATAATCATTAACCTGGTTCCTGTTTCCACCCACCCACCTGCTTATATGGTAGAAGCTCTATGCTAACAAGGACCAGCTGAGAACACCAGCCCCCACACAGTTCCCTCTCGAGGACTAAGGATGTCTCTTTAGGAGAAGCAGGCCCCGCAGCTCAATGCAGGGAGGCAGACACCACGATCAGCTTTACAGCAACACACAAACTACAAAATAGACTGCATGAATCCACAATACTACACATAGAAAAAGTTGACAAAAACGCTGAAAAAGATGAAAAGCAGTGTAGCCTAAAGGGAACTGGCTAAAAAGAAACAAAAGCAGCCAGCCATATGCTGTGAATTTCTTACCGTGTCCCTACACAAATGAAAACCAAATCAGGAGTATGTAAGAAAGCAAAAGGACAAAGTACAGGTCATTCTAATTTCAAATATTGTAAATATCTGCACAGTTTTCCTTTGTCCTCGCCCAAAGAGGATCACAGCATTACTAACAATATTATACATTGATTATTTTAAGAACTGACAAAGCATATCCAATCATGACCCCTGTACTCACATTAACCTTTGAAGCAAAACCAGCAAGTGCACACAGAAATAGTTTTTGTTACTGTTGATATTTTAAAGCCCAGTTAATGAACGCAAAATTATAATGGAGGAATCTTTATAAATTTAGAAGGAGTGACTTCTAAATTTATATTTAACTAGCCCAGTCTAATACTTGACAGTAACCCAACTCATTTCTTAAACAAGTGAATAAAGACATCAATAATAATAACAATGATAATAATAATAATACCCACTCTCTTATTGATGGCAGGTGCCTTTCTATGGACACTACCAATGCATGGCAGTTACAATGTATGGCAACTATATGCCAGATGTTAACATTCCCATTTTCAAGTGAGAATATGAAACCACAGCAAGATTAAACCATTTCATGAAGATTACACAGACAACAAAGGAAGAGTCAAGATTAAAACTGAGGCCTAGCTGACTCTTGAGACATATTTTCTTATCCTTCAAGCCACATAATCAATCATCAGAAAGTACCTGTGTCTTCATACCTGTGTGTATCCGAATGTGTCGCGTTAACTGGCTCGGCTTTTGAAAGGTCTTCCCACAATGAGGACATGAGTACGTGAATCCACTTCTGTCAATATTCCGGTTATAAGACCTTGTACCTGAGACCCTAGTATAACACAGAGGGAAACACTCATTAATTGGACTCCCTCAGATTACAATTCCAAATTAACATTCCAGAATATTTAGCTGACTGGCCATCGGAACATGCTTTCATGAGACATCCAATAGAGAGAGACAGAGACAGAGGCATATATACACACATACATACACACATATTTAACACACACACACACAATATGTAAAAGCTATCCTGGTGCCATTGAGTAGATTATGATGTGCAGAGACCGACAGGACAGAGTAGAACTGCCTCATAGGGTATGCAAGGCTGTAATCTTGACAAAAGGGAAGGGCAACATCTTCCTGAGGAGCAGCTGGTGGGTTACAACCACCAACTTTTTAGTTAGCAACTGAGCAGTTAACCACTGTACCACCAGGATCTCACACGTTTTACACACTTATTTACATGTATTCATTTTGTATATGTGGTATCATAATATTCATTCTATTTCTAATAAAAACAAATAGAAATGGCTCTATAGCTCAATTTTCTATGCTCTTGTTTCTAAAGCAGCAAATACTAATGGTAGCAAAATATGCCCACTTCTGATTTGCTGCATGGATTTTTTTTTTTTTTTAACCAGGCCCCAGTCATGGAGCATACCTAATTTTGTAATGTGTCTTCATGTGCTCCTTGAGCTGGGCAGACGTCTCAAACTCCTTCTTGCAGGCCTTGCAGGTGTGTGCCCGGCGTCCGGTCAGCTCCTGCCGATGCTCCTCCATGTGGATAGCCAGCTGACTCTGCAGAGTGAACTCATCCCCACACTCAGAACAGATGAGGTTCTGGGAAAGACAGCATCGTCAGTGAGCAAAGCTAACGCTCCAGACCATTACTTCTCAGAAGAACTGATATTGCACAGGAAATGGTCAAGGTGCAGACTATGCACTCCTCTGGAGCAAACCTCACCATACCTCCCAAAACATCTCCATATGTCCTAACCTCAACATACAAACACCGTATTTCTTTTATTGAAAGAAAAAGGAGCACTGGGAAAACAAGAGGAGGACAATACAGACTTTTGAGCAAGGTGAAGCAGGCTTCAATCAGCTGTTGGGTAATCTGCATTTCATCCATCTGCACAGGTAAAACTTTACAGAAACAAAATGACTTCAACAGTGCAAAAGGATCAAGAAAAAATTTAAACTAACATTACAGTTTAATAAGCTACCTCAAACAAAGTGACAACTGATTCAAGGGTTGAAATGGAAATACTTTATCATTATTTCAATTTAGTTTAAAGGCAAAAAAAAAATTTGAGAAAAGCATGTGGGAGGTAAGACTAGGCTCTAGAGCGCCTCTGCCCACATGTGACTGCCACACGTGGAACACAGCTGGTCAGAGCCAAGATGTGGTCTAATTGCCAAATATACACAAGATTTCAAAGACTCGGCACACAAACAAGAATGCAAAAAACATCAGGATATTTCATCAGGTATATGGTATAAAATATCCTGATACCTTTTATATTTGAATTGACAATATCTTAGGTATATTAAATGTATTAATAAAATCTATTTCACCTACTACAAAAAAGACCACAAAATACCTCAATTTTTTTGTATTTTACCTGATAATAATCTCAGATATATTAGAAATATCAGTAAAATTTATTTTACCTATTGGTTTTGACTTTTTAAAATATAACCTACAGGACATTTTAATTAGATTACTTTTCAATCAGCAAGTGTTACTCTAGACCTTCTAGAACTGGGTCCAGGTTCTACTGTATTAACTTGGGCATAATAATGAAGCCTATAAAATGAGAGTGATATTAACACTACCTTCACTGGGTTGTGGCAACACAGGATGCTGAACAGTGGGTACATGGGACAGACTATGAGCAGTCATCGGTGGCTTCAGTCAGTGCCAATTGTTGACTCAGTTCCAATCCTGATTAGTTCACTCAGAGCTCCATAATACAACTATTTACTTAGATGAACCTCAAAACAAACTTTCCAAACATGAACAAAATAAAAATCTGCCAATGAGCATAAACTGTTATTTCCATATAAAATACACAGCTATTTCTCTTCTTTTTTTCATTGTGCTTTAAGTCAAAGTTGACAATTCAAGTCAGTTTCTCACACATAAACTTACACTCACTTTATTATGTGACCCTCCCCACACTGTGACAGGGCATTCCTTCCCTTCGTCCTGTATTTGCTATATCCATTCAACTAGCCATTTTCTCCCTCTGTCTCCAGAAGGAGGTACCCAGTTAGTCTCTTGTATCTACTTAAGTCAAGAAGCACACTCGTCCCCAGTATCAAAAAACACACAGCTACTTCTTACAATCAGCTTTTTCTAACTATTAGTCTTTTAAATGTACAGGAACATAACATTTTACAATATAAAGTTGTCAGCTGAGAAGAAGATCCTTTGCAGGAAAAGATGAGGATGAACAGAATTATTTGGGTCATCCTATAATGATTTCAACTGAAATAATTTTTAAAGTAGCATTAGTGTACAAGGCATACCAATTAAGTACACGAACTTATCATAAAAAAGTGCTACACACTTCACTGCTGAGTATCACTATGGTCACCTGTGAAGTACTCCCCACGGGAAGCTATGCACCGATGCCAGTGCCCACTCCACCCTTCAAAGCAATTTTGGAACTCTTTCTGGAATGGCCATTGCATATAGTGGCAAGGTGTCACGTTTGTGAACTTAAATGTATAGCTGTCTGTGACTGTACTGGAACACCCTCCCTACTCACCTAGTCTGGCCCCCAGTGACTTTTTTCTTTACCTGAAGATAAAGGAAATATTGAAAGGAAGACATTTTGATGACATTCAGGACATCAAAGGTAGTATCAAGATAGCTCTGATGGCCATTCCAGAAAGAGTTCCAAAGCTGCTTTCAAGAGTGGACTAGGCACTGGTGTTGGTGCATAGCTTCCCAAGGGGAGTACTTCAAAGCTGACCATAGTGATACTCAGGTATGAGGCATGTAGCAATTAGAACAATTAAGTTCACGAACTTAGCTGTCAGATCTCATGTGATAAATTTGGGAAACAGACTAGGAAATTGTAAGTAAATTGCTGATAATAAAATCCAAGATCTTCCAGAAATAAGAAACTATTTCATAATTTGCTACATCTCTTAAAAAAAATAAAAATGACTTCAACACTCCTGAATGTTGTATGTCAAAGACACATTTACTTTTCACTAACAACACCACCATCAGCAAGTCACCTGGCTTAGAACTGACACATGAAACCTGGCATTTCTACCCTCTCATTTCTCACCCTTACAGCAATCACTCCCTTTTATTCATCTGGCTAAGATCCTTTCTCTTCTTGCTTATTTTTTACCAAATGCTTGGATTAGTGTATTACAGTGATACCTACATGGATATAACACATTTGCCAGAATTTTCTGAGTGAAAAGTATAATTACATAAAACCTGCTCAGAAACAGTAAAAACAGGATCAAGTCCAGATGGGCCCAAGTCCAGTGAGACCACATGCTATAAAAGGTCCTATCATGTCACGCTGCCATACAAGGGCAGCCTTAGGGGCCAGGGTGCCCCCTCAGTGTTGACGCCCCTTGTGATGAACCACCAACAGGCCATCAGTGCAACACGCCTATGACTTCCACACTAACAGTTGATAGCAAGTCCTCTAGAATTAAATGGGTCACTCCTCTAGAAACAGCTAATGCGGTAATGTGGAAGGGAGAAATCACCAAAGGAAATGGTCTTTTAATCAACCTCCATCGTGCTGAAGATGCAATAATGTAAAAAGGTCAGAGAATAAAATGTGACACACAGTCACTGCCTTAGGTTACTCTCTCTCCCTAGGAACATTTTCCCTTTCCATTGCCAACCCCTCCCCCATCAGAATGATCCTTCCAACAGATCACCCCGGTCACAATGAAACTCTCACCAATCTAGTGCTCCTTTTCTCAGTATTGTCCTGTACTCTGAAGGCAAACACTGTCTTTTCTTCAGTCCCCAGGCCTTTTCAAGAGCCAGTCCTTCCTCAACTGGTCTGCCTCTGCTGGCTTCAAATCGGTGCTCCAAGCACAAGATGACCTAGATTCCAGCCCACACAGGCTGCCTGGCCTCAGCCCTGAGGGGGCCTGGTCTGCATGCCTGCAAGACGGTGGCTTCAGAACATGTGTGGGCATGTGTGTTTCTGAGCATGTAGCGGTGTGAGAGCAGGCGTCATGTGTGTAAATGTGTGTACATGTATGGAAGTGTGCACACACGTATGTGTATGTGTGTTGTTTCTCCAAACATCCTGCAGCACTCCTTAAAGGTGGTGATTTACTCAACAAGTAACATGAACTTCAATAACTACCTCAATTTTAGGGAAGTATTTGTGATTTTAAAATACAGTAATTTTTCTGATTTAGTCCTCTGATTTCCTATTTATCTTGACAGAAGTGATCATTATGGATTTTTTTACAATTTTTTAAAATCAGTTTTACAGGGGTACATTTCACAAATACCTCTTGACTGCTGCAATCCATTATGTGTGGATTTTAGAGTTTAACCCCTAGAAAGCAATCTTCTGTTTCTCAGCTTTTAGGGACATTGCATGACAGCCCCCAGTATTTTCTCTACCCACCACAAAGCAAGGTGCTCCACCTACTTCTATCTCAGAAGCTCATCCTTAAGCTAGCAGTTCACGAGTGATAGCAGCTCAGTGGACTGCAAACCAAGTTGGTCACTGGTCAATCTACTGAAACTTTAGGAGTGGAGGGCCCACAGCTGTTTGACTCAGCAGAATAAGTACTGGTAAAACTTCTTTCTGTTCTTCAGATCACCATTTTCCCAGGTTCATCTAAGGAGAACAGGTGAAGACTCCAGGCTTGTCCAGTGCCCTATCCAGGATGCGTGTGACAGCGAGGAAACCCAGGGGCTTCAGTGCCACTTGTCCTCCAGTGCTGCAGCTCCTCAGCTGTCTGCCTTCTTTCCACCTCTCTCTTCCCAAATCTGCCTCTGTATTGTATCCAGGGTTATTCAGTTGCAACAGGGTGACCTCACAGGAATGGGGCTATTCTACCTTGGTAGAATCTTACAAGTTATTTTTAAATGTGATGAAGGGTTAGGAATTATTCCAGAAATTACTATTAACTTATTATAGTCAAATAAATCCCCCACGTATATGTTATCAGTATGTCCTACTGTGGGAGATTACATGTTGCTATGATGCTGGAAGCTATACCAGCAGTTTTCAGACACTAGCAGGGTCACCTATGATGGACAGGTTTCAGCTGAGCTTCCAGACCAAGACAGACTAGGAAGAAGGACCCAGGAGTCTGCTACTAAAAAGAATTAGTCAGTGAAAACTTCACGAATAGCAGCAGAAGACTGTCAGATATAGTGCTGGAAAGTGAGTCACCCAGGTTGGAAAGCACTCCAAAGATAACTGGGGAAGAGCTACCCTCTCAAAGCAGAGTAGAGTAAAACCTTTGGGACTTTCATCTGCGGGCATGACGTGACTCAAAATGACACAAAACAGCTGCAAACATCCATTAATAATTCGAATATGGAAGGTACCAAGTATGAATCTACGGAAATTGTAAAAAATGTAACAAAACAAACAACATCAATATCTTAGGCATTACTGAGCTGAAATGGACTGGTATTGGCCATTTTGAATCAGACAATCATATGGTCTACTACACTGGGAACAAAAACTTGAAGAGGAACGGTGTTGAATTCATTGTCAAAAAGAACATTTCAAGATCTGTCAGTGCTGTCAGAGACAGGATAATATCCACATGCCTACAAGGAAAGCCAGTAAATATGACTATTATTCAGATTTACAAATCAACCACCAGGGCCAAAGATAAAGATACTGAATATTTTTACCAACTTCTACAGTCAGAACTTGACTAAACATGCAGTGAAGATGCACTGATATTACCGGTAACTGGCATGCAAAAGCTAGAAACAAAGAAGGATCGATAGTTGGAAAACACAGTCTTGGTAGCAGAAATGATGCCGGAGATCTCATGACAGAATTTTGCAAAACCAAGGACTTCATTACAAATACCTTTTTTCACCAACATAAACGGCAACTACATACATGACCTCACCCGATGGAATACACAAGAACCAAATTGACTACATATGGAAAGAGACAATGGACAAGCTCAGTATCAGCAGTGAGAACAAGACCAAGTGTTGACTGGACCACAGCCATCAATTGCTCATATGCAAGTTCAAATTGAAAGTGAAGAAAATTAGAAGAAGTCCACAAGAGCCAAAGTATGATCTTGAGTATATCCCACCTGAGCTTAAAGACCATTTCAAGAACAGATTTGGTGCACTGACCACTAGTGACCAAAGAACAGATGAGTTGTGGAATGAAATCAAAGACATTATCCATGAAGACAGCAAGAAGTCATTAAAAAGACAGGAAAGAGAGAAAAGATCAAACTGGATGTCAGAAGAGACTCTGAAACTTGCCCTTGAATGTTTAGTAGCTGAAGCAAAAGGAAGGAATAATGAAGTGAAAGAACTGAAGAAAAACTTCAAAGGGTAGCTTCAGAAGACAAAATATTATGACATGCGCAAAGAGATGGAAATAGAAAACCCAAAGGGTAGAATACACTCTGTATTTCTCAAGCTGAAAGAACTAAAAAAAAATTCAAGCCTCAAGTTGCAGTAGTGAAGGAGCCTGCAGGGAAAATGTTAACCAACTTAGGAAGCACCAAACGAAGACAGAAGGAATACACAGGGTCCTTATGCCACAAAGAACTGGTCGACATTCAACCATTTTAAGTAGTAGCATATGATCAGGAATTGATGATACGGAAGGATGAAGTCGAAGTTGCACTGAAGGCATTAGTGAAAAACAAGGTTCCAGGCATTGATGGAGTTTCAACCGAGATGCTTCAACAAATGGATATAGCACTCGAAGTTCTCAGTCATCTTTGCCAAGAAACTTGGAGGACAGCTATCTGGCCAACCAACTGGAAGACATCTTTATTTATGCCTATTCCCAAGAAAGGTAATCCAGGCAAATGCAAAAATTATCAAACAATATTATTAATATCACATACAAGTACAATTTTGCTAACAATCATTCAAAAGTGACTGCAACAATACATTGACAGGGAACTGCCAAAAATTCAAACTGGATTCAGAAGAGGACAGGAACCAGGGATATCATTGCTGATATCAGATGGATCTTGGCTGAAAGCAGAGAATACTAGATGTTTACCTGTGTTTCACTGACTGTGCAAAGACATTTGACTACGTGGATCACAAATCATACATAAACTTCTGGAGAATGGGAATTCCAGAACACTTAACTGTGCTCTTAGGGAATATGAACATGGATCACAAGGCAGTCATGTGAACAGAACAAGAGGACACCGCATGGTTTAAAGTCAGGACAGGCGTGCATCAGGATTGTATCCTTTCACCATAGTTTTCCAATCTGTATGCCAAGCAAATAATCTGAGAAGATGGACAACATGAAGAAGAAAGAGGCATCAGATTCAAGGAAGACTCATAAACAACCTCAGTTATACAGAAGACACAACCCTGCTTGCTAGAAGTAAAGAGGATTTGAAACACTGATGAAGATCAAAGACCACAGCCTTCAGTGTGGATTGCATCTCAACATCAAGAAAACAGAAATCCTCATAACTTGACCAGTAAGCAACATTGTGACAAATGGAGAACGGACTGAGGTTGTTAAGGATTTCATTTTACTTGGTTCCACAATCAACAGCCCTGGAAGCAGCAGGAAAGAAATCAAGACATACTGACTGCATTGGGAAAATCTGCTGCAAAAGACTCGGTTAAAGTGTTGAAAAGTAAAGATGTCACCTTGTGGACTACGGTGCATCTGATCCAAGCCATGGGATTTTCATCTGCATCGCATGCATGTGAATGCTAGAAGATGGAATTGACGCCTCTGAATTGTGGTGCTGGAGGAGAATATTGAGTGCACCATAGACTGCCAAAAGAACAAACAGATCTATTCTGGAAGAAGCACAGCCAGAGTGCTCCTTGGAAACAAAGATAGCAAGACTGCTTCTTACATACTTTGGACATGTTGTCAGGAGGGGTCAACCCCTGGAGAAGGACATCATGATTAGTGAAGTAGAGTGTCAGAAAAAAAGAGGAAGACCCTCAACAAGATGGACTGATACAGTGGCTAACAATGGGCTTAAACATAAAAAGGGTTGTGGGCATGGCACAGGACTGGGTAGTGTTTTGTTCCGTTGTGCATAAGGTAGCTATGAGTTGGAACCAACTGCACAGTACCTGACATCAACAATCAAATTAATCAGCTGAGAAATAAATGCATACAAAATACACAAAGGTAGCCACAAATACATTCTCTGAACACAGATGGAAAACAAAGTTATTCTGTCATTTCCACTCTTCCCCTCATAAACAGCAGCAGGCTCCTCAGAAGAGGACATGGCTACCTGAGTAAACACAGCATTCCCTAACCTTCCTGATCACTAGACACTGCAAGTAATGACTGCAATCCACCCATGGAGTCATAAGCAGAATTGACACTTAACTTCCAAATCTTGCCTTTGAGGAGGTGTACACCTTCCTCATTTCCCCCTTTTTGTCCTTTTTCATGGCTAAAAAAGAGAATAATCATAAATCATGTAGCAGAAACAACACTCATGACACAGAAGAGCAAAGAGTGGGTCCCTGGACAAGCTCAAGGCTATCCTTCCAGTTCTGTGCTAGAGAACTCCAGGCTGCTAGGTAGGAGAATATAAGCTCTGAACCTACATTCTAACAGAAACAGAGCAGTTGTGTGTACATACTGACAACTCAACTTTCACATTTATTTCTAAAAGAAGCACAACAAAACCTTTTCATACTGCTCATGTAGGTCAGGTTGGTCAGTGTCCAAAATCCTGCTCTTTGTAGTCCCCAAGCAAGAAGAAAAAGCATTCCCACATTTTCCCGTTACTGTTGTTGGGTACTGTGAAAGCAGTCCTCACTCGGAACGACCTCATGTGGCTAAGGAGAACCGTCCACAGGGTTTCCAAAGCTGCAATCTTTGTTTTAACATCTTACTGTACCTTAAGTGAAAGTATACAACACATGTCAATTTGTCATACAAAAACTTGCACACACTGGTATGTAACTCTAGCAGCTCTCCCACATTTTTACACTATACCCCTCCTTCCCACCCTCTATTGCCCCTGTCCATTCAACTGGTTGCTGTCCCCCACTGTCCTCTCACCTTAGCTCTGGACAGAAGCTGCTCAGTTAGTCTCATGTATCTACTTAAGCTAAGAAGCACGCACTTCACCAGTATCATTTCATGTGTTAAAATCCAATCCTACTTTGTCTCAAGAGTTTGCTTTGGGAATGGTTTCAGTTTTGGCAAAGAGAGTCTGGGGGCCATGCATTTCAGGGACGCTCTCGTTTCTCAGACCATCAAGTCTGGTCTTTTCAGCAGAGTTCAATTTCTGCACCCCATTTTTCTCCTGCTACATCAGGGATTCTTCGTTTTGTTTCCTGTCGGGGAGTCATTAGTGGTGGTCTGGCACAACTTAGTTCTTCTGGTCTCATGCGGATGTAATCTCTGGATTATGCCACTTGGGCTCATATTTTTCCTGTGTCTTTGATGTCCTTCACTCTTCTCTGCTCCAAGTGGGCTGGGACCAATTGATGCTTCTTAGATGGCCACTTGCTAGCTTTTGAGACCAAGATACCATTCACCAAAGTGGGATACAGAACATTTTCTTTAAAAATTTGTTATGCCAGTTGACCAGGATGTCTCCTGAAACCATGGTCTCCAGACCCCTGCCCCTGCTACTCTATCCTTCAAAATGTTTGGTTATATTTGGGAAGTGTAGCTTTTGGTTTAGTCCAGCTGTGCTGACTTATGCTCTACAGGGCTGTCCCTTCTTTCACCTACATTAATTATTACCTAATATCTAATTAATGCCCTCTCCCTCCCTCCCAACCCTTGTAACCATCAAAGACTGTTTTCTTCTGTGTTTAAACCTCTCCTTGAGTCCTTATAATAGCAGTCTTACAGAATACTTGTCCTTTTGCAACTGACTAATTTCACTCAGCACAATGCTTTCCAGATTTCTCCATATGATGTTTCCAAAATCATCATTGTTCTTTATCATTGCACAGTATTCCACTGTGTGAACATACCATAGTTTGTTTATCTAGTCATCCATCAACAGGCACCTAAGTTAATCACATCTTTTTGCTGTTATGGACAGTGCTGCAATAAACATCAGTGTGCATGTATCTATAATCCAGGAAGTGGGATCACTGGATCATATGGTATTTCTTTTTAAGGAAGCACCACATTTTTAAGAAAACCCACATTTCCAAGTGGTTACACCACTTTCCCACCAGCAGTATGAAAATGTTCCAGTCTCTCCACAGCCTATAAAACATTCTTTTGTTTGTGGATTCACATCAGCACTGTTGGAGTAAAATGGTATCTTACTGTAGTTTTGATTTGGATTTCTCTAATGGCTACTGATTGTATTTCCTCAAGTATCTGTTAGCTGCCTGGATGTCTTCTTCGGTGAAGTGGCTGTTCATTCCTCTACCCACTTTTTAACTGGGTTATTTGTCTTTTTGTTTTTCAGGTTTTGTAGTATCTTGTAGATTTTGGAGATTAGATGCTGATGAGATGTGTTGTATCCAAAATTTTTTCCCAGTCTATAGGCTGTCTTTTTATTCTTTTGGTGAAGTCACTGGATGAGCATTAAGTATTTGATTTTTAAGAGTTCCCAGTTATCTATTTTCTCTTCTGCTGTTTGTGCATTGTTAGTAATGGTTTATATTCTCTTTATGCCACGTATTAAGGCTCCCAGCAACATCCTTTTTTTTCCATAATCTTTATTGTTTCAGATTTTACATTTAGGTCTTTGACCCATTCTGATTTAGTTTTTGTACACAGTATAAGATATGGGTCTTGTTTCATTTTTTTGCATGTGGATATCCAGCTACATCCACATCATTTGTTAAAGAGACTGTCTTTTTTACAATTTACGGGCTTCGGGCTTTTGTCAAATATCAGCTGCTCACAGGTGGATGATTTTACGCCTGGATTCTCAATGCCGTTTCACTTCTCTGTATCTGTTCTTCTAGTACAAGGCTGTTTCAACCACCGCAGCAGTGTAATACATTTCAATGCTGTAATCTTTATGGGAGCAGATCGCCAGGTCTTTTCTTCCCCAGAGCTGCTGGTAGGTTTGAACTGCCAACCTTTTGGTCAGCAGCTGAGCAGTTAACCACTGTGCCACTGGGGCTCCTACATCTTCTATTAACAGCTTCAGCCCAGCAATTCAAGGTCACGCAAATACCATTTTTTTTTCTGGCTACTCCACCCTTTCTTCCTTATTATCATCTGTAGATCAGAGAGAGCACCACGTATTAGCGAAGAGAGGAAATCAGAAGATGGCTAGTTAGCACTGACGGAAATTTGAAGTCACTGGATTTCAAGAAATCCACACTTCACAAAGGCCTTTTTCAGAAGAAAAAAAAAAAGAGTGAGAAATTACAGAATGTTTATGCACAACAGCAAGAGAAAAGAAGACAGCTGGAGCTTTAGCAATGAAGCACACGCTAAAATGACAGGAGGTCCAACAGGCTCTAACCTCACTGCTGTCACACTGACAGGCTCTACTTAAAGAGATCGCATCATAACAAGACAAAGGACAATAAAAAGAATGATGTCAGCAAACAACACAGACAATAATTAGAGGAGGAAAGACCTATTAGCTCCACTCTGTTGGACCATATGGGGAAGAATTTGAACACAGTTCATGGAAGAGAAAAGACAATAAAGAAAAGAATGGAAAATGATGTACACAAGCTTGAGACTTTCTAAAGTGTTTCTCTTTCTAGTTACAGAAGAAGTCAAAGTGGGTTTTAATAAGTTGTATAGTTCTATTTATTAGTACTATTATTGCAAGAAATGTCAGAATGGAAAACAGGGAAAGCTGATTCCACTGGAGTCCTGTGTTGACATAGGTGGGGTTAGATGGTCCAAACTGACCTCTACAGTCACCCTGACTCAAGGGCTCTCAGCCTGCTTAGAAGAAGCAGTGCTAGAATCAGCACCTTGACCCCATCCATACTTTCCTACTAGAGGATTCATACTTCCCCTCACTGCCCTTTCTTTCCCCATCCAGCCCAGATCAAACGATCTATCATTTCAACAACTCCCCTCTGTGATTCCCAAGCCCCAGCCTCTACACCAGCAGACGTCTGTGCTCCCACCAAGTCTGGATAAGTGAGCTGTAAAAGAAACTATGTGCTCCTACCCCAACCCAACACCATACATTCCATTCCAGCCCATGCCTCAGCACCACGGGACAATCTACTTGGTAGCCCCTAGTTAGGCCCTCATTTGTGGTCTAGTCTCAAGCCACTCATTTTCCAGTGTGAAAAACAAAGCTAGATGGCCACAGTGCCAAGCCATGAATCTAGGGCAGGTGAGTGTTGAGACAAGAAAGACAAACAAATCCTGAATGCCTTTTAATGGGTCTGTGAGAAGAGCACGGTCCAACCAGGTCTGAACAGCCCCTTTAGAGGGAGTTCTCACCTGAGCAAACACATGCTGCCCAGTTGGGAGCCAAGGCTCTTCCGCGGAAGAGGGGACACACAAGTGGGTGCAAGGAAGAGCTTGTGAGGATGCTCTGGAATTGGAGGTACTGGTGTGAACTTGTAAATTCTAAAGTAAGTAGATTTATTACAGTATAAATGTATCTGCACTAGAAGACATTGTGGGATTTTTTAAAATAATAATCTTTAAAAAGGGAAACCTTTCTAAGTGAGTCACAAAAACCTGGTATGTGCCTAACAATTTAAAATCCTCTACCAGTAAAAAAAAAGTCAGAAAGTGAGAAACAATTCTGCCTCAGAGGATAGAAAAAACTGACTTCCTGAATATGTAAACAGATAAGTCAAATCTATAAAAATAAGACCAATACCAACCACTCACCTACCCTCTAAAAAAAAAGAAAAAAATGACAGAAGGAAAAGTATATATTAATGCACAACAGACATGGAAAGATGCTAATACTTAAAGAAATGCATACCATTTTAAAATTATCACATTGGCAAAACAAGTCTTTTAACATACAATGTTTTAAATGGCATGAAGAAAAGGTCATTTTCATAAACCATTGTTTAGAGTATAAATTGGTAAAACTTTGGAAAACAATTTAACAATATTTACCAAAATCCCAAATTCACATAGCTTTCATCTCAGCAGTTTCATTTCCAGGAACTTATATCAGCTCACAGCGGCTAGTGGCTACATGCTATGGCTACTAATCAAAAGGTCAGCAGTTCAGATCCACCAGGCATTCCTTGGAAACTCTATGAAGCAGTTCCCCTCTGACCTACAGGGTTGCGGTGAGTTGGAACTGACTTGATGGCAATGGCTTTTTTAAGGTTTCTCAAACTCAGCAGTACTGACATTTGGGGCTGGACCATTCTTTCTTCTGAGGGGTGTTCGTCATTGCAGAACGGTAACAGTATTCCACCACTAGGTGGCAGTAGCATCCTCCTACTCCACTGAAAGCTAGGCCGACAGTGCTAGATGTCCCTGGCCAAAGAAACTGCCCGTCTTGAGAACCCTTGTATTAGCCACTGTACCCAACCACAAACCAGAACATCTGCTCTTTGTAACTCTGTGTATATACAACAAGCTGGGAACAACCTTTATGTCTAGTAAAAGTGTTCTTTTAATTATAACGTCTCCATATCACATCATCCTATGCAGCTGTTGCACAGAATGAGACAAACGTGCAATAATATCCAAGATACATAAATAGTTAATTGAAGAGAAAAGGCACAGAATAATGGGAGTGGGAAAATAAGGTGCAAAGGAGATTTCTCTAAGCATAGAAGGTTTCCAGAGGGTACAAAATAAATTACTGATAAAAGTTACTTCCGGAAAGGGCCTTTTCCTTCTATGTACCCTTCCACGTGGTTTCATTCTTACTGCATACATGCATTTACCTACTGCTGTCGAGTCAATTCCAACTTACAGTGCATGTATTACTTATTCCAAAACAATTTCACAGTCCATGATTTAATAAAAACAATTCGTTTTTAAATACAATCAGCCATTTCTGACTACTACCGCAGCCGAGTGAGACGGACACTACTGTACTCCACAGAAGGTGTAAAGCAGCACATGCTCTTTACAGAATAGCATGACATTCTATCAAGTACTTGGAAAAAAGTCATTATAACATAGGAAGCGATCCTGAAGAAGTAATAATCAAAGGTATGTACAAAGACTTAGACACAAAAATATATTATTTGTAGTACTGAAGTATAAAAAGCTTAAATATTAAACAATAAATGCCAAGCCAGCCAAGATGATCAAATATCATTATGTTATGTCCAGATACTGAAAACTTTAATAAAGTAATTTCAAACACTGGTTCAGGAAAAAATTACAATGCAGTGAGAAAAAAGAGAAAGGAAATACTTACAATATCTTTACAGGAAAACGCAAATTACAAGTCAGTCTGTCACAGCAGTACAGTCTTATTTTGTCTTTAAAATAACTGCTTTTCTTCTTTTTTTAAAAAATACAAAAATACCATACTGTGTTTTGGGGAAGGTTTGCCCAGCAGTTTAACACTAAACCATCGCTACACGAATTCTTCAGCAACACTGGCTACATTCCTCCAAGGTGTGCTCATTCTCATTATCACGCTTCTGGTTGTTCCAGTTCCATTACTCTCATGGCCCTGCTCCCTTACACTCTCATGTATGTTTTAAAGTAATTGTTGGTGTTTGGTTTCATACAGGTAATACTTCTACAGAAGCACAGTGCTTAACGGTGACATTCATTATTTTGTTAGCCAATCTGCTATTTAGCTACAGATCAAAAACCCAGCCCCATCAAGTTGATTCCGACTCATAGTGACCCTACAGGGCAGAGTAAGGATGGCCCCACAGTTTCCAAGCAGCGCCTGGAGGATTCAAACTGCTGACCTTTTGATCAGCAGATGTTGCACTTAGCCACTACAACACCATGGTTAGCTATGAGGTGACCCCAAGGTTAGCTTCAGTTCAAGGTTTAAAGAGTATCTCAGGGCAGTAGTCTTGGGAGCCCTGCAGTCTCAATGAGTCCAGTAAATTTTTTGTTTTTTAAGTAGCTGTTCTGAAATATACGAACTATTATGGAAAGCTCATATAGCAAAGAAAAGTCTGAAAGCTTATACACGCTTCCCTCAAAGAGGTGTGCTTAAGGGTGCCTTTAATGTTACTTTTGCTGGTATTTGTTCCTAAGGTTTCCAAAATGAACATGCATCATTTATGTAACAAAATTTCAAAACATAAAAATAAATTATAAGAAAAATTAAAGTCATATGTAAAAAGAGGATTCAAAACTATTTATAAAGTAAGTATGAATCAATTCTTTTGGATACAAACTTTACACATGCAGTTTAAATACTATATTTGTTTCTTGCCCTAGGAAGAAAATACTGCTAACGGTATCAGTAATTATCTCTGAATGGTAGAATTATAGGTGATTTTTATTTTCTCCTTTTTACTTTTTTTGTATTTTCCTACAATAATAATTGAGGGTAGAGGAGTGGAAGTATGTTTTTTAAACAATAAAAACCAAAAACCTAGTTTTAGCTGAGTTGATGTCAGCTCATGGTGACCTTATGTGTGTCCCAGGGGCACTGCAGTCTACGGGGTTTCTATGGCTGGCTCTTCTGAGGAGCCTCTGGGTGAGCCGCTGAGCTATTTAGTTAGTAGCTGAGACTTAAACTGTTAATAGCACCAGGGCCTCCTTTTAAATAACAGCCATTTATAATCTAAATCAGGAGCCCCCACACAGGAGACCTCTTCTTTTACCTACAAGCAATACTACCTTCTTTCTTAAAGCTGCTCTTTTCTTAAAGCCTTTCTTAAAGGCTCTGCACGACTCTAGACTTTATGAGACTTTTCATATTAACATACAGACTGTTTCGGACCATCTATGAATTTCTTCCCTTCTCAGATACCCACACATCAAGGGACCCAAGAGTCATGTACAAAGATGCTATGATCTTCAGAGGCTGAAGACTTATTTCTAGCTACTGCAGAATCTCATGAAAGTTAACTTCACTTAAAAAAAACCATGTGGGGAGAGGGTGCGCTCTGCAGCCAGCATGTGTGTGTTGTGACTCTCCAAGTACACACTGAAATCTGTCTGTGTTGTTATAGCTGGAACACAAAATTTTTCACCAATAGAGATTGGCTAAGGCAAATTTAATGAAAATGAATTCCTTGAAACCCATATGAAAGGCTTTTTACAGTAGTTCATAGCTAAAATCCTCCTAACTTAAGAGTCAGATACATATGAAAAATCAGTTAGCAAAGTATATGGAAAAAATTATTACCTCTTCCTTCTCATGTAGCATAATATGGGCTTTGAGACTAGCCACTCTTGAGAATTTCTTGTTACATACAGGACAGGTAGGGTCTTCCCCGTTGTGGGTACATTTATGTAGTGTCAGGTTGAACTCAACATTAAATGTTTGGGGGCACTGGTCACATCGATGTGGCTATGTGGAGAGAAAAGTAAAAAAGCCACTAAAATATAATCTCTTCACAGATACTTTATTTAACAGTGTTATTAAAACATCAACAAGGACCATAACATACAATCAGTCTTTCTGTGGAACGTCTGCAGTTTCTTCCGAGTGTGAAATCAATATACCCTTCTATACACAAGTAGAAAATATCTCTAATGAAAAATCCCGCATACAGGTGTATCCACTTTTAGTTGTTATGGAAAGACATGTGAAGAACTTCAACTCATTACCTTCTATTTCTGACCCAAATCAAGTAACTGTACATAAAATTTTTATCATATTTTTTAACAAATTTGCATATCTCAGCCTAAAATTGTCCAAAGTGGATAGTATGTTGCCACCTACTTGTAGCAAAATTAAGTAATCCCTGGTATTTTTCTCTGAGGTAGTGTCAACACCCTAATGAGAAATATGTCACTACTGACCAATTTTCAACATGGAAGGATGATACCAGTGAGCAGTGAAATCAGTATATTGTTAGAATTAGAACATTATAATTGAGACTGAAAATGAAGCCTGAACTGGTCACATTCTGTTCTCCAGGGAGGGGGAAACTCTGGGTTTTATGGCCTCAAACAGTTACCTGGCTCATTTTCTCCTACTTAAAAAAAGAGTCAGCAATCCCTGTTTTGAGTGGTTTTAACCACCACTTTCCATCTATCAAGTAACTCATTCCATTAAGACATTAAAATTCTTGGCATACCCCACAAGGGATTTTATTTAAGATAGCATTGCTCCCTCACTGAAATACAACCTAAAACATCTAGAATATCCTTATCCTTTTAAACTGCAAGACCATTACGGGTAAAGCTTCCCGGGAAAGCAAAACACTTTAAGATAACATCAATTCTGTGTTCAGTCAGGCAAGAAACTGAGGCTACTAAAAAAATTATCTCTTTAAAATATTCCTTTATCCATTCATAAACAACTTCAATACACAAACACACTAGACAAACTCTGCATTCCCTAATGATGGCTGGGAACATAACTACAGCTACACCTGGTTTATAGGATAGATTCTACAAGTAAGGGATCCAAAGTATTAAAAAAAAATTCTATTTGACATGTGGGTTTTCACAATATGACCACACTGCACTGCTCCCGTTTCCGACACTTCTCTTGAAAACACATACCTTGTCATTCCGCTCGTGATCCCTCATATGGCGTTGAAACTGGGACTCTTTTGGGAAAGATAGCAGGCAGATTTCACATTTATGAAAGTTTGGAACTTGGTAGGCATAGTTAGTGTTCTCCGCATTCAATGTTAAAACTCCGTCTATAAAATTGCATAAGTACAGACAATAAGTACCCATTGTCATTCTCATATAAAAATAATTACCGTGTTCAGCTAATGCTTAAAACACAAATTATATCAGAGATTTATGAGAGATTTTAGATGAAATTAAGGCTATCGTAAAATTAGAAAAAAATGGATTTATTTCTAAATTAGAAATAAGAGAACTGCTAAAACAGATGACTGAGATTCAAGCAAAAAGAATTCTAAGTGTCTATCAGGAGGACTGTTAGAAACCTGAAACTAAACTTCCAAGTCTCTGTATCCACACAGACACACACAAAAGCCTAAAGATAGTTCTTCAGCCTTGCATACCTACTTAATGCTATTTCGAAATCACTACAAATCAGTAGACATTTCGCCTTTAAGTCATTTGGAAAGTGGACCAATAATGCACACTGTTTCTTAAATAACTCAGGAAAATAAATGTAATTAAATGCAAGTTCATGAGTTCAGTTAGTCTCTGAAAACTGACATAGAGCTGATTAAGTCAAAAAGAAAAAAAAATCTTACTCTCTCAAGTAGTTAGGATTTAGGAAGACAAGGGATTGCAATGTACTTCTGTAAGCCCATCCAGGTAAGCTGCTATAAACTTAAAATGCTTAAGTAGGAATAAATATGACAGTGTATTACAGAATAAATCACAAAAATTATCAAGACTTTTACGAAAGATGCCATCTCTACAGCTCTTTAAGTAAATATACTCAGTCTTATAATTTGAGCATAAATGTATCATTCACTAACTCTAAAGATTAGAAATATATCACATACAGTTCTTTTTATCAAATTTGATCCAAAAAATACTGCACTTTAGAAAGCTGGCAGCAGGGTGGGGTTAATGCAGAGTTCCAAGTAGCTCAATGCCTTCTACTCTCAAGTTTGCACATGGCAGGCAAAGACATTCATCATGTTCTACAGGCCTTTAACCCCTGTTTTGAGAAAACATGGAGCTCTGTGGGTGCAATGGTTAAGTACTCATCTGCTAAATGAAAGGCTGGCAGTTCAAACCTACCAGCCAGTTTGTGGGAGAAACACCTGTCAATCTGATCCTGTAAAGACTGTATCCTTGGAAACTCCACGAGGTGGTTCTACTTTGTAATGAGTCAGAATTGACTGGCAGCAACAAAGCAGGTTTTGTGACTGAGAAAACAGCCTAAAGTTGCAATTTCCCAAAGCCTTCCTTATCTACAACGGTATCAATGTCAGATCAGGGATGGTGAAGTCTCAAAGGCTAGGAAGCTGGGTGGGAACTTTGCAGGAGACAAGGCAGACACAAAGGAGGAGAGATCGGACAACAGCTTCACAAATATTTCTGGCAGATTCCTGAGGAAAGGCAGAGTCCAGTTTCAAGTAATACTAATGCAGTTTAGCAAACTGTGACTTCATTCACAAAATGAGTCTACTCAAGAAAAGGCATATAATTATTTTCAGCTATAGCTCCATTTTGTTCAAAGATGATTATTTTTAAAACCTCTACACTAAACTAATAGCAAAAATGTTTTGTGACTCCCCAGGCTTAAATAAAATGATTTCTGTGACCACATTGGTTAATATATTACTCCCTTTGGGGAAGTCAGGATGGTAAGAAATATTTTTAAACATACAAAGAAAATATCTGTTGAAAAACTGATGCTTGAAGAACTTAGTAACAAGTGTTTTAACCATAACATTGAACATACCAATGAGAGAAGTAAAGTGGACACAGTAATGAACATAAACCAATGAAAAACCCACTACTGTCAAGTCAGGTCTGACTCCTAGTGACCTGAGAGGTCCCTGGCAGATTTGAACTTCTGACCTTTTGGTTAGCAGACGTAGCACTTAACCCACTATGCCACTAGGGTTTCCAGTAATAAATATAGTGACATAAAACAGAAATACCAAAAAAAAAAAGTCTTGAAAAAGTTAAATGCATGCCCATCAAATGGCTAAAATTAAAAAGAAAATATCAACTTGGACAAAGGTACAAAGCAACTGGAAATCTCATACACTGTTACAAGGAGTGAGCACTGCTACAACTGCTCTGGGGAACTATTTGGTGGCACCAGCCAAATCTCAGCACTTGCATACCCTATAACCTGTAATTCTACTCCTAGGCATGTGACCAACAGAAATGTGTACAATGTGCATGCAGCACTATTTCTAAGAGCTAGCAACTAGAAATTACCCAAACGTCCTTTAACACTAGCATGGATAAAAAATTGGAGACATTCATGTAAGCCAGCCAAGCCAAGTGCCATCGAGTCGAATCCAACTCAGGTAGAGGAATACTCTTTAAAAAGTAATGAGTTATATACAATAACACGGATTAATCTGACAAAACTGCTGACCAAAAATAACAGATACAGGCAACACTGTTTATGATTTCATTTTATAAAGCTCAACAAATAGCCAAAACTGATCTGTTGTTAGAAATCAGGACATCACTTAGTCTCGTGAGAGGGTATTGATCAGGATACAGCAAATGGGAATTTCTAGGGCGCTGTTAATGTCCTGTTTCTTGACTTTGGTGCAGGTCACATGAGTGAGTCTCTGAAAACTCAACTGAACACTTAAGATTTGTGTTCTTTTCTGTACATCATATAGTAATATGAAGTTTACTTAAAAATAAAGTGTTATAGACAACTTTCTTCTCTATTCCTATCTCTTCCCCTAGAATGGAGTTGACATGGAGTTGACTACGGCCCAGCCTGTTTTTGAAAACAAAGTTGCACTGAAACAGCCAAGACCAAGGGGTTACATATGACGTATGGCTGTTTTCAAATGGCAATAGAAAAGGTGAGTATTTGCTAGAGGACCCTTACATCCCACAAACCCTAAAATGTTTAATTATCTGGATCTTTGCAAAGAAAGTTTATCAACTCCTGCCCCAGATAAAGACTACATCTGTTGCTGATGTAGACGCTACAGAACAGAGTAGAACTGTCCTGTGGGTTTTCCAAGGCTGTAATCTTTACAGAAGCGGACTGCCACATCCTTCCCCCTCAGAGTGGATAGCAGGCTTAAACAGCTGATCTTTCAGTTAGTAGCTGAGCACTTAATTGTGCCACAAGGGCTCCTTCAGTGATGAAATAATTGGAAAATGCAGACAAAAACACATTAGGAAATATACAGCGAACAATAAAAAGAAAGTCTAAAATACATGTAAGTTGAACCACAGAGGTGTGGAATGAGAGGACATGTGATAGCAGCACCATCTGAAGACATAATGGCCAAGAAGCTTCCAAAACTAATCAATGATACGAACCCTCACATTCAAGTTCTATGAACACCCTCAAGACAAATGCAAACAAAACCTACCTAGACTCACTGCTGAAAACCAAAGATAAATTCCTAAAAGCAGATAGGAGGGGACTAGGGGAAAAGGGAGCACATTACTCTCAAAACAGCAAACATAAGACTGACAGTTGGCTTCTCAACAAATCAATAGGAGATAGAATGTGCTGGACTGTCATTTTTAAAGGCTAAGAGAAATTAACAGCCAATTTAGGACTCCATAGCCAGCTAAAATAGCTAGTTAATGGGTGCACAGTCTCCATTTGGGATGATGAAAAGTTATGACACTAAACAGTGGCTATAGTTACACAACCTGTTGATGTACTTAATGCCACTGAACTGTAGAAAGCGGTTACAACGGTAAATTTTATGTTACATGTAGCTTGCCATATAACATAAATGGAAAGTGGATATTACATGTGGTTTTCAAAAATATAAAAAATTAATAATAATACAGTCTCAGGAGGGCTAAGATTTACACAGAATTGGAATCTGTGACCATACCACAAAAGACACAGGACAAGGGCAGTAAACAGAATTAAAGTGCACTAAGGTGTTAGTATTTTCTGGGAAGTGGTAAAGTGCTTATTTACATTAAATTGTGGTATGTTGAGAATCACACTGCATTGTCTAAATTAATCACTGAAGAATAGTAAAAGCATGTACCAGTAACAGGCTAATGGAGAAGAATAAACAGAATTTTACAAGTACCTTATTGACTTCAAAAACACTTCAGGAGATATTTTTGGTTTAAGATTTAAAGATTATCACAGGGCAATAGTTTCAGGGTTTCATCCACCCTCCATGACTCCAGAAAGTCTGGAGTCCATAAGAATTGGAAATCCTGTTTTGTGTTTTCTCCCTCTTGATCAGGATTTTTTTTTTTAGAGAATCTTTGATCAAACTCTTCTGTAATGGTATCCAGGCACCACACAGATCTTCTGGTCTCATGGCAAAGGAGACAGCTATTCATGGCAGCAATTTGCTACACAATTCATTTCTTCCTTTTGACAATTATTTATATGTGTTCAAATTGACAACGGCCACTAGAAAGATTAAACAGGAAACTTAAGGGACAGTGAGTTTATGTTACTAGCGCAGGAACAATTTAGAAAAGGAGGCTAAGAATGGTTGTACAATTTGAAGAAATGTAATCAGTGTCACAAAATCTTGCATGTTGGAATTGCTGAACTGGTATATGTTCTGCTGTATATATTCCAACAAGAAAAAAAAAATTAAAAAGGAAAAAGAAAATACTTTATTGAACCAACAAAAGGGTAGATAAAACAGGTTAATCAAGTAAAAACTAAAAATGAGACGCCGGATATAAATCCAAATACAATCTTTCCTTACTTATCAATGTGGTTAGGTTACAAAAACCAGGTCATCATTATGTGAAATCAGTGTTATGTGAAAATGCAGGATGATCACATCAGATCACAAAAGGGAGGATCACTATATTATTACATAATTGCCAAATTACATCATAACTGCCAAACCACTGAGAATTATGATCCAGCCAAGTCAACACACTATCAAAGCCAGTATTATTCTCACCTCAAACTTCAGCATTCAGTACTGCCAGACATACATCATTCGTGTGCAAAATATAGTCAGATAACAGATTCTTTGTCATTGTCACATATGTGAAATGTCAGCTAACTAAAGAGTCAGCAAGTGAGGAGGTATATATCAAAAAGCATCATAAGTATAAAAAACACAACATGTCAATTAAAACACAAAGAGTATCAAACTGAACTAAAAAAAGGAAGAAGCCAACTATACACTGCTTTCAAGACACAGCTTATATTTAAAAGTAGAAGGGCTGGAAGTAAAGAATGGAAAAAGAAATACCATTCTAACATTAACCATGGCAGCAGAGAGATGCTGCAGCTACCTTGTTACCAGACAAAGTAGACTCTGATCCAAAAAGCATTAGTGTAGATAAAGAAAGATCCTTCATAAAGATAAAAAAAGGTTAATACTTTGGGAAGATAAAGCATTTCTAAATGCATACGCTGAGTAACATAGGTTCAAATATATAAAACAATAACAGAAATACAAGGAGAACAGAGAAATTTACAATCATAGTTGGAGACTTGAACTTAACACATTTTCACAAGTAATTGACAGAAAACAGACCAACAACAGAAAATAACAAAGACTCACTTTATATACATATAGGACTCTGTATCCAAAAATACAGTATGTTTATTTTTCAAGCACACATAGAACATTACCAATCACAGCAAGAGAACATGAAATAAGCCTCAGAAACTTTCAGATAATTAAAATAATTTAAGGTATGTTCTCTGATAACAAGGCAATTAGACTAGAAATCAAAAAGAAAAAAAGGCAATTTAAAAACCCCCACATTTGGAAATTAAGCCACACCATTTTGGGTGACTTACAAGTCAAAGATGACTGAAAATAGGAAATATCTTGAAATGAATAAAAATATAAACATATCAGACCAACAGCATGACCAAAACATGTCACTGAGAAGTGCTTAAAAGATGCCTATACTAAAGAATGTGACGTATATAAGACAGCAACAATTCCAACAAAACTCAAGAAAGTCTAGGATCACATTCAGATGTAGGCATATAGCTTATATTTAGGTACAGGTGGAGACATATGAGGTCTGACAACTAGGTCCACAAACTTAACTGTTTTAAGTGCTACATAGCTCACTGCTGAATATCACTATGGTCACCTTTGAAATAGTCCCCTTGGGAAGCTATGCACTAATGCCAGTGCCCAGTCCACCTTTCAGAGAAATTTTAGAACTCTTTCTGGCATGGCCCAGTATTGTGCATGGTCGCAACATGCAAGATCATTAACTTAATTGTATAGCTGTCTATGAGGGAGTTTTCAGCCAGTAAACAAATGACTGTATTGGAACACCCTCCCTACTCACCTGGTCTGGCCCCCAGTGACTTTTTTCTTTACCCAAAGATAAAAGAAATAGTGAAAGAAACACATTTTGATGACATTCAGGACATTACGGGTAATACGATGATAGCTCCAAATACGATGAGAGTTCCAAAACTGCTCTGAAGGATGGATGGACTAGGCACTGGCATCTGTGCGTAGCTTCCAAAGGGGGGTACTTTGAAGGTGTCTACAGTGATATTCAGCAACGAGGTATGTAGCACTTTTTCTAGGACGAATTCGTGAACTTAACTGGCAGTCCTGGTATAACCAAACACCTTCCAAAATTGGTTTTGTAAGTTTGAAGGCTCAGGACTATGGTTTCACAGGATAATTCAGTTAATTGGCATAATATAGTTTATAAGGTTCACATTCTGCACCCTAGTGAAGTGAGTAGCATCCAGAGTCTTAAAAGCTTGCCAACACTATCTACAGTACAATTACCAGCCTCCATTCATCAAGAACAAAAAAATTAGAGGGTAACCACAATCTCACAAAGAAACAAATCTTCAAGGTTGATAGTCAACAAGAACCTCATCTACCCTGAGACCACAACAAATCTGGTCTACTAAAGAAATACACGTATGACTCCAAAAGGTCAACACTGGTCTAAAGCAAAGATAAGAAGGTAACAGGCAGGGAATTTAGAGAACTGGAAATGGAACAACCAGAACACAAAGCAAATGTTGGCACATTATGAAGATGTAACTAATGTCATTAAATAATCTGTATGGAAATTGTCAAACAGGAAACTACCTCGCTGAGTAAACTTTCACCAAAAACATAATATGACTTAAAATACTATATATATTCCATGTCAAAACCTGGGATGCAGTGACAACTGTGTAAATCTGTAGACTCAAACGCACACATAGAAGACAAGAAGGGCTGAAAATCATTTAAGTATGCATGCTGCTAACCAAAACATCAGCTGTTTGGATGTACCATGGAAACCCTATGGAGCAGTTCTGTTCTGTTCTATACAGGGCTGCTGTAAGTCGGGACTGGCTCTGCAGCAACGGATTTTGTTTTGTTGTGTTAAACCAGCAATTTTTTTTTTTAAAAAAAGAAATCAAACCTAAAGAAAGTAGAAGGAAAGACATGAACAGAAGGAATTAGTGGAATATAAAACAAACAGGAACAAGCTGAATTGTAAGCCAAAATTTGACTCCTTAAAATAACAAAATAGATAAACCCTGGCAAAGTAAGGAAGCCCTGGTTGTGTAGTGGTTAAGTACTATAGCTGCTAACCAAAAGGTCAGCAGTTCAAATCTGCCAGGTACTTCTTGGAAACTCTATGAGGCAGTTCTACCCTGTTCTGTAGGCTCACTATGAGTTGGAAACAACTCAACAGAAGCGGGTTTGGTTTTATACCAAGACAAAGAAAAGAAAAAGCACAATTTACTACGTTAGGAAAAAGTGGGGCACCATTACAAAAGTGGTAGCCATAAAAAGATACATGGAAAATATGAACAAGTTTATGGCAATAAGTTTGTTTAATTTACAGGAAACATTAGAAAACCAAAATTTGCCAAAGCTGGAAGAGATAAAGAAAATTAGAGTTGTCCTACACTTATTAAAATTACTGAATTTATATTTAAAATTTTTCCTCAAAGAAATCTTTTTTTAATTTAATTACTTTATTTATTGTCACTGAGTGAAAGTGTACAATTTAAATTCTCATGCCCGCCTATGTGCAGCTCCTACTGCTCTCCTTGCCCAGTAATAGCACATTTCTCCTTTCTGTTCTATACATGTCATATCCTAACAATCTCCTGTCCACTCTTCTCTACCCTCTCTAGTCCCCTCTAGCAAGAGGCCAGTTGGATGACATCCTATAGATGCACAGAACCATTAAGTGCACACATGACATGGTCACTCTGTGTTACTGAGTCCAATCCATTCCTGTCCAAGGAGTTGACCTCAGCAATGATTTATGAACAGGGGCAGCAACAGGTCTAGGGGCCATGCTCCCAAGGGAACCCCCAGGCCTTTGGACCATTAGTTGCGGTCTTTCCAAGAAATCTTAAAGCTCATACTACTTCAACACAGAATTCTACCAAATATTTAACAACACATGCTGGGTTTATACAAACATATATACATAAAAGAAAAATACGCAACATTTCACAACATATTTTGAGCAATAAATAAGTATCAAAACTTAGAAAGGCAACGTGAAAAAAACAAAGCAGGTCAATGTGTCTCATAAAAACAGATGCAAACATCATAAAGAACTTGCAAAGACAGACATACATCACATCAAGTCTGTTTCATTCTTCAATGCAAGGATGGCTTAACATTGAAAAAAATCAGTGTAACTCTCCCCATTAATAAAATACAGAAAACTCACATGATCACCTAAGTAAATGCAAAATAAACATCTGATAAAATGCAACACCCATTCATGATTAAAAGCCACTTAGCAAAGTAGAAAAAAAAACTTCTTTAATCTGATAAATGATACCTATCAAAAAAGGAAAAGAAACCTACAACACTCTACTTAACGAATAGAGTAACTGGATGATTTTCCTCCTATAATTAGAATAAAGTCAGAGATGTCCATTATTCACTATTCTTTCTATAGTAGAGGTCGTACCTGGTACAGTGAGCAAGATATAACATGTAATACGAGTCAATTATTGTAAAAGAAATAAATTTGTCCATTAACAAACATAATCATGTGGTAAGTCCAAAAGAATCTATATATAAACTATTAGAAATAATAAATGAATATGCAAAATATATTGGAGATAAGATCAATTTTTAAAGTCAATTATATCCCTATAATTTAGCAATGGAAATGTAAGTTTTAAAATATCATAAACAGTGGCATCAAAAAACATGAAACACAATATTTGTGTAAGTTCTCTGCTTTGAAACCCCAAAACAAAAAAAAATAATGAAGAATTAAATAAATGACAAGGAACCCTGGATGCACAGTGGTTAGCAGTTCAGTTTCTAACCAAAAGGTTGATGGTTGGAACGAATCAGTGGCACGGCAGGAGAAAAGACCTGGCAATCTGCTTTCAAAAAGCTTACAGCCTTGGAAACACTAGAGGCAGTTCTACTCTGTACTACAGGGCCACTATGAGTACAAGTTTGCCTGGGTGAAGTGAACAAATGCTCCCTTTTGTCAGCTTAAAACCTGACTACACTACACCTGCTGATTTGTAAAAAGTTAAAGGTCTGTTACTCCCGGTTTATCAGAGTAGTCTCCTCTTTGAAAGGAAAGCACATAACATTCCTGAATTAATACAAGAAAATCTGAAATGGCCTGAATTGGTAATCTAAGCAAAAAAGGACTTGTTCATTCATTGTCTCATGGTTTGCCTGTCTTAGCTCTCTGGAAATGAACTAATATTGGAGGGATATTTGTAAACTTAGCAGGAGGCCAAGCAAAGGTACAAGCTATAGAGAAAAATTTTGCACCAGTCTATTCTTGGGTGGGGGGGTGGGGAACACCCAGATGGAAGTCATATAAGATTTCAAAATGTAACTTCTTTTAAGCTCACATTACCGCTTATTAAGAGCAAACTAAAATAATTATGATGAAAAATTCTACTACCCTCATCTGGACATACTCAGGATAGTGTCAGGCACAAAGCAGTTAATAAATGCCTCTAGTTGCTCAGAGATGAGGTTTCCTTCGTACACGAAACTATTACTTCAAGAAACATGTTTTGAGTGGGCCTACTCCTACTTTCTTCAGGTTTCAGGTTTGACATAATTTTCTCTAAGAGGCTGAGACTCCCATCAACTGCCTATCGGTTGCCACAACAACCATGTCTCCACCTCTTGAAGGCATACAACCACCACCACCACCACCACCATCATAGGAAGCCGAACTGAAGAGCTTGAAGGGCAAAGGCAGAGCCTCTGTTCTTCAACTGTGTATCCCCAGCACCTAGCACTGTCACTACAAGTGATTTTAAGCTATCTATCCAACAAAAGAGTTAATTCATACCAGGGGCTTTATATTTACCAAGGCAGAACAGTAAAATGTAGCCTTTAGACTCAAATAAATACAGATTCAAGTCCCAACTGTGACATTTACTAGCTGGGTGGACCTTCTAAGTCACTTAACCTCTCAGGGCCTCCATTCCCCTCTCTACAGACAGTTTTCTTAGACATAATATTCATAATGGGGTGGTACATAAAATACACAAATAAAGTACTTCAGATTATGAGAAACATTTTTCAAAGAGTTACTGACAGTGCAGTGGTCCAGAAATATTTTGGTCTTAAGAACCCTTTATATTCTTAATTACTGAGGATTACAAAGACCACTAGTTTATGTAGCTTCTATCTTTTGATATCTACCTTATTAGAAAATAGAGCTGAGCAATTTTAGAACATTTATTAACTTAAAAAATAAACCTCCTGCATTTTAACAAAAACATTTTTATGAAATAGAGCTATAACTTTCTTTTTTTTTTTTAAGTTTTACATTCTTGCAAATCTTTTTAATGTCTGGTTTAATAGCAGACAGTTGGAGTCTCAGAGCTGCTGCTGCACTCTGTTGCTACTTGCTGTTCTTGAGTGAAATATGTGAAGATAAGCCAGCTGCACACTTTAGTGCCACCACCGCCTTGATGGGTGCTAAAGCATCAGCAGTTTTACCCACCACTGATTTTGTACAATTAGTGTAAATGTCATCAGAGTGAAGAAGCCTAACAGTATCATCATGAAAATGTTTACCTTACAGACTCTCCTAAAGGATCTCAGGGAACTCCCGGTGGTCAGTGAACCCCACTTTGAGGACCACTATGGCAGAAAATGACTGGCGTAAGACAGAGAAAAGTGACTTCTAGACAGAGATGAAGAAGCTGAAGTACTGAGACCTACACAACAAAGGAGGTGAATTCTCAGAATACAGAATGGCAAAGGCACCATCAAGAAAAAAGGTCTGAGTTGCTGGAGCCAAGAAATAAGTGAGATAAGAGACGAGTGAATGGTTAGTTCAGTAAGGATCCTGTGGGAGTCCAGCGGTGGTGCAAACGTTAATGGCTCAACTACTAGCTGAAAGGTTGGTGGTTCAAACACATCCACAGGCACCTGGGAAGAAAGTCCTGACAATCCATTTCTGAAAGGCAGCAGACTTGTAAACTCTGTGGAGTACAGTTCTACTCTGTAACATACTAGCTAAACTTTACTTGACGGCAAATTTTTTTTTTTTTTTTTGTAATTTAGACTTTATGCTAAAGACATTAGGAATCCACTGAAGAGTTTTAATGGAGATGTAACTGTACAATTTTTTTTTTTTAAGATCTTTAAGCTTGACAAGTGGTGAATTTACAGAAGGACAACACTAGCAGAGACAAATAGATGGTTCCCATAGAAAATAGATGATGCCTGGACCAAATGGTACCATTGAAGATACAAAGAGTGGTAGGGGCGGGTAGCAGCTACCATACTTACTTAGCAAGTGCCCTTTGGAACAAAGGAAGGAGAATCACAGTACTTTAGGTTTGAGACTAGACGAACTGGCAGACAGTGATATCATTTGGTAAGACAAGAAGCACTGGGGAAAAAATAGGCTCCTACCTTATGTCAACATACATGCTGGATCTTACATTTGGCAAGAGATATACTAAAAAATAGTAGACACTGAACAGTACAAGGCTAAGGCCAAAGCAGTTAGGCAGGCTATAAAGACTTTTTTCCATTCTCAATCCTAGGAATATATCCTAAAAAAAAAGAGTTGTCACACAGACAGACATATGCAGATTGATATTCACTGTAGTCTTATTTACAACAGCAAAAAGACAGAAACAACCTAAGTGCCTACCAGCTGATGAAAGAATAAACAAATGTTGGTATATACACACAATGGAATTTTATGCAACAATAAACATGGACGAATCTGCAAAACATGTCATAATATGGATGAACCCAGAGAGTATTATCCTGGGTGAAATAACCAAAAACTGACAAGCACTATATGAGACCTCTATCATAAAAACTCATTAAAAGGTTTACAAACAGAAAGTAGCAAATCTTTCATGGTTACTACAGAGGGGAGGGTTACACAGGAACAGCACTAACTAGACAATATATAAGTGGTAGCTTTGGTGAAGAAGACGACAGTACACAATACTGGAGAAGTCACCCCAATTTCACCAAGGCATAGGCCAGGTCATGGAAATTTCACAGACCATCCAGACTTCTTGAGGGACACTGGGTGAGGGCCAGGGACCATAGCCTCAGGGAACATCTAGTTCAACTGGCATAAGAGTTTATAAAGAAAATGTTCTACATCCTACTTTGATGATTGGCATCTAGGGTTTTAAAAGCTTGTGAGTGGCCACCTAAGATACTCCATTTGTCCTGCCCTGTCTGAAGCAAGGGAGAATGAATAAAACCAAAGACACAAGGGGAAAATTAGTCCTAAGGACAACTGGACCACAACTACCACTGTCTCCTCCACACTAAGTCCAGCACAACTAGATGTTGCCTGGCTACCACCACTGGCAGGGATTACAACAGAGGTCCTTGGACAGAGCTGGAGATAAACGTAAAACAAAATTCTAACTCACAAAAATAGATTAGACATACTAGTCTGGCAGACACTGGACAGGCTCTGAGAGTATGGCCTGCAACACCTTTTCATCCAGTAGGACGACATTCCTGATGTTCACCTTTGAGCCAAAAATCAGAGAGGCCCATAAAACAAAAGAAAACTCAATGAGCAACTAGCCCAGGAGCAAGAACGAAAAGGCAGGAGGGAACAGCAAAGTTGGTAATGGAAACCTTACTTTTGAGAACGGGAGTGTGCTGAGATGCTGTGGCAACGGGTTGGCAACCAATGTCACAAAATAACATGCGTATTGTTTAATGAGAAACTCATCTGCTCTATAAACCTTCATCTAAAGTACAGTTTAAAAAAGAAACTTTTGGACACCATTATCAACATTCTGGACAATTATCTAACTGCAAATCTGCATACCTGTATTAAACCACCATCATTTCTCCAAGCTGCTCATAAGGTTGTATGAAATGTACATATTTCTACTTAAGTTCAGATATACTGTATCTACACAATTTTCCTATTTACAAGCCTGTTAACTTCATCTGAACCCTGGTGGCTCAGTGATTAAGAACTCAGCTGCTAACCAAAAGATTGGCAGTTCCAATCTACCAGCTGCTCCTTAGATAGCCTACAAGGCTGTTCTACTTTCTCCCACAGGGTCAAGACCAGTGGGCATTCAACTCAAGGGCAACAGATTTGGTTAACTTTATCAATTATAATAACTTCTAGTTTGGTACATCCTGTTAGTAAGTTTATACTAATGTCCAGACATAAACTCTTTTCTCCTACATTCCAGAAAGGAATACTCATCTATAATATTCAAAACCAATCATATTATTTTCCAAAAAATCAGTATATTATTTTCTAAAACATCAGTGCATTTGCCCACTGTCAATCCACATCTTTGTTTCTTTTGGTCACAAGCTCTGTCATAAGCCTTAGTTCACGCCGCTTCAAGAAAAAGGAGTCACTTAATCAGGTAAATAAAATTAAATAGAAGCCAAACTACTGAATCCTTGAGTATCCGTTCAAAATTCTTTCCAAATATCTAGTGCCCCCCACTCAGACAAATTTTCAGGTGGTGTTTAAGGTACCAAAAATTTGGGGTCTAAGTCCCAGCGAGGTGTTTTTTACAGGCAAAATATAAACTATAATACTCAGCAAACCCCTGTGCTTTTTGATCTGATTAAGCTATTTCACTTCAAAAAGAAGTGTGTAACAACAGTCACACAAGCTAAACAACAGAGCAATAATATAGGATCGTTTTTATCAAGCTTTTGCAGGAAAGGACCCAAAGCAAATGAACACCTGTAATTGGGAAACAGACAATGCAGGAAACAAAGTTTTTATAACTTTGCCTGTCTTAAAAGTTTGTGAATTTCTCTGGCACAGCCCATTTCCTTATTTTTTAAAAAAGTAAATTATTTAGCTTAGCGAACTATCACTAATAACCAAATTAATGCAGGAAAATAATTTCTGACTGCCGATTGTGTCTCACATAGTGTGTCAAATTACTCTTTAACACAAGTAAGCCTCTGTGCACTTCAAGTTAAAACTTCCTCAGATAAACACAAATGCTATGCCTTCCTTTGGTGGCTCAATAGCTCAGAGGAAACAGCCCAGGAGCCTCTGAACTTATCTTTTTCAAAACCTTAATGCTTCATTCCACTCCTCAGCTACACAGGCTGATGGGGGAGGGCGAGTCATGCTTTATAGAACCAGGAAATAAGAAGCCAGCGCTTAAGGCTTTTAATAAAAGCGGTCCCCAAGCACCCCTTAAAGGTGACCTAAAAAATAGAAACCACCTCACACCTTGGGGAAAACGCACGGCGGCCGGGGGCGTATAGTGTGATGCCCCAGACCCGCCGACGGGGGCGTCGAGTGCAAAGCCCCAGCTCCGCGGACCGGGACATCGTGGTCCGACGCCCCAGAACCGCTGCCGACGGCGGCGGGGACTGACACCTCAGAGCTGCGGACCGCAGCATCAAGGGTCTGTCGCCCAAGAACCGCGGACCGCAGCATCGAGGGTCTATCGCCCGAGAACCGCGGACAGCAGCATCAAGGGTCGGTCGCCCGAGAACGGCGGCCAGCCCCGCGGACGGAGGCGTCACGGTCAGGCAGCGCCAGGTCCGACGCCCGGGTCCCGCGGCCGCCGCCACGACGAGACCGCCCCGAGCGGGGTGCCTCAACTGTCGGTCCACTACTCTGGGAGCACTCGGAGGGAGAGGTGACTTTCTGCTCCAAAGAGCTTCCCACAACTTTAGGGGAAAAAAAAGGAAGAGAAGCCCAAGCCTGCTGCTGGGCGGCGGCAGGTAAATAGGGTCGGGGGAGGGGAGAACAATAATGCCGGTGGCTGAGGGAGGGCAGGCGCTGAGGACGACGAGGGTGGCTGGCTGAGGAGGAGGAGGCCGAAGGCGTGAGAAGGCCCAGAAGAGGAGGAGGAGGGCTGGGGAGGAGGGAGGACACCGCCCGCCGGCACGAAAGTAGGCCCGCGGCGGAGGGGCCGGCGCAGGCCGCGGCGCGGTCCGTATCATTCCGCCCGGCTCCCTCCGCCCCGATCAGTCGCGGCGCCGGCGCCAGCGGAGCGGCCGCCCCATTCGGCCCTCCCGGTCCGCCCGCCCGCCAGGGACTACATGCGCGGCGGACGGCGCCGGCCGGCCGCAGCGCGGCGCTTACCGGAGTCGCCGCCGCGCGACTTGCTCTCCTTGGGCTTCGGGGGCCGGCCCCGCGGCATGGCTCCGGCGGCGTGCGCGGCCGCCACCACCGCCCGCCGCTCACACTGCGGGGGCGCGCACGCGCGGGGACCGGCGCGGGGGCGCGCGGACCGGCCGGGCCAGACCGGGCCGCGGCGCTGGGCTCACGGGGGCGAGGCCCCGGCGCGTGGGGACGGCAGGGTGGGGGTTGCGCACACTGGCTCGGGAGCCATGGCCCGCGGGCCGCGGCGGGCGTCGAGCAGGCCAGCGGTGGGGGCGGGGCGGGGCGGTCTGCGCATGCGCGGCGCCCGGGCCTGGTCGCCGTCTGATCCGGACGGTCCTCCTGGGCGCCTCCGGGAAGGCCGGGCCGAGGCCGCGAAGTGCGGCCTCAACACCGGGGCATGCTCTCACTGCTGAGTCTTGGGAAATGACTACGTTTTGACAGGTAGGACGACGAGCAACGGCTTTCCAGGTGGAGACTACGGGATAAACGCCAAAAAGAAGCTAAAATTCAGTAAGCATCTTGAGCTGGTAAGGAGCCCGGGAGGGGCTTTTGGACTGAGAAGGCTGGCGATTGGAAGCCGTCTAGGGATTCCGCGGGAGAAGAGATCTGGCAGTCGGCTCCGGTAAAGATGACAGGCTCGGAAACTGTGGGGCAGTTCTACTCTGTCACATGGAGTCTCTGGGAATCGACCGGACGGACGGCCTGTAACAACAAGAGTGGGCCGGATGCTTTTTATGTCTTTATGTGTCGTCATGTAGTTCCACAGAAACTGTTACGTACATCACATTGTCATGTTTGGGCAAAGTCTTCGAAAACATCTCTGGACGAGCTATCTTGATAGTGTCAAAAAGTCTAGGACCCTAAATTTGTTTCAAAACTGTGCTGTTGGTATGAGGAAGACCCAGCTGGTAGTGATTAATGTACTTTTCCTCAGTTGTAATACATTAAAATTTACAGTAAAATTTAAAAGGCATTGGTCCTGTGTTTTGCTGTTATTACCTGTGTTAATAATTTCCACAGACTTTCTGACACCATAACACGACAGCAAAACAGTAAGGGGTTAGGTGAAATTGAGTAGCTAAATTACCAGATAATGAATAGGCCTTTGTTTTCTTAAGTAGTCTTTAACTGTTGTTATCCTTAGTAAGATTAATTCAGAGCATTAAATAATGATGATCAACTACATGTAAGGCATTGTTAAAGAATATTAAGGTAGACAAGACTATGTAGCTACTGCCCAAATTGATAGAGCAAGCAAGAGAACTAGTTAGAATGTTAACTAGAGGTTTTAAAAATCTACAGTGAACATTAAATTGCCATAGTTAATTATGGTTGGAAACAACAATAGGAAAGATGCTCTTTTAAGTGAGTCTTAGAAAATGGAGATCTTGCTGGCATAGTGCTTAAGTGCCATGTCTGTAACAAAAAGATTGGTATTTCAAATCCATCAGGTGCTCCTGTGCAATTCTGTGGGGCAGTACTACTGTGACCTATAGGTTGCTGTGGGTTGGCATCAACTCTACAGCAGTGGCGGGGACCTAGAAAATGGTTGCATTTTAACATGCTGAGTAAGCGCTTCACAAATGGAAGCAAGAAAAAAGCTAAAGGTGTTTCTGTGTGCCAAGTGCTTATGTACGTTCATGTAAGCTTACCTTTCTAATTTCTGGAAAAACTCAATGAGGAAGACAGTCTTCCACTGTTATTTAAAAGGAGACAAGCCCACAGAGGTTATTTAACCTTATTTCTGCCCTGTGAATGACAAAGCTGGGATTTAATCATATTTTATTAGCATCTGCTGTTACGTTTTAGTGCTTTACATAAAATAGTTGTAATGCTTGTAGCAGTCCTACAAGGCAGAAACTTACTACCATCTTACAGAGGAAGCTACTGAAGTCCAAAAGGGGTAAGTAATTTGCTCCAGGCCACACAAGCGTGTAAACACAATCCAAGATTCAGTACCAGATATGTTCATCTCTTAATACTGTCATGCTCTTTCTAGTTGCATCAAAGCTGGAATCTACATAATTCAGTTGAAATAGGACTATTTCCATAATGGTATTAGTGCAGGAATAGGATATAAGAGTGAGAAAATAGATTGGAAGGAAACAAATACCCTTGACAGTGTAAATCATTTTGGATGATATATATTGGGAGTTAATACCCTATTTTGTACAGAAAGAATTTGAAACAACTTAGAAATATTGACTGTCATGGTAAAATAAGGTGATGGGTAAATCTCAAGGAAAAGCAAAATCAGACAGTAAATACTAACTTAATTCCTTAAAATCTTATATAACAAAAAGATGTGAGTTAAAAATTGGACTGCAGTCTTCTTAGTCTAAAAGAGGAAGAAAACATGATTAGTTACAAGGTTCACATTTAATCCATACGACAAGTCCCTAACATTCCCAAAGTTCTGCAAAGTTAAAAAGTTTATAAAATTACTGTTTTCTGTAGTTTACAAAGTAAGAGTGACCATTGTTTTCAGCTGAATCTTACAAGTTTTATAGGCTTGTGTCATGGATTGAATTATATCCCCCCCAAAATAATGTGTAGCCATGTGGCTGGACCATGATTCCCAATATTTTATGATTGTCCTCCATTTTGTGATTCTCCTATGTGGTATGTTCAAGGATTAGGGTGGGACTGTAAATCCCGTCTTAGCATCTCCTCCATGCATGGCTGTAAAGAGAGTTTCCCTGGAATATGGTTTGCATCACCCTTTTTATCCTTTCACCCTACAAGAGATAAAAGGGAAGCAAGCAGAGAGTTGGGAACCTCACGCCATCAAGAAAGCAGCACAGGGAGTAGAGCATATCCTTCAGATCTGAGGTTCCTGCACGAAGATGCTCCCTGAACAAGACTGATAAAACACAAGGACTTTTCTCCAGAGCCAACAAGGGGGAAAACCTTCCCCTGGAGCCAAAATGCTGAATTTGGACTTGTAGCCTAGCAGACTGTGTAAGAATGAACTTTTGTTAAGGCCATCCACTCTGTTATTTCTGTTAGAGCAATACTAGCTACTAAAACAGCTTGTTAGTAATATCTTTTAACGGTAAAGATCAAATGATAAAGCAAAAGAAAGAGCTACAGCAATATGAAGTAGGCAATTTTCTGATACTATGGTTGACAAAAGAAATTCCTCTAAGTCAGTTGTTACAAGGTTCTGAATCTCAGATGTTTTATTTGGCTGAGTCAGTGCTTCTAAAAAAAATGACAAGTAAATTGTTGTCCCATCATCCATTTTCCACCTATACCCTCCAGCAGCAGCTCCTAAACTTGCCTTTGGATAATTCCCAACCTCCGCTCAGAGTCAATGAAGTTTGGTCCCACATCAGCATCTCCTGTCCCACAGCCACGAAGATTACGGTTCAGTGAGCATAACACCCTCAAGAACCAATGAAAAGCTTGTGTAGGGCTTCTGGAACGGAGAAGTTTTCATTTTGTTACACAGGGTTTGGCAGTGGGAGTTTGGAATTCTGGAGCTACAGCCATAGGTAGCCTGAGAGTAGAGGCAACCAGAGAAAGTTAAACTCAGACACAGATCTAACACCACTGAAATACATTAAGTGGAGCCCAGGTGGCAGCATATCCACGTATTTCTCAATTGTGTGAGCCAATAAGTACACAAGGGAAAAAAAATCCAGTTTGGGTGAGGGATTCTGCCTTTAGCAAATAGCTCTAAGTGATGTAAAAAGGAGATTTATTTGTTACTAATCCAAGACTTCTGAGTTTGATGTTTTTCTAAGTTATTTTTCAATATTGCAATCAATTGAATGTGTTTTAGTTATGTCACACGAGACTAGAGCAGACCTGTTTATGCCAAACTTTGACAGTAGTTCTTCAGCTGCATGCAAAAGGATTTTGAGTGATGGCCCCCAAACTAGGAGAAATATTTTAAACAGTTTTACTGAGGTGTAATTGACATAAACTGCACATGTCTGAAATTTGTAACTTGGCATGTGTTGACATGTATACACCTAGGAAATCACCACAATCAAAAAAACTGAACAAGTCCATTACCCTGAAGACATTCCTTCTGCCTCTCTGTAATCCCTTCTTCCTTCTCGTCATACAGGCAACCCCAGATCTGCTGTTACTAGAATGTAAATTTTCTAGAGTTTTATATAAATGGAGTTGTATAGAACATGTTCTTTAAGGGGAAGGGCTGGCTTGTTTCATTGAGAATTATTTTTGCAATGTGTATATTGATAAAAGTTCATTTTTATTTTTGAATAGCGTTTAGTAGTCATTCCTACCTGTTTTTACCATGACCCTTAATTCAATCTCCGCAAAAGTTCTGTCTCCAATGTACAAGCTAAGTCCAATCAATTTCCAGTTTCCAAGTATACTTAGAACTACACTCTTAACCTAATCTATGCTCACAGCTTCCTCCTTCGCCATCCTCTCATTTAGCCTGGCTCCAGTGACGTTGGTCCTTTCTCTGTTCCTTGAATTAAGGGGAAAAAAAACTCAAACCCATCGCTGCTGATTCCAACCTTTAGCGGCCCTATAAGACAGAGTGGAACTGCCTCACAGGGTTTCTAAGGAGCAGCTAGTGAATTTATTTAAACTGCCAACCCTTTTGATTAGCAGCTGTAACACAAGCACTAAACTACCAGGGCTCCCTCCTGAAGCTTTTGTAGGAAGGAGCCCTTGTAGTGCAGTAGTTAAAGCACTCAGCTGCTAACAAGTCAGCAGCTGCTTTGTGGGAGGAAGATGTGGGAGTCTGCCTCCGTAAAGATTTAGGTTCTTAGAAACGAATGAGGCATTTCCACTTTGTTCTATAGGGTCACCATAAGTGCGAATCAGTGCAATGGCAGTAGGTTTTTTACTTTTGGAAAGCTTTTGTACACATTTTCTGCTTAGAACATTTCTCAGATTTTTCCATGGCCCTCAGCCATCTTCCAAGTCCCTCAAATGTCAGTTTTTTAAATTATTGTTGACTTGTCTACCCACTCTGACACACGACAGATAAAATATAAACTATTAGAAAAGTATTTGTCGTATTTACAGCTATATTGCTATCATCTAGAAGGGTCTTTGGCAGAGCATACAAACTCAGTAGGTATTTCTTGACTAGAGGTGGATTTAATAAAAGATGAGTCTTTAGTATCTTTAGTAAGTTACTCAGTTGTGCATTCTGTTCAGTTTTGCTTGGTTTACTGAAACGAGTTGCTTTCCAAATTTGGTAGTTACAAATGAATACTGTATGGAATAATGTATACAGTTGTGCCAGCATTCATTTTTCACCTCCATTGGTTTATACTAATAGCTGAGTTCTCACAGTGATTATTTAATATATGGATAAAATTACAATAGTGATTTCTAGCAGTTCTTTCAGTTATTTGGATATATTTGGATACCACTAGTGATTTTTATCCTTCAGACATCGTTAGAATAGGATGGTAGGAAACTTATCAATCTGGTAAAGGCTTCTTTCAAAAATCTGCAGACATAATAGTGATACAGTGAACATTTCTCTGTCAGATCAGGAACCAGGCAAGATGTGCCCACTCTGACCACTTCTGTTCAACAGTATACTAGAGGTACAAGCCATTACAATAATACAAGGAAAATAAAGAGAAATATCATAAAGGAAGCAAAAAAATTACTTTGCAGATGACATGATAATGTAGAAAATTTTACAAAACTAGAGCTGATAGTGAATTTAACAGGGTCACAGGATACAAAGATTTTTTAAAAAAGTATCCTTTTTGTGTTCTAGCATCAAGTAATTACTGAAAGTTTAAAAGCAATTACATTTACAATAGTAATATATATATGCCAAGGAATAAACTTAAAATATAGTAGATCTAAAAATGCTTTATTGGAAATAACTTCACAGTCTTACAAAATTACCAAGATGAAATAAGATTGCATTGTTTATATTGGCATATTTTTAAAGACGTTCTTTGATCTACTGAATTCAAAAGCAGTGGGTTATGTGGAGATTAGACAGATAAAAGATGCCAGGGTTACATAGCAAATGACTAGTGAAGCTGATGCTAGAGTACAGGTCTTTGACTCAAATATTCCAATATAGGACAAGGGAGAAGGTTTGTTAACCAAAAATAAGGAAGGTGAGCATCCTGGGGAAGGGAAAAATGTAGTAGGCTACCATCCTGTAGCAGAAAGGAAGCCTTTGTAGAATCACAACTCGTAAAACTTGAATTCAAAAGAATTGTCCATTTTGATTTCTTCTTTTGTAAGTATTTTAATTATGAAAGACAGAGACACAAGATAGATATGTAAATTGTTATAAAAGAAGCACTAACTACTGCCCAGATGAAGTAACAGAATACTGAGAATACTGTGGAAACCCTCCATATACCCCTTTCAAATCATAACTTGCTACCTTATCATGGAAAAGTAATAATATATTTTATGGTAGTCATTTTACTCATTTTCTTTTAATATACTGTTACATGTGACTCAGCGTTTCCATTCTTATGTATACACCCAAAAGAATTAATAACAGACCTTAAATAGATACTTCTACACCAGTGTTCATTGTAGCATGATTCAAAATAGTCCAAGAGTCCATGAACAGATAAGCAAAATTCAAATACACATACAGTGGAATAGTATTCAACCATAAAGAAAAATGAAGTTCTGAAAATGTTACCACATGGATGAACCTGGAAAGTATTACACTGAGTGAAATAAATCATACACAAAAGGACAAATATTGAATAAGTATAATATAGAAATGTATATGAAGTATCCTGAATAGGCAAATGCATGTAGTAAAAACTTGATCAGTAGTTGCTTGGATGGGTAGGAGGGGATAATGAGAAGCTATTGACTGAGGGGTACTGACCATCTGTTAAGTGTGATTTTAAAAAATTGGAACGAGAAGATTACCATTCAAGATGTTCACTGAACTTCAAAAAGGTAGACCCCAGAAGAAAGATACCAAGACATAATCAAACTTAACAAAATGAAACATAAGGAGAGGCTCATAAAGGCAGCTAGGCTTAAAACTAACATACAAAGGGAAGTCTTTCAGGCTGACCTTTGATTTTTCAGCCAAAACCATGTTGGTAAGAAGGCAAATGGCATGACACAAAGCCTTGAAGGAAAAAAAAACCTGCAATCAAGAATTATATATTCTGCAAAATTTGTTTCTCAGTTGTGAAATTAGGACATTCTCATAAACAAGCTTAGAGACTTTGCAAAAACCAAAGCAAAATTATGAGAAATACTGAAGGAAGTTTTTTGATCAGAAAATCAGTAACACCAGATATATACTGAAGGATGCAATGCAGCGTATAGCTTCCAGACTCAGGGAAGTCACAAAGGTCAATCAAAGCTAAAATATTAAAATTTGTGAAACGGAGATCTCAACATGTAAACTATGAAAATGTTATAAAGTGGGGTATAGTACAGTATTCATAGACATTTTGAATGGAGAGGAAGTTGAGATATAAAGAAGTGAAAGACTGGTTTAAACATAGAATATTGGGGGGACATGGGGGTAGCTGCAAAGCAAACAATATTACCACTACCCACTGTTATCAAGTCTGGTCCAGCTCTTAGTGACCCTAGACGTCAGAGTAGAACTGCCCCATAGTTTCCAAGGAGTACCTGGCAGATTTGAACTGCTGACCTTTCAGTTAGCAGACATGACACTGCTACACCACCAGAGTTTCCAAACAATACTACGTATCAAAAATTTTGGAAATGGATTAATGGTGATGGTTGCACATGCTGAACAATGAAATTACAATGTTTTATATGTGTGTCACCACAATATTCTTTTTAAGTGTGTTAATCTATAATTTTTTGTTAAAAATATGACTCTAGGGAGAGGGGCTAAGATGGGAGAGGGGCTAAGATGGCAGAGTGGTCAGATGCTTCCTGTGGTCCTTCTTTCAACAGCGTTGAATAAACAAGTGAATTGATTATATGTGACAATCTAAGAGCCCTATACATCAAAAATAAAGTTGAGGCGTCAAACACAGCAACAGGGGGAGGGAGAGACAGTTGAGAAGCATTGAAGATTTGCCAGAACTGACCTGCTCGGCACTCTGTACGCTGTATCAGCCAGAGCATGAGAGCTGAGGCAAGCAGTATATCATGAAACATGTATGTATGTCATTGCATTAAAGGTTTGTTCCTGCTCATACAGTCTGTAATTCTGTAGTTGGTCTGGACCAGGGATAAAGCTGAAAGCTGTATCTCTTAAACCCCTCACACCTGGCAGAGGGCAGAGGCTCCCAGACTGGGTTCTTTCCAGCTTGCTGTCGCTAGGTGGGTGGCCAGATGTAAGATCCAGGGAGATGTTGAACTACATCTGAATGATGATTCATCATTTAGTCCCCATGTTTCTCCTCTTACCCTTGAAGTTCTTGGTGCTATGGAGTTTTTGTGGTAACTGTCCTCTTTATCCAATGGATAAGTCAACAGCAAATCCCTTCTCCCTTAGCACCTGAGAAACAAAGTCCTCAGAAGCCCCCATATGCTTTTTGGGGAACCAAATTAAAGCTTGTCCACCATAAATCATTCTCACAAGTTTGCTGATGAGTTCTGAGATGACCAATTCCTTCACAGCACTGTAACTATTTGTCTTGCTTGCTTTTCATTAATAGTTGCCATGCCCTCCTCAGACCAGCCACAGAAACTATACTTCCTAAGAATGCCTGAATGCCACCAAGCTACCAACAGTTCCTGATGTGGCATAAAGAATACAAAATCACCATATATAACAGTCCAAAATTAACCAGTATTACCTACTTTATTCTGTGAATCTAGGCATGTATCACACACTTAGAATTTTTAAAACTATTTTTATTTTGACCTAGTTGTAGGTTCTCAGGGAATTGTAAAGGAAACTAAAACAACTATAAGGGGGTTTCATGTACCCTTCACTAGCCTCCCGCAGTGTTAGTGTCTTGCATGCTCTCTTGCTAATACAATACAAAATCAGGAAAAGTTATTAGCACAATCAAATGAACTTATTCAGCAAAATCAGGGAGAAGCAATGCTGAATCTCTGAAAGTTAAGTACAAATACATACCCTACCATGCAGGATCAAAGGCATCATCCTGAAAAAAGTCAATTTTTAAAGTCTACCAAGGGAATCATGAGTTAAATGAGTGATCCTACTGTTATAATACTCTTTAAACAACAAAATTACAGAGATTGAAATCTGGAATAAATATCTAACTGTGATTGCTGTGTCATACAGTAGTTGCGTATTTAAGAAATTGCCAAACTATTATTTCTGAGTGAGAAGGCCAATTTCTCTGCATCCTTGCCCACATTTGCAGTTGTCACTATTTTTAGCCATGTAGATACACAGTGATCCTTGCCTATGCTTGTACAGTCCCATCTCAGCAACACAGGCCCTCATTAGCACGGCACAACAGAGTATATACAAGAGAAAAGAGGTTTGCTATTGATTTATCCACTAGATAAAGGGGATTGTTACTGCAATCCCAATGCTCCACAGCACCAAGAACTTCAAGGGTAAGAGCTTGCCCCTGCAAACTTTACTTAACTAGTATTTTCTCACTTTATCTTGAGACTTCAAAGCAAACCCAAGAGCCCTACATCTCTTCCAAGTGAAAGAAAGGACATGTGACCCAATGTCTGTAAAGGCCTTGCATTTGCTTAGATGGTAACTTTCCAGAATCTTTTCCATTTTTACTCCCTGAAAGCCTCACATAGACGTAGACTACTATCTTCCTCAAATGTAAGTCTTTCGCATTTCCTCTTGAGCACCCAGTTTCTGTTCTATAGCAGTTCAGTATACTCCCAAATAAAATCTTTGTTAAAAATCATTTTTGGGACTTGACTCCAGAATCAGTTACTTCAGTGCCTGCATCCACATCTCTGACCTTCACTGCCTCCCTTCTTTCTACTCCTGCCTCTGTGCCTGCAGCAAGCTTGGGGTGTCTCAGTCTCTTCCTCTACTGCAGTGGGAATGGTCATGTTACCAACTGATTTCCCTTTAGTTTTTCATCAGCCAAAACACTCCAGCTACTAAAATAGTTGGCCCAGTGATAGAAATACTGTTTTGGGGGGGGTTTTTTGTGTTGTTGTTGTTGTTTTGCCGTTATTTTATGCAAGAGTTTTATACAGAAGTGTATGAGTGTGTGAAGAAGAGGATGGGAAGAGGGCCTATAACACCAAAAGTTATCTAATGTGAGAGAGGGTAAGAGTCACTGTCAGCATAAGGCTAGTTCCTGTGAGGTAGAGGTCTTTTTTCCCCCACCATTTCTGACACCAGCCATCCTTCCCACAGCACTCTACTTCTCTGCTGGTTTCAATAATCTGTCACAGTGGCACTCAGAACTCACAAGCCTTACTCGCAGTGATTGTGATTTATTAAGCAAGTGACAAGATGCAACTCAGAAGACAGATGGGTCAGGACAGCTTCCAGCCTGAACAGCTCCCAGCTTTCACTTCTTGGCAGGCCCTTGTCTTGCCTGTTGGGTTGTGTTGGGCCTGGCCTCTGCCTGCTGGGCTTTGACAGGACTTTGCCTTGCTCAGGCAAGTATTACAGCTCTTCTGGCGCCATGACACAAGCGCTCAAAGGCCCCCACTCTGACAGCAAGTCTCCCACATGAAGGCGCTTAACTGTCTCCACGGACTGGCACGTATGACCACAGCCACCTGCTGGTCACATGGTTCCCCACCACTTATTCTGGCTGCCACTGTCTCAAACTGTCTTAAGCCATCTTCAGTGTTACAGTTCTTGAACCACGTTATAGCTGTTTTAGGAGGTGTTCTCTCTCTCCTGTTGCCCCTCTCTTTTATATAAGCAAGTTTCTTATCAATTTCAAGACCTGGCCTTTCCAGCCAGGCCACAAACCAATCACTTAATCCTCTTAGGTGGGAGGCACACCTGATTTTAACAAAGTGGGTAAAATAGACCAATCACAGGAAACACTATACCCAACCAATCATTTCTGGCATAACTGTAAACCCAAGGCCAGACAAATCGTATATAAGAGAAGTCCATTGTGTTGTGGGGATAGCAGAGAGATGAAAAAGCATTTGGTGTGTTGTACCATGAATGAGGGTATAATCAGGATAATAAGATTATTCTTTGTGAAATAAACAGCAACCCAGAGGGGATTAAACTAGCACCTATAAAAGAAAATGGAAATGTATTAAATACAGGGCTGAGAAGTCTTAAATTTAGCAAGTCTAATAGTGGTGATTTGAATCAGTCTAAGGAAATCTGATTGTTTCAATATTTCTAAGGTCATAATGTAACAAAATGACTTAAGATTTCCACAACACACACTCTTGTGTTAATATGGCTAAATCTAATCAATGATGTAGCAATGTCTGAAGATTAAATTGCAATTTAAAAGTATATCTCAACCTAAAGAGGATACTTTGCTTAGAGCTTTAAGAAAGAGGAAGGGGAAAAAATGTGCAAGGAAGAGACACCCAGTTTGAGGAACATGACATTTGGCACACTAGAGAGACAGACTCTGAAGTAGTTTAGAGGTGATTTACCAGGTTGCTGTTGCTGTCTAAGCTTCCACCAGCTGTCCGTCAGTGCCGTACCATGGTGCCTTGCTTGTTGCTGTGGTGCTGGACGCTGTGCCACTGGTCACCCATGGGGGACAGGTTTCAGTGGAGTTTCCAGGCTAGGACAGACTCTGAAGAAAGGCCTAGGGATCTACTTCAGAAAACCAACTAGTGAAAACCCTGTGGATCACAACAAAATATCATCTGATTCAATGCCAAAAGATAAGCCCCTTAGATTGGAAGGCCTGCAGCAATGGACTGGCATACCAGCCATGGCGAAGATGACACGGGACTAGGCAATACTCCGTTCTGTTGTACATTGGGGTGCAGGAGTCAGAGCCTACTTACTGGCAACAAATGCCACCCCAACAACCTCTCAGCTTGTTTCAAATTGTGGATCCCAACTGGGGGAAGTACTCCCCAAATGACATTTGGCAATGTCTGGAGACGTTTTTGGTCGTGACTGGTACTGCCAACATCCACTAGGTAGAGACCAGAAATGCCACTAAACATCCTACAATGTACAAGACAGCCATTTGCAACAAAGAATTACCAAAAACCAAACCCACCACTATGGAGTCAATTCCAACTCATAGTGACCCTACAGTGTAGAGTAGAACAGTCCCATAGGTTTTCCAGAGGTGTAAAGCTTTACAAAGCAGTCTGCCACATGTTTGTCCAGTAAAAGGTTTACCAGTTCAGACTTTTCGTTTAGCAGCCAACATCCCTAACCATTATGCAACTAGGTCTCCTCAACAGGAAATTATCAGCTCCAAATGGCCTTAATGTTGAGGTTGAGAAAGTATGGCATAGTTGTTTCTCAAACAAACAACACAACGGAGCTCAGGTGGAATAAGGTTGGGAAACAATGCCAATTACTCCGTGTAGGCCTCTGAGAAGTCCGGCAGGTAAGCAATCTGTTAACCATGTTTAATCCACCTCCAAAGCCCGTTTCTGTGGACCTGTAACATTGGTGCCCGTGAGCTGCAATGGACCAAGGAGGGATGTCTGACCTGGACCAGGCAGTCTGCTGTTTCCTAGCTTTTCTTCCTGGTGTTCTGTGGCGGCCCCTGGGCCCTGGGCAGCAACATCTAGTTTACACTAGAGCTGCCTCCTGCAGACAGGAGGAGCGAAGCTGTATTTCCTTGCTGGCTGAGCAGGGGAAACATTGGCTGATGCTGAAAGGTGCCTGTGATGTCATGTCTGTTTGCTTTTATCAGTATCTTTAAGTCTGTGAACGGGTAACAAAGCCTGACCGACTAGCCCTGTGCCTTGGCACACACATTTGGAGACCGGATCCTAGGCGACTCTATGTGTGGCAGAGGAGGTCTGTGCTCCACGGGATTCTAAGTGGCCGGTTTTCGAATAGCCCGCTGCACACATCATTTTTGCAGTTTCTTGGAGGCCTTGCCTTACAGGCCTCCAGCGTCACCTGGCGTTCGGGCTGGTCACGGCACCCTCGCCGGGTACAGCCGAGACGACCTTGCACTGCCTCACCTGGCGAGCTCGCCCTGTCGCAGGCTGCGCGCCACTTCCACTCCCTTAAGAAACGGCCTCAGCTTTGGGGGGCACCAACTCCGTATCCGTCTAAGCATACGCTGCTTTGTAGAGTTTTGTTGAAAGGAAACTGCTGTAACATTGCTACTCGGTAGCTCATTCCTCTTATTGGCTGCCCCATTAATTTTCTGCCGCTCCTGTCGCTCTGCCGTGGGCCCCATCCTCTCGGGACTAGTGAGGCAAGGGAGAAGGAACTCCGACAGCCCTGCAGCCCTGTAGGAGTCCCTTGTCTCACCCACACACCGGTGAGCAGCTCCTTCGTTAAACTGCACGATGAGATCCTGATACAGCTCACACCCCTCCTTGGGCATTTTCCTGGGGGTTCTGTTCTGTTACTTCCTGACTCTGCCGCCTTCCCACCCACCGCTTCCCAATACAGCGCACTCCTCTGAGACCGCTGTCTGGTCTGGCTGATGCCGGGGCGGTTCTGGTTGGCTTCCTGAGAGGCTTCAGTGGCTGTGCTTAATACTTTTAACAGGGACCTATATCAGACGTACCAAGGGGACGTAAAACGGGTGCACCCCACTTGGCTCAGGAGTGGTTACGTGGGTCGGTCACTCGGCAATTCTGTGTTTAATTCTCTGAGACACAAGCATACTGTTTTCTGCAGCCGCTGAGGTGATAAATGACCTAAGGGAAGGCTCTGTTTAGTTTATTTTCTTACCCGTGGAAAGCTCACCGTGTTCGGAGCACCACACTATGCTTTTTCATCCCTTTCACTCCTGCAGCTACTAAAGTGGTAAGTGCAGGAATTGAGGTGCTTGAGACTTAAACCCACCAGAGAGTTAAAATGGTGTTAAGAACAGGGTCTAGATTTGGGGATCTTTATGTCAAAGATGATTTGTTAACTTACAGAAACATAGTGTTAATTTTCTTAAACCTGTATGAAGGAACAGATTCAGACTTGTAAAAACACTAAAGAAGGAAAAGGCAAAATATTAAAATTCTGAATAAAATGTTCACATTAATAACAAAAGGGACAATGAGAGATTTAATTCAGGGGCATTTTGAAATTTCAGCCTGTAATGATTATAATCCACTACCCGTCTGTCAATGTTTCATTTTGGAGTGGTCTGTGTGTTGCTGTGATGCTAGAAACCATGCCACCAATATTTCAAGTGTCAGCACAGTCACCCTTGGTAGGCAGGTTTCAGCAGAGTTTCCTAACGCAGAACAGGAAAAAGGCCTGACAACCCACTTCTAAAGATCAGCCAATTAAACCCTTATGGATCACAGCAGAACTCTGTCCAACTCACTTGCCTTGCACGTGTCATCAGGCGGATCGGTCACTGGAGGAGGATGTCCACGCTGGTGAACTGCAGCGCAGTAGCCACAGCCGTGGACTCCCACACGCTGGCAGTCGTGTGACACGGGACCAGGCAATGTTGCATTCCATTGTACGTGGGGTCACCATGAATCAGAATCCACTTGATGGCAGCTATCTAATAATAATACCAGTTTATATCTTTTTCACAAAGTTATCTGTGTTATCATTTGATTCCCATGGCACCATTTGAAGTAGGCAAGAAGTAGTAATCCAGTTTTATGTGTAATAGGCTCAAAGGAGTTAAGCAACTTGTTCAAGGTTGATGCAAAATGAGTAGCAGAGTGTGTTCTTCAGAGATCTTTAGCTGTCATGGATTGAATTATGTCCCCCCAAAATGTGTATGTGGCAGTTTTGCTGGGCCATGATTCCCAGTATTGTGTGGTCATGCTCTGTTTTGTGATTTTAATTTTTATTTCTGTTGTAGTTAATGGAACAAGACTGGTCTATTTTAAAGGGGTTAGGATAGGACTGTAACACCTTAACTAAAGTCACATCTCTGATCCAATGTAAAAGGAGTTTCCTTGGGGGGTAGCCTGTAGCATCTTTTATCTCTCAAGAGATAAAAAGGGCAGTGAGAAGAGACTTGGGGACCTCATGCCAGCAAGAAAACAAGGTCAGGAACAAAGAACTTCCTTTGGACCTCAGATTCCTGCTCTGAGATGCTCCCAGACCAAGGGAAGACTGATGACCTGGGCCTTCCTCCAGAGATGCCGGAGAGAGCCTTCCCCTCAGGCTGATGCCCTGAATTTGGACTTCTAGTCTACTAGACTGTGAGAGAATTGATTTCTTTTTGCTAAAGCCATCCACCTGTGCTATTTCTATTATAGCAGCACTAGATGACTAAGGCAGCTGCCCAGGGCTTTCTCCACATGTTCTTTATAACACCAGCTCCAGCTGATCACAGCACCTGTCACGGATCGAATTGTGTCCCCCCAAAAATAGGTGTAGCCATGTGGCTGGGCCATGATTCCTGTATCTTGTGACTGTCCTCTGTTTTGTGGTTTTCCTAAACTGTATGTTAAAGGATTAGGGTGGGGCTGTAAATCCCTTCATAGGATTACCTCCCTGCTCCCCTATAAAGGGAGTTTCCCTGGAGTATGGCTTGCCCCACCCTTAATCCTTTCATCCTACAGAGAGAAAAGGACAGAGAAGCAGGCAGAGAATTGGGAACCTCCTACCATCAAGCAAGCAGCACTGGGAGAAGAGCACATCCTTCAGACCTGAGGTTCCTGCACCAAGATGCTCCCTGGACAAAGACTGATGCAATACGGGACTTTCCTCCAAAGCCAACAAGGGGAAAGCCTTCCCCTGGAGCGGACACCCTGAATATGGACATGTAGCCTACTGGACTGTATAAGAATAAACCTTCCTTTGTTAAAGCCATCCACTCTGGTATTTCTGTTAGAGCAGCCCTAGCTGACTAAAACACCACCCCTACCTCGTTTTTCATGCCTATACCCAGAACCTATGCCAACGTTCTCTAGACCTTCAGCTTGCCATCCTATAATTTTTCTTGATCCACCTGCAGCAAGGACTGAGGCAGAACAATGTCTCTGGCTACAGCTATATTTCCTTCTACAGATGCGGTGAAAGGGATGACATGTTTGCTCCTTACAGCAAGTCAGCAACATCCCTCTTGTCATGCTATGCCCAAGGATGTCAGAGTGTTGGAGGCTGTGTTGATCTTAAAAAGAACTGCCCCGCACATGTTTCCTGTGACCCTGCAGACTCATCAATACCCGATTCCTGGGAAAAAGTGAATAACCCCTCTTTGGAAGGGACAATTAAGTATATCCCTGGTGACACAATTACACAGACCCCTTTCCCAACTTTGCAGCCATCTTCCCTTTTAATGAGATAAAATGTAGGTTTGTGTTCTGTAGGACCAGTCAATAAATCTGCATTTCTGCTTTTAGAAAATGGTGCAGAACTCTGTCAGTATGAACTTCACCTGTCCATGATTCTGTGTATCTCTGCACCTAAGAAAGTGATAACACGTCAGGTGCTGCTGTTCTATTTGAATTGCATTATGACCTCTCTGGGAAGACAGAGAATTGCCGTGGCATTTCCATCATGAGCATACAATGAAATCATTGTCAGCACTCACTTTACATTGACCTGATGTTGGGTTGACATGCACTTAGGGCACATGTGGCACTGTTCATTCAGGAGCAGTCCTCTGAGAACAAAGGTGGCCAAGTAAGCTTGGCCCTCTGTTTATGAACAATAAAGCTTGAGCCTTGAGTCTCACAGGAAGGTGGATCCCAACCATCAGCTCAGTGTTTACAAAGGCATTGACAAAGGTCAGGGCCAAGATGGCAGACTAGTCACGTATCTCCTCAATTCCCTCTGAGAACTAAGGCTAGAAAAACAATTGAATGGAGCAGAGTAGACATTCTGAGAGCCCCAAGATCAGGCAGAGGTTTGTGAGATCAGACAGAGCAACAAGAAGAGGAAACTACCTTTGTTTCAGAGGCAAGACAGCAACACAAAGGTCCTGCTTCTGCTTAGTCAGGGAAGTCACAAAGCTCAATCAAAGTTAAAATATTAAAATTAGAGAAGCAGAGAGCTTAACATGTAAACTATGACAATATTACACTATAAAGAAGGATATTTTACAGTATTCATAGCCCTTTCAGATGGAGAGGAAGTTAAGGAGATACAAAGAAATTAAGACTGATTTAAACCTAGAGCATTAAGGGGAAACAAAGGGTAGTCACAAAGCAAACTAACAATTCTACATCTCAAAACAAGAAACACAATACAGAAGTCTCAACAGACAAAAAACCAACATTGAAAAGGTTGAAAAGAAAACCCATATAGAAAAATGACCCAGAACAGAATATAAGGTAGAACAAAGAAAATGTTAACACCACAAAAATTAAGGTGCCAAAATGACAACATTAAATACATATCTATCATTAATTACACTGATCGTAACTGGACTGAATGCTTCAATAAAGAGACAGAGAGTAACCCCACAAACTCACTGCCATTGAGTTGGGTCCCACTCATAGTGACCCTGGAGTGACAGGCTAGATCAAAAAATACAATCCATCTATATGCTGCTTACAAAAACACACCTTAGACTCAAAGACATGAACAAACTGAAAATTAAAGGATGCCAAGCCTGCCAAGTGCCGTCATATATTAACTGCCGAGGCCCGTCACCCACAAAGGCCTCTGTGAGCAAAGCTACAAGCCTATGTGATGGTGGGCGGATGCATCTCACCCCTGACATATTTCTGGCCATACTCTCCCTGATGATATTTTGCATCCTAATTAAACTTTCCTCAAAAATACCCCCTTATTTCCCGGCACAAGGATCAAAAAAGATGCCTTCTAAGAAGGGTTTACAACCCCCTCGGCTTAATGAATCCCGACACAGAACGTGCAGCCTGGGAACGCCCAGCCAGGGAATGCCAAGGCCGGCCCAGCCCCGCTGGCTTCCCCCAACTGCACATCCTCCTCCACATGTGAAATGCAAGATTACAGGAAAGCCCTGGGATGCTCCCCAGGGACGACCCCCTGCACAGCTCTTAGATATAGACATCCCATTCCCTGCATCAGGAAGATGGATAGGCTCCCAAGTCTATTATATTTGGTATGGCAAATGAGTAAATACTAAAGAAATACTCTTCTTAGAACAGCTTAAGAAAGGCATAGAGTGGGGGACGGTAGGTGTTTACTGTCCCCACAGGAAGAGATAAAATAAAGAGCAAAGAAGGAACAAATAGAGACAGCCAGATTATAACCTTTAGACCCCTCCTCCTGCACCTTTTAACCTTGAGGTATAGATAGAGCTGATTGAGCTCAAGGCATAACTTTGTTTTCACCATTGATTATAATCACAATATACTTGCCTCGGGCCATTACCTAAAAAATCCTAATGATTAACATGAAGAAAGACCACAAGGTATCAGCCAACAGCTTATGTTGTCCAAGAAATCACGTCACTCACTGAACATATAAAAAATAAAGAAAGACAGGCCTTGGCAGGCTGCCAATCTCCAGATTCCTGGTTGCCTGCGTCTCATCATTTCTTTCTTCGCCGACGCCACCCATCTCTTCGTGATCCCAGACCCTGCCGAAGCTGGCTTCCAGCAACTAACAATATGCGAAGAACAGTAGGAGTGGCAATATTAATCTCAGATAAAATAGACTTGAAAATAAAATCCACTGTTGTGGACAAGGATGATCACTATTGCTTAAAGTTTCAATACATAAGGAGAATATAACAATATTAAATATTTATGCACCCAATATTGGAGCATCTCAATATATTGAACAAACACTGACAACATTGGAAAATGAGATAGATCACTCACTCCACAATAATAGGAGACTTCAACACTCCACTTTCAGTAAGGGACAGATATCCAGAAACAAAGCTCAATAAAGATAAAGAAGATCTTATTGTGACGATCAACCAACTCAACCACAGACATATAAAGAAACTTTTACCCCAAAACAGACAAGTATACCTTCTTTCCCAATGCACATGGAACATTCTAACATAAAGTTTAAGACATATACAGAACTTTTTACCCAAAACCAGACAGGCACACTTTCCTTCCCAATGCACATGGAACATTCTAACACAAAACGTAAGACATATACAGAACTTTTTACCCCAAAACAGACAGGTACACCTTCTTTCCCAGTGTACATGGAACATTCTAACACAAAGTATAAAAATCAATTGATTCTATCAATTGATGCAGAAAGGCATTTGACAAAGTCCAGGGCCCATTAGTGTTAAAAACTGTCAGCAAAATAGGAATAGAAGGGAAAATCCTCAAGGCAATAGGGGCATTGTCACAGATTGAATTTTGTCCCCCCAAAATTATGTGTAGTAATTTGGCTGGGCCAGGATTCCTTGTATTCTGTAATTGTCCTCCATTTTGTGATCTTCTGATGCTGTAAATCCTAATCTTTGCCTGCGATTAACAGAGTGGATTATGTTTGAGAGTTTTAGGGTGGGACTGTAAATCCTTTCCTGAAGTCACCTCCCTGCTTCAATGTAAAAGGAGTTGCCCTGGACTGTGGCTTGCACCACCCTTTGTCCTTTTATCTTACAAGAGATAAAAGGCAAGGGAAGCAAGTAGAAAACTGGGAACCTCACACCATCAAGAAAGCAACACCAGGAGTAGGAGTAGAGTGTGTCCTTCAGACCTGAGGTTCCTGACCCAAGATGCTCCCTGGCCAAAGACTGATGCAACCCAAGTACTTTCCTCCAGAGCCAATGGGGTGAAAGCCTTCCCCTGGAGTGGATATCCTGAATTCAGACTTGTAGCCAATTGGCTATCCACCTTGTAGTATCTCTGTTAGAGCAGCACTAGCTGACTGAAACAGGCATCTGGGCAAAACCAATTGCCAACATCATCCTGAATGGACAGAAACTGAAAGAACTCCCCCTGAGAACAGGAACTAGACAAGGATGCCCACTGTTAACCACTTCTATTCAACATCGTGCTAGAGGTTCAGGCCAGAGCAACCAGAAAAAACAGAGAAATTAAGGACATCCACATAGGTAAAGAAGAAGTAAAAGTATCACTATTTGCAGATGATATGATTCTATATACAGAAAACTCTAAAGACGAAACACAAATAAACTACCAGAATTAATAGAAGAGTTCACCAAAGTATCGGATATAAGATATAAGATATAAATAAATCAGTAGGATTCCTTTACACCAACAAACAGATCATCAAAGAGGAAATTACCAAATCAACACCATTGACAATAACTCCCAGGAAGATAAATACCTAGGAATAAATCTAACCAGAAATGTAAGAGACCTAGACAGAGAAAATGACAAGATCTTACTGCAAGAAACTGAAAGAGACTTACGTAAGTGAAGAAACCCACCTTGCTCATGCATAGGAAGACTTAATACTGTGAAAATATCTATTTTATCCAAAGTGATCTACATGTACAATGCAATCCCTATCCAAATTCCAATATCGTGTTTTAACGAGGTGGAGAAACAAACCACCAACTTCATTTGGAAAGGGAAGAAACCCTGGATATGTGAGATACTACTGAAGACAAGGAACATGGTGGGAGGCTCCACACTATCCAACCTTAGAACCTACTACACTGCCACGGTACTGATACAAAAACAGATACGTACACTAATAGAACAGAATAGAGAATTCAGAAATATCACCATCCTTCTATGAACAGCTGATATTCAACAAAGGCCCAAAAGTTGTAAACTGAAGTAAAAGCAGTCTCTTTAATAAATGGTGTTGGCAGAACTGGATATCCATCTGCAAAAACTGAAACAAGACCCATATCCCACGCCTGACACAAAAACTCACTCATAATGTATCAAAGACCTAAATATTAAATCTAAAATGATAAAGATTATGGAATAAAGAATAGAGGCAACAATAGAATTTCTAATACATGGTTTAGACAGACTACAAAATCTAATCAACAATGCACCAAAAACAGAAGAGAAAACAGAAAAATGAGAACTACTAAAAATCAAACACTTATGCTCATCCAAAGACTTTATCAAGAGAGTTAAAAGACTGCCTACAGAATGGGAAAAAATATTTGGCAACTATGTATTGGATGGATGCCTAATTTTCATAATCTACAACCCCAACCTACTGCCATTGAGTTGGGTCTGACTCATAGTGACCCTAGAGGCCAGAGTGTAACTGCCCCATAGTGTTTCCAAGGAGCACTTGGCAGATTTGAACTGCTGAAATTTTGGTTGACAGACGTAGCACTTAACCCACTACACCACCAGGGTTTCCATAATCTACAAAGTACTGCAAAATATCAAAAAGAAAAAGACAAATAACCCAATTAAACAATGGGCAAAGGGCATGGACAGACACTTCACCCAAGAAGACATTCAGGCAACCAAAAGACACATGAGGAAATGCTCACGATCATTAGCTATTAGAGAAATTCAGATCAAAACTACAGTGAGGTACCAACTCACCCTAATGAGGTTGGCAATAATCCAAAAAACACAAAACAACAAACACTAGAGAGGCTACGGGGAGACTGGAATTCTCCTGCACTTCTGGTGGGAATGCAAGACAGTATAGCCTCTGTGGAAAGCAATCTGGCAGTTTTTGAAAAGCTGGAAATAGAAACGTCATATGATCCAACAATCCCACTGCTTAGAATATATCCTGCAGAAATAAGGGCTGTCACACGAACAGATACAGTCACACAAATGTTTATTGCAGCACAGTCCATAATAGCAGAAAGATGGAATCAACAGCAGAATGGGTAAACAAACTATGGTATACATACACAATGGAACACTATGCAATGGTAAAGAACAGTGATGATTTTAGGAAGCATCTCATAACCCAGTATCAACTAGAAGACATTATGCTGAGTGAAATTTGCCAGTTGCGAAAGAACAAGTATTGTATGAGACCACCACTATAAGGACTTATGCACAGAAGAAAAGACTCTTCAAAGGCTACTAGGGTGGGGAGGGAGGGACAGGGTTGGTAATAGATTAGATAGTCGATAGGAATTCGTTTGGTTGAAGGGTGTGACAGCGCTGAGTAGAAGGCAGGTCAGCATAACCAGATTACACCATAAACTGTTTTATAAATTCAAACCAACATTTTAAAGGATCTAGTAGCAGGGACAGGGGCCTGGAGGCTGTGTTTTCAGGCAACATCAAGTTCAATTGGCACAACAAGCTTTTGCTAAGAGAGTTTTCTACACCCCATATTGGTGAGTGGCTTCTGGGGTCTTAAAAGGCAGCAAGCTGCTATCTGAGTTACATCAGCTGGTCTCAATCCACCTGCAACAGATAACAACTGAGAACATCAAAGAGACAAGGAAAAGTAAGCCCAGAAGACAGAAGGACCCACGTAATTGAGAGACTACATCAACATGGGACCAGAAGAATGCCGCCACCAAAGACAGCCTTGACAGAGGACACCATGTAGAGTTCCTGATGTAACATGAGAAAAAGATGTGTACAGCTCAAGAACTCTACTAAAAGACCAGAACTGATGGTTCAATGGCCTGGAGGGTCCCCTGGGACATGGCCCTTAGACTTGCTGCTGTCCCAGACCTGAAACCAGTACTGAGGTCAACACTTCAGACTAAGAATGGACTGGACTTAGGGACACAGAGAGAACAGGTAGTGTGTGTACTTTACGGTTTTATACATTTATAGAGGGCAGTCCTACTGGTTTCTTTCTAGAGGGGAGAGGAGGGGACAGGTGTTCATTGGGAGGATACGAGAAGAATGAAGAGGAGTGTGCTGTCACAGGGTTGGGAGAGCACACAGAGTTGTAGAGAGGCAGGTATGCAAAACTGACTTGGATTCTATACGTTCACTTAATCATAATCCTAAAAAAAGAGCATTGGTAAAACATACACATACCCTTCAGTAAAAGAAAACCACAAACAGTTTACAGAAAGAAGAAACTTTTCAAACTCCATGAGTAGTTTAGAAAATACTAAAAATGTAACATGAGACCCCTGCTTATTAGCAGTTTTCCATGACTGCTAACCTTCAGCCTTGGCTAATAGCTTGAGCTCATTCTTTCAGAAAGTTAGAGAAATCATCTCCATTCTCTGATGGCTGCAAATTCCTAATTTTTCTCTTGAGCCAGTTAAACACAGAAATCTTAACTGTGTCCATATTTTGGAAGTAGGAAACTGTAAATTTCTCTTTAAAAAAAAGTGATTTTATGTAAACTGGGCCTTTCCGTGGTACAGTGGTTAAATACTATGGCTGCTAACCAAAAGGTCAGCAGTTTGAATCAACCAGGTGCTCACTTGGAAACTCTGGAGAAATTCTGCTTGGCTCTGTAGGGTTGCTATGAGTTGGAATCAAGTCAACGGCAGTGAATTTAGTTTGAGTTTGGTCATTTCTGTCAGCAGCTTTAACCTCTGTTGCCTCCCAGCTGCATCAGACCAGCTTAGCAGGCACCGGAGGTACCCGGAGCTGCTCCCTGACCTGCACACCCTCACCTGCACTCCTGCACACCTACACTTCCTTATCTACACACCCACCCCTGCACACCCTTACCTGCACAGTCTCACCTGTACACCCTCACCTGCGCATCCTCACTTGCACACCTGCATACCCTTGCCTGTGCACCCTCACCTGCATGCACACGAAGTTGCAGGAATGAAAATTGGTAGCCACTGTTTTACGCAGTGATGGCTGTTTTCTGAAGCTTGAAAACTCCTAACAGATTTCTCCCCCAAATTCCAGACAGATGCCGGCAGTGAGCTCTTCATCACGCAGAGAATGAACGTAGGCATCGTGCCTTGTGGCCTTGGGAAAATCAGGCCGTGTAGCTCCACCTTGTAGGGGTCTCACTGCTCCTCGAGGCCCGGTCAGCTTCTGTGACTGCACTCTGATGTGGCCAGAAACAGCAAGCGCTGTTTGTCTCAGGAAGGGTGCTGGGCAGTGGTAGCAAGTCACTGGCCCTTGAGCGTGCATGTGGCCAGGGCTCCGGGCATAGCTATGCGCCACCATCCAACTACAGACAGAAGAGCTGCACCTGGTGGTCATAAAAATAAAAGGTATTCATGATTTCTTTGAACATGCAGTTCCCTGCTTGGTTTGTCCATAGCATGGGTGCTAGCCACCTGTCCCTGGAGATGCAACATGAAGAGGGTGGGGCACAGGATCCCAACTCTCTGTCTTTGATCCTACTTTCACGCACGTGTTAATAACCTGCGCCTCCCTTACACTGTCCACATGCCCACTGCAAGTCTAGTGCTTCCTTATTCTTTTTATCCCCTCTTCTTAGTGTGGTGGTGCAGTGGGTAAGTGCTACATCTGTTAACCAAGAGGTTGGCAGTTTGTATCTGCCAGGACCTTCTTGGAAACTCTATGGAGCAGTTCTACTCTGACTTACAGGGTTGCTATGAGTCAGAATCAACAAGATGGCACTGGGTTTGATTTGGTCTTAGTTTGGTAAATGTTTCATAACAAATAACAGCAAATTTTGCTTTATAACCATTTTATCAAAAACCAAACCCATTGTTGTCTAGTAAATTCCAACTTATAGCAACCCTATAGCTCAGACTAGAACTGCCCTATAGGGTATCCAAGGAGTAGCTGGTGGATTCCAGCTACCGACCATTTAGTTAGCAGCCAAGGTCTTAACTACTGTACCACTAGGCCTCCAAATATACCATAAACACATTGCTGTCAAGTGAATTCCAACTCAGAATGACATAAAAAAAAAAAAACACTGCTATCATGTCAATTCTGACTCATAGTGACCCTATAGAACAAAGTAGAACCGCTCCATAGAGTTTCCAAGGAGCACCTGCAAGATTTGAACTGCTGGCTTCTGGGTTAGCAGACATACCACTTAACCACTACACCACCAGAGTTTCCTAATGACATAGGTGTCATTAATTAGATTTACCATATCATACAGCCATTGCCACCATCTATTTCCCAAACTCTGTCATCTCCTGGAACAAAAACTCATTACCCTGTTTCTCTCTCCCCCCAAACTCTGGTAACCACTAATTTTTGTCTCTATATTTGCCTGCTCTAGAGATTTCATATAAATGGAGTCACAGCAATATCTGCCCTTTTGTGTCTGACATTTCACTGCACTTAACGCTTTAACAGTTCGTGCCTGTTGTAGCAGGTATCAGGACTTCACATCTCTTTATGGCCGAGCAATACTATTCTGTTGTGTGTAGGTTTGTTTCCACCTTTTGACTCTTGTGAACAATACTGCAATGAGCACTGTCACTCAAGTATTTGCCTGGATCCCTCCTTTCAAGTCTCCTGGGTGAATTCCCTGGAGTGGAACTGCTGGGCCAGAAGCTTATGTTTTTCACCTCTTGAAAGTACTTCTTCCATTCAGTGACCAGCAGGTTTCTTTGAAGGCACAATGAGAAGAAAAAAAAAATTAGACAAAACACACGCTATATTTTAGAGTCCTTGAAATTTCAAATAAAACCAAGGAAGGATCAAAAGATAGTGACAGAATTAATTTTCAAAGTTTAAGAAACAGGAGAGAATTTATCCCATCACCTCTGGTTTTCTGTGTAATGACATGTCCACAGTAGGGGCATCCAAATCTGGCTTACCAAGAAAACACCTGGGGCAAGGACTGCTGAGCAGGTGGTGTGTGGGCAAGAGGACAGACACAGGGAAGAAGAGGACTGAGGGTTGATCACCACCAGGGGCCACTTCTGGGACGTTAGAGGTGTATCATGAATGCACTCAGAATTACCTGTGGGTGGGGCAGGGGACACCCATGGATGCCCTGTCTGTTTTGGTGGCCACATCTGCATGCAGAGCAGACTCCCAAGGACCCCAGGGAGCATTACAGCTGTGCCAAGGTCCCGGGGGAGGCTCCACCTGCTTCCCCATGTGGAGTTTTTCAAAGCCTGGTCAACTTGTCACTGTCACCATGTCTACACAAGCTGGGGCAGGGAGGACACTGAACTGGTGCCTGTGGTGTGTCAAATTCAGTTCAAACCTGGACAGGCTCTGTAGTTCTGTCGTCTGACCCAATACAGAAGCCCCCAGGAGACAGCACCTATGGTCTTTGCAAGGAGGCGGGTGGAACAGAGCCATCTCCACTGCTGCAGCTGGTCCCAGGCCTCACTGCACCACCATCCTCTTCCTGCTCCACCTCTGTGCGGGACTCCTCACCCTCAGCTCACTGTTTTCCTCGTCTAGCTGTTGGTCGTCTAGCTGTCTGGTTGTCCAGATCTTCACCACAAGGCTGGAGTCTTAATGACCTAGCTCATATCAGGCCAGGCTGCAACAATGTCACCAGGCATAGTGTCAATCAGTAGTATCTTTTAACAGAGTGAAGCTTGGCAAAGACCATAATTCACATACAGATACAGCATTACTTTATTTCTGGTGACCACAGCCGTCTGAAACAGCACCTCCAACCTGGAAATAAAAAAGCCATCAACCCTAACAGCAGCAAAAGAGGGCCTCTAAGCACCTAACAGCGTTGCCCTAAAGTCAGGGTTTTTACTCCACTAGAAGAATGGAACTTTCCCTGACCTGCCACCCAGGCCATTGTGCAGAAGAAAGAAAAGTAGCAGGTGAGGAGGAGAGTGGCTTGGGAGGCTAGCTGCGGAGAGCAACCTGGGGAGGGAGAGTTGGGGAGCAGTAGAGAGCTGGGAGCCACAGGAGCTGAGACAGAGGCTGCTGGGGAAGAGTGGGGGTAGGCTGGAGAAGCCAAGGGCATGGGGCAGCCAGAACTATGGGGAAGCTAGGGAGGCTGGGGGTGGGTGAGGCAAAAGGGAGGGCTGGGGGAAGAGATGGATGGGGGAGAGGGACTGGAGGACCCGAGCCAGTACCACTTACTGCAGAGGAAAAGGTGTTGTATACAAGCGGCCACTGGGGGGCAGCGCCGAGCTGCAGAACCGGCTGCTCAGGAAGCGTCTGAAGCCCAGAAGTGCCCGAGACACGTTGCTGGCCAGTTCTCACCAGCTCAGGGGCTCTCGGGCGGGTCGCGTAGCCACTCAGAGCCTTGATTTGTTCCACTGAGAAAGCCAGGCTAAGTGTCTGTGCCTGTGCAGTTGTGACCACTCAACAAGGTGACGTGGAAAATGGCAGCACAGCCTGAACGGCCAGCGAAGCTGCAGTTTCTCAAGGCCTGCACCCAAGCCCCAGGTACCCTGGGGAGGCGATGTCCTTGAGCCTCTCCCCCTCAAGGCCCTGTGGGAGGCCATCCTTGGGACCTGCCAAAGGATGCCTGGGTGTATTGAGCAGAATACCGGGTTCTAAATGATGTCTGCAAACACAGGGAGAAATTAGGATGGGGGCAGGTAAAAGCGCCCCAGGAGTCTAAACTAGCAAAACCAACCCGGCGAGGTGGGGGGAGGATACATGCTAGCTATAACGCCACCTTCCAGACAGAAGGTATTGGCGTATTGTCATTTTCTTCTATCTTTAAGTTTTAATAAAACAAAATGATTGTTATTTAAAAAAAAAAAAAAAAAAAAACCAACGTTGACTCTGAGTTCAACCGTCTTCAGGCACAGTCAGTGTCCACCCAGCGTTTTCACCTTCTCTTAAGCTGATTTAACAACTGAGAGTGAAACGGAGGACTGAAAAGCATAGTTCTTCCAGCAAGAGGGTGAAACTGAGGACTCAAAAGGAAGACCTTGAAACACAGACTGTCTTGCTGACCATTTCTGCTACGTTCCTTGTGATTATCTCACCCTTGCACCTGCATGAAACTCTCAGTTTGTAAACCACTCCGGTGTAGGCAGGGACCGGGAGACCTCGGAGGAAACACCCCTCTGCCACCTTGGTGTAGCTGGCGCACAAATAAAATCTCTGATTTAATTCACCCTAACCTTCTGTCTCAGCGACAGGAGGCGTAAACTCCAGTGTTTTCTGTGATAACGAAAACAGACAAAAACAATCAACTCACAATCATTTATATACGTCCAGGGGAAATGTTTTTATAAGTAAATTTTATTTGTTTATGACTTCGTAGGGAGGGGGAAAAACAGTTGGATGGCTTGCCCCAAATTTAATGGACATATTTGGCTTTGTGGCATCTAACTGAACTGTGGAGAGCTTAGGGATCCTCCTCTGTCTGGCGGGTATTCTCAGAGTAGCTGACCCTCAGGGACAGTGGAGCCCCCACGACCTTGGATCCAGGCAGAAGGCTTTAAGGACCAGCCTTCATAGTTAAAAGCAGAGAGAGGGGTGGCACACACTTCAAGTACCGTATGAATCTTGCATTCAAGCTGCGTGGTACCTGTGCGCTGTGTGTGCTCTTCTGCTGGTGGAAGCAGCAAAGTGGTTTAACGTACTTGTTTTTTTTTTTGAATCACCTATTCACTATTAGTGCAAATTAAAAAAAATAAACCCACTCCCATTGAGTCAGGTCTGACTCAGAGCGACCCTAGAGGTCAGAGTAGAACTGCCCCATAGAATTTCCAAGGAGCACCTGGCGTATTTGAACTGTAGACCTTTGGGTTAGTGGACATAACACTTAATCCACTAAGGATTAAGGATTTCCAAATATCTCCTCCAAAAAGGTACAAACAAGGGAGTCAGTTAGCTTTTGATTCCTGAATGCTGAGTAACTGTTTGTCGTTTCCTCATGTCATGATGGGAGATAGGCAGACAGACAGACAGACTAGAGGAGATCCACAACGTGAAGAGTGGGTCACAAGGGTTTTCAAATTTACATCCTTATAACTTTTGATATTTCCCAATTTCCCAGTGCGGTGAGCATGCCTGACTTCTTTAGCCAGAGAAGCATAGTATATACAGCTTTTGTTACTTGTTTTCTTCTTCCCTGGTGTGCTAATCCTTTAAGTAATAGACTGAGAAATGCACTTGACCAGGAATTTGACCTCTTCAGGCAGCACCTGCTGTTGTTTTGGGTGTCATCAGGTTGATTCCCGGCTCATAGGGCCTTGTGTGATAAGAGTAGCTGCCCCAGGAGGTTTCCTGGGCTGCAGTCTATGGGAGCGTGTTGCCAAGCCTTTTCTCCCTCCAAGAAGCAGGTAGATTCAAACTGCTGACCTTGTGTTTCACAGATGAATGCTTAACCACTGTGTAACCAGGGTTGACATCTCTGGGAGCTGTGTTCTGTTCCTGCTGCTTAACTGTAGAAATTAAAGTCATAAGATGCCTTCACAATTGAGAACTACAAGGTCACCTTGTTCAGTGTTCACGTTTCATTATTTTTAAATACTTCGGTATAAAAATGTACAGAACAGAGAGTGAGAAAAGGAGCAGGAATAACACCATCATTCAGATGATACCTATTGGTGGGAATAGGATGATTTTGTTTCTGAATCATTTGCATGTGACCTTCCCAGCACCACACCCACAGCTCTGCACCTCCTACAATAGCTTGTCATTAGGTTAGGTAAGACCTGCTCTGCTTCTCTGAGAACCTGAATGGTTGCATTTAACCAGCCTTCGTTTCTATTTCTAGGAAAAAATGGAAAGTATCTTTGCTTTGGAAGTCTTTATACCTTGCTGAGTGGCTACATGTGTAGAATCTTTTACTAAGACATTACTAGTTTTAAAAAAAAGACACCAATAACACTTTTGTAATAGCACTGAGAAATCACGATCTTAAGATCAAATTTCATCTTAGAGAAGAAAAAAAGTCAAATTGCCCAGCTTTTGTCAGTCCTTGAAGCTAACTTCTGGACTATCCCTCTATGGGGAGCCAATTATATAAAGGAAGGTTTTCGGGAGCAAAGTAAACCTCCTGAACATTAATCAGACTGTGTAACAAACTACCAGAAACTTAACCCAACACTAATTTGTTCTCTTACAGTTCTGGAGGTCACAGTACAGAGTGGGGCTCACTGGGCGAGGTGTCAGCACAGCTGCACAGCTGCTGGAAATTCCAGAAGAGAACTAGTTTCCTGGTGTTTTCCAGCTGCTGGAGGCCGCTGGCTTTGCTGGGCTTGTGGCCCTTTTCCTCCACCTTCAGGGCTACAACGTTCCATCTCTCTGCCCCCTCTGTAGCCCTGTCTGCCACTTGCTGTAGCAGGAAAGGCTCTCTGCTTTTAAGGGCTCATGTGGCCCATCCAGGACACTCTCTTCTCAAGGGCTTTAATCCTTCATCACATCTGCAGGTCTCCCCGGTCTTGTGCGGGTACATAGCCACCGGTTCTGGGGATCAGGACACAGACGTCTCTGGGGACCATAATTCTGCTGATAGTGACAGAGTAACCAGTGGAGGAAATTTTACTTAATAACTCGAGGGAATTCTTAGTTAAGGTAGTTAACCTTTTCCTTCATTCACAGCAAAGAGTGTAATTGCCTCTTCTCTGCTCTGTTAATCACAAGGCTTTTGAGATTATTTTCCTAGACCTTACCCCTTCGTACCTGGAACCTCTCTCCCTCCTCCCTTTCCCTAAATCCTCCTATAAAAACTGCTAGCAAGATCTGAGATGTCCAGGTGATTTTTAGGGTACTAACCTGCCATCTTCTCAGACTGCCAGCAATCTGGATAAAGAGCTCTTCAAGCATTCAATCCCTGTCTCTGTATTGCTTTAGTAGTGACAGGAGGCATGGGTCTGTCACCTGGTTTTCTCTGGTGACAATGACACATGCTAACACAAGGTGCATGTTGTGTTGTTCTAACCTCACTACCTTTCCTTCTTCATCTTTCCTGAGTTTTGTATGTTCTTATGGCTTGCTATGGTTTCAGCAACGAAACCTCAAAACACCAATCACACTCCAAAAATTACACCCACTTATAATCCACCAACAGCATACAAATGTCCCTTTCCAAATTGTGCCCTTTAGGAAAAAAAAAATTAAAAAAATCCTTACCGTTTTATATAGTCCGAAAAAAAATGCATTGTATCATAACTTTATTTTCATTGTATCATATTTTTATTTGCATTTCTTTAGTGACTCATGAGATTGGACATTTTTCATTCATTCAATAGTCTTTGGTTTTTTTCTAGTGAATGCTTTGTTCAGGTCTTTGGCCATTTTCCTAATGGGGAGAGGATGCTGGGCTTGCCTTTTGCTTACTGATCTGTAAGAGTGTTTTCTTTATTAACCACTGGGAACATTGCTGAACTGATCAGTTAGTAACACATTCAAGTTATTTTATTGTCACTGATTATAAATTTCGTAGAAAAAAATTTCAAGTCCATAAAACTCTGGCCCCTACTTCCTTGATTTGCTAATCCTCCTGAAAAGCACTTGTGTGGGTGGCCCTGTTTCCTGTCCTTCTGTCAGTGATGCGACTTAGGAGCAGAAGAGGATGAGAGCAGAGGAGTCTGGGGACAAGCGGGCGCTTCCCACTATCACCCAGCGCTGGTTCTTGCTTCTTCGCAGCACAAAGAGCGTTAAGACTTTTGAAGGGATTAACAAGCTGCACATTCTACTTTAAGAATTATTTGACATTTCAATTGCCCCGAGTGTGAAAGGGTTCTATTGTGTACAGATGTGAATCCATCATGAGCTCTTCCAGTGTCCTGGTTAGAAGCCTGCTTTTCATTTTCATGTATATATCACAAGCCATTTCCTTTTTGGAGTTTAAAGACAGCATTTCAGTTATGCATCCAGAAAAGAACAATTTGTGCACCGTAATGAAATCAGTGAATCACGAATCCTCCTTAAACGGTACTTAGTGCCTATATAAAGATTCTTCAAAGGTTTCTTTTCCCACACATTATTTAATTAGCGTTTCCAGTTGTTACTCATCAAAAGGAGGCCCACTGTAGAGGCGGCTTGATAGCAGAGTGGGCACAAGACAGAACAGGAGAGAAAGGCAATCTGTCAGCATAAGTGGTGATACCTTGCCCTCCTTGCAGTCTGACCCCTTTTAAAAGAGAACATGCTACACTTTGGTTTCTACCGAATCGTTTCGTAACATCCTGTTTGAAAGCATTTGGGTTCAAACATCCGCTGTTTTTCGAGCCAGACTGAAGTACGTTTGTAAATAAGGGAGCTGTTTCAAACTGCTGATAGAAATCGAAACTCAATCTTAAATGTACTCTCTATCTAAACTTGGGGCAGGCTGCAAATGCTTTCCCTTGTTGATCTCATCTAATGAGCCGGGGGGGGGGGGGGGGTTAGGAGTGGTGCACACCCTTGGCGTTCGTCTGAGGATCACATGAGTTTGTCCTGACCTTCACCTTGTCCTTGTGACAAGAACCAATATGTTCCAAGGTCGACTCAAACTCCTTTGCTTACAGTACAGCAGCCCTGAACCAAGAGAGGATCACAGCAGTGCAAGCACAGCAGGTAGATACTGTTGGTTCTACTCAGTTCCCCCTCTTACTTCTAACTACCTCAGACACTGGGTTCTGCTTCCAGGGTGGCAGGAAGATCCTGTGATCGGTTTCTGAGTATCTAGCTTGAAAATTCTTCTCCAATGAGTTTGCAGGAGAAATAAAATGTGAAGTCAGCTCAAGTATAATTCAAGCAATAAAACTATTTGCACAAGGGAAAAACAGCAAGCTCGGGGATGTGTGTGTGTGTGTGAGAGAGAGAGAGAGAGAGAGAGATGAAAGGAAGTGGTGGAGGTGGTGTGATGCTATGCTTTTGTTTTTGGAACATGATTATTTTCTCTTCTTTCCCTAAAGAGCAGCACTTTAAGAATCAATTATTTAATTCTGAAAGAGCCCCATGGCATTTTAACTGTATAAAATTAGTCACGATGACATGAAATCCAGATTTGGGAACCTTTCAGATGAAGCCATTGTGCTCGTTCTGAATGGCTGGAATAATAACCCTACCTTGGCAGACAACTCTGCCGTGATTAACGCTTATGTCATCCCAAAGCAATGATTACTTTACATCTGATCTCAGTGTGATTCCTGCCTTAAAATTTCCCAGGGAAGGAAAAAGAGACTCTGCAATACTGTCAGAAAAAATACTATTGTCAGAAGTAATGGTCTCTGAAAGTCATATTTCACGTTTAGTACAATTTTTGGCTCCTTCTGAGTGCAAACATGGAGAAAGTAAATTAAGGAAACCTCTCTATATTTCAGCTCCAGTCTCTATGGCAAAATGTAGCACTCAGTGCTATTTATTACTTGATCTTACCTTTTTTTATTTTGAGAGAATAGAGGTAAAAATACAAGAGGTTTTTGGAAAACAGTTTGTTGGTTTCTCAAAAAGTTAAGCATAGAATTATGTTTAACAATCCAAATTCCATTGTCATCAAGTTGATACTGATTCATTGAATCCTATAGGACAGAGTCAAACTACCCCGTGGGATTTCCAAGGAGTACCTGGTAGGTTCGAACTGCCAACCTTTTAGTTGGCAGCCATAGCTCTTAACCACTACACTACCAGGGTTTTTGACCCAGAAATTCCACTCCCAGGTATATACCCCAGAGACTTGAAAGCAGGAATATGAATACTCTTACATCAGTATTCATTGTAGCGTCATTCACAATAACCAAAAGGTGGATACAACCCAAGCATCAACAGATGAATGGACAAGTAATATGAAATCTGTTCATACAGCAGAATATTAGCAAAAAAGAGAAATGAAGTTCTAATATATGCTACGACATTGTTGAACCTTGAACACATTGTGCTAAGTGAAAAAAATCAGATACAAAAGGACAAATGTATGCTGTGCATGATATCTAGAGTAGGCAAATAAAGAGAGACCAAAGTTCATTAGTGATTACTAAGTATAAGAAGGAAGGGGAAGGGGAGCTATTGTTTAAGGGGTACTGAGTTTCTTTTTGGGGTAATGAAAAAGTTTTGGATAGACAGTAGTGATGATTATATAATGTGGTGAATATAATTAACATCTAGATATACTTGAAAATGGTTGGCATGGCAAAAAATATAAAAGCAATAAAAATAAAGGAGGCTTTAACATTTTATTACTCTGAGTTCATGGGAAAACTCCAAAACTTAGATGTCATTTTGCTTCCTGCCCTTCGTCTCTCTCTGGCATGCTATCAGAGGAAGCCTACTAAAATAGAAGATTTAAACAAGTTCCAGAGTCTCATTAAAAAATACCCCCAAATGACCAGGATACAAATGAAAAATCATTTGTCATACTGAGAACCAGGAAAATCTCAACTTGAATGAAGTTGAAGAACAGACACTGAGACCAAGATGAAACAGATGTTGGAGTTATTGAAAAGAATTTTAAAGTCTCCACCATAAAAATGTCTCAGTGTATAATTACAAAAACATTTAAAACAAGTGAAAACATGGAAAATCTCAGTGAAAAAATAGATGATACAAAAATATGTAAAATGAAAATCCCAACAGAAGGGCTCAACAGCAGAATGGAGATAACAGAGGAAAGAAACAGTGAACTTGAAGATAGAATAGAAATTTCCCAATCTGGACAACAGAGAGAAAACAGACTTAAAAAAATGGACAGGGTTTCAGGGACCTGTGGAACCACAATAATAGATCTAACATTTGTGTCACTGAAACCCTAAAAGAGAAGTGAAAGAATGGCTCTGAAAATGTATTTGAAGAAATAATAGATTAAAAATTCCAAAATTTGGCAAGAGATATGAAACTACAAATTCAAGTGAACTCCAAGCAGTATAAACCCAAGGAACTCACACTAAGACACGTCATAATTAAACTCTTGAAAACTAAAGATGAAGAAAAAAACCTTGAAAGTAGTGAGGAAGAAATGATACCTTATCAACTGACAAAAACTATCTACAAGATAGTAGATTTTCTCAGCAGAAACCCTGCAGGTCAGAAAGAAGTGCAACACCATCTTTCAAGTGTTGAAAAAATAGACTTTTCAACCTAGAATCCAATAAAAAAACAAAATGCTTGCAGTTGATTCAATTCCAACTCATAACACCCCTTATAGGATAGAGCAGAACTGCCCCAAATGGTTTCCAAGGAGCACCTGGTGGGTTTGAACTGCCAACTTTTTGGTTAGCAGCCATAGCTCTTAACCATACCACCACCAGGTTTTCCAATATTCAGTGAAGATACCCTTCAGGAATGAAGGGAAAAATCAAGATACCCTCTGATGAATCACAGCTAAGAGAATTGGTTGCCAGCAAACCTGCTCTAAAAATATCACTACTAGAAGTTTGTGAAACAGACCATAAATTATATCAAGAAATCCTGGAGCATCAGGAAGGAAGAAGAAACAGAAGGAAAAAAATTAAAAATGTGTAAATTGATAGACTTTTACTCTCTTTGTGAGTTTTCTCAGTGAAGTTTGATGTTTGAAGGACAAATTATAACACTCCAGTGTGGTTCTAAATGTAGAGGGAATACAGGTAATCCCCAATTTATGATAGGGTTCTAGTCCAGTGACTCCATCCTAAGTAGGTTGTTATACAAATCAAATATCCCACTCTTCCTTTTTTTTAATTTTTCTTTATTACCAATTATCTCTCTAAATCCAATCTATATTTGTCTCTGAGGTTTGCAAATGTTACAAGCTTAAGACGCACTGTAACGCTGTATGCAGTACATATTACTAATAGTAAGTTGTAAAAAGACACAAAACAAAAATCAACCTCTAAGACAATTATATTATAAACAAGGGATAGCAGAGGAACTTAAAAGGAGGCAAGGTTTTATACTTCATTCAAACTAGAAAAGCATTAACACCAGTGGACTCTGATATGTTATGTAGTTATAATTTATTATCTAGAGAAACCACTAAAAACCTGTAAAAAGAGATACATTCAGAAGCATTAGACACATCAAAACAGAATTCTAAAAAACAATGTTCAAATAACTCACAAGACAGGAAAAGAAAACAAGAAATAGAGGAAACAGAAAACAAATAAGTTGCCATCAAGTCAGTTCTGACTCCTAGTGACCCTGTAGAGTTTCCAAGGAGCCCTTGGTGGATGTGAACTCCCAACCTTTTAGTTAGCAGATGTAGTTCTTAACTACTGTGCCATCAGGGTTTCCAGAGGGAACAAATAAAATAAAAAATAAAATGATATGCATAAACCCTAACATATCTATAATTACATTAAATGTAAATGGTCTAAATATATCAACTAAAAACCAGAGATTGACAGTGTGGATAAAAATTCATGACCTGGCAATACATAAGGGTATTATACTGATTTAAAAACGCAGTCTCAAAAGTTCACCTGTTGTATGGTTCCATTTATGTAACATTTTCAAAATGACAAAAGGAAAAAGATGGAAGCCAGATGGCTGGTTGCCAGAAAGTATGGATGGTTAGGTACAGGGGGTGGGTTTGACTCTAAAGGGGTGGCAAGAAAGGGCAGAATAATTCTGTATCTTGACTGTGGTTATTGTGAATCTACATGTGCTAAAATGGCATAGAATTACATAGACATTGTGTCAATGTCAGTTCCTGCCTTTGATATGGCACTATAGTTCCGTCACCTATAACCACTATGAGAAACTGGGTGAAGGGTATATGGGACTTCTCTATGCTATTTTTTTTTTTAATTTATCATGAGTATAAATTTTTTTCTCTCAGCTAATTTATTAATAATTACTCATTACATACTCTTTTTTTCACTAAGAGTAGCTGATTAAGTATGTCATCATCATCATTCATTTTTAAATATTTTATTGTGCTGTAAGTGAACGTTTACAATCCAAGTCAATGTATCATACAGAAACTTACACATACACTGCTATGTAACTCTGGCTTCTTTCCCCACCCTGTGACAGCACACTCCTCCTCTCCACCGCATGTGTCCCATGTCCGTTCAACCAGCTCCTTCCCTGCTCCACCCTCTCATCTTGCCTCTGGGTGGGAGCTGCCTAGTTAGCCTCATGTATTTACTTAAGCCAAGAAGCATATTCTTTGCCAGTATCATTTTATATGTTACAGTCTAGTCCAGTCTCTGAAGAGTTGACTTTGGGAATGATTTTAGTTCTAGGCTAACAGAGAATCCCAGGGCCATGTCTTCTGGGGACCCTCCAGTCTAACCTCTGCACAGCTATTTTTCTCCCGCTGCATCAGGGACTCTATGTCGTATTCCCTGTCAGGCCAGTCACTGGTGGTATCTATTCTATTTTTTTTTTCATCATCCTGTGAATATACAGAGGCCCTGGTGGCATAATGGTTAAGTGCTAAATCATCTAATCAAAAGATCCACAGTTTGGATCTACTAGGTGCTCCTTGGAAACTCTATGGGGCAGTTCTACTCTGTCTTATAGGGTCACTATGAGTTGAAATGGACTCAACAGCAGTGGGTTTGGTTTCATATGGTTATAAATATACAATCCTTTCAAAAGAAAAAATTTAAAACACAGTACAGAATTCTGTATGTGGCGTAAGTTCAACTATATAAACAATTATATTTGAGTAGAACAGAAGTATAAAAAATATACTTTTTTAACCCCCAAAATAAGTTAGCGACACAACCTTATACTTATGGCATCAACATCAGGCTAGTGGAACGTTGACTGACATCATTATTCGGCATAGATAGACTCTGTTCCCTTTTATAGTTTACAAGAAAATAACCTTCCTCCTTCTCACTGACAAATATTTGCTATTAGTAAGCAATACAACTACAGAAGATGTTTTTATCTTACTTGAGTGGACAATTTTTATCTCCATAAACCAAATATTCCTTCCTAGTTGAAAGTATGTCTCGGAGCACTACTAGATTAGTACAGAAATACATTTCTGGTCTGGCACAGAGCATTTTCTAAAATGGTGATGAGGAATCAGCTGAAAGGTAGGTTAACTTTTAGTAAATAGTCTCAAGCTCCATAGGAAAGATTTCACTCAGATTTGTTTCTTACAGGGAAAAGTATCAGGTACATCCAAGGGGATGTGAAATTTAGGCTTCCAAGAGAAGCAGTTTTTCTCCTTGTACCACAAACAGTACTTTTTTGGATCATATGATTAACAAGGACATCATATATTATAGTTGATGATGTAGACTCAGTCAATTACTTAGCACAATATGTCAATGTCATTCACACTAAGTATTACCAAAAGGTTTTATTTATTCATATATTTTTCTAATTTGAAACTCATTTTACTCAAACGCATAACCCTGTCTATAAAATCAGCTTTCCTAAAAATATTACCTTGAAGTTTAGCACTTTATTTTGAAGATTCTGAACCATGATACACTGTGGAATCAGCCACTGCCTAGGTGGGCAGTCCTGGCCCCTCACCCCAGTGTGGCGTATGGTTGCATCTTAGAACCCAGTTAACCTCTGCATGAATCACAGCTGAGTTGAGCTGTGGAAGCTTCTGGAAAAGAGCAGCCCAGCAATGGGGTCTGGGGGCACTCCTCTGGATGTGTCTTTATCCTGCTGGGATTTATCACTGCCCTGCTTCTATCTAACCCTGCCCCTGCCTGGGTCTCTATAACCGGAAAATATCCCCTGTCTTCTCATTTGGCACAGGTTCTCTGGCCCAGCCAGTGTGTGTCACAGCAAGGATGTTTATGGGTCACTTCTTGCCAGCCTGGTGTAGCACGAAGCCCACCACTTGTGCAGAATCTTTGATGTCTTAAGTTGAGAGACAGATTCACTGCATTTAGAAAGCTGCGCAGAGCCTGGCAGAGCAGCATATCCACCTCATGAGCCGAAGGTGGGGAGTGAGAACCCTTGTGAAGGTTCCAGAGAGGGCAGAGGGCAGAGGGGCAGAGGCCTTTGCATAGGTTACATAGAGGGTTGAGTTTGGGTGAAAAGCCTTCCTGATGCCCCATGGCCATGGCCATGGCCATGGTGTTTCCTGCTGGGGTGTGGGGCTGAGAACACCACCTGAAGGTCATTGCTGTCTCCACAGGCCTGCAGGCTACGGCTGGACTTTGGATTTTCACAGTGTTTAGGCTCCACTTAGAGGTTTCCCTCAGGCTCTGTCCCACCACTCTGTAGAAACCATCAACTGTAACCCAAGCAAGTATTAGCATCTCCTAGGCTTCTGTCTCTTCCTTCTGAAAGTGGGAGCCAGTCACCTTCCAACACAAAGAAGTCTTGGCATCTTGCACTGATCATGGCCCCCATACCTGACCCAGCATCAAGGGGAGGGGGCAGAAAGGCATTCTGTTCTCTGCTGGGTCTCTTTAGTGTCCACACTTGTCCAGGGCCAGGAGTGGACACCTAGAACCAGGCTTGGGGTCTTTACATCAGGGTCTTCACATAGATTTCAACCTAGACTTAAGTAACTCGACACACTGAAGACAAAGAGGAGACAGTAAAGCTGAAATGCCCACTGAGAGCTCATGCACAAGATTTATAGCTTGTCTTTGGTGTATGTTCTCCTTTCATTTTGGGTGGGTCAGATATTCTGGGAATTCAAAGCATTCCAAGGAGTAACTACACAGTAAAGAGGAGAATCAGGAAGACCTGGAGGTCATCCAACTTCCTCATCCTGCCTGGACCCTAGCTGCTTCCTGTCCCCCGCTACATGTACTTGACACCTTGTAGCTCCAGGCACACACAGGAAAAACACAGTGAATCCCTAAGGTGTAATTTGGGCACGGCACCACCAGGTGGCAGTGGTGCCTAAATCACAGGCTCTTGACCCCGAGGGGCGGGAAGGAAGCACCTCTGCTACATACTTGGCTGGGAGTTGAACATTGAGCGAGGTTGGTGCTTGTTGTTTTAATTGTATTAACTATATGGTCGCCATGAGTCGGATCCGACTCGACGGCACTTGGCTCTTGGCTTTATGGCGAAATACATATAACCAAACACCTGCCATAACTAACCATTTTTAAATGTACCATTCAGTGACATTATAGACATTCATCATGTGCAAATATAATCACTATCCGTTTCCAAAACGTTTTCATCACTCAGAACAGAAATTTAATTCCCGTTAAGAAGTAACCGCCCATTCCCCTCTCCTCCCAGACCTGGGTAACCGCTAATGAACTTTCGTTTCTGTGCCTTTGTGGGTTCCATTTAGTCCCTGAAGAGTCCTGGCGGAACAACGGTTATGTACTTGACCTCTAACCGAGAGGTCAATTATTTGAACCCACCCAGCACTCCACAGAAGAAAGACTGGGCGATCGGCTTTTGTAAAGGTTACAGCCATAGAAAGTCCTATGGGACGGTTCTGCTGTATCGCATGGGGTCACCATGGGTCAGAAGCAACTCTGTGACACCTCCTAACAACAACAGATATTTCATGTAAGTGGATTACAGTATTCGTCCTTTTGTGTCTGGCTTATCTGAGTCACCACGTTTTCAACGTTCGTCCCCGTTGTAGCATGGATCAGGACTTCAGTTCTCTTTATGATGAGCAGTTTTTCATTTTGTTTATCCATCACCTGTTGATGGATACGTGGGCTTTTCCATCCCTGGCCTCCCGGAAATAACGCTGCGGTGTACACTGCTAAGTACATGCGCTAGGTTTTATAAGTGAATATGTATCACATGGCTTATTGGTAGTGACTCAGAATTTCCTGGGCGTAGGTACTTTGCAGGTCCTATGAACAGGACAATGACTCTGGTCCAAACCGTTCCCTTTGTCTGCACAATGCCCTCACTGATGGTAGTTCTCAGCCAGATTTCCAATGCCAAAACAATGGTATGTAACCAAAGCTTTGTGTGGTAAGTCCTAAGGAGAGTGCTGACATCTTTTCTCTGCCGCCTACCCCTGTACCCTTCCCTGTATCTCTGTAGAAAGGACTGCAGAAGAATCAATGTACCTTCTAGACCTTTCTGTTCAATAACATTACCCTCAGCTGATGCTCCAGGTCTTGCAAAGTTTCAGAGCTATTTTTAGATTAAACTAAGTCAAAGGTAAAAATTTGCGTTATCTGAGTGAATTCTTAGTATTTATTCTAAAGCTTATTTTATACATAAATCCTAAGGAAAGTCCCTTTGATACTCGGCCTGTTTAACTCAGCCCTGGAAAATATTTCTGGCACAACGGTCCTCAACTTCAGGCTTAGAATACTTCGTGGTTAATTTCTTCTCAGTGACTGGTGTTGTCAGAGAGGTCCTGCTGGGACAGGAGAAATAAACTGCATCCTCGCTCAACACTGGCCGTGCTCAGCTCAGCTGCCTGTTCAGGTCACCAAAGAAGCTGCCCCAGAGATACAGCTTAAGGGGGGACACTCCAGGTATTGGCTTTTGTTTTGTCAATGGTGAAAATTACCATAATTACAGCAGCAAGCACCCATCAAGCCTGAGATCGTTCTTGAGCTTGGCTTCTCTTCTCTCTGAGCCCCAACTGTAATCACACCTGGAAAGAAGAAAATGGAAATCCCATGAGTGCTCGTGACCGAAGGAGAGGATTCAGCTATCTACAGAAAGTCTGCCTTTATAAATGATACTTCACATGATGACCTTTGGGTAAACAGACACTCAAGCCAGGGTCAGGTTTTGGAGCAGAGACAAATGATTAAATGACGGTGTTTTAACACTGTTATGTGACAGCTATTTTAATAATCATTTGTCTTGTCTGTTACTTAACTGATGACGCGACAACCCTGGATCATGCTGGGTAACAAGGCATAGGAACCCTGGGGAGGCGTGCCCTCTCACCCGCCACCTCTCACCTCTCACCCTTTACCATTCACCTCTCACGTCTCTGAGAACGTCTCTGTTTTCCAAGCAGCCCAGTGTCAAGCAGGGATGAGGGTGTCTGACCAGGACTATGGGGCCCAAGTAGGTGACAGGGGAGGTATGTGTGGAGGCTGAGCACAAGACCTGTTTAACAAGACACAAAGACCCAGTTAACCTAGACCTGGCCCATACCACCCAGTCACTCCAGCTCCCAGGCACATACAGGTGAGGCGGGCTAGCCATCTAACTGGTTCTGGGCACATGCAGGTCAGGACCGCTCAGCCTGTGGGCCCAGTTTGGGTATACGTGGTCTTGTCAGCCTCATTGTGGGCACACACAGCCTGCTCTTGTCTCCATCATCTAACCCCCCGGAGTCAGGGTGACCTGGATGAAGTGGGGGCAGGTGCCCAGGACACCTGGTGGAAGATGAGCTAGAAGAGGCAGCCTTTAGGGGCTTTTAATGAAACTCTGGGGACTTTTTCCTGTGCAATAAAGTTGCACGTTCACCCTTTGCCTGGCCTCAATTTCTTTCCTGCCTGTATGTCCGCATACTATGGCCACAAATGTCCCTGTCTTATGTTCTCTTTTCTACCTTACTCTGAAAACAATGCCTAGAAAGAGAGTTGGCCGATATTTCTGTGAAACCAGCATCATCTTGGGAAACAGGCAGAGGTAGACAAGGCAGACTTACTTCAACGAATCCAGAAAGTTCTTCGTCAAAAATCACACACCCTTCTCTGCCAGCTGGGTATCACCACTGCAGGCCACAGCCATGCTTGAGGAAGGGTGTGAGGAAGAAGAGATGAGAGGGCAGGTGTGATGTTGTCTGAATGTGGAGCCTGCTTCTCAGCCCCAGCTGCAGCCCCAGCCACTGGGCTTGCTCTCCAAACACTTCAGCACAGAAGCTAGAAATTTCTAAGAAGGACAGATCATCAAAAGGTCCAGAGCAGGGAAGGACATATATATTCCAGTCCACTCAACAATGCTTTGAAAACAGGTCTTCTTTCCCAGAGTCCTCAACCCCTCTTGCAGATCCCAGCTGGAGCTGGGTCGCTGTGTGGGTCTCCCCCAGGAGTCAACACAACAGGCGCCTCTGGGGTCCTTCCATGCCCACAGAGGCCCCAGTGGTATTTTCAGGGTTAGAAGTGGCTGGAAGTTACAGAAGTATTGATTCTGACCCTACAGATGAGAGGAGAACTGTCCCGTAGAGTTTCCAAGGAGCACCTGGTGGATTTGAATCCCCAACTTCTGTTTGGCAGCTGTAACCTTAACCACTACCCGATCAGGGTTTCTTACAGAAGTATGGTATCTTTTATTTCTTTATCTTAGTGTTTGTCTCCTCTGAGGGGACTTGGTGGGCCAACAGTTAAGTGTTTAGCTGTAAAATTATAAGGAAACCCGGGGAGGTAGTGAGCACTAAACTCCTGACAATGGTTATCTTCGCTAGGGGTTGTTGTTGCAGGCCCTCAGGTTGACTCTGACTCACAGTGACGTGTAGGACAGAGTGAATCTGCCCCGTAGGGTTCCCTCGGCTATAATCCTTACAGGAACAGATTGCCCTATCCTTCTCCAGCCCAGTGGCTGATGAGTTAGAACAGCTGACCTTTCAGTTAGCAGCCAGCTCATTGCTTTGTTGCTGGAGAGGTTTGTAAGTAGGGAGAAAGAGACACGGAGTTTGAATTTTCTAAGCTTGGTGGTACAGTATGGTACTATTATATAATTCTCTGTTCAATTATATATGCCTGTAATTTTTCATGGTGAATGTTTAAACGTTCATTACAAATTTAGATACAAGAAAATGAAAGGAATCCCACTATTAATTCTTTTGTAAACAAGAATTCTCTTGGAAATGGAAATATCACATCTTCATTAGTATACGGATTCAGATTTCCAAAGATGGTTTTCTTTCTCTTTCTTTCCTTTTGTTTCTTTCCGTGTCTCTCTTTCCTTCCTCCCTCGCTGTCTTCCTTCCTTCATCTTTGTTTTTCAATAGTATACTCTTACTTAGAAAAAAAGGGGAGGTGACACTGTTTTTATTAGAAAGCTTAGAAATAACAATAGCCAACAAAGAGCTATGTACTGTATGGTCAATTAGCATGTCATTTATGCCTCCTGTAATCACCAGACCTTTTAGGTATTTGTCTAGTACTTAAATTTGTACTAGTTTATATTTTATTTGTGTAGAGTTTTAAGTTAGCAGTGACTCCCAGAAAGCCAGCAAATACAAAAAGACCCTTCTGTGGTTTTATGGGGTTACAAATTACTACGTCTTTCAGGGTTGGCTATTTGAGAGGATGGATGGGCAGAACCAGCTGATGACTTGCTCATAACTTGAACTGTGCCTACTAGATCCCTAACCATAAAAAAGGAAGGGGTGTTACTTCACTGAGTGGGACCATGCTGCTTGGAAACAGCCCAAAGGTAGTAAAGCCCAGTCCTCTCCATGCTGCTGCCATAACCTTGAGTGGGCAAGGGACAGGAACCAGCCACCAGATGAAAATTTTCACTTGTGCAGACAGGGTGACGAGCTTTGCTGTGAGACGGGGCGAAGCTCTTACCTTGTGAAGTGCATTGTTATTGTCTCATTCAAGTGGCTTGTATTTCATTGGTGTAGATTTTTAACTTAGTAGTGACTTCCAGAAAGCCAACAAAATACAGAAAGACCCTTCTCAGTTTTTATTGGGTTCAAGCTCTGGAGCTGGCTGCTTTGTGTGTGTGGGGGGGGGGTAGATAATGACTCTCTAATGTAGAAGGTGGAAATCCTAGTGGTGTAGTGGTTAAGTGCTATGGCTGCTAACCAAAAAAATAAAAAATAAAAAAAAACTCAGCAATTTGAATCCACCAGGTGCTCTTGGGAAACTCTGTGGGGCAGTTCTACTCTGCCTTGTAGGGTCACTATGAGGCAGAATTAACTTGATGGCAGTGGGTTTGATACAGGAAATATATTTGTCTGACAGACATTTGTGCAAAAGGAACAAGGAGAGGACTCTTGACCCGTAAAGAGGGGAGGACCATCACTGAAGCTACTTTTACCCTGATCCACTGGTCATCTTTCCACCTAATTTTAGCCAAAATGTTCAACTTCCTGCTCGCTCCATCTTACCCAAGGAAGCACCCCTTTTCTGTCACTGTCATGCTGATGAAGACGCCAGGTCGTCAAAATGGCTCTCAGACAGCCAGTGAGACAAGAAGGAAGCTGGGTCAGCTGGCCAACTGGGGAAATCAGGACCGAATGACGAAGGGGTAGCTAACCTGAAAGAATCCTGGTGGTCTGGCCATCAAGTGCTTGGCTGCTAACCCAAAGGTTAGTGACTCAAGTCAATTAATGGGCTCACCAGACAGTCTGCTTCTGTAAAGGTTACAGCCTAGAAAAATCCGATGCAGCAGTTCTACCTTGTCATACGAGGTCACCCTGGGGTCCATGTGAGTCCAAATCAACTCTGCAATAAGCTCAAACAACAACAACACACCCCAGAGCAGTTCTACTCTGTCACCATAAGCCAGATTCAGCTCAAAGGCAAAGGGTGGGTAGTTGGAAAGAACATAATTTGCATGTTTTTAAAATCAGTTTATTGTGGTAAAAAATAGATATGAAAAGATTAGCTGATTTGACTTTTTTAGCGTACACAGTTCAGTGACATTGGTTACGTTCATCATAGAAAAGCAGTTTTTAGTCACAGCCATCCTCCTGCCATGTACATGCTGCAAAGCCCTTCACACTAAAGACCTACTTCCTCTTCTGCAGTCTCCTTCTTGCCTCACGAGGACCAGCACACCTTCACACTCACACATTCACGACTCGCACATCATCCCATTTATATACCCGCATCACATGCCTTCACATACACACACTAATACATATTCAGACACACTCACGCAGTCACACACACTCGCACACATTCACATTTACATAGACACCACAGACATTCATGTTCACATATACACCTGTACACACATTCACAGAACATATTCATGACATTCCCACACCAACTTACACATTCCCACACGTTTATATGTACACATCATGTACATTCGCACACACCCCTACACATTCACATGTGCACATCCACGTGCATACACTCACACATTCGCACATGTGCAGACATTTACATACGTTCCCATACATGCATATTCACATACATTACATACATCTACACATTCATCTACATTCACTCTCACATGCACTGACATACACATGTTCATATATAGTCACGCACTCATGCCCAACTGTGTATGCACCTGCAAACTCACATACCCTCACACTTGCACAAAGATTGCCCTACAGTTCAGGGAACCCGAATCACTAAAGCCTTCCGCTGCCTCTGCCACAAGGGCTGGGGAAAGCAGTCCGACTTGATTCTGACATTCCCGGGATGAGAACTGACCCACTAAAGCTGACACAGGTAAAGGGCTGAGCCGAGGAAATGATCCACAAGTAGAAAACACACTGCAGGGGGAAAAAGCCACTTCTGACCCGCTCTCCAGACTGCTTGGCCTCACGAATCAAGCGGGCTGAATGATTGTTTCTTCACTTGTCTTAGCTGAGGAATGAGAGCAACACGTGGTCAGCACTCGGACTGGTTCAGGCTGGTGGGACATTCCTGCTATTCAGAAAAGGGATATCGATGACTCAGAAGGCACCACTGTGCTGCAATTCACCTTGATTATTAAAATGGACAGCACGATTGGGCTCCTTATTCCACAGCTGCCTTCCACAGTCTACACTGACCTTGGCCTTGGCTTTAAAGCTCTAATGGAAGTGCAGGTAGCACTCGACTTTATGAGCCAAACTCTCATAATATGATTTCAGAGGCAGTCAGGAACAACAAAAAATCTTGCTGTTTGGGTAAAGCAACAACCAAGATTACTTTAAGAATTATCATTAAAAATTGCTAGTACCCAGAACATAATTCCTGTGGGTTAAAACAAATATTTTATTTAAACTCACAACAAACTGATATGTCATGAATCTGGATGCTTTTGTCAATTTTTTAAAGTCTCATTTGCAAATGGCAAAAAGTAATTTTTGTGAAAGATGACTTGATCTTCTCATGTATATTAAAAAACCAGAAAGATCTTTCAGAAGGTGTTGAATAGGAAAATAAAGGAATATTGGTGCCAGTTTGTCTTGTTTCAATAAGAGTCTCCATGGAAACAGATGACTGACCTATTTATTGTCGTACCCTGAAATAAACAATAGAGTTCCCACTTTTCTCTGCCCCAACTTCCTTTTGACAGGAATCTTTTGAAAGATACCTCCAAAGTACTTTTTATTGACGCCTGCAACATATTGTTCCCCAGAGGCTCCTTTTAATTGTTTCTATATACTCTCAACACACTGTGAACTTGAAGGAGGCACTGAACACCCAGCCTCTGCATGAAGAAGGCTGAGTTCTTTCTACCTGGCCTGCTTACCTGTGCACATGGGTGGAGAAGCCAGGAGCTGGAAGATGCAGGTAGTTACAAGGAACATCCAGACACATCTGGAAATTTCCGGTGAAAGAAATCACCTGCCATTCACATTGGTTTCTTCTTGAGACTTGCTTGCCTATGAGCACGGAAACCCTGGTAGCATAGTGGTTACATGCTACAGCTGCTGACCAAATGGTAGGGAGTTCGAATCTGCTAGGCTCTCCTTGGAAACTCTATGGGGGCAGTTCTACCCTGTCCTGTAGGGTTGCTATGAGTCAGAATTGACTCTACGGTTGTGGATTTTGCTTTGGTTTTTTTAACCACAGGCAATGTGAGTTGCTACCAAGACCATTGTCCATCTTGGGGTGCCACCTCCAGAAGAAACAAATAACGACATTTACATAGGTGCTCCCTGCCTTTTCTTCCTTCTCTCACGTTCCAGTCCATTGTACTTTTGGCTGAAGCCTCCAGATTCTCGGGACAGAGATTGTTCTCTCCCTAAGGGCACAGAGTCACCCTGGGAGGCTACTCTGTCCTCACAAACAGTGGTCCCCTGGGTCCCCTGAACCAGCAACCTGGGGACACTAGCGTTGTACTGCCACCCTCAGGATGGATACACTTCTGTCCAAGTATTAAAAGAAAGTAAGCTATAATCAACTTGATTTATCACAGGTCATTTTTTAACGACCCTCCCCTTGGAAACCCTGGTGGCACAGTGGCTAAGAGCTGCATCTGCTCACCCAAAGGTCAGCAGTTCAAATCCACCACGTGCTCCTTGGAAACCCTATGGGCAGTTCTACTCTGTCCGATAGGGTTGCTAGGAGTCAGAACTGACTCCATAGCAATGAGTTACAGTTTTGGTTTATCTTTGCTTATTCATTGTGTGATATGGAAAATCAAAAGAGAAATGACCAAAAGATGCACGCATGTACATACATAACACACAGCTCCATTCATACAGCTGCAGTGCTCCCTAACAAAATGGCACAGAGAAGGGGAGTCTGAAACTTTCTGAAAATGCATTTGAGAATCAAATGTAATAGGAAAAGAATGAGAACCAAATGGCCATGTTGTTGTTAGATGACTGTAATTACTGCTTTTCCTGATCTGGCTAATGTATTTTTACTGATGGTAAGCATGCCTCGTACGGGCCTGCCCCAGGTGTACCTCAGCCATCTTGGGAGAACTTTTTGAGATCCGACCATAAGTGTCGCTTTCTTTCTGCCCTTGCAGAGCCATGATTATCCAAACAGCCACATCCACATGCGGCCAAAGCAGTTGCGAGGAAAGTGGGATCAAAATTCAGCTCACCAGACAGCACAGGCCCACTCTCCACCTCTCTGTGCCCTGCTGGGTGAGGCTTCTGGGGCTGCTGTACAAAGTATTGTAACCAGGTGCCTTATAAGAACAGATATTTGTTGTCTCACATTTCTCAAGGCTGGGAGTCTGACTTCAGGGTGTCGGCAGGGCTGTGTTCTCTGAAGGTAGCTCACGGAGAGATCCTTCCTTGTCTCTTCCACCTTCTGGTGGTCCCAGGCATTTCACCATGTAAATGCATCTTGACATGGTCCTCTTCTCTCTGTGTGTGTCTCTGGGTTTCTTCTCTTCTTTTATAAAGACACCATTAGGATTGGGATCCACCCTACTCCCATAAGACCTCATCATGTTGAGCCAACTGATCACACCTTCTGGGACCCTATTTCCAAACAAGGTCATGTGCCAGGCGAAGGTACTGGACTTTGGTGTATCTTTTCAGGGCGCATAACTAATCCAGAGACATACTCTTTGCAATGTGACTTTGTAGCTCCTCTCATTAAAGAAGTGAAGTCACCCTTTGAATCTGAGCTGAACCTGTGACTCTCTTTGGCTATAGAATATGGCAGAAGTGACACCCTGCCAGTTCTGGCCCTCAGGAGCCTGACATACAGCCCCTGGCTGGGGACCAGCCTGGGGAAGCATGCTGTAGGGTAAGGCCACATGGAGGAAACTTCCCCATAGCTGACCATTGTGCACGCCCCTCAGACTGGAAGACCCTCCCAGCAAAGCCCAACCTGAATCACCAGCCTGTAGTCTCAAACCATATAAATAAATTACATAAATAAACTGCATCCAAAAAACCAAAACCAAACTCACTGCCATCCAGTCGGATCCGACTCATAGTCACCCTAGAGGACAGAGTAGAACTGCCCCACAGTGTTTCCAAGGAGTGCCTGGTGGATTTGAACTGCTGACCTTTGGGTTAGCAGACGTAGCACTTAACCCATTATGCCACCAAACCACATAGAAGGAAATAAATGATGGTTGCTTTAACCTACCAAGTTTGGGGGCAGATTGTTACAAAGCAGCAGCTAACTGACACATGCATACTTTGCCAACTCTTCTTCTCCCCAGCCAAAGGCTAGGTGTCGTACAAAAAGTCCTAGTCAAAGAATCAGAAGACTTCAGTCCTATTCCTGACTTGATGCATTTAATTATACAATCTTATGCAAGTTCTTTTTCCTGACCATTGATGGCCCACATATGGGCAGATACGTACATGGTATTTCCAGACAGAGAGTCTGTATGGGACAACCAACAGAGCTGCTCGAGTTTTTCTATTGTTGGTGTGCCTCTAAGAAGTGTCCCCAACAAACCGGGGAGCATCACAAGTGTACACAGCATTTGATACAGCCAGCTCCATCCTTCGCCCTGACATGGTGACAGTCAGCACCTGAACACACAAGCGTCTGTGTTTGGTCATGTTTAGTGCATCAATTATTTATATGGTGAAAGTCAGGAAACAGCCCGAAGGCCACCAAGGAAAGGACTGTACATCTTGCAATATATCTATACTACAAAACATTATGCTGCTGCTAAAAAAAGACTCCAGAAGAATTTTTTCTGATATATTTTCAAGTGAGAGAAGCAAGTTGCAGAGTATAAAACCGTTTCTGTGAAACAAACTAATGAGACCATTACCTGTGCACATATTTTTATATGGTTGTTTGGCTACCAAGAAAGATTTGGAAGGATAAATATCAGACTGGATACCTGGGCTGGGGCAGAGGTTTATAATAGCTGGAACATTGAAAAAACCTCAGCACTTATGGACAGGGTTCAGCTAATTTAGTTATGGGTCATCTGTATTACCAAACAATACCCGGCTGTTAAAAAAATTGATCTACATTAAAAACGATTGTATGTATTGAAAAAAATAGTACTATAGCTGAACAGGAAACAGTATTAAATGAAAAGACATGACCTTGGGCAGCCAGAAAATCTTCCAGATGGTACCCACTCCCTGTTAATGGTAGTTATGAATGAAGGCATGTTTACCAGTGACTTATCTTTGTTTTTGCTTGTCTACGTTTCTACGTTTTCTACTTTTGCTAAACTAACATGTGTAAAAGGGAGAACAGGTGAGGACAAGGCAGAAATGCTTAGTGATTCAAAGGTTTTCAGCAGTGAGAGACAGGAAGAGCCAGCAGGGGGGAGATCCCACATCAACTCAGTTAAGATCTCTGCAAGGCTGGCGGTGCAAGCATTTAGAATTGAAATGATGCAAGCGAGGCTCAGTTTGAGACATTTCCAAATGAGCAGGGTGGCCGTCCATCCACAAGGCCTTGATTTTTACCATGTGATGAGGATTACTGAGATAATTAATATTTACAAAGTGCCTTAATATCCTGCAGAAACCCTGGTGGCTAGTGGTTAAGTGCTATGTCCACTAATCAAAAGATCAGCAGTTCAAATCTGCCAGGCACTCCTTGGAAACTCTATGGGGCAGTTCTACTCTGTCTTATAGGGTCCCCAAGAGTCTGAATCAACTCGATGGGAGGGTGTTTTTTTTTTGTTTAATATCCCTCAGAAAAAGCTGTTGCACAAGATTAAGGTGTTCCCCCCTGGGTTTTTTTCTTCCTAGGGGACCATAAGCAACTTTGTTGTGCAGCTGACTCCCAGGATCCCTTGCTCTGTCTCAGAATGTGTGAGAGTGAAAGGGGGCATGTGTGCATGCGTATAAACGAGAAAACCTTGATTACATAAAGACACTGTCCCCCTTTTCACTTTAAACTTTATAAATTCAAGCAAGAAACCATTTTTTATCTTCAAAAATGACGTTCGTTACTTGGGTGTTTTTCATTAATCAGCCTTGAATGTGTTCTTTTCCAAGTTTAAAAAGCCCTAACACAACAGGCAATTATAATTAAAATTAAAGATTTAGCATAGATTAAAATGGAAATGAACTTCATTCAGGCGTGTGGGATTAGAACCCAAGTGAAGTTCAGTTGTTTCCACAGTACAGCTTCAAATCTTTTGCCTGCAAACATCAACAAGCGAGCCTGCATTTCAGAGCGCAGGCAGAGAACACCTGCCTAGACTTGCAGATCACCAATACCCTGCGGGAATCACTAGTCACGTTATAACCAGGAAAACACTTCTGAAGAAGAGGTGGCTCCCGGGGGCATGCGTTGCACCCTTCCCAAAAGGCTGACCACCTTGTATTCCCAGCCTCCGGCAGGTTCTTTACGGGCTTATTCAGTAAATAACATATGGGCTGCCCTGTGGCGCGTTATTTATTTTTTTCACCCTGGGAATGAGGAAGACGTCAGGATTTCTTCCACTTAGACTTGTCACAAGTCCTAGCATATGTGACAATAGACTTGTCACGAGTCCTCGCACATGTGAAAATATCTCAAGTACAAAAGTGGCCACTTTAGGATATTTGGTCATTGGATCCGGAGTTTGTCAACTTGTTTCTTTTCTCATTATTCTGGATGATCAAACGATCACTGGACCGCAGTCGTACTTTTTCCCATCTCAAGAACTATCTGTGTGCGATCACCTTGGAAGAACAAGTAGATCTGTACAATTGCTGTGTAATTTTCCTAATGTTGATACTTGCTTCCCAGTCAAGACCACCTTGCTGCCTCCGCGATTGCACCTGGCTCTCCTGTTGGGCAGGTCTAAACAGATGCTCCGTCATGTGTGAGAGAGAGTACCTCATGACCGTTTGCACTATGGGGATGAATTCCCATCATGAGAATGAAAAACTAAGCCCGTTGCTGTCTAGTCAATTCCAACTCCCAGTGACCCCGTAGGAAACAGCAGACTGTCCCCGTAGGGTTTCCAAGGCTATGCGCTTTAACGGAGTCTTTCTCGGGGAGAGCAGCCAGTGGGTTTAAATCCCCGGGTAGCGGCAGAGTGCAAAACCACTTCACCACTAGGGCTCCCAATCGAAAGAATAAACCAAACCCACTGCCTTAGAGCCGATTCTGACGCATAGACATCCTACAGACAGAATTGCCCCATAGAGTTCCCAAGGAACAGCTGGTGGATTCAAGCTGCTGATCTTTTGGTTAGCAGCCACCACACTTAACCACTGCACCACGAGGGTTTCCATCGTAAGAATAAAAGGCACCCAGAATTGAAGCCATACTTCTTAATATTGTGGTTGTTGTTGTTTGAGGGATGGTGTGTGGCAAGAGTTACCCTTCCGCCCGGCCCCCGAGAGAGTAAACTCCAGAAGCAGTGAGAATAGTCCCAGAGTGGAGGAGTGTCGTGTGCTCCGCGGAAGATCGTTCTGCCTCTCTGTCTGAAACATCTGGGGCCGCGAACAGACTGGTCTGGACTTCATCAGGGAGGTCACTTGTCTTTGAAAGGAGTCTCTTCCCCGGAAATAGGCAAGTTCGAGAGCTGGCAAGCTCAAAGCTTTCCCAGACCACAACTGCTAGTGTTATTTTCTCTAAACAATAATGAATGAAATGTGCTTCATGGTACAGCACATGGACCCCAAGCCGCTGCACTACAAGGACAGTAGCAGGTTGTATGTTTTTGCTTGTTGTTTTTATCTTGATATCACCTGCATGAGTGTTTTGATTGTTAGCTGCCATCGAGGCAGACTGCTGACTCACGGTAATAAGACAAAACGCTGCCAGGCTCCGCGCCAACCCGTGATCCGTTATGAGTTGAATCCTCATGATCCAGAAGGCTTTCGTAGGCTGATTTTCAGAATTAAATTGCCAGGCCTTTCTTCCTAGACTGTCTTAGCCTGGAAGCTTTTCCAAAACCTGTTCCGCACCATAGCACCAGGAAAGCCTCCACTGAGGACTTGCTGGGAATTGAACTCTGGTATTGTGCATGGAAGGTGAGATTTCTATGCCTGAATCACCACTGTCTTCATGCAGCGCGAGTAGAAGCACCTGCCTGGAGGAGTGGACCACCTCGAATAACTGAGGAGACTGTCACAGACATTTTTCACTGGAAACTCTCTTCCCAGGGGCTGTGGCAACTGACTGAAACAGGTATTTGCGAGGTACCCATCTACCTATGAGTCAAAGGGCACAAAGTCCAATTCAAGGTCAGACTGCTGGATGGAACCTGCTGGTCAGATATTTAAATGTGAAGGATCTGAGTATAGTCACCCCAGGTCTAGCAGGAAGGCAGAGAAGGCTTGGGGTTTCTCGGGGCACTGTTGACAGGTCAGGGGTCCTCCTAGGTGCTGTGTGCCTGGGATCCACAGTGAAGAAAGGTCAAGGGAACCCCAGCTTCTGGATCTGGGCATCTTGTGGAGGAGGCAGGCATCTCTTCACAAAGAGCAGCGTGACAGCGTGTCTCACTGGACTGGTGGTGGGTGCTACCAGAGAAGTAAGGGTGCAACGAAAGATACAACCAGTGGGTCTGACCTGACTGGGCACCAGGGGAGCCAGAGGCCCCCTGAGCATTGGCATTTCAGCAGAGAGCTGCACACGAGCGGGCTGGGAAAGCCACAAGGATGCTTCTACCTGCCCACCCTACCCTTGAGAATGACGTTGGCTAGGGAAAGCCTCCCAGATGCCCCTACCTGCCCGTCCTCCTTTGTGGGTGATGTTGGCCAGCTGACAGTCATCATCAAGCAGTTCCCTGTGTCATACGCTCCAGCAGCGGCAATGCCAGGTGTCCTGTGAGGACAGCCGGTTGGTGTTCAGGTGTTTAGGCATGGAAATGGGAGACAGGAGATTGTGTTTGTAATTTTCATGTGTCCCACCCCTTGTGCAGAAATGGCTCCTGGAATAAGGAGTGTCACAGGTTATGTTTTACCCACTGCAAGTAGGAATTTATACATGGGAGAAACGTCTACAGGCTGCTGGCCCAAAAGAGTCTGTCTGTGGTGGTCTCTGAGCCAAGCTGAGCGAAGACATTCTGACCTTTCTGAAGTAGCATACATTGGTAGTTAATGACATAGAATTCAGGGCACTTCTCATGACTTTTTTTTTTTTTTTTAACATTCAACCAATGTTTTAACCAAGCTCCTAGTGACCAGGGGTATTCCAGGTAGTGGCAGCAGGTGGCAGCTTCTGTGAATGAACACGAGCTTGTCCTGAGTTGATGTCTGGTCTTGTGAAAGCTGTGTGTTGGGAGTCGTGACCCAGTCATTGTCTCCATAACGCTTTCTAAAGCTTCTCACTGGTTGCTTGGGGACTTCCCAGTCTGCAGTAAAAACTCCTGCTTGAATTTTTGAAAAAGATGTGTTTGTAAAAGGTTGGAGAGTAACCTTAACAAATGTTAAAAACTCCTGCTTGAATCTTTGACTAACCTTAACACACCTTTTCAAAGTTCTGCTTTAGAAGTGGAATAGAAAATGTAGAACAAATTATGTATAACCCAAAAGGTGCCTTTTCTAACAGTAAATGTGAATCAAAATGTTTTAATAATTGCCAAATAAAAGTGTGACCAGTCCCAGAAATACAAACGTTTGCATCCAGGTTTAGCTTTCCACAGCTAGGCCTGCACCCCCTGTCTGAGCAGGAGTCCCCTGTCACTGCCCCTTCCTATGTGGCCCCACACTTGACCCAGTCTTCTGTGGGGATCAGAACCCCTTCCCAGAGTGCTCTCAGATTCACATGCGTCAGGGAAAAAGCAAAATGACTCCACATTTGTGAAATGCATTTGTGGTGAAATCTGTTTAGAATGTAATGCGTCTTGTTGGGATAAAGCACAGAAGTTCTTGCTTCCGTGCCTAGGTCTCTGGGACAACAGAGGGAGCAAGAAAGGGAACACTGGACCCTGAGTCACCTTTCCAAAGATAACAGCTAGTGAGTAAGATCCAGAGGAGGACTCCCCGGGAGCAAGGACCACAAAGGGCTTCTGAGGGGAGTCAGGGGAGGAGCTCTGTACCTTGTCCTGCAGTGAGATTTTTCTGTCTCCTTGCTAGCAGGACCCTGAGATGGGGCTGAAGGTGAGGAGCAAGGGCTGCACACACAGATGTGTACACACTCACGTGCTTACCCATGTACACAGATGCACACACATGCCTACTTAGGGACAGGGACTCAGAGCTCCGTGCTCTCCCCCAGTCTATCAGCATCAGGTAGACTACCCAGCTGTGACCTCCAGTCTCCATTTAACACTGTGTGGGGTGGAATCGTGACAAACGGAGGTTGGAAGGGAGCTTTGAAGTTTCCACAGAAGCTCCCCAAGGACTCACCTGGTTTCCAAATTGCAGCCTCCTTCCATCATCCTCTAAGCCTCACCTTGATCCGGTGCCCTTGAACCATCCAAACTCCTTCCACCCTCAGCTCCTCCTGCCCTTGGCTTCTCCTGATGCTGATTTCATCCTCCCCATGCCCCTGAGTACTCCTCCCCCAGAATCTGACCAGAAAGTGCAAAGTTGGGGTGAAATCTGGGCACCCCACCCCAGCCATCATGTCCAGGTGGACATTGCCCTGCCTGGCACTGTGTGGTGTGGAGCAGGGTGCTGGGTACTGGGCGCTGGGCTACCACTGCCTACGGTTAGTGCTACCGTGAGAGCAGGTAGATGGAGGGCACCTCTCTGCCTGGGGAGGGGAAGGCAGATATTCGGCATTCGATGTGGGTGCTGCTGTCAGACCACAGGGATTCGGGAAGCAGAGTCTGCTACAATCATGGTTAAGGAATCAGCACATGTGACTGGCTCATCCAAAGGTAGCATCGAGACAACCACAGGGGTCTTCGCCTGCACCAAGCACCTTCTGTCTGAGGAGGAAACAGGGGTCAGAGACGCCACATCTCACAGCAACATGGAGTGCCCGTCATGCCTGCTGCTGACCAGAACAACCTTCCCGGGAACTGGGTATCTCCCCAAGTGGCCTTTTTAGGAAGTTGCTTCTGGTGTCTTCCTAACCACTGAGCAGTCAGGAGCTCAATAATCCTAAAGTTGGGTGTCACACAGTGGCCCTTGGCAGAGCCGATGGTGCAGTGGTTAAGAGCTATGGCTACTAACCAAAAGGTTGGCAGTTTGAATTCACCAGCTGTTCCTTGGAAACCCTATGGGGCAGTTCTACTCTGTCCTATAGGGTCACTATAAGGTGGAATCATTGAGTTTGGGTTTTTTTTATGCTTCAGGAAGTGACACTCACTATAACTCGCAAATGCACTAGGATGCTACCCACTTCCTCCTCACCTTAAAACTTCCAGACTTGCCCTGCTGAGCTGGCTTTTTAACATTATAGTGCATCTTACTGAAGAGTCCTTTCATCCCCACTTACTGGTAAGCATAATACGTGCTGGGCACTGGTCAGATCGTGTGACTCAGCAAACCAGACATCAGTGGCCAGTACAACAGAGACTTACATGGAGAAACTGGGTGCATTGACCTGGTAGGACTCTCACCCCTCACGCAAGAGCCCTGGGTTCAGTTCCCAGCATCTCATGCACAGCCACCCTCTGTCTGTCATGGAGGCTGGCATGTTGCTATGATGCTGAACGGATTTCACCAGAACTTCCAGACTCAGTTGGGCTAGGAAGAAAGGCCTGGTGATCTACTTCCCAAAGTCAGCCAGTGGAAGCTCATGAATGCCAACAGTCTAAGCTGAAAATGGTCATGAGGATGACACCAGCCTGGGCAGCGTCTCATCCCCTCTTGCCTGGGGGTTACCATCGATCAGGAGTAGACTCAACAGCAGCTCATGACAATAACACAGAATCTCTTGGAAAGCAGCACAAGTGACACCTGGCACACACCATGTTACATGATGCCGAATTAAAACTGACTTTTTACATGAATCCAGCTACCAGGTCCAAAGCTCAGCTAGTGGATAATACTGAGGGTTGTTCTTTGGTCTTCTCATGCCATTTAATATCAAGTCAACTGCTCATGGTGATCCCATGTGTTTTGGGGTAGAACTGAGCTCCACAGGGTTTTTAATGGCTGGTTTGGGGGAAGCAGACAGCCAGGTCTTTCCTCTGAGGCACTTCCGAGGGAACCCAAACCTCCAACCTTTTGATCAGTAGCCTTGTGCAACCACTGTTTGCACTACCCAGGGATTCAAGATCCTGTTTACCGCTCCAAAACTCAAGAAAAGATCCTTAGCTTCTTGCTCCCTCTTTGCCCCTTTTATTTGCCTATTGAAAAATATGATGTTGAAGCGCTTCTGTCTCCTTGAAGTGGAGGTATTTAGGAAGACAGCACATTGTGCAATTTTATTGCAAGGACTTATTCTCAGAAAAATGACTCATGTTTATTTCAAGGGTCTATTCAAAGGAGAGCTGAATCATTCCTACCTTAAAGCCCTTATTTTCAAGGAACACAGTACTCGGCATTTGGGGTGGGAGAAAGAAGAGGGGAGAGGTTAACAACAGGACAGAATGTTCTGGAATCACGCCTATCTGGAACCCTTTGAGAAAGCTGTAAAAGCTGTGCGTTAATGGAGTTGCCCTAAATCAACTTTTTAAACGTGTTTTTTCCTAGACTGCATGGTGTTTTCTTCCCTCCCTCCCTCTCTTCCTTTCCTCCCTTCCTTCTTCCCCTTCTCCCTCCCACCTACCTTCCCTCCCTTCCTTCTTCCCTCCCACCCTCCCTCGCTTTCTTCCTTTCCTCCTCCCTTGTTCCCCTCCTCCTTCACTTCCTCACTCCTTTCTTTCTTTCTTTTTAGGATGATGAAGCTACAGTTGCATCACCCTGAGCGGGACTCAGAAGGAGCCCTGTAGCGAGGTCAGCGGCCAGCTCACTCGCATCAGTATGCACAGTAACTAACAGGGGTTTTGACAAACATCTGTTGATGTTAACTCCCTTGATAACAGCCACGAGCTGTTCTCTGAGCCTGTGAGCCAACAAGGGGTTCCGGTCAGTCTGACCAGTGGTGGATCCACTCCCTGGAGGCACCTGCCTGCTTTGAAGTGGAAGAAAGAAAATAAGGTGCTGTTCTCCCATCCTGCCCCTCCCCGGGCACCAAGAACAGAGGGTCTGGATTTGGAAAATCGTCTCGAAGCTTCCCAGGGAGGCCACATATGGAAAGCTGTTGACAAGTTGGCTGCAACTCGCAACCGCCCCTTTAAGAAGGAACTTGCCCTGCTCCATGGTCACTGTCCAGGGTTGAGGCCAAGGGTATTTTCAGTACTTGCTGTACAAGGGGCTTATCTTCCAGCACTACTTGGACAATCTTCTGTTGTGATCCATAGTTTTCACTGACTAATTTTTGGAGGTAGTTTGCCAGGACTTTCTTCTTAGTCTGTCTTAGTCCTTGAGTCCCCCTGAAACTGGGTCATCACAAGTGGCCCTGCTGGTATTTGAAATACTGGTGGTGTAGCTCCCAGCATCACAACAACACTCAAGCCACCACAGTACAGCAGGCTGACAGGCAGTAAGAAACACTTTGATTTGCCATTAACCTTTGTCTTTTGTCTTGGACACTGAGTGTTGCTCAGTGACTGCCCTAACTCAGCACTCTTGAAAACGACGATCGTCTGCCAAGGAGGAGAAGGGAAGCTCTCACGAAGCACAAGGAATCTAAGAGCTGCCCCAGACCAAAAATAGCCCTGTTAATAGTTCAGAAATCTTATTCTTCTTAGAGATTCCATCCTTTGGGGGGCCATCTGAACTCTAATAGCAATATTGGCCTTCTGAAAAATAAAAATAAGTCAACAACCAGAAGGTCCAAGTTGCCCAATCAGAAACCAGCTCCCCATGGCCGGATGCTGTCTGGCGTGTTTGTGAAGACCCTGCACCCCACAGGCCTTCTTGAGGATGTCACTGCAAGGGTACTCACACGCACTGAGGGGTGCATTTCTTTACACGTACTCTGCAGTCAGAGATAACCTGTAAGACAGCGGTGTCACCAGACCTGTAAAACTTTTATGCAATGATTCAGCAGAATTTTTTTTAAATAAAAATACCGTTGTCAGTTATAATAACAAAAATTTTTCATAAGCCCAGCTTAAAAAAACAAAACAAAACCGGAGCCACTGCCATCGAGTCGATTCTGACTCATAGTGACCTATAGGACAGTGTAGAACTGTCCCACAGAGTTCCCAAGGCGCACCTGGTGGATTTGAACTGCCAACCTCTTGGTTAGCAGACATAGCACTTAACCACTATGCCACCAACTTACATGTGTCAATATGCCTACAAGGCTAAAACTGTATGCTGATTTCCTTTTTGAACCTTCTGACGTGCTGTGGTAAGAGCTGTCGTTATCCGCCAATTGCATGATGTTTCGAATCACGTGATTTCGTCTGTACGCACTGCGAGCACACGCTGTTGTTTTCTGTTGCTGGGGTTCTTACAGGCGATGATTTTGTCAAAATTTCTGGTGTTTTAGCTATGATACTGTGGTGATTAGCACGGAGGAGGTGACATTATGAGTTACTGCCCTGGGTGACACCAATTCTAGTGATACCACTGCTGTAAACTGATGTGTGAGCTCGATATTACCCCATTTCAGAGACAAAGCAACCAAGTTCTAGGAGCTTGCCTGTCAGCCAGGGTCCAGAGTAAAGGCAGGTGGGATGTCCCATTCTATTTCCTGCTCTTCCTCCAAGCAGGTGTCACACTTCCCTCCCTGTCCCCGCCCCCCACGAATACCAGGACTCAGAGCTCAGTTAGCTCAGACTTGGCAGGGAGCAACTGTACAACAACGTGTCTTTCTTTACTGTGATGGGATTATCACGTCTGGATCCTGGGTGGTGCAAAAAACGGCTAACGAAAAGGTTGGGGTTTGATCCCACCTCGAGGCACCTCAGAAAAAAGTCCTGGCAATCAGCTTCAAGAAAACCAGCCACAGAAAACCCTAGGGAATGCAGTTCTACTCCGACACACAAGGGTCGCTATAAGTTGAAATTGACTCAACTGGCGGCTGGTTTTCCTGCGCAGGAACGGCAGTGCCTCACCTAAATCTACCAGTCACCCCCCTTCAGTGCCTCCTCTTCCTTAACCAAAACCGTTTATAAAAGGAGCAGAACCACGCATAGTTGGGAATCTCACTTTCTCCAGTTTTATTTCCAAGAGAGGAAATAATCCAATGCTACGTTACAAAGCCCGCAGGATTCCGAGACGGTGGCTAGGTCCGGCCCAAGAACCCAAAGGTGGGCCACCGTTTGAAATCCAGGAAGAGGGGGTGGGCAGGTCCGGGGAGCCATTTCTCCCCCTGCGGGGGCTGAATTGCACACAGGGAAGAGAGCTGTGGCCTCTGGAAGTCGCTGGTACCATTCCTCTGGGTATCACGGCTTGGTGATCTGGGGGCGGAGGCTTGCAACATGGGGGCGCTGAGTGTCAGGAGCACGGGACAGGTACAGGAAGGACAGTCGGCCGAGTCGGCTGACATCCAGTTACTGGGGAGGCGCTGCCCAGGGTCCCTGCAGGAAATCGGGGGTCTGCGGGGAGCAGCAGGTCCGCAGGGGGCGTCTTCTGTCGCTGACGCCTGTGCAAACCATCGTTAAAAGTGCAGTGTCAGAAGACACTGCAGCCGCCCGGTGGCGGCTCGGTGGCACTCGCGCAGAGCGGAGGCTGTCTCTCCACAAAGTGAGTCAGCAGAGCGCAGCGCCTCTGCTCCCGGGGAGACGAGACCCGGGGCTTCTGTCACTTGTTGCACAAATATTAGCTCTTCCCTTCTCCTTCCTCTGGCCTCTAGGAGGTGTGGAGTGTGACCCCCCCCCGACCAAAGCGGCAGGGCAGGCGGAGGAGGGGACCAGGGCCTCACCTGAGATGGCTAGTCCCCAAAAGCTCAGGATGGGCCTCAGCGGGAATGTGACCTCCTCGCCTGCCAGGGCGTCAGGAAAGGGAATGGTAGACTCTTGGTGTCCCTGAGAGGAAAACGAAGATTCTAGCACCGCAGGCCTGAGAGGGAACCCGGAAGTCACCCGTTTAACCATTTAGGCAAGGACCTAAATGTTGTTTAACAGATGCTCCCTGGAAAAAAGACCTGGTGACCTGCTCCCATACACATTATAGTCTTTGGGGCAGTTCTGCTTGGTCATATGGAGTCACCTTGAGTTAGAATTGGCTCAACAGCACCCAACAGCGACCTATCATGTGGATGAACATGTGCCCTCGACTATGGTCTCTTTTCAAATTGCAGGCTTGGGTTGCAGATGTAGGCAGGCATTCACTGGCTCCTAACGGGATCCAGGGAAGTTAGGGCTGGAACACATTCTGGAATCCAGCATTCCTTGTGCATTCTGTCCGTAGCACTCCAGCTTCTTAGTATGCCCCCATTGGCCCTGAGTTGCTGGTGGGGTGGAGTGATGTCTGGACAGTGGCCCCTGCAGCTCCCCCTGAGGCCTTTCCCTATTCTTGTTTTATAGAAAGAGCTGGAATCCTGCAGCGATGAGTGATGGTGCAGCAGCTTATAGCTGGGACAACAGGTGCCGGTGCTAAGGTTACAGCTATGCAGTCACTCTGTGTCCCCCGTGTTCTGGGAACCCACATCAGATGCTCCACCTGGGAACAGTGAGCCAGAGACAGACACTGTCTGCCAAGTAGCCTTAAAACAAGGATGACACAGCAGAGACCACATAGGAGCCATCTGTGATCCTGATAACCTGCCTGCTGTACTGTGTGTGTGAGACCCAACCCATGATGCAGATCCCATTCAAAGGCCCCACACAGAGTCCCTGTCACTGCTCACCTGTGCAGCTGGACACCAGACGTTCAGAAGTCATAGCTAATTCTCAAGTGCAGCGGGGGCCAAAGATAGCCAGGAGAGTGAACAATAAAACTGGAGTAGCACGTATTCACTTTTACTTACATTTTTGGTTTACTATATTTATAGTCAGATAGTTATTTGCTTCTTGGGAAGCATGTTAAAGTACAAAGAAGTAGAAAAAGCGTCACGCACAACCTAATTACCTAAATATACCCACTGTTAACATTTTGTCCTAGTTCCTCGAGGCGTTTATTACTACTTCTTCTTCTTCTTTTTTTTTTTTTTACAAAAAAGCTTAATTGAAATCATGCAATATATACAATGTGGGAAACTGTAGAAATTTACCAAAGCATAAAAACTTCCTCGTGTTAAAATTTTTTCTCATGCAAACATAAAATGTAAACACAATTTTTAATGGCTGTATAAAACTGGAAAATATTGATGGACCACATTTTAAAATACTTGCCTCTTAAATTTCAAGTTTAATAGTAATGACTGTTAATATTAACCAGCCTGCCAGTCACCATGGAGTCTGTTCCCACTCATGATGACCCCATGCATGTGAAAACAGAACTGTGCTCCACAGGGTTTTCCGTGGCTGATTTTTGGGAAGTAGATCACCAGGCCTTTCTTCTGAGGCACCTCTGGATGAACGCTGCCCTCCAACCTTTTAGGTAGCTTCTGAGTGCATTAAGCATTCGCACCATCCAAGAATTCATAGTAATATTGGGACCTACTTACTGAGCCCTTCTTCTGTCTTCTTTGTTCAGAAGAATGAATGCCTCTGAATTGTGGTGTTGGAGAAGAATGTTGAATGTACCATGGACCGCCAAAAGAACAACTAGATCTGTTCTGGAAGAAGTACAACCAGAGTGCTGTCTGGAAGCAAAGACGGTGAGACTGCGTCTTGCATACTTTGGACATGTTGTCAGGAAAAGATCAGTCCCTGGAAAAGGACGTCGTGCTTGGTAGAGTGGAGGATCAGCGAAAAAGAGGAAGACCCTCAACGAGATAGACTGACACAGTGGCTGCAACAATGGGCTTAAGCGTAAAAATGATTGTGGACATGGTGCAAGACCAGGCAGTGTTTCGTTCTGTTGTTCACAGGGTGGCTATTAGTCGGAACCAACTTGATGGCACCTAACAACAACAACTTACTGAGCCTTGGCAGCCCTTACTATTTGCTAGACACTGGGCTTAGCCTCATACCCATTATCTCAGGCCCCCAGCCTGTCCTGTGAAGCAGACAGGTTTATTTCACCAACAGCAGCAGCGGGAGCCAGGACTCAGTAGGAGTGGATCGTCCTGATGGAGGGGCTAAGACTGCAACTCAGCTGAGCAGGGTTCTGCCCTAGTGGCTTAACTGGGGAGCTCATCCCCGTGTTTCACAACCCATTCACACTGTCCCAGGACCCAGAACTCACCTCCTAGGGCAGCAGCTGGGGGACAGTGTAGGAAAGCACAGAGACTGTGTTGTATGTAGACCCTCAATGTCTAGTAGGCCCATTTCATTCTGGGTAAGTCCCTGGCCCATTCTAAATGTGTGTCCTCTTTTGTCACATGGAATCATGGATACCTGACCTGGCCACCAGGTAAGAGAGTTGCAGACTTCAAAGTGCTCCTGTGGGCACAAGTGCCACCCACACAGAGCACAGCTCCAAAGCAAGTCCCTTCTCCCCTGAGCCTCCACGGCCAGCCCGTGGGTCCCCTGAGAAAGCCCCACCACCATACGTGGAGTCTGTGTCTTTGCCGAACTAGTCAAGATAAGGTCATACTGGATTAGGGTGGGCCGTAAGTCCAACAATTGGTGTTTTTATAAAAGAAAGGAGACACAGACACACAGAGGGAAAACAGCCATGTGACTACAGAAGCGGAGAGACTGGAGGGATGCAGCCACAAGCCAAGGAATGCCTGGAGCCATCCAGAAGCTGAGAGACCAGGAGGGATCCTCCGCTGGAGCTTTCAGAGACAGCATGGCCCTACCCACATCTTGGTCTCTGACTTCTGGCCTTCAGAGCCATGAGAGAAGAATTTTTTGCTATTCTAAGCCACCCACAGTTTGTGGCACTTTGCTGTTGTTGTTAGTTGCTGGCAAATCGATTCCAACTCATGGCGGCACCATATGTGCGGAGTAGAACCACTCCATAGGGTTCTCAAGGCTGTGACCCTTCAGAAGCAGGTCACCAGGCCTGTCTTCCTCTAACCTTAAAGTCAGGGGTCACCGAGTGCTTAACCATTTGCACTGCCCAGAGACTCCTCGGAAGCACATGTACTGCCTTCCATGCATTTCTCAAAGAATGGGCTGAAGACAGTGTCCCTTTGGTGCTGGGCAGTGTTGGTTCGGGGCTGCACCCACGTCTGCTGGGCTGAACCCCAGAACCTCTGTCCTGGAAGCTCTGCCAGCACCCCTGCCCACCCCACAGTTCATTTGATGCAGGTAACTGCAAACCACCCATCCAAAGGAATCAGTAGAATTTCAGGCCAACCAATGTAAGGTTTCCCAGACTTCTCCACCTGTGATGAAGGCTGAGCTAGAAGAAGGGTTGGAGGGGTGTCCTGGGTTGAACTGTGTCCCCGAAAATATGTGTCAACTTGGTTAAGCCATGATTTCCAGTATTGTGTAGTTGTTCTCCATTTTGTGATTCTAATTTTGTATTCCAAAGGATGAGGGTGGCATTGTGACATGCTTACTAAGGTCACATTCCTGATCCAATGTAATGGGAGCTTCCCTGGGGTATGGCCTGTATCATCTTTGTCTTACAAGAGAGGAAAGGAAAGGGAAGCAGGCAGTGGAGACCTCATACTAACAAGAAAGAAGCTCCAGAAACACAGTGCCTCCTTTGGACCCGGGGTTCCTGCCCAGAGAAGCTCCTGGTCCAGGGGAAGATTGACCTTCCTCCAGAACTGAAACAGAGAGAGAAAGCCTGGAGATGATGCCCTAACTGTGGACTTCTAGCCTATCAGACTGTGAGAAAATACATTTTCCCTTTGTTAAAACTGTCCACTGTGGTGGTTCTGTTACAGCAGCGCTAGATGACCAAGACAGATGGCAAAGCCGATAAACTGTGGGTGGGGCAGGACAGAGACAAGCAGTGTGTGCAGGGGATGAGACAGCCACCAGTGGGGTTGCAGAAACTATCCACAGCAGCTGAGACCGGGTCTGGTACAATGAGAGCCCCTCAGCTGGAGATAACTAGATGGTGTCCTCACTTAACCAGAATGTGATCCAGACTGAGAAAGCAAGTTTTTAAAGGCCCCTAAGCAGTCGAATTAAATACTAAAAAATTCCATACAGTACGTCATCCACCCCATGCTTCTAATGGAGCACTGGGGACATCACTGAGAACCTACTTGCTCTTCAAGACGGTTTGCACAAGCTCTTGCAGCCCACAGTCTGTTAGAAATAGAGTTCGGAGTACAAAGTGAGGGGCTGTGCTGGGGTGCGGGGGTAGAGAGAGAAGACGGCTGAAGAAGGAAGAGCACACACTTTATATAAAGGTAATAAATTAATATGCCCCAGTGTTGCTGGAAACTCTGGTGGCACAGTAGCTAAGTGCTATGTCTGTCAATCAGAAGGTCAGCAGTTCAAATCCCCCAGATGCTCCTTGGAGACCCTATGGGGCAGTTCTACTCTGTCTCTAGGGTCGTTGTGAGTCAGAATCGGCTCAATAGTAGTGTTTATGTTTTTTGTTTTCTTTTTTTTTTTGCAATTGTGATTAAGTGAAAGTGTACAATCCAAATCAATTTTGCATGCCTGCCTGTCTGCAGCTCCTTCTGCTGTCCTTGCCCAGTGACAGCACATTCCTCCTTTTCATTCTATATTTCTAATATCCTCTTAACAAGCTCCTGTCCCCTCCTCTTCACCCTCCTCTCTTCCATCTAGAAAGAGACCAATAGGACAGACAGCCTCTTATAAATGCCTAGAAACATAAAGCATGCACACCATGAGGTCACAGTGTGTCCCTGAGTCCAGTCTATTCTTGTCTGAAGAGTTGACCTCAGTAGTGTTTTCTGGTCAGGGACAGCAGCAGCACTAGGGGCCATGCTCCCAGGGGACCCTCCAGGCCACTGGACTATCAGCTCCCGTCTTTCAGCAGAGCTCTGACGCTGCAGCCCTCCTTCTCTCATGTTGCCACAAGGACTCTACACTGTGTGCCCCATCATGGCTGTCTTTGCTGGTGGCCAGGCACCTTCTGGTTCTTCCAGTCACGTGTGATACAGTCTGCCATTCACATGAATCTTTCTGTCTCCTGGGCTCTTTTGGCCTCGTGTCTTTGTTCTTCTCAGGGATCGTCTGTTGCAGATGAGTTGGGACCCATTGGTGTATCTCAAATGGCAACTTGCCAGCTTTTAAGACCCCAGAAGCCACTCATCAACATGGGGTGCAGAACACTCTCTTAGCAAGAGGTTACTTATGCCAATTGGGCTCAATATCCCCCCAAGAACATGGTCCCCAGACCTCACCTCTGTTACTCTATCCTAAAATTAGACAGTGGTAATAGCCACACAACCCTGTAAATACACAACAGTCACTGAATTGTACCCTCCAAGCAAGTAAAATGAAAGTATGTAAGTTAAATCTCAAAAAAAATTTTACACGTCTGCACTTATACATGTTTGTGAGCCTGAACAGACACACACAGACACAGACACACACACAGTTCCTACCCACTAAGAGCTCAGTCATTACATTTAAGCATTTTTTCCTTTAAGATACTCCTCTGCTTTTCTGATAATAACTGTCCTGGGACTCCAACAAATTAAGATTTTTATATATATATAAATTTTTGAACTTTTATATATAAATCCAGACAGCAACTTCTGCTATTGCTAAAATGAAAAAGGCATTTCAAGTTTCAGTAATGCTCTTGCTCAAACTCTTCCTGAAACATGAGCCCTGAAATGACAGTTGCTGGTTCTCTTCTCTCTCCTGCCCACAGCTATAAAAGTTATGCCGCTATACAGAAATAGACATCCCTAGAGTTGGTGTCACCCACTGTGGTAACTTCACGGTGTCACCTCCACATGGACCTCCTCCCATGTCAGCCCCTACAGAATCCTCAGTAATGTTTCTCATAGGATAATATGTGATAATTATATTCATCAGTTGCTTAAACATGGTATTAGGTTATATGAATACTAACAACGAAATCATTTTGTCACATCCTTCTACACCGAATACCTTATTAGTTACAGCATTATTAGTATGAACAGAAAGCTTTTAAAACTTTTCTCCTGCTTTTCATTTAATTACGACTTGATTCTTAAATAAATCTCTGCTGCACATTCACAATACTAATTACCACAGTATTACAGATAAAACACTAGAAAATCTGACAAAATCAGGGACTATAAAAACACCAGCAGCAATGTAAGCAATAGTGCATGCAGATGACACCTCAGGGTTGGAAGTATCACATTGTTTGGGATCTTCATGTTATGACAGCTCTGGCCAGAGCACATTAAAAAGTTTGAAAAGGAACTTAGTGTAGAGTTTTAGCCTTGTTGAGTATATTGATGCATGTAAGTTGCGCTTAAGAAACATTTGTTGTTGTAACTAACTACGGAGATATTTTTATTAAAGATAATAAATTTCTGCTGAAGCACAGCACAAAAATCTTGGAGTCATTTTGGTGTCACCTGCTCTAACAGTGTCACCTGGTGTTGTTCCCCCACACCCCCCTAGAGACTGTACTATACTGACAATTCTGTTTAAAATCTGCTCAAGTAGGAAGCATTATTTGTGGTGCTGTAGGAGTCTACTACTGGTATTGTTAAATGACTCTTGATGGCCAAGTAGATAGACTTAAGCCAAGAAGCACCCTCTTCATCAGTATCATTTTGTATCTTATGCCAAGCCAAGCCACAGTTTAATCTTTGTCTAAAGAGTTGACTTCTAGGATGGTTTCAGTTCTGGGCTAACAGAGATTCCAGGGGCCATGTTTACCATAGACCCTCCAGTCTGTTGAACCTCCAGTCTGGTCCTTTTACTAGAGTTTGAGTTCTGTACCCCATGTTTCTCTTGCTCTATCAGGGACACTTCATTGAGTTCTCTGTCAGAGCAGTCACTTGTGATAGCTGGGCACCATCTAACTCCTCCTGGTTTCATACTGATGTAGTCTCTGGTTTACATAGGCCTTTCTTAACTTTTTTTTAAGTAAATGTTTATATGTTATCATAAATAATATAAAAAAAAGAAATCAGTTCATGGGAGGCATAAATTGTTGAACACTAGGCTGCTATCCAAAAGGGCTGGCAGTTCAAACCCACACAGAGGCAGCTTGGAAGAAAGGTCTGGCAATCTGCTTCTAAAACGTCAGCCACTGAAAACTCTAGAAGCACAGTTCTACTCTGACAGGCATGGGGTCACTAGGAGTCAGTGTTGACTCAGTGGCAACTGGTTGGTTGGTTGGTTAAAAAAGGAAAGCCATCACTACTGAGAAAAGAGGGTGTTCTAGTCAGCTATGGCGGCTCTAACAGAAATACCACAGAGTGGATGGCTTTAACAAAGGAAGGTTTATTCTTATACAGTCCGGTAGGCTACAAGTCCATATTCAGGGTGACCGCTCCAGGGGAAGGCTTTCCCCTTGTCGGCTCCGGTGGAAAGTCCAGTATTGCATCAGTCTTTGTCCAGGGAGCGTCTTGACGCAAGAACCTCTGGTCTGAAGGACGTGCTCTTCTTCTGGTGCTGCTTCCTTGATGGTAGCAAGGTTCTCAGTTCTCCTTGTTTCTTTTTCCCTTTTTATCTCTTGCAGGCTGAAAGCATTATGGGTGGGACAAGCCAGACTCCAGGAAAACTCCCCCTACAGCAAAGCAAGGAAGTAATCCTATGCAGGAATTTACAGCCCCACCCCAATCCTTCAACATACAGTTTAGCGAAACCACACAGTGGAGGACAGGCCCAAGATACTGGGAAACATATCCCAGCCACGTGGCTACACATATTTTTGGGGGGACACAGTTTAACCCATGACAGAGGGTGTGTTTGTTGGTGAAGAGAAACACATGAAAATGACAGTGGCGCTGCAGTATGATGCAGGGTTCTGGGGAAAGGGTGACACGTGCATCCTGATTTTCCAGGGAAATGTGTGGAACACTTTGAAGTAAAAAAAAGACAGGACTTGATTTTGAGCTAAACAGAATCTGAGAAGATAAGTTGTAAAATAATGTGGAGAGGAGCCCCCAGATGGCAATCTGAAATGAGACAGGAGCAGCTGAACGTGCCAGGCCTCCAAGGGGCTGGGCTTCGAGCCACCAGCACCTGTGGTTTGGGGCGGGGCCATTACTCTGAGCCTCGGGTCCTTCATCTGTTAAATGGGACTATTTATAGCTGCTTTGCCAACATTCTGGGGTTGGTAAGATGATGAAACGAAACAGTTTGGGCATTTGCTTCTACATGGGGAAGAAGGTGACAGGATCGGCTGCATCTCCAACACAGCATGTGAGAGGAACCATGGAACATCAGTAATGTGCTTTTCTTAAAATATTAAAATTGAACAAAACCCTGAGCAAGCAAATTGATGCATCTTTTGTATCTGTCTCAGCATAAATTTTAATTGATTCTAAATATTTAAAACCTGCAGCCACTGTATGAGCCTGGGTTTTTTTGTGCACACAACCACATTGTCACCTGTGCTGGCATCAAACTGAATTTAAACAATTTAAATAGAAGTAGAGAACTCGGAATTTTGAATTAGCTTTTCTGCTGATATCCTCTGTGGTAGATACTGTTTAATTTTCACCATCAGTAGGATGATGGCTTCTCTTTCAACTTGGATTACTTTGATATTTTTGAAAATTTTAAGTAGCGTATGTTTTCAAAAGTTAATACAAAAGTTCTGCATTTCTTTTGAGAGAGCTTAGCAATATAACTGCCCAACTCTGAGCTGAAGGGAGGCCCACAGAGATATTATTTTTATTTATTTATTATTGTGGATTAGGTGAAAGTTTACAGAGCAAATTAGTTTCCCAGGGAGGTATTCTGGAGTCTTCCCCAGAGACGGGTGTGGCAACCGAACTGTGGAAATCCCATTTCAGGCCCAGAAACAGCAAGCGATGGGGAGAGGCCAAGGAATCCGAAGGAATTTTGGCAGAATTGCCTGGAAACGTTCCTTTGAACACACAGCATTTCTGAAGAGGGTAGTTCCCGTGCCTGGCCCTACTCTACCCTTCTCCTAATACTAACTGTTTCTTAATTGGAAATCCTGATGATGAACAAGGTGTATAATGACATTCCAAGGCTAAAAAAGTTTGAAATTCAAACAAAGCCTCAATCAGATAAATTATAATGGCTTGTCGTGTTTCCTATCCCTGGGTGGTACAAATGGTTAGCCAACATACCTGTTACCAGAAGGCTGGAGGCTCACATTCACCCAAGGGTACCTAGGAAGGAAGGCCTGGCAATCTACTGCCAAAGAATCAGTCATTGAGAACCACATGGAAGACGGTTCTGCTCTGACACCCCGAGATCACCAGGAGGCAGGATTGACTGGACAGCAACTGCTGTTTTGTTTTACCATGTTTCTTAACTATGTTTTCTTCAAGTTGAACAAAGGGCATCTGAGAAAGCACCAAAGGAAGAATGTTTGGTCTGAAGACCATAGAAGCTGAGCTCTTAGGAACTGACAGCTAGTATCTAGAACATGAAGTGCTGCTATGAGGAACAGATGCTGTCTCCATTTCCTTATCTGAACAGAAGAGGAGGAGGAGGAGAGAGTGCTTTGGGTAGCTTTCTGGGTCCCTGTCACTCTGGGCCCCCACATGTGGGGGTCCAGATTCATCAAGAGCCCCACTGATGGCAGAAGGAGCCAGGACCTCTCGCCTGCTCAGGCTGAAGTTGCCCTGGATCATCAGCACAGGTTACACCCTTCACAGCCACTGCAGCCCAAGTTCATCTACACCCCAGATTCAACCAAGACGTGTCTCCTTTAGGCTTCCCAGTTCTTGAGCTGTTCACTGCCTTCTACACAGGCTGTGTTTCCCCGACACTCTCAGCTCTGTGTTGCTAACCCCATTTATGAAATATGTGAAGATAAGGAGCCCGTTGTTGAAACTAGATGGTAAGAAGTGAGAGCAGGGAAGACATACAAGTGCAGATAACCCTTTGGAAATGGAAACCCTGGTGGCATAGTGGTTAGGTGCTATGACTGCTAAGCAAGAGGTTGGCAGTTCAAATCCATCAGTTGTTCCCTGTCTTATAGGTCACTGAGTTGGGGTTGACTTGATGGCAGCGTGTCTGTCCTTTGCATTTCATGCTTCAGATGCTTCAAAGGGGAACATAGCTGGGTCTGCTATTTTTATTTTATATGACAGATACCTCTTGGGTACTTGCCATACAACAGGCACTGCTCTGAGGATTTTAGGGGTATTAGCTGATAGTCTGCTGTTGTTATAAAGGTGAGTGAGTACTCTCACTAACTATCTTTACAGATGAAGAAAATGAACCCAGGTGTGAGGTACAGCAGCAAGATTTCAAATCTACTCCACTGTATTATGCAAGATATCATCAAGTCTATGCTTGTAAATATATCCTTACAAAGAATTAAATAGGCACCAAGTCTGTACGTGGATCTATCTAGGTTCTATATGTGTGTTGATACTGTCAGCTGCCAATGGACACCCGTGCACAACGAGGCAGAATAATGACTGGTCCTGTGCCATCCCCATGATCAGCTGGGCATCAGACAGGGGAACCTTGTGATCCAGAGAGTTTTCATTGGCTGATTTTCAAAAGTAGTTCACCAGGTCTTTCTTCCTAGTGTTCCTTTGTCCAGAAGCTCTGCTAAAATCAGTTCAGCATGATAGCAACACACAAACTTCTACTGACAGAGGGGTGTCAGCCACCCGTAAGGTGCCTTGGCAGGGAATAAAATCTAAGTTGCTACACAGAAGGTGAGAATTCTCCCATTAACCCACCACTGCACCCCTCTGGGTGGATATGTTGTTTTAGAGTGACATAGAGTCTATTTTGATTTACAGCGACTCCAGGTAATAGAGTAGATCAGTCCCAAAGAATTTCCCTGGCTGTAATCTTTACAGATGAAGATTGCCAGGTCTTTTTCCCATAGGAGAAAACCTCACTGGGGGAATTCAAACTACTGTGCCACCAGGGCTTTGTGTACATAAACCCACTGCCTTCAAGTCGATTCTGACTCATAACAACCCTACAGGCCAGAGGAAAACTGCCCCATAGTGTTTCCAAGGAGCAGCTGGTAGATCTGAACTGCTGACCTTTGGGTTATCAGTTGAACTCTGTAACTATTTTGCCACCAAGATTCCTTTGGGTCTATAGAAATTCATCTGTGAATTAGTCTCAACACAGAGTCATGTATTTCTTGAGCCTAAATCAAAACTCTGCCATTGTAAGCACAAATGCTACATGTTTTGGCTTGACAAGATCATGTTTCTTTAAAACTAGAGCCACTCTTACTGATTCAGATGAAGCTGATGCCCTGTGTAGGTTTGCACATTTCCTTTCTTCACTTCCTCTTTCCCAGCCTTCCAGCTGATCATAACTAATGCTGAGGGGGCATTTGTTTTCAATCCCAAGGTTGGTATGAAAGCTGGAATGTGAAGGAAGGTGTTTTCCAAGCCTCAAGCAGACACTTTAAGTAGATACCCTTCTAGCTGGAGCAATATCTGCCCAGCCCACAAGGAGCTGCAGAAATGAGGCAAGTGGGTGGTCAGGCGAAGACAAAGGACAGGCTTCCAATGAGGAAGTGTAGCCAAGAGCACACTGTCTCAGTTTGTTTTTCTTCTTATGAACTTCTTTTACGGTAATACCTAATCTCAAGTACCTGTAAGAATAGCTTTAATTATACAATCATTTTGCATGAGGAAGTACTGTTGAGTTTAATAAGTGTTTTTTGACCAGTATGTTACCAAAGATTGAAACATAAAATTTGTTTTAATGAAAACATTGGTCATTTTTAGAATCCATAAAGGCACATTTAACTGTTCCCATTGAAACGATGATATTCTCTACCTAATTTATTTTAAGATAATTATGTGATAAAAGCATACTGTGTTGACCAGTGCACTTTAAAACAGCATATTCTGTCCTAGCAGGTTTGGTCATGTTACCTATACTCAGAGTTAGACGGGCAGTCAGCTTCCTGTTGTAACTCAGTCAAAAAGCACAGTCATCATTTTCCTGAGATTCTTCTGTTTTGTGCTTTAAAACAAACTGGTTTGTTTTTATAGTATTTATACTGTTACTTGATCACTAAGTTTCATATATGTTTAGTTAACATGCTTTCAGAATTCAGTAGAAAATTGTTCTATCTTAAACTGAAACTATTTATAGATTTCACTTTTTTAAAAATAGAAATTGAAATGCCATTGTCTCCTAGTGACACATAAACCCTCTTGAATACTTTCTTATGTTTTCAAAATGAATTATTGTTGTTAGGTGTCACTGATTTGATTTTGATGAGTATAGGCTGTTATCTCATGATAGTGGTCAGGAACTCAGTTGCTACCCAAAAGTTCAGCATTTCGAAGCTCCTTGGAAACCCTATGGGGCAGCTCAACTGTGCCCCATAGGGTTACTATGAATTGAAGTCAACTCAAGGGCAACGAGCTTAGTTCTTTCATTTTGGGGAATTCTTATGGGAGCAGATTGCCAGAGTGGTGGTTAAGGGCTCCTCACGAATCACAGTAACCCATTGAAAACTACATGAGGGCTTCTAAATGAATCACTAAACCACAGAAAACTCATAACTGAAAAGATGCTGAGAATTTGCCTGACTAGCCCCTGCCCTTAAGCAGAGATGCCACAACTTTTCTCATCTGCCCATGTCACTTTTACCTTCCTAACATGGCTCTGGACAGCTGTGTGGCAGCCACTGTCAAGAGCTGTGTCCCAGTGGAAATCGCTTACTAGTGTGTCCAGGCTCTGCCCCTTGAATGGACACTGGAGAAAGATGAAAGTGAATAAGAACAAAATAATGACAGTGAGTAGAGAACAGGCAAAAATCACTAGCAGAAACCACAGGCAAAGAGTTAGTTACTTTGAAAAAACATAAAAAACTTAGCCTTGACCTTCCTGGCAGCTATGGCAAAAAGGGAAACATGATGATTATTATTGACAGGTGAAATGTACCAATCATAGGAAACTTTTCCAAGGACATGCACACTCACATAGCTGGTTGAGGGTAAGGGATGGAGTTCTGGCACTGGGCATGCTAACTGAACTAGTGCTTTGTGACAATGGCATGGCCCAGGAACTTCATCCTTTTGGCCACACTAACAATCTTGTACATTTCCTGAAGTTACAACAGTCCTGCCTGCAGTCTGGCCTTTCCAGTGTCCATCGATAAAACTGGTGACTCATTCCCTCTGGCTGCAGTGATGTTTACAACCTTCATAATATCATTGGGCTTCTCAAGGACATAGCACTCTTGTCTTATCTTTGTATTGCCTCAACCATTTCCTTGTAGAAGCCACCCCAAAACCAAATCAAACCCAGCGCCGTCAAATCAATTCCAACTCACAGCGACCCTATGGGGCAGAGTAGAACTGCCCTGAAGTTTCCAAAGAGCATCTGGAGGATTTGAACTGCAGACCTTTTGTTTAGCAGACGTAGCACTTAACCACGACACCACCAGAGTTTCTATACCATGCAGCAAATCAGGTTTCCTGTGTGATGCTTTTTCTGTTTTTCTCTGTAGGAAGCTGTTCAGTATCTCTGCACAGCTTTTCATAGCCTTGGAGGTCAAATTTCTCAGGATGTACTATAGTCCTTTGATGGTTATGACTGAGATAGTAGAAACCTGATTGGTCGAGGACAGGAGTGACATATATGGACTGAGAGTGTGAGCTGAGATGCTCCGCAGTTTCTGGGGGTCTTGTCTCTAGAGCTCTTGGATGGATCCTGCTAGGAGGAGAATTACTGACACCTGGTTTCTGACTGTCAAGGAGCTGGAGGGGACCTTGTGCAGCCTGGAGCCTTGCCTTACCTGAGTGTCGGCCTGGGCTTCAAGTCTGGCATGCCTGTCGTCCAGTTTCACTATTGAATAAACCTTCTGTCTCCTGCAAGATGGAGAATCTAGGTAGTGTTCCTTACCTGCTGCTCAGGATGGGGACCTTCTGGGGGTCCTGGAGGTGAGTAACCTTTCTCTCATAATGTCCCCTCTGTAAACAGTTCTTTCTTTGCTGAGAATGAAGAAGGATCCTGGGAAACCTGGAGGCGAGTGACCTCCGTCCCTTCCATGTCCACACTTAGATATGTTCTGTGCTCCTTCCCCACCCTACTTCCTGTTGTCCTTACACTTGAAATGTCACCACTGCTGTCTTAGCTCACACTCTCTTTGTCATTCTGAAGAACTCCTGTAGGACTCTTTCCCTCATGTTAGCAGGGTTGTTGGGGTAGAAACGATGATACATCTTGCTGAACGGCCACTTTAAACAGAATTCACGTTTGCCTTCCCAAAAGACTTTTTCTGTGTTTTTCTGACTTCACTCTTTCCTTCCTTTGAAATGCTGTGACCGATCTCTCTAGACCTGGGACCTCCCAGCTCGATACTTAAACCCTCAACTGTGGCTTCCCTGCTAAAGATCAGCTTAGTGACAGCATCTGTCCTGATTGACTCCTCCAATGCTTGAAATGAGTAAATTCTCAGCCGTGTGGTCCAACAAGCCATTTGGTGGTCTGTGGTCAGCTGAATTGTTTTTCTAGAATGTAACCGGAGTTCAGCTCCCCTTCATTCCAGATGTAGCTGAAAGCTTTGGAGACTCAGCCAACAATGGCTCTGTCCCCCTCTAAGTGACAAAGCTGTCTGAACAGACTCAGCCTCAACATTGCCCTCTCCTTCATCCCCTGTAGCGCAACACCAGCTCGCTACTGGCTTCGTGTTTCCTGGAGACCTTCCTTGGTGGATCAGCAGCGTTTGTCTACAGCCGTGAAGACTGGAGCTGCCAGGACAGTAAACTGGGAGAAAAAGCAGGACGTTCTGCCCCAGTAGGAAAAAACTGGCATTTTCATTCACTTGAAGAAGTTTTTATAATCTGTGAATTACTAAAGTAGGTCTTTTCTGAAAGCTGCCATAGAAATGAAAGGCAAGAGAAGAAAAGGAAAAAAAAGAAAAATTGACTTCTCTAGAATGAATGATATTTTTATGCAAAGTTTTAATCCTTTTTTTTTTCTTTTCCAGGGAATAAGCAGAAGGATGATAAAAGCTAAAGCTAAATCACTTTGTCAGCTGTCTACCTACACAGGCTTCTGGAGACAGCATCACTCTTTCTGTTGCTGACCTCTTGTTTCTATCCAGACTCTGAGTAAGTTAGTCACATGAGTTCCAACAATTAAGTCTGCAAACTTAATTGTTTTAAGTGCTACATATCTTATCACTGAATATCAGTACAACTACCTTTAAAGTGCTCCCCTTGGCAAGCTATGCACTGACTCCAGTACCTAGTCCGCTCTTCAAAGCAATCTTTCTACAGTGGCCATTGCACCTGGTGGCATGGTGGCAAGTTTGAGAACTTAATTGTATAGTTGTTTGTAAGGAAGTTTTTAGCTAGTAAACAAATAACTATGTTGGAACACCCCCCTACTCACCTGATCTGACCCCTAATGACTTTTTTCTTTACCTCAAGATAAAAGAAAGATTGAAAGGAAGGCATTTTGGTGAGGTTCAGGACATTAAGGGTAACACGACGATAGCTCTGATGGCTATTCCAGAAAAAGAGTTCCCAAATTGCTTTGAAGGGTGAACTAGGCCTGGCATGAGTGCACAGCTTCCCCAGCTGAGTACTTCAAAGGAGATTGTAGTAATATTCAGCTACGAGGTACATAGCACTTTTTCTAGGGTGAATTTGAGAACTTAACTGACAGTCCTTCTAGACTGTGCTGTGATTTAAATTTTCTTCAAGTACTTTAAGGAGCCTTGGTGGTACGCTGGAAACCCTGGTGGCATAATGGTTAAGTGCTACGTCAAACCAAAAGGTTGGCAGTTCAAATCTACCAAGCACTGCTTGGAAGCTCTATAGAGCAGTTCTGCTCTGTCCTGTAGAGTCACTGTGACTCAGAATTACTCGATGGCAGTGGGCTTGGTTTTTTAGTTTTTATGGTACGATAGGTAAGCGCCTGGCTATGGTTTGAACCTACCCAGTGGTTCCTCACAAGAAGGACCCAGCAACATGGTTCCCTAATGATTTCAACCTTGGAGACACCGTGGGGAAGTTTTGCCCTGTCGCGTAGAGTTTTATGAGTTGGGACCTAACAGCAACAACAAAAGACTTTAAACTTTAAAATCCCTATGTAGCAAGTTTTTTTTTTTTTTTTTAAATCATTTCCTACTTTATCCAGGCTCCTCATAACTCTACAACTCTAGTTTCCTAGTTCTATATTCTTGAAGCCAGAAGTTCAGAGCCTTATCCTGTCACCACCAATAAAAGACCACAGCCAAAGCCAAAAAAAGCCAAGTGCCGTCGAAGGGGGAACAGAAATGTGAATGATTGAGACCCAGATAACTGCACTTTCAGAACAAAGTGCCCAAGCCTAAACATGGTGACAAGAAACAGCTGCTAAAGATAGGCAGAAAATCCTGGCAATACTGAAAGAAAGGGACACTGAGAGAGAGTAGAACTTTGACTTTTCTGGGGTCCAAAAGTAAATACTTTTACTATTTAAATTTGGACGAAATTTGAAGGCACAATTGATATATGTTTTTTATACATAATTGGCGATCTATCTTGTTGTACTTTCAGTCTGTGCTCTGTTAGGTCATAGTGTCATTAAGATGTTATTTGCTGTTGTTGTTGTTGTTAGGTGTTTTAGAATCAGTTCTGACAGTAGCACTATGTACTACAGAATAAAATTACTGCCTGCTTCTGTACCATCTTCACAGTCATTGCTATGTCTGAGCCCATCATTACAGCCGATGTGTCAATCTATCTTGTTGAGGGTCTTCCTCCTTTGCACTGACCCTCTACCTTACCAAGGATGATGTCCTTCTGCAGGGACTAGTCCCTCCAGATAATGGGTCCAATGTTTGTAAGACAAAGTCTAAGCATTCTCTCTTCTGAGGAGCAATCTGGCTGTACGTCTTTGAAGACAGACTTGTTTGTTCTTCTGGACATCCATGGTATGTTCAGTATTCTTTGTCAGCACCATAATTCAAGGGCACTGACTGTTCTTCAGTCTTCCTTACCCATTGTCCAAATTTGCATGCATTCGATGCAACTGGATGGCTTGGGTCAAGATTGGACCAAGTGTACCTTAGTCTTGAAAGTGATATCTTTGCTTTTCAACACTTTGAAGAAGTCTTCATTTGCAGCAGATTTGCCCAATACACAACAAGTATGTCCTTTGACTTCTTGATTGCTGCTTCCATAGCCATTGATTGTGGGTCCGAGTATTCCTTCCATCTTCTTATGCTTCCTGAATCATTCAATATTTTGCCCACAAAATCCTTCAAAATTGCAACGCAAGGCTTAAATTTTCCCTTCAATTCTTTCAGCTTGAAAAATGCCAGGCATGTTCTTCACTTTCAGTTTTCTAACACCAGATCTTTGCACATTTCATCATAATACCTTACGTTATCTTGTGGAGCCTGCCTTTGAGATCCTCCAGTCAGCTTTTTTACGTCATCGTTTTTTCCATTCATTTTAGCCACTCCGTGTTCAAGAGCAAGTTTCAGAACATTTTGGTCTTTCTTTTCCTTTTAATGACTTTTCTTTTTTTAAATGTATGATGTCTTTGATACCATTCCACAACTCATGTGGTCTCTGGTCATTAGTTTAGAGTGTCAGTCTATTCCTGAGATGGTCTCTAAATTCAGGTGGGATGTACTCAAGGTCATTTACATACTTTAGGTCATATATCCTAAAGGTCATTCAGAAACTGAGAAAGTGAGAACTGGATGTTTTTCAAATAAGTGGTTGGAATGAAAATCATATGAATGAAGAATCAAAAAATCATTTACTGTCAAGTGGATTCTGACTCACAGTGACTCTGTGTGTAGAGTAAAACTGCTCTGTAAGGTTTTCTTGTCTGTGGTCTTTATGGAAACACATCACTAGGACTTTCTTTCGCAGCACTGTTGGGTGGGTCTGAACTGTCAGCCTTTGGGTCAGCAGCCAGGTGCCAACAATGTGCACTATCAAGTGCTGCCACGTGAAGAATAGGGCGATTCTGTGCTGCTTCTCCTCCTTGTCAGAGTGCTTGGAGTAGCCTACCTTCCTCCCACTGGCAGTCCTGGGCTTGAACGAGTCCCTACAAAGCAGACTTCTGCTTCCAAGCATTTATTGAATGCTTAACATTCCAGGAAATGCAGTCTGAGTAGAATGTGCTTACAGAGACATTTCAAAAGAGCGGGCCTAGAAGTAATTCAATCACTGTGAAATTTCCTCTTGTATAAATGTTTCGGTAGCGTTACACGTTCATGTTCTGTTCAGTGAATATTTCACTTTTATGCCCAATGTATAATCAGTTGCTTCTGACAAATAGTTGTAAGTAAGCAGATGAGGGAAAACAGATTTCCCCCCATCGATTTCAAAAGGATCGGTTGTATTTAGAAGAAGAAATACAGCATTAAGTAAGTGGTGCCATGGTCGGAGCTGAAGCTCTTGCTATTGTAATCCAGATACTTCTCCCTCTGAACTTCTGGATATGTTTCATTTGTTTAAATAAAAGCAGTGCTTCTACAATATCCAAAAAAATAATAATTTGTTTTGTTTTGTTTTACAAACACAGGTCTTTATGTCCTATGGATAAACTGATGTTGAAACTTGCTTAATCCAAATTTTACTCAAGATACCCAGACTGGCTCATCTCAGTTCATGTGGAGATTTTACCAAAGCAACAATGGGGCCGATGCCGAGGCCTTTTGTAAGGCAGGAACAGCGTGGCACAGGTGCTCACAGCTAGAACTCTCGAGCAAAATGATTGTTGTTTGCCATGGAGTCTATTCTGATTCGTAATGACTCCATGTGATGGTGCAGAATTTACCCCCACAGTTTTCTTGGCTATGATCTTTATAGATGCGGCTTTCTCCCGCAGTGAAGCAAGGTGGGTTCAAGTCACCAGCATTTGGGGCAGCAGTTAAGGGCTTAACTGCTGGCACATCACCTTGTTCTAGCAAGCGTGCCTCAGTTCAAAGCCTAACCTATCGTGAAGTGCTTGTGTAACTTCAGGCTCGTTATTTAGTCCCTAACTCACAGGGTTGCTGTGGGAATTCAGCAAGTCAGCAGGTGTAAAATCACTTTGAAAAGTAACTGGTAACTATTACTTACGAAGAACCATTGAGGTGCCCAGATATTTTCAATGATTTTCCATGTTGGATACAACCAGACAGCCAAACTCTTCTGCTTCAAAAAGAAACAAACATATATTCAGTGGTCTTAGGGCATGAGCTGGAAATACAGCCAGGATGTTCTTTGCAAGCAAGCATGGTAAGACTTGGTCCCATGCACTTCGGATATGTTATCAGGAGGGACCAGTCCCTGGAGAAGGACATCATGTGTAGCAGAGTATCAGTGCAAAAAAAAAAGAGGAAGACCCTTGAGTCGTGGATTGACACAGTGGCCACAGCAATGAACTCCAGCACAACAAGGGTTGTGAGGATGATGCAGAACTGGGTAGCGTTTTCTTCTGTTTTACACAGTGTTGCTGTAAGTCAGAACTGAACTGAGGGCAACTAACCACAACAAACAGTACCTGAAATGTTGTTTCATTGTCTGATGCAAATAACATTGTCTATTCTGAAGTGATTTTACAAAGGCATTACCACCTGCAGAGGTATGGGAAAAGCCCTTTTATTGACAGGGTATGGTTACGCCTCGTTCTTGGTAGCTGCCCATCATAGCTAGTGCTGCTGTAACAGAAATACCGCAAATGGATGGCTTTAAAAAGAGAAATTTTATTTTGTAACAGTCCAGTAGGCTCAAAGTCCAAATTCAGGGTGTCAACTCCAGTGGAAGTGTCTGCTATCTCTGGAGGAAGGTCCTTGCCATCGATCTTCCCCTGGACTGGAAACTTCTGAGGCACAGGGACCCTGGTCCTTGCTAAAGGACATGCTCAGCTCTCAACATCACTTTCTTTCTTGGTGGTATGAGGTCGCCAAATCTTCACCTGCCTCACTTTCTTTTGTATCCCAAGAGGCTGCCCCAAGTCACAGTACAATCCTACTCATGGAGTCCTGCCCCGCCAACTCAACTGCCACCCATCCTGCCTCATTAACATCACAAGCAGCATTTACAACGTACCTAATACTGGGAATCATGGTCAAGCCAAATTTCTACACACATTTTTTGGGGGACACAATTCAATCTATGACATTGGTGAAGCTTCTTGAACTGCCGTCAGCGAGGACTGAACTTCTTTTCCTTTTATAGGCATTTGAGATGCCAGGTAAACAGCATTAAGAAGCTATAATGTGAATTCAATGCTGTGTAGACACCAATATTCTCCATTGGTTGAGTTTTTAAATAACTGACATCTAAAACCCCTTAGGATGGGAGGAAGTGGGTTCCTAGGTGGATCAGACCAAGGAGACACATCGATTCACAGAAAGACCACAGAAAGCGCACACTAGACTCAAGGGCCCTCATTGTACTTTAGCCAGCTTCATCTCATCGATTTGTAGGTGGGGCCCATTAACAAGTCATGAGCAACACAGGCTGATTCATAGGGGTTGAGAGGACCAAATGGGAAAGCAGAGCCTTCTTAAAAAAACAGAAAGCAAACCCACTGCTGTTGAGTCAATTCCAACTCATAGTAACCCTATAGAACAGAGTAGAACTACTCCTTAGAGTTTCCAAGGCATGCTTGGCAGATTTGAAAAGCCAACCTTTTGGTTAGCAGATGTAGCGCTTAACCACTACACCACCATGGCTTCCAGAGCTTTCTTAAGGAACAAGAGTAGCTTCATCCTGGGGCTGCTGCTAAGCCAGGCACCCTCCTTAACACCATAGGTGTCTGATGGTTCTTAAACCTTACCTTGTTCTGTGTAGATATTGTCTTCCTTTTCACAGATGAGGTTGGATGACTTCCCAGGCATCATGCAGGAGTGAGGAGCAGGTTCTACCCCGGATACCGTGAGACCTTTCTTTTCTATTTCGTCACTTGTGCATACCTGCTACCTGTTCCTACCTCTTACCTGAGGCCTGTTCTTCCATTGTGTTTGCATTCTTTTCACTCAGACTGCAAGTTCTCAAGCACCACTCCTCAATCTGCAAAAAAATGAGGGGACAAATGCTGTCACTGCCCTTTGGGACAATTTCACCTCAGATAGCACTAATGTGTGTGGGATATGAGGACATGACACAAATGGGAGAGAATCCTCCCTGCATAGCCCACATTTTCTCCTTAGCAAAATGAAAGACTTAGAATATATTTCAAGAAGCTCATATGGTTAGATTCATACAGTATGTAGCTTTTCGTAATGACTTCTTTCTCTTAAAAAAAAAAGCCATGCAAATCAACTCCAACTCATAGCAACCTTGTAGGACAGAGTAGAACTGCTTCACAGTTTCCAAGAGCCAAGAGCGCCCTGTGGATTTGAAGTGACCACCTCTTGGTTAGCAGGTGTAGCACTTAACTACTACACCACCAGGGTTTCCTCTTTCACTTAGCAGTATGCATTTCAAGTTCCTCCATGTCTTTTCATAGCTTGATAGCTCACTTCTTTTTATCACTGAATAATTTATCACTCCATGGTAGGGCTGCAAAGGCTGCGTATTTTTTATACTTTGATTAGTTAGTCATCATCATTGATTCATTAATTAATTCTAAATGCTAACTCAACACTTGCTATATACCAATGTGCTGTGCACTATTTTTAATCATGGGATGACTTTTTGAAATAACAGTGTTAATAAGAGTGATGATCATTTATCAAGTGTGTGACATGTACTGTCCTAAATACTTATTTAATCCTCACAACAAACCTATGAAAGTACTTCCTTGATGGAAGATGGAACTGCAGGTCAAGAAATGGAAATACCCAGAGAAAATGGCTAGGTGGAGGAGTTAAGCTCAGTCTTGAATATCTGCAGCCTATGGCCTCAGGCAGCATTGTCCCTAAGGTGGAGAACAGAACTAGCTTGGGCAGAAAAAAACACCCATGAGGCATCACTCCTGCATCTGACCTCTTTCCCTTGATGTTTCCATGTATTTGGGGGCTGTGCACCAGTGGTTATAATTTATAGCAAAAACATCCTTTGCCTGTTGTTGCTGTAGGCGATGGAGTCAATTCTAATTCATGGTAACTCCATGTAACAGAGTAGAACTGCCCTATAGGGTTTTATACACTGTAATCTTTATATTTTATCGTTAAAAATACTGAATGATGCACAAGCATCCAACAAAACAGATGGAAGGAACACCCAGAGTCACTATAGCAAAAAGAAGTTGCTGACATTCAACCGTTTCAGGAGGTAGCATATGCTCAAGATTTGATGGTATTGAAGGAAAAAGTCCAAGCTGCGCTGAAAACATTAGCAGAAAACAAAGCTCCAGGAGTTGACAGAATACCAATTAAGATGTTGCAGCAGATGCAACACTGGAAGTGCTCACTCATCTATGCCAAGAAATTTTGAAAACAGCTACTTGTCCAATTGACTGGAAGAGAACCTTATGTGTGCCTATTCCAAAGAAAGGAGATCCAACCGAATGTGGAAATCATAGAGTAATATCATTAATATCATATGCAAGTAATATTTTGCTGAAAATAATTCAACAGTGTTTGCAACAGCACATCAACACTGTCAGAAATTCAGGTCAGATTCAGAAGAAGACATGAGAAAAAAAGACATCATTTCTGAAGTCAGATAGATCCTGGCTAGAAGTAGAGACTACCACAAAAGATGTTTCCATCTGCTTTATTGAGTATACAAAGACATTTGACCATGTGGATCATAGCAAATTATGAATTAGACTGAACATAACAGGAATTCCAGAACAATTCATTGTGTTCATGAGGAACCTATACAAAAGGCAGTCATTCAAACAGAACAAGGAAGCACTGTATTGTTTAAAATTAGGAAAGGTGTGCATCAGAGTCATGCCCTTTCACCATACTTACTCACCCTGTGTGCTGAGCAAATGATCCAGGAAGCTGGAGTGTATAAAGCAGAATGCAGCAGCACAACTGGAGGAAGGCTTACTAAGAACCTATGATAATGCAGATGACATGGCCTTGCTTGCTGAAACTAAAGAGAACTTGGAACACTCACTGATAAAGGTCCAAAGACTACAGTCTTCTCTATCGATTATATCTCAACATGAAGAAAACAAAAATCCTCTCACCTGGACCAACAAGCAATATTGTGATAAACAGAGAAAAGACTGAAGTTGTCAAGGATTTCATTTTACTTGGATCCACAATCAATACCCATGGAAACAAGAAATCAAAGAACTTATTGCATTTGGTACATCTGCTGCAAAAGACTTCTTTAAAGTATTAAAAAGCAAAGGTGCCACTTTGAGGACTACAGAGAGCCTAACCCAAGCCATGGCATTTTCAATTGCTTCCTACACACGTGAAAACTGGAAATCAATAAGGAAGACGAAAGAAGAATTGATGCCTTTGAATCATGGTGTTGCAAAGGAATACAGACTATTCCATAAACTAGCAAAACAACTACCAGATTTGTCTTGGAAGAAGTACAGCTAGAGGTCTCCTTAGAAGAGAAGTGGGCGAGACTTCATCTTATGTACTTTGGACATGTCATCAAGAGAGACCCTTCCCTAGAGAAGGACATCACGTTTGGTAAAGTAGAGGGTCAGTGAAAAGGAAGAAGGCGCTCAGTGAGACAGATTGAGTAGTGACTGCAACAGTAGGCTCAAGCATAGCAACAGCTGTGAGGATGGCATAGGGCCAGGTAGGGTTTTATTGGGTTGTACGTCGGGTCACCATGAGTCCAAACAGACCCGAGGATGGCTAACAACAACAGTCGCTACCCACTTGCAGCCATTTCAATTTAATGTAACTTAAATAAAAATTAAACGTCATTTCCTTAGTTGCACTGTTGTTTTTGTGGTTAGGTGCCATCTAGTCAGTGCTGACTCAACAGCGACCCTGTGTACAACAGAACACGACATTGCTTAGTCCTGCACCATGCCCACAATCCCTGTTTCATTTAAGCCTATAGTTGCAGCCACTGTGTCAGTCCATCTTGTTGAGGGTCTTCCTCTCTTTCACTGACCCTCTACTTTATTAAGCATGATGTCCTTCTCCAGGGGTGGTCCCTCCTGATCACATGCCCTTAGTACGGAAGCTGTAGTCTCACCATCCTTGCTTCTAAGGAGTACTCTGGTTGTACTTCTTCCAGAACAGATCTGTTGATTTTTTTGGTAGTCCATGGTTAACTGCACTGGCCCATTCCAAGTGCTCAGTAGCTACCTACGTCTGACCTGCTGAGAGCCTCTCCAGCATTGCACAAAGCAAGCAGCCTGCTGTAGAAGAGTGGTTGTCTCCCTAGGCTGCAGGTTACAATCATCTGGGGAGCTTCAACAGCGCTGGCGCCCAAACTGCACTCCAGACCAATTTATTTCCAGTCTCTAAGGAGAAGACTCAGTCCTTTTTAAACATCATCTGTGCCAGAATCATCCGGAGGGATTGTTAAAGGCAGAGATTGCTGGGCTCCCTCTACCTGGTCAGAGTTTTGAAGCAGTAAGTAGAGAATGGATCTAAAAGTCTGTATTTCTAGCAAGTTCCTAGGTGTCTTTGTTTTTCAGTGCTGCTATAACAGAAAAACCCCAAGTGGGTGGCTTGACAGATACTTATTTTCTCAGAGTGTAGTAGGCTAGAAGGCTGCATTCAGGACACTGGTCCTAGGGGAAGCCTTTTTGTCCTGGTCAGCTCGGGGGAAAGGTGCTTGTTGCTTTTTAGCTTCTGTTCTTCTGCTCCTTGGTGATCTTCATGTGGCATCAATCTTCTCACTTGTCCTTTCTTGCTTCTTTGCTTAAGCTGCTCTCTTATATCTGAAAAGTAATTCATTTAAGACCCACCCTGCACAGAAACAGCCTTATTAACACAAAAAAAGAAACCCCATTTGATCCACAGGTATAAATAACCTGTTGCCACGGAGTCAGTTCCAACTCATAGTGGCCGTATAGGACAGAGTAGGACTGCACCATAGAGTTTCTAAGGAGCAGCTGGTAGATTTGAACTGCCAGCCTTTAGATAGCAGCTGTAGCTCTTAACCAGTGTGTCACCAGGGTATAATACCCATTGCCATGGAGTCAGATTAGAATTTATAACACATTTCTTGAGGGAAAAGGACAGGGGCTGAGGGACACAATTCAATCCGTAAGAGTAGTTGATGCTGATGCTGATGCTGCTGATCCAGGTAGCCTACACTGAGAACAACTAGAGTCCACTCAGCTGCTCACAGAAAGGCAGAAGGTTCTCATCTACCCAGAAGTGCCTAGAAAGAAAGGCCTGGTGATCTACTTCCAAAGAGTCAGTCTTCGAAAACCCTAGAGCCTGGTATCACCATGGGTTGTAGCTGACTTGACAGCAACTGGTGGTTTGCAGTTCATTCCTTACTTGGCCAATATTTTCCTTTTTTTAAAAAAAAAAATATGCATTTGCTATAACTGACTCTCAGTAGCTGTGCCTTCAAGAAAGGAAAGATAATTGGTTGTCTTTGTTGTTTAGTTTCACTAAAATCCAAATATTGAAAGCTATTTTGAAGCAAAAAACTTTGCTATTTAGTCCTTTCTATTTTTTATTGGTATATTAGAATACAAAGTGAGTAAATCAAGTGCTACCACAAACCAGAAGGAAAGTTACTGCAAATTGTTGGAAACAATATTTTTACATAAAATTCTAATGCTTTTTCAACTTCTGAAATCACCGACTAGCAATGGATTAGCTCATTAGTCCTGTTCCAGTGACTTCAGTAATAGTTGTTTGAACGGTTTTTAAAAAATTAAACATATGAAAGTGTGAAAGTACAGTCTTTCAGATCTACCAACAGTTGTGCAGGTCACTGTTGTTCTTGAGGACCTCATCTGAATTGAACTTATTTTGTGGGTTAGTATAAAATGTTTACAACGGCTCTCTTAAATCTCCCAGTGGCATGAGTTTCTGTCGGACCATGCTTTCAAGCACTGATGAGCAAGCAGGAAGAGAATCATTGCACTCTTCCAAGGAAGTGTGTGCTACGGAACCATTTTTTATTTAATTCATCTTCCATTTCGAAGTTCGCCCTGAACATCTGCAAATTTAATCCACTGATTTGACAAGGAAAGCTTGCCCCAGAAGTGAGAAGCCTTTGCCTTCTAAAACCAAAACCTATTGCTGTCCAATCAATTCTGAGTATGGAAACCCTATCAGACCAAGTAGGACTTCCCCATAGGGTCTCCAAGGAGCAGCTGGTGTATTGGAACTGCCGACCTTTCGGTTAGCAGCTGAACTCTTGACTACTGTGCCACCATGGCTCCACCTTCCTGTTAGATTCTCACCAAACCGCAAAGGGAGCAGTCATTGCTAAAGCCAGACCTTCTGCCGCCCTCTGTCATCCTCCAGCCCCTTCCCTGACTTCAGCCTACTTAGCTAGGAGGAGAAAGAGAAAGGTTGAAACTTCAACCACAAGAGCAACTGAGCACCATTAAAGACAGACCTGTGTTGTGTTGTTTTCTAAATTTTCAATGTGAATTCATCTTCTTAAGATTTTCACTCCATCATAATAAAAAATAAAAAGATTACTCCTACTTTGCTCTTCTACAAAAAGGGAAATGATTTAACTATTTACAAATGAAAATTTCAACTGACACTCGTTTTCTTCCGGGTTATGAAGACTGTTGTTTGTTTGAACAAAGAGAAGTGGGAGCTATTAGCAGCTGTTTACATTCTAGCATAGAGCCACGGGTGAGGGAGGGAGAGCCTTCATTAATGAGCTAGGAAACTTTGAGATCCTTTCCCTGCCACCAAGACACTATAATCTGTTAAGTGCCTTTAACCTATTTTGGGAAGCTCTGGGTTTGGTGTTAATATTTAGATTAAACAAGTCATTGGAGTGAGATCAAATAAATAAATAAAGACCTCTAGCTGTCAGGGGCCAGTGACTGGCAATGCAGAGATCTTGTGGTGATCTTACACATCCATAGTCAGTACTCGGGGCCATGTGTGCGTGTGCTATGTGCTGGTCTCAGGGTCAGTTTACTTGAAGAATCCTGGCCCTCTGGAAAGTGGCAGCCTCTTCTACAAAATAGGCATTCAATGAATAAATATAGGATGGATGGATAGACAGATGGGTGGGTAGAAGGATGGGTTGGGGGGATACGTGGATGGTGGGTGGATGAACAAATTTCACTTGGAATGATGCTCGATTCCTTTGCACTGATCACAGTCCACTGGCTCTTTGACCGCCAGAAGCCCTTACCTGCAATTTTCTTCTTAAAAGTTTCTTACACTGGGAAACTCCCCGAGGACTCTTTCATCTGAGGAAGCTCAAGAACTAAGCAGCCTACTATAGCCTTTAGTCAGAATATTTTTATTGAGGAAGAAAAGCCGTTTCATCCTGTGGCAGGCTCCTGCCACCACCTACTAATTTGACAGTCGATTGCATCACGCGCCTGTTTCAAGCCCAGAGGACAGTTCCTTAAACCGGGCTTGTTTTGTTGCTCTTTGGGGAACAAACTTAGAAGAGTAGCTAACACACACTCAATGTTAGGCAGGGTTTGAGATCTCAATATGATTGTTTTTAACCTCACAAATAATCAGAACATTAAACAAAGATGGAATGTGTGAGCCAGAGGTCCCTCCTTTGTTCCCCGACTCAGAAAGGGGGTGGGGGGGTGTCAATTCATTCAGTTCACAGAGGAATCCGTGTTTACCATCTGAGACTCCTAATGGAAACACACACAATTTTTCAAACAATAATAATAATAATAAATCTTGCCAATAAAGAAGTTCTATCTTTCTGTGTTTCTACTTTGAGCAGAAAATTCTGCTGTTCAAAGGGTGGCTTTCTCACACATGGAAATATTTATTGGCGACTTTCTCCCTGAGCTGCCGGGAGTATTGAAGAATCTCATGTTTGGAGTCTTCAGAAGCAAATCGCTCCAGCAACGTTGTCTCAGTTGGCAGTGTGGCTGTGTTCTCTGCCTTTCGTCTGACTTCATAAATCTTTTTTTTTTTTTTTTTTTAATATAAGAAGCTTTCCTTTATTGATTTTAGAGTGCCAGGTGCACAGCAGTGTATCTTGTTGGCAGGCTCCTGGCTCAACGTTGTGTATTTGTTGCTTTAATTACCGAGCACCCGAAAGCTGCAAAGCAGGCCAGGAGGCTGACCCCCAAAGTGATCACAGGAACAGGTGTCCCCTCATAGGACTCGGAGACCTGGGATCCCCAGCACCTCATGTCTTGCAGGGAGGGGCACAGTCAGGACACAGTTTTTCACCAGCTTCTGTCACCAGCCGGAAATGTTCCCAGCATTTCCAGCTTGCGCAATCGCAGGCTAGAGCTACCCCATATCCCCTTTGGCGTTGGTTTACAGATGTGCTGAGCTGGCATTGAGATGTTACACTTTCCAAAGAGAAATTCTGGCATCTTGCATCCGGTCCTGACTAAAGCCGTTTGGTATGCTGACTTAAGACCGATCGTCACACTGCCAGGGGTTGTAACTTGAATAACATCTTCCACAAAGGCTCAATGAGTCCATTTTCTAAAGCTTTTGCTGGCAGAGCCCACAATTTCCCCGCCATACCACAGAAAATAGGACAGCTAGGTCTCCAGCAAACGCCCTTGTGTTTCTCGAGCTCACTCAAGGGGTTAATGCATCTCCCTCTGGACGGTGGGTCGCAGGAAGCCTGGCCTGCCCCTGCCAGTGGCCGTGACCTTCTTCCTGTAAACTTCAGCAGCACAAGACATCCCTGTGGATGGCCCAGGGACCCACCAGCAGGGGTCGCACTCAGCCCCACAGAGGGCAGAGGCCGGAACCAGATCCTGTGGAGGGGACAGGGGCGACAGCCCCGGAAGGGAGCCACCATGATGGGGGAGGAGAACCTGCTGCAAATGCAATATTGCAAGGGGAAAAAGTTACCCAGTCCACCCACCGCGGCCACTCCAAGCTAAACCAGCCCACACAGGACCACAGAGGTGGCTGTTGGGACTCACTGTGCCCTTGAGCACAGGTAATAGTATCCCTGCTGAGATGATTTCCATTTTCTGCTTACGTCTTCCATAGGAAAACTTCCTCCGGGTCCAAATACTGACTCCGCCAGCTGAGCTAGCTTCACGTGGAGGCAGGCTCCCAGGCGCCCTGCAAGCTCCCCAACAAGCCTATTCACTCCTGCTGTTCTCTGGAGCGGAGGGCCCCCTCAGCCCTCCCACTCTCGCGTTTTCCCTGGGGCCACCTCACAATCCAGTGACCTCACTCGACCTTTCTGGACTGAGTGGTGAGGCCATAGCCTGAGGCAGTGGGAAGATGACCTTCCTCTTCCTGGAGAATCTGAGGCTACCAACAGAAAACCACGGTGTTTGCATGTGGTCGTTTTTAGAAACAGTCTATTTTTTCCAGGCTCTGGCCACATTCCCTCACATCAAGTTAAGCGTATTACAGACATCGGTAGAGGGCTCTGTCGTGTAACACCAGGGCGTTCTTCCCTCTGAGTGCCTTGTAAGACAAGGCTTAACCCAGCTGTGCAAGAGTGGCCACTCAATGGCTTCTCCTCTGTCTCTTCCCAGGGGCTGTGGCCCTTGCTTGGATGTTAGGAGGCTGGTATGAAGTGTTAAAGTCTCTTTGTACTTACTGAAATATTGAAGCTTGAACCCACCCAGAGATGCCTCAGAAGAAATGCCTGGCAATCTACTTCCCAAAGGTCCTAGCTTTGAAAACCCTATAGTACCAACAGTTCCACTCTGGTCTTGCGGGGTCACCATGAGTTGGAATGGGCTCATCAACAACGAACAGCAACAATATGAAGTGCAGGTTTGGTCAAACGGCTTGAGCAGATACACTGGGTGAGGTGAGAGGGTCAGCCTAGGTTCCCCAGGGAGGGCTAGTGGGCAGTCCCCTCACTCTCGCACTCTGTGGCTGTGACCCACCCGTGCTCCTTGCTGGGAACCAGTCACCCTGGAAGAAGTCAGACACAGGTTGCAGCCACTCGCTTCCAGATGGAGACACACCTGTGAGAACAACAGATTGTTCCACAGCAATGTGACAAGCTCAGAATTTCTCCTCTCCTTGTCCGCAGCAAACACATTTGGGTGTTGAATTCACATTGTGCTTTCACCTGCCACACAGTCAGAGCTTTCTAAATATTTACACAAGTAGGGGAGGAAAGAAGTCAAAGCCAAGGTTTGGAATTCAATTTCCTATGTGCCTCTTCAACCCGTAATAACAGAAATCCGGAAGAAGACTAAGAAAAAACTCAGAGCAAACCCTTTGGTGATTTCCCCTGTCCCCAGTGAACCTGGACTTCCCCCACCCCCGCCAGGGTGGGAATCAGCTGAATACTGTGAGTATGACCTTGCTTTGGAAACGTTCTCTTCTCTTAAGATAAAAGTTTTACTTCAGAGAGAAGCACAAAGCCTCCACTGTTGTGTTTAACAAGCAAAAGGCTGGCGGGACAATGGACCTTCAAGAGGGAAACAAAATATATTAGCTTTTGATTAAGAAAAGTACACCTTGGTCTCATGCCCTATAAGTGCAATCATACACTATGCAACCTTCCATGGCTCATTTCTCTCACTCAGCATAATGTTTTCAAGATTGATCCATGTCTTAGCGTGTAACAGAACTTCACTTCTCTTTATGGCTGAGTAGCAAAACCTGGTTGCCTAGTGGTTAAGAGCTATAGCTGCTAACCGGAAGGCTAGCAGTTCCGGTCCTTCAGCTGCTCCTTGGGAACCCTATGGGTCAGTTCTACCCTGTCCTACTGGGTCACTATGAGTTGGAATATATATATATATATTTTTTAGTATTCCATTACATAGGTAGACTGGAGTCCCTAGATGGTACAAATCATTAACTGCTTGACTGCTGGATGAAAGGTTGGCAGTTCCAAGAAAGATCTGACAATCTATTTCTAAAGAAGCAGTTAAGGAAAACCCTGTTGGGCAAAGTTCCACTCTGACACACAGGGGTCACCATGAGTCCGAGTTGACTCGATGGCAGTTAACAACAATGAGTGACCCACACTGTATTTATCCATCTCCTGTTGGTGGACACTTGGGTTGTCTCCATGTTTTGTCTGTTGTGAACAGTGCTACAATGAACGTGGGTCTTTGTGTGCTTGTTTGAGTGCCTGTAGCTGAGCCGAAGTCATGGTGGGTGCTCTGCACTTCCCCTTCTGTCTCCGTTCCCAACAAGTGGTCCCAGAAATGCCTCCAGAGTGCGAAGGTTTAAGCTCAGAGGGTATGAGGAAACCAGAGCCTCCCGGAGATGTGGGGCGTGTAAATTAAGAGAGGGATTTGGAAGCCACTTGACAATACCTATCAGACCTTTAAAATACACGGGTCATTTGGCTTATCAGTTTTACTTCTAGGAATCCTTCCCACACATCTACCTCCTAAGGGTACATAGATGTAGGTATAAGCATAGTCATGACAGGTGCTAATAGCAAAATTTGGGAAACACTCCAATGCCCACAGACATAGAGCCGTTTAACGGTCCCTGGGTGTGCATAGACTTAATGTACTCAGCTGTCAGTGGAAAGGCTGAAGGTCCAGGCCCATTCAAGTGTCTCCAAAGAAAGGCCTGGCAATCTACTTCCAAAAAAAAAGCAGCCGTTGAAAACCCAAGGGAGCATAGTTCTATATTCTGACAGGTGGGTTCACCTCAAGTTGAAGTCAGCTCAGTGGTAACTGGATTACTCAATTCTGACTCATAGCAACCGTCTGTACAACAGAACAAAACACTGCCTGGCCCTGCACTGTGTTCCCAACCACTGCCACACTGGAGCCCGTTGTTAAACAGCAGTTGTGTCAATCTATGTTGTTGAGGGTCGCTACAACATGCACAGTTCAGTGGGCTGGAGCCCATTCGTCGGCTGTGCATCCATCACACGCTCTAATTCCAGAACACGATGGATTCCTTCTGTATTAAATATTTCAAGACATGGAATGGGAAAACTTGGACTTTATAACCAACCGGTGTTCACAGCTCATGTTTGTGGACTGAGTGAAAAAGAGGCCTGAGGGTGAGCAGTCACAACTGAGTCCCTGGCCCTGTCATCTCTGCCCATCTGTGGGCCACTGGAATGTATCAGCCCTTGGCTCAGTCTTCTGCCCCTTTCTGATGCCTCCCACAGGCCACCTCTCTGTAAAGTCTCCTACAGCCACCTCTCTGAGGCCACCTTCATCATCCTGTAGCAGATCACTGCTTCAAGGCTTTATCCCAAAGCCTTCATGTCTCATCTGATGACTCCTCACCTCATGCAGAATAAAACAGTGTCCTGACCAAGGTCTCTGATGACAGGGTCTTCCCACATACCCCAGATCCCAAGTCCTGATACCCCTTGAACCCACACTCCAGTCACTCTGGCTGCTGGTGCCTCCTCAGGTGCACCCGGGCATCGTCCGTGCTCAGACTGCTTCCCAGAGCACGTGCTCACGTTGCAGAGAGCCATCCTTGCTGGCCTTGCTCATGATGCTCTTCAGAGCACTTTGACATGCCCATGGCCACGTTCTCCAATGTCCAGCCTCAGCTGTCACTCGCTGGCTTGATTTCTGCCCACCCGTCCCCCCAACACCTCTTCAAGGACTTTGAGAGCATTCTGCAGCTGTGTCTGCAGCACCTGAAACAGCATTGTGCTTGGAGGGGATACTCAGGAAGTGTTTGCTGACAGGCTAGCTGAATGACTGCTTTCATAAATGCCCTTCTCACATTTCCGATTTCTGTATGGTCTCTGTACACCTTGACCTTTATTCAGCATGTCAACCAGCAACCAAGCAGATTCCCATCACCTGGGGCTGCCTACCGAAGCCCTGGTGGTGCAGTGGTTAGGAGCTATGGCTGCTAGCAAACAGGCTGGTGGTTCAGGTTCAACAGGCACTCCCTGGAAACTCTTTGGAGCTGTTTCACTCTGTCCTATAGTGTTCCTGTGAGGTAGAATTGATGACCATGGGTTTTGGGTATTCCTTCCAGGTGGCATAGTGGTTAAGTGGTTAAGGGTGAGCAGTTCAAATTCATGAAGTGCTTCTTGGAAACTCCATGGGGTAGTCCCACTTTGTCTAGGGTTGCAGTGAGTCAGAATTGACTCAACAGCAGCAGGTTTGGTTTGTATGAATCTTTCCAGGAGAAGGTGAGCAGGTCTTTCTCCCACAGTACCACTGGGTATGTTCAAACCACAAACATTTTGGTTAGCAGTCAGATGCTTAGCAATCGTGCCACCGTAGCTCCTCAATCATCCCCCAGGAAGGAGGAATATAGGAACCTATGGGTGCTTCAGTGGTACAATTCTCCCTTTCCATGTGGGAGGCCTGGCTTTGATTCCCAGCCAGTGCACGTCATGTGCAGCCACCACTTATCGGTGGAGGTTCCCATGTTGCCATGATGCAGAACAGGTTCCAGTGGAACTTCCAGACCAAGACAGACTAGGAAGAAAGGGCTGGTGATCTACCCCTGAAGATCAGCCAGTGAAAACCCGATGGATCACAACTAGCCAACTCACAAAGTTTTGTTCTATTTGGGTTACCGTGACTGAGGGCAGATAACCACAGAGGACAGCGTCCGTAACCAAACCAAGGAAAGGCTGTACTTCTGTGGCCATGGTGTCTGAGAGCTTTATGGATTGACCTTTTATTTCAGTGACAACCAAGTCTTCCTTTGGAGCCTGGCTTCTCCCCGGGATGCCCCTGTCTGAGCCTGGGCATCATTGTTCCAATCCTTCAAACAGTCTGTACCCTGGCTTTCCCAGTATCCAGAGAGTTCCACGTGTATAGTCAGTGTTTGCGCTGGTAGAAAAAGTATTTGCAATGAAGTTGTTGGTCTTGTAAAATTCTACCATTTCAGCTCCATCACTGAAGCCATATTTTCCAACTAGTGATTCTTTGTATTTCCAGTGTTTGCATTCCAATTACCAGTAATTATCAACACACCCTGATTGCGTATTCCGTCCCCTTCAGACTACAGAAACTGATAAAAATCTTCAATTTCTTCATCTTTGGTCTAGTGGTTGGTGTATAAATTTGAATAATAGTCATATTAACTGGCCTTCTTTGTAGATATATGGATATAATCCTATAACTGACAGCATTTTCTTCAGGATAGATCTCGAAAGGTTCTTTTTAGCGATGACGGCGACACCATTCCTCTTCCACTAGTCCTAGTCCCAGTTTTCACTCCTGGCATAGTAGACCATGTAATTGCCTGATACAGAATGGCCAATACCAGTTCATTTCAGCTCACTAATGCCCAGGATATTGATGTTTACGCATTCCATTTCATTTTTGATGATTTTCAATTTTCCTACATTCGTACTCTGTATATTCCACATTCTGATCATTGATGAATGTTTGCAGCTGTTTCTTCTCATTTCGAGTCATGCCACATAAGCAAATGAAGGTCCCACAGGCGTTACTCCAGCCACATCATTACGGTCGACCCTAATTTGAGGTAGCAGTTCCTCCCCGGCTGGTTTTTGAGTGCCTTCCAGCTTGGGGGGGGGGGGGGCTCATCTTCCAGCACCGTATCTGACAATATTCTGCTACTATCCCTAAGGTGTCATTGGCTAATTCTTTTCGGAAGTATATTGTCAGGTCCTTCTTTCTTGACTGTCTCAGCCTGGAAGTTCAGCTGAAACCTATGTACCACGGGTGACCCTGGTGGTATCTGAGTACTGGTGGCATGGCTTCCAGCATCACAGCAACACACAAGTCCTCACAAAACAACAAACTGGTGGACACAGAGTAGGAGGCTACAAGTCCACATTCAGGGCATCAGCTCCGGAGGAAGCCTTTCTGTCTCTGTCAGCTGTGGAGGAAAGTGCTTCTGATCAATCTTCCCCTAGATTAGAACCCAAGAACTCTGGGTCCGAAGGATGTGCTCTGTTCCTGGTGCTTCTTTCTTGGTGGTATGAGGTCCCACCTCTCTCTGCTCTTCCTTTTCCTTTTATCTCTTGAGAAATAGAGGATGGTGCAGACCATGCCCCAGGGAAACTCTACTTACAGTGCGTCACTGATGCCACCTTAGTAAGGGTTATAATGCACCCTCCTCTTTAACATATCATTACAATTACAAAGTGGAGGTCAACTCACAATACTAGGAGTCGTAGCTAACCAAGCTGACATATGTTTTGGGGAGACAAAATTCATTGCACGACAATAATGGTTTCCAATTTAGTCTTATATACCTGATAGAACTAAGAAGCAGATTTCTTGTGTGCATTATTGTTTGTTTTTTTGTGTGTGTTATTGGCTGACAGTTGGACTTGGAGTGTGGCTTCAGTTCTGAGTTAGTTGGACTTGGAGCATGGCTTCCATTCTGAGTTATCAGGGTGTCTGAAAGCTGTAGTTTTGGGGGTTCCTTCAGTCACTTATATGGTTTTTAGAGATTTTAAGCAAATTCAAGAATTGGGATTAGGTAAATTCCTTTCTGGAATGCAGAGAACCTCCTCCTTTTTCTTTATGCCTTCGGAAGAGAAACCAGAGTACATAACAGAGTGTTTAAATCTTATCTGTCTGATTCCAGACTGTTTGGTTTGTTCACTGTACTATCTGCACAGATAGGGGCAATCTGCAATTGTGCCCCACCCTGACGATAGCTGGTCCCAGTCCACAGGAGTGTGTTGCTGGTTCCTCAGGCCTCCTTCCCGAGATTGTTTTGGTAATCACTGCGCATTAAAAAAAAAGAAGAAGAAGAAACCTATACGTACTTTATGGTTTAAACGTATATATGTATATACATATATGTGTGTATATATATGTATATATATATATGTATATACACACGAGGCTGTCCTACTGGTTTCTTTTTACAGGAGACAGCAGAAAGTGGGGAGGAGGGGACAAGTGTTGGTTGAGTGGATACAGGAAGTAAAGAGTGGAAAACAAGAGTGTGCTGGAACAGGGTGAAGAGCGCAGATAGAGTGAGTAGAGGCAGGTGCTTGGGGTTTTATATGGAAAATTGACTTGGATTGTAAACTTTCACTTAATCACAATAAAAGTTTAGAAATAAGCCTCTTGCCATTAAGTCCATTCTGACTCATAGTGACTACATAGGACAGAGCAGAATTGCCCCATAGTTTCCAAGGAGTGCCTGGTGGATTTGGACTGCTGACCTTTTGCTTAGTAGCTGTAACTTTTAACTACTGCACCAACAGGGTTTCCTCACTGCACATTAAATGATACTTTTTCTTTAATCTCAGAATGTGCAGTCCCTCCCCCACCCTCTCCCCACCCCAGCTGCTGCACAGCTGACTCAAGAAACACAGATATTATACAGATTGTAGGCCCAAACCAGAAAGAGCTAGGAGTCAGGTGTGCGTGAGATGAGGCCTCAGAGTGTTGTCTGGTCTGGCTGAGGGAGCACCAGCCAGCCTGCAAGCAGAGGTAGTTGAGTGAAGAGCCAACTTCCTCAGGCATGCAGGCCACTATGTGTGTACAGGGGCCCCACACAGACCTGTCCTTGGAGTCAGTCTCCACATGCCTTTACAAAGACTCCCCACAGCCACTTCTTAAGAAGAAATAGTCTTCAAAAGCCCATGTGTGACACTCACACTCCATACTTAAACTCTCCTGACAAATGGCCCAGGACAGCAACCTATATACATGGTCTGACCCTTCTCTCTTGGTTCCTCTCTTCCCTTCTTCCAGCTAATTCTATCCACATCCTTAAAGGATTCTTTCGGCTCTATCTCCTCTTTACCTTCCTGTTTCTCAAGCCCTGCTTACTCTTCTCTAGCTTTAAAGCACTCTTGACCTCCCCGAGCCTTATGGAACAGAGGGCCACTTGTGTTCAGCAAGCGTCATGGAGCACCATAGCCAAACAGTATGAAAGCAGGGACTCAAAAGGAGACTTGTACACTCATATTTATTGCAACACTATTCACAATGGCCAAAAGGTGGACACAATCTAAATGTCCATCTCTAGACAAGTGGATAAACTGGAGGGAAGTCACACAAAGGAATACTTCTAGGCCGGTAGAAGACATGAAGTCTTGATACATGCTATAATGTGGATAGAGATGGAAAATATTTTGCTGAGTGCCATAAGCCAGTCACAAAAAGCCAAATACTGTGTGATCTCATTTCTACAAAAAGACAATGTAAATGTACAGAGATCAAAGTTTATTAGTGGTTTCCAGGTGCAGGAGGAACAGAGGGACTAACAGTGATGGGAAAATCATATTGATTAACTGTTCAATTGTGCAACCATTGAGTCCATTTTGATTCACAGTGACCCTACGGGACAGAGTAGAACTGTCCCATAGAGTTTCCAAGAAGCACCTGGTGGATTTGAACTACCAGCCCTTTGGTTAACAGCTATAACACTTAAGCACTATGCCACTAAGTTTTCCCGATGGGTTGTACACCAGTAAAAAGTTGATGAAGCAAAAGTTGTGCAATAGATATATATACAACAACAACAACAGAAGAGTAACTGCTGAGATTGCTTATGTACAACCAAAAACCTCATTGGATTTGGCTCCTTGGTTTGGAGCTTTAGGGTCATGTCTTCATGGGGTATTCCAGTTAATCAGCCTAATAATGTGTTTTATGCATCTGGTCTAGCTCCTAATTTGTTTCATAGTACCCGGGCACCCGACAGGGAGAGCAGTGGAAACTGCATATAGGTGGGCATGTAAATTTATACGGGAATGTATATTTTCACTCAGTCATAATAATAATAATAATAAAAGCTCATAAGCAGCCATCCAGGTCACAACAACTGGTCTCTATTCACCTGGAGCCACAGAGGCAGAAGAAGAATGAGGAGGAGGAGGAAGATGTGGAATGTGTGGCTAATTGCTTCCCCGAACAACTGCCCCCTTTGCCATGCAGCCACAGCTGGGCCTCAGCTTCTAGCTTTCCAGGCTGCCGTGTTGTCTTTAACACTAGGCCCTTTGGATTAAGTATGTTTCCTTGTTGCAATAGTGAGAAACTAATGGCAATAACTCCATGGGAACCTTACTATGCATACACACACACACAAACACACACACACCCCCCGCTCACACTTTGCTTGCATAATCTACTCTTTCCTCTGACTCACTGCATTTTGTGAGAAACTGAAACCAAACACCTCTCATTACACACCCTAGGAAGATGTAGCTCCTGAAGAGAGCTGCCTGAGTGTTTACATGGTAAAAATATGTATTCATTAAAATAATGTTTGAAGCCAGAAATAACTTACACATTGACAGCTTACAAGAGGGGATTTGAGTACCTCTTTCTGTTGTTATTCACAAAAATGTCTTGGTTGTTACCATAGATACAGATATACCAGACAGAAATTCTCCTAAGATCCACTCATCGGCTCTGGAATTTTCCAGAAGCATCTGGGCATGTGAGAAGTGAGAGATGCAATAAACAGAGTGAAGGGACCCCGACTAGATGTCTGCCAGCAGGCAGGTGACAGCAGGTGGGGGGGGGGGACTTGCAAAGCTGGAGTCAAAAAGTTTGGCAAACACTGCAAGGGTTCAAAGGAATTGTCCCCAACTTGAGCCTCCAGTTCTAATCATTCGACTGCCTTAGCTGTTACAGAACACTGCATCCAGGGACAGCCCTTACTGATCTGTCAAAATAAACAGGCTCACCGCTAAAAGACAGAAGCCTGAACCGTTTCCGACTGTGAACGCATGTATTGTCACGGCTACAGTCGTTCTCTTGAACAGCCCTGAAGTCATTCTCTTCTGTATTCTCTGCAGCAGATTATCTGGGAGGAAATAAATCCAAAATAAAGCTTAAAAGGCCAGGCAGGTGAAGACCCATGGGAACGGAATGCAGGAGGAAGTTCAGGGTCCCAGAAGTGACGCTGGAGCACGCGAGATGCATTCAGAAAGAAAGGGATGAGGACAGACGTGGCAGAATAGAGGAGACGGGTGTCATGAAAACGAGGGACTTCCTCTTTAGATTCGGGTTTTGCATTCAGATGAAGCTTTAATCACTTCATTCAAACACACAGGAGTTGAACATTCACAATAAATGTACAAGGTGACAATTAAGTCCACAAACTTAATTGTTCTAAGTGCCGTGAGTTGGATCCGACTCAACGGCACTTGCCTGGCATACCTCATTGCTGAATATCACTATGGTCACCTTCGAAGTACTCCCCTTGGGAAGCTATACACTGATGCCAGAGCCATCCTTCAGAACAACTTTGGAACTCTTTCCGGAATGGCCACTGTGCACGGTGGCATGAAGGCAGGTTCACGAACTTAATTGTACAGTTGTCTGTGAGGGTTTTTAGCCAATAAACAAATAGCTGTGTTGTAACATTTCTCCTATTCACCTGATCTGCCTCCCAATGACTTTTTTCTTTATCCAAACAAAAATAAAGAAAATACTGAAAGGGAGATATTTTGATGACACTCAGAACATTAAGCGAAATACTATGACAGCTCTGGTGGCCATTCCAGAAAGGGTTCCAGAATTGCTCTGAAGCACGGACTGGGCACTGGCGTCGGTGCACAGCTTCCCCAGGGGAGCCCGTCAAGGGTGACCACAGTGATATTCAGCAGTGAGGCCTGAGTGCTGTTTCTAGGATGAGTTCACAAACTTCCTTGGCAGTCCTCGTATCACCTGGCTCACTCACGGCAGCAGCTTTTTATGCTTTTACCTGACTAATTAAATCTAGGGCTGTTTATGAGGCTTAAAATTGCCATTTGAGGTCCGAGGTCGGAAACAACCAAAAAGGCAAAGTTTCACCTGGTGTTATTCCACCTGTATTTCTGTCCTACTTTTGCTCTATGTTACGTTGTGTGTCTCCATGATGCTAGAAGCTATGTCACTAACGTTTGAAACACCAGCAGGGTCACCTGTGAAGGACAGATTTCTGCAGAAAGCCTCCTGATCCAGTTTTGAACATTACCCATGGAAAGCGACGTGGATCACAATAGAACGGGGTTCTATACGGGGCTAGAAGACGAGAGCCCCAGGTTGGAAGACACTCAGAATACACAGCGACCACGAAGAAGGCTAAGACCAAGTAATGTTTCGTTTTGTCGTCTGATGGCAACTAAAGACAACAGTATTTTTTTTTATACATTAAGGCTTACAAGGCACAAAGCATATGTACAGTGGGGCCAGGTGGAGGGTGTTAAGATCTCAGGTACTGGGCTCTTCCTTCTTTGATGTTGACAAGACTGACCCCCAGCTCTTGGGAAGCCAGGTCTGGTCCTCTGATGGACACCATCCCCCTCACCCAGAACTGCCCTTTGTAGAGGTCAAGTTGATCAACTTGGACAACATTGCTTAGTGTGGATGCCAAGAAAATGAGAGTTGAGAGGGGATGGGGAGGAGATCTGATAATCTGTAACACTCGCAGGGAAGCCCTGGTTGCTTAGTGATTAAGTACTGTGTCTGCTAACCAAAAGGTCAGCAGTTCAAATCCTCCAAGGGCTCTTTGGAAACTCTATGGGACAGTTTTACTCTGTTTTACAGCGTCACTTTGAGTGGGAAAGGACTCAATGGCAGTGGGTTTGGGTTTTGGGTTTTTAACACTCGTAGAGCTCTGAGAAATCATCTATAATTTGTACACCCTAAACCTAGCATTCTCTGAGCTCTGGGTAGAAAATCAGAGATCTATTTTTGGTCTTTCCACCATCTCTCTTCAAAAAAAACTAAGACGTTTACTAAATGTGGTTAGAAGTTTACACTTGCTCAATTCAAATATTCTACCTCAATATGACAATATTCTACATAGATATTGACAAAGGCTTGGTTAACAGTGATGGAAGTCAGGAGGAACATCTGATTAGAGCAGACATCATGCTGATAATAATATTTCTTTTGGGTCATTTCGCAGAGACCACTTGAAGGCACGTATTTACATAAAATACACCATTCACAAGGGTTAGTGTTAATTGTACGGACATTTTTAATAAGACCAAAATGTGATTAGTCATTCTTTCCATTTAGGGCATTGACAAGGATTCAGAAAAATAAATACAGAATTTGTTTGGAGAACATAATCCAAGACGTGTAACTTCTTCCTCTTATTCTGAATAGTGACTGTCCCCCAGTGAAAGTGGCAGCTAATAGTTACAAAAGTAGTCAGTCTCTAGCTTTCAGAGGGCAAGTCAGCACCAGCACTAACCATGATTAGCAAGGGTCATTTCATGGTTAACTGCTTTTCGTCTTGGTATTATGAATCATTAAGGCAGGTGCTGAGGATTTCAAAGGACATAATCAATTAAAAAAATTTTTTTGGAAGAAGGTACCTGGTCAGCTGACTGGCAGATGTCCATATCTATGTTTATTCCAAAGAAAAGTGACCCAACAGAACATAGAAATTATCAATGTAATTACATCACACAAGTAAAATTTTGCTGAAGATTACTTGAATGTGGTTGCAGCAACAGATCAACAGGAAACTGCTAGAATTCAAGCTGGATTCAGAAGTGGATCTGGAATAAGGGTTATCATTGCTGATGGCAGACGGATCCTGGCTAGAAGCAGACAACATCAGAAAAATCTTTACCTGGGTTTTATTGACTATGCAAAGACATTCAACTCCGTGGATAATAACAAATTACGGAAAACATTGCAAAGAATGGGAATTTCAGAAAACTTAACTGTACTCACGGTTTTATATAAGATCAAGAGGAGTCACTTGAACAGAACATGGGGATAATGCATTGCTTAAAGTAGTTAGGAAAGATGTCTGTCATGGATTGAATTGTGTTCCCCCAAAAATGTGTGTGGCTATTTGGCTGGGCCGTGATTCCTGGTGTTGTGTGATGTTCCCTCACGTTGTAAACCCTACCTCTGTGATGTTAAGGAAGGAGAATGGGTGGTAGTTGTGTTGTTGGGGCAGGACTCAAGGTGTAAGATCATACTGTGCCTTGGGGAAGTCTCTTGAGATACAAAGAAAAGGGAGGCAAAAGAAGACTCAAGGACCTCTACCACCAAGAAAGCAGTGCCAAGGGAAGGTACATCCTTGGGAAAGGACCCTGAGGTCCCTGCACTTCAGAAGCTCCCAGTCCAGGGAAAGGTCAAAGAGACAACAAAGACATTCCTTCAGAGCCAGCAGAGAAAGCCTTCCCTGGAAGCGACACCCTGAATTTGGACTTTTAACCTACTGGACTGAGACAAAATAAATTTGTCTTTCTAAAGCTATCCACTTGTAGTGTGTCTGTTACAGCAGCACTAGATGACTGAGACTGTGTGGGTCAGGATTGTATTCTTTCACCTTACTTTTTCAACCTGTATGATGAGCAAACAATCCAAGAAGCTGTCAGTATGGATAATAGTCTTCAGTATAGATTACACCTCAGCATAAAGAAAACAAACAAACAAAACACCTCACAACTGGATCAATAAATAACATTATGATGAGCAGAGAAAAGACTGAATTTGTCAAAGATTCCACTTTATTTCAATCCACAATCAACACCCATGAAAGCTGCAGTTAAGAAACCAGAAGACATGCTGTATTGGGCAAATCTCCTGCAAAAAAAACTTCTTCAAATTGTTGAGAAGCAAAGACATCACTTTAAGGACTCAAGTGACCTGGACAAAAGCCATAGCATTTTCAACCACCTCATATGCTTGATAAAGCTGGGCAGTGAGTGAAGAAGTCTGAAGAAGAATAAACATCTTTGATTTATAGTGTTGGTGAAGAATATTGTATATACCATAGACTGACAAAAAGCCCAAAAAACAAATCCACTGTGGTCGAGTTGATTCTGATTCATGGTGACCCCATAGGACAGGGTGGAACTGCCCCATAGAATTTCCAAGGAAAGCCTTATGGATTTGAACTGCTGACCTTTTGATTAGCAGACATAGCTCTTAACCATTCCTCCACCAGGGTTTCCCATGGCCTACCAAAAGAACAAACCAATCTGCCTTGAAAAAAGTACAGCTAGATGTTTCTCGCAAGCAAAGATGATGAGACTTCTTATTTTGGACTTGTTATCAGGAGGGCCCAGTACCTAAAGAAGAACATCATTCTAGGTAAAAGTAGAGGGTCAGTGAAAGAGAGAAAGACATGGATTCGATGACATGGATTGACGAACCGGCTGCAGCAATGGGCTCAGACCTAACAACGATTGTGAGGATGACACAGGACCAGGCAGTCTCTCCCTGTGTTGTACATAGGGTTGGTATATGTTGGAACTGACTTGAAGACACCCGGCAACAACAACAACTAATTCCATTATTTCTGGTTTTCAAAACATTTCATCTTTTCATCCTTTCAAGACTTTGCAAGAATTCAATCAGTACTAAACACCTGCATCACAATGGAAACAAAGGTATACTACCACCATGGAGCCAGTGGGTGGCATTTGTGGTTTGGAAGACTCCAGTAAGGGCCAGTAGATATCTTTTACAAAATCACAGTCAAAATCTGCCTTTGAGGCCAATCTCACTTAAATTCCTGATTTAGAGGGGAAAGTAGATTTTAGATCTCCTTAGAAATTACACATACAATGCAGTATGTCTTTACTCTCCCAAATGCACTTTTAATGGACATTTAATGTATAACAAATTACTTTGAAGAAGAAAGTGATATTAAAATAGTACAAGTAAAATTCTACTATCGCTGTTAAATGCCATTAAGTCAGTTCAGATTCACAGTGACACTACGCACAACAGAATGGGACATTGCCCAGTCCTCTGCCACCCTCCCCCATGCTGCAGCCACTGTGTCAGTTCATCTCACTGAGGGCCTTTTTTGCTTTGCCAAAATTAGTAAAGATGATAACATGACAAAATTCTACTAGACACAAGTGAATTCCTATGTAGTGCAACTTTCAAAGGGTTACTGGATTTAGGCTTAATAGTTTGTAAAAAAGTAATTTCTTAGAAGGAAAACATAGTGTACTGGAAGAAACCAGTCTCTGGGGCTAATAGCCTGCATGACACACACCCTCATCTATCCTGAGACCAGAAGAACTAGATGGTGCCCAGCTGCAACTACTGACCGTTCTGACCAGGGTCATGATACATGGTCCCAGATAGGAGGGGAGAAAAATTTGGAACAAAACTCAGATTCTTAAAAAAGGCCAGACTTGCCAGACCAATTGAGACTAAAGGACTCCCAGGGACTATTGTCCAGAGATAGTCTTTAAACTTTGAACCCAAACTATCCCTTGACAGCACCTTTAGCAAAATAACAGACTGACACACAAAATAAAGGATATTACCCTTGAGTACAGTGCTCCATTAAAAAATCACCTGTATGAAACCAAAAGGGCAGCAATTACTCTAAAGCAAAGACGGGAAGGTAAGGGGGCAGGGTAACTGGAGTCTTGGAAATGGAACAACTGGAACACAGTTGAAGCAGATGTGGACACACTGTGAAAACTGGAACTAATGTCACCAAGCAATTTGTATAAAAATTTGGCAAAAGTCAACTTAATTTGCTGTACAAAGTTTTACCAAAAATACAATAAAATATATTTTTAAAAGAAATCTTTCTTAGACTTTACCTTCCCTAAATAAAAGTTTTCATATTGTTTATACCCAAAAGGAAGATACAAGTATCTGACTGCCACACTAAGGCTGGTCCTCCATGTAATCTATTTTGCATAAGTTCTCTGACAAACTAAATCTATCAGAAGATGGAAAGACCAAGAGTCGACTGGCAATGAAGGAAGAAGACTTTGGTGTTGTCAAACAAGTACTGGACTTCCAGGAGCCTCCATATGGCACAGTTAAGTGCTCAACTGTGAACCCAAAGATGGGAGGTTCCAGTTAACCACAGGCATTCAGAAGAAAGACCTGGAGATCAACTTCTGAAAAAAAACATTAGAAATATTTTGGAGCACTTTGGAGCTCTGTGCTGACAAATAAGTTTCATCATAACTCAGACTCCACTCGGCAGCAACTGGTTTTAGACTAAGCTACCAGGGTGCCTTTCATAGGCCACTGACCCTATGGTCTGTAAAAACTTTAAAAGGAAAGTCTTGGGTCCTTTAATCCCTTAAAATGCTAATCTTTCAGCAGAGACTCAAACAGATTTATGTACACCAGTGTTCACTGCAGCAGTATTGACAGCAGGCGAAAATGGAAACAACCCAGGTGTCCATCAGCGGACGAATGGATAAGTAAAATGTAGCAAATCCATACAACGGAATACTACACAGCCATAAAAAGGATGGAGTCCCGGTAACACATATGATACTGTTGAACTTTGGAAACATTATGCTGAGTGAAAGAAGCCAGACACAGAAGGACAAATATTGGATGATCCCACTTACATGAAATATCCAAAATAGACAAAGGCATAGAAACAAAAGTTTCTTTTTATGAAGGTGTAGAGGGAGGGAAAAATGGACAGGGGCTGTCTTTCTGCTTAGGGGGATGAAAACCATTTGGGAATAGATAGTGATGATGAGGGCACAACATGGGGAAGATAATCAAAGTCGCTGAATCATACACTTAAAGACGGTTAAAACCTGTTGCTTTTGAATCAATTCTGACTCACAGCGACACTATAGGACAGAGTAGAATTGCCCCATAGGGTTTCCAAGGAGAGCCTGGTAGATGTGAACTGCTGGTATTTGGTTAGCAGCCATAGCTCATAACCACTGTGCCATCAGGGTCCCCAAAGATGGTAGAAATGGCAAATATTTTGGTTTTGTGTTTGTTCTGTGCTTTTTTTTTCCATTTGTTTAAATCAGAGCATGGTTTAGGTAGGAAGGAAAGAAGAAAGAAAGAGAGGAAGGAAGGAAGAGTGGAGAATGGATGGATGGATGGATGAATGAATGGATGGATGGATGGAATGATGGAACAATAAAACAATAGATGGATAGATGGGTAGAGAGTAGATGGAGGATGGATGGATTAAAAAGAGGTGAAAGGAAAGGCAAAAGTGTAGTGGATGAATGGATTGACCAGAAGAAACAGGTGAAAGAGGAGTGAAATCTATAAGGCTTGGTGGATGCAGTGGCATCTTAAAAATAGAATCTACATTGAATACAGAACTATGCAAGTGCTGTTAGTGTATTTAATAACATATCTCAACATATATTGAAAAACTGGGGCATTTGTCAAAATGCAGACTACCAGGCTGTAGACCTTCTGAGCTAGACGTGTGCTAGTGGCAGAGTGGTTAAGAGCTCGAATCCACCAGCTGTTCTACTCTGTCCTATAGGATCGCCGTCAGCTGGAGTCAACTCCACAGCAATGGTCTTCGTTTTAGGATTCTCAATTAGAATTACCGAGGCCTGCCCCAAGTATGTAGATTCAGCTCCCTCTGCAGAAAAAGTTGAAATTATTCATGAACAGGGTTACAAAACAAGGAAATGGGGCATCTTCTGTCTTCACATTCTATTCTTTATTTTTGCGCTTATAACGTAAGTAAAAGAAAGGAAACAGAAGAGGGTGAACTCTCGGTAGGGATGACACCATACACCCACATGTGCCTGAATTATAAACAGACAAAAGTCAGACTTGGTTACTTGAGACAGGGCTGGAGAGACCACTTCATGCTACAGTGTCAGAAATATGTCTCTTTGCCTAAAGACACTTGTGTGTAATAATTTGAGAATTATATTAGCAACGTCTGACATCTCCATACGGTGAAATAGTGAATAATTTTATCAAATGGTACTTTCTTTGACAGAAAATGCATCTCGGGCAATTTAATACTCTGTGAATGGAAATTACACAGAAAGATCACAGTCTGTTCCCATCAGTGACATAATAACGTCGCCCAGTGAGAGGGGCAGTTAATTCTCATGCCGCTAGCATGGGTGTCATGAAGTAGGAAATACATTTCAATACTAGGGCCTAGAGGCTTTGCACGTTTTGAACATTTAAATGAAAACAGTCATAGGTGTATTTTCTATATGAATCACTGAAATTACAGTATCGCTTATGGACTCTGTGCATTTCAGAAAAAGGTTCCCTGAAGCTAATGACTTTAATTTAACACAGCTATGTGTGATTCCAGCTATTATTTAAACATTTATCCTCAAAACACTCCTGTCTGCACAACACACTTTGGGTACCGACGTCAGGTCATTCTCCAGAGATGAGAGTGGGGCTGGGCACACTTTCATTAAACTCCCCGCTGCTGGCATAGTCTTCATTTCCTCTCTTGCTCAGCCTGGGCAGCAGCCACATAATGACCCTCAGAAATGCCATGAGGCTCAGATATTACTTCATGATGGGATATCGCTGCAAATCACAAGGTATACACACATTGTGAAAATAGGATGCTGCCCGTCATAGCCTGAGATGAGACTGATGTCACATAACTTCAGCCTGTAAAAGATGGAAAGATCGGACATACAAAGTGTTCATTACCAATGTGGTAAAGAAAATCTACGTCTCCCAAACTCTCAAACCATCCTCATAGTCCAAGTACATCCCATAAAACCTGTGACAGCTGGAACCTGTGTAAGGCAAGAACTTGTCAGGAAAGGAAAACCCAAATATTTTCTACTAATAGAGGGTGATAGAAAAGTGCTAAGATGGCACCTTGTCAAAGGCAGAAAGCTTGTAGGACCTGGAAAAACAAGGCAGTCCTGCTGAGTTTCTGGCTCTCATGGTTTTCCCTGTGTCAATTTATTAGCAGCTATTAACTCTCTGAGTCTCTTTATAAAGTGAGAATTTATTCCTGTTTTACTAGATTATTCCTGTTTCCCAGGCTGGTGAGTAGTTAGTTGGCTGCTGTGGCCACAGCAGTTATCCAAGCCGCTTGATCGACATACAGGCCATACCAAAAAATCCAACAACACGCATCACTGTCAAGCCAATTCTGACTCCTAGCAACCCCATCAGACAGAGTAGAACTGCCCACAGGATTTCCAAAGAGCAGCTGGTAGATCGGAACTGTCAGCCCTTTGGTTAGCCGTCATAGGTCTCATCTGCTATACCACCAAGGCTTTACCACCAGGCCATGTGAGTGGTCAAACAATTGCAATATCACCCCTGTTTGTCTCACACAGTTGTTGCTTAAGTGAAATGAAATCATTATAACTACCATTTACTTAAGCAAGCATGATGTTTGAAAGAAAAAACTTGTTGCCATCAAGTCAATTCTGACTTATAGACATCCTAAAGGTCACTTGGCTTGGCAAAGGTCAATGTAGAACTAGCCCATAGAGTTTCCAAGGAGCACCTGGTGATTTGAGCTGCCAGCCTCTTGGTTAACAGCCATAGCACTTAACCACTATGCCATTAGGGTTTCCAGGCATGATATTAAGTTTTTAAATTATATCATTACATTTAATGAATTCCCTTTTATAGAGGAGGAGATGGGATTCAGGGGTCCTTTCCTCATTAGAGACAGCATGGACCTGAGTAGAGTTTGTCATGCTCACACTCATACTCACAACCACTATGCTCTGTCACCCAAGCAGTCAACAATATCATGGTAGGGATGTGCCAGGGATTGAACTGTGTCCCCTGAAAATATCTGTTGAAGTCCTAACCCCTGGTGCCTGTGAATGTTACCTTCTTAGGAACAGATTCTATGAAGACATTAGCAAGAGGTCATTCCGCAATAGAGTGGATCGCAAGTCTGGGTGACAGATGTCTTTATAAAAGAGTAGTTATGGGAAGGAAGATATAGGGACACCGAGGCAGCATGCCATGTGATATTGCTGCTGAGCCAAGGGCTGCCAGCAGGCACCAGAAGCTGGGAGACAAAACAGGAACGGGTTCTCCCTCAGTGCCTCAGAAGGAAGCCACGTGGCCCTGATTTGTACTTCCCGCCTCTGGAGCTATAAGATGCTAAATTTCTGCTCTCATAAGCCACCCATTCCTTGGTGTTTTATCTCTGCAGCCTTGAGAGATGGATCGAGGTGGTAAGTTATTTTCTCTCCCTTCACCAGGCCTAGACACTCCCTTGCTTCCAAATGGTTAGAGTCAGAGGCCTTTCCAAATCAGGCCTCACTTCTCTTCCTTCTCTAATATGGAAACACCCATTTATTTCACTTCTGGGCACAATATTTCATGAGCGCACTGGTGATATTTCCAAAAGAAAGAAATGGAGATGGTGAAAGAGCTAGGAACGCTACCCAGAGCATGCAATCTGAAGGGCTGACAGTGATTCGCCTGGGAAGAGAAATGTCCACAGAGCATCGTGATGGCTAAGCTCAAGTACATCCCACCCCGTGGAAATGAAACGTGACTGGCTTCCTCAGACTCGGGGTGCTGTGGGAAGTGGAATTAGATCATAGATGGAGGTCACTGTGGGAGAGAATTTGGATTCATATAGGCTCAGGTTTTTGAAAAAATAAAAATTTAAGATGGAATTCTGTTTTTTAATGGCATGGAGACTTGTCTCGTGCTGGAGCTGGTGAAGGCCAGGCAGGCAAAGGCTCCCAGAGTGCTATAGCCTTTGGTCTATGTTTGGGTGTTCCAGCCTCCTAACCGTCAGGAGGAAACCCTGGTGGCATAGTGGTTAACTGCTGCAGCTGATAACCAAAGGGTTGGTGGTTTGAACCCATCAGGCACTTCTTGAAAACGCTATGGAGCAGTTCTACTCTGCCCTGTGGCGTCGCTGTGAGTTGGAATCTACTCGACGGCACGGAGTTGGGTTTGGTTTTTGGTTTAACCTTCAGGATGGTCATCTGTTCAGAGAGTTTGTCTGAGCCCAGGAGGCCCTGGTGCTGCAGTGACGAAGTGCTGTGTTTGCTAACTGAAAAAGGTCAGTGGTTTGAACCTATCAGGCACTGTTTGGAAGCTCCATGGAGCAGTTCTACTCTGTCCCAAAGGGTTGCTATGAGCTGGAACTGACTCAAGGGCTGTTTTTTGTTTGTTTTCCAGCCATCTGCTGGAAATCATACACATCCCATATACAAGTCCATCTGGGGAGATTTGGGGAGTCACTTCCCCATGGAGAAAGAAGCACTGTTTGAATCAACAATAGTTACAAAGCACTGACAATGTGACAGGCATGGTTCTGGCCCCTTGGATTCTATCAGTGAACAGGACACATCGAGACCTTGCTCTTGGGGGGTTCACTTTCTAACAGGAGACAGACCGTAAGCAATAGATACAACCGACAGGTAACTAATGGTGTGGTGGAAGCACTGTGAGGGGAGAAAGAAGAAGAGCCAGCATGCGGGGGTACCGAGGGAAAGAGGGAAGATGAATAGGGCCCCACATTGGGAAGAGGAAATGTTGGGGTTTTCTTGCAGGAAATTTCATGGATCACTGAAATCCATAAGCATTTCTCTTACTTAATTTTATCCATTCATCTCAACACCCTTTTGCACTGTATTTTTTTACCAGGGCCACACAGAAAGAGCAAGCTGGCCAACTGAAAGTAGACTCTGGGCGCTGCTGGTTTGCATGCCCACCACTGTGCTCTTGGTCCAGGAGCCCTAGCGGCACAGCAGTTACGTGCTAACTGTTAGCTGAGAGGTCTGTATTTCCAACTTGCCCTGAAGTACATGGGAGAAAATATCTGGCAACCTACTCCTGTAAGATTAAAAGAAAAGAAAATCAAAATAACAAAATACTGCCCAGGAGTTGATTCTGACTCCTTATGGGAGAGAGAACTGACCCACAGGGCTTCCTAGTCTGTAATCTGTGGGGCAGATCCCCACATCTTTCCCCTGCTGAGCAGCCAGTGAGTTCAAACCCCAGCCCACTGGTTAGTAGCTAAGGGCTTAGGAAACCCTAGGGGACAGTTGTGCTCTGTCACACAAAGTCACTATGAGTGGGAATCGATTTGATGGCATGCAACAGCAACGTTCTTGGTCAGAGGTTAATCAGCAGCATCAATGACGCAAGCTCCAGCAGACAGTGGGAGAGAAAGAATACTGGACACCGCACGCTCCTCAGGCTCCCTGTGGCCACACTGGAGCTGCAGGCCGTTTCCTTAGAACTATAGCCGTGGAGGTCACTTCTCATCAGAGACCGAAGGGAAACACTCAACACGGAACTCGATGGGCAGAACGGCCCAGTGTGTTTTCTTCAGGCCAGCACTAAGCTTTCCATACCATAAAAATGTTCATATCCTTTGACCTTTTCATTTGAACTTTTAAGTATATGTACTGCCTTATATTTTTGTGTGCATGAGGTACCCATTTGTAACTAATGCAAACAACACAAAATAAATGCATAAAGAGTGTAAAGGTGAAAGCGAACATCTTCATAATTCTACCACTCTCAGGAAGGTGGTGGCATAGTAGTTAAGACTTACGGCTGCTAACCAAAAAAAGTCAGCAGTTCAAATCCACCAGGCAGTCCTTAACAATGCTGTGGGACAGACCTGCTCTGTCTTACAGGCTCACCATGCAAGGAGTAAAGTCCTCCCAGATGGCTCACCATCCATGTGGAAATGGATCTATGTGATCAAGTGGTCTACACTAGCAGAAATGTCAGTGGTGTGAACCGACCAGCCGCTCCCTGGGAGAAAGACGTGGCAGTCTGTTTCTGCAATGGTTACAACCCTGATAACCCTACAGAGCGTTTCTACTCTGTTCTTTAGGGTTCCTATGGCTATGTGTAAGCTTGTATATATGCGTGTATGTCTCTTAGTGTATCATGTGTGTACACATACAATAGTGTAAAGAAGTATGCGTGACAGTTACATCATTTTTAAACAAAAATACCCTGTGTATGCTCTGCTTTGTCCTGTGACTTAAAAACATCTCACAGACATTTGTGCAGGTCAGTAGAGTATATAGCTACCACATTTAATTGCATGGATTTTCAGTATATGGCAAGAATATAACTTACCTAACTAACTTCTCTTCGAGGAACATTTGGAGTTTTCTGATTTTTCACTGCTAAAAATGTTTGCAAGAAATGTGATTATGTGCATATATACTGAAAATAAGACTCTACTCATATGAAATGCTTTTAAACTTAACTCCTATAAATCAAATTGCCAGGTCAAAAGTTTTCTCTAAAATTTTGATAGCTGTTGTCAGTTTCAGCACTTGGCTTGGCTGGCATTGTCAGTTTTCCTCCAGAAAAATCTGACATCATGTGACATGATATAACTAAGCATTCACATTTTCACCAGTGAGTAGGATTATTAATTTAATCCTTGCCAGTCTGGTAGATGAAAATTAATTCCCTATTCTTTTCATTTGAATTTATTTGATTTTGTGAAAGCTAGGCACCTTCATCTATATTCATGGACCACTTGAGGATCCTTTTCCCTTATGAGGTTCTTGTTTCCCGTATTTCTTGGTTGGGTTGTTTGTTTTTTCCTTGTTGACTTTTTGACCTTTATATGTTATCAGTTTTCATACATCTTTTATTGGATAAGCTACCATTTGTTGTCTGTCTTTTATGATATCTTTGACCAATTTTCCTTACATTTTGTTCTTGATTTTATAGCAAAATGACAAAATCATCCCTACTGTAAAATTAAATTGTCTTGCTCTTTATATTTTTACCTTCTAATATATATAGTTTAACCCGTCAATAACTTAATTTTATATTCGTTGTGAGGGCAGAAGTGGATTTTTTTCTTTCTTAGCTCCCTCCACTACAGTTACTTGAACTATTTACTATATAATCTGATGTTGTCGCTTTGATTTGAAATGTCATCTTTAGGACTTAGGATTTATAAAGCCCCCAAATGGGCCGGGATTTATTCCTAGAGTCTTTCTAAATTATGTCCTAAAAATCAGCTGCCTATCTGTGTGCTAGGGCCACATGTTACAGCTGACCAGCGGGGGAGGACTGAATATCCAGGTTACTCATTTTGTTTCAAATTTTTCTTAGCAACCCCAGGACATTTTCATTTCCAAATGGATGGCATGCTTTTTCATATGACTCGAATTTCTCTTGATTTCATTATTTCCATCTTCTTTGTGAAACATATTTTTTATGATTTTAGTATCAGGATTAGAACATTCCCGTAGAATGAACTGTCATGCCCTTAAATTATCTAGATAGTACAGGAATTCCCTGTCCCTTGGTATTGTAGTGGAAACCCTTGTGGTATAGTTGGCAGTTCGAATCCTTCAGTTGCTCCTTGGAAACTCTATGAAGCAGATCTAATCTGTCCTATAGGGTCTCTATGAGTCAAGAGTGACTCAACAGCAGGGGGTTTTTTGGTCCATTTTACAGGATTTTATTTTAAAAACACTGCAAAGATCTTTGATACCTGCTAAATTTTTGTTTCTCACTATCAGTAGCATGTCCTTTTATTCTAAAGAAATAATGAAAAAATGGGCAGTGCAAATGCATCCATTGAAACATGATTTCTGTGTATGAGAAATTGGAAGCGATTTTAATATCCAAGAATAGAGGATATATGTTAGGAAAGTGCTATACATACATGAAAACTACACAGTAGCACAAGCCCTGGAAAACAACTCATGTTGAAAAAAGGAATTGTCCCTGAAGTGATTTTATGAGATTATAGATTATTTTCCTAATTTTGCAGAATCTGGCTTGGCGGCGGGGCAACAGCAAAGACTTTCTCCTCCATCGGGCCTTATGACCCAGGGCAAATCACACAAGTTTCTTAAGCCTCAGTTTCCACATTTACTGGCCGCGGGGATTAAACACCTCAGTGTTTACAGAAACATACCAAAGCATGTCTGGCACATAGCAAATGCCAGTCAAGTGTTTGCTATTTTTATTTAAAAAACATTAAAGAGAGAATAACATTAATTTTTTTTCCTTAAATGCATCCCATAAATTAAAAAAAAAAAATGTCAAAAATTTTATCTTCCCGTTCCTTAGCTGGAAACCCTGGTGGCGCAGTGGGTAGGTGCTATGGCTGCTAACCAAAACAACCAGAAGGTGGGCAGTTCAAATCTACCAGTCGCTCCTTGGAAACCCTACAGGCAGTTCTACTCTGTCTGTAGGGCCACTATGCAGGGTCGCTGTAAGTCGGAGTCGACTCAACAACAATGGGTTTGGCAGTAGGTTATTGCTTAACTGGAAACCCTGTTGGCTTAGTGGTTAGGGGCTACATCTACTAACCAAAAGTTTGGCAGTTTGAATCTGCCAGGTGCTCCTTGGAAACCTTACGGAGCAGTCCTACTCTGCCCTGTGGGGCTGCGGTGAGTTGGAATTGGTATTTCTTGTTTTGTTTTGTTTTTTTTGTAATTCTTTAACTACAAGAAGTACAACATGGCTAAAAGATAAGACTGTTGGAAAACACGAGTAGACAAGATTTCATCTAAGAAGCAGGGCATCTCTTTCAAAAGGAAATGATCTGCCCTACACCAGAAAATCCTTGCCTGTGAGGTCTGTGCTTGAAGGGGGATAGAGGGGGAAAGCTGGAGACAGAAAGACTTGTTGCAGCAGAGAAGAGGAAATGCTTATGAAAGACACGTTGTGGTCAAAGCACACAAGGGGGTAGCCTTGCCTCAATCCTGGCTCGGTGTTCCCTGAGCCAAGGCTGCTGTCTCTCACATGGGCTGCATCTTTCTTTTGTTCCACCTATTTCGACGGCACTCGGCTCGGCTTGGCTAGTGGGAAAAATATTCCCATTCCTGGGTGGAGAGTAAATATTTTGACAATGAATGCAAACAGCTTTATTACATTCTCAGCCATTCAATCAGGGAAAGAGCGCTCCCGAGCATTTTCAGTTGGTAACTGTCCACCACGTTCCAGAGGCTGGCTAGTCAGACATGGAGGTAACAGGAGCCCTTTGCTCTGTGCTGAGTATTTAAACTGCCTTCTGTTTGGATGGCCCGATTTCAAAGCACAACATCACTGATCAGTGAGCCTCAGACTGTCAGAACTCATCATCAACAGATAGAGGTTCTCATGCAATTACTTGCAGGTTCTGCTTATTACGAATGAAAAAGCCTTTTCTCTCTTTGATTTAAGATATCTTGTTGTGGAATCTGAAGATCCCAGCTAAGAGCTGTTACAGGGCTGTGGTTTATTCTTATCTTTCACTGGACTTTTAACACCAGGGTGCAGACCAGCCCTGTTCTAAGCCCCTGGACTGGTTCCGCGAGAAACGCGGGATTGCTTTGTCTCTTAATGCACTTCCTGTTTACCTAAGTGGCTTTACAGGGAAAAGGGGAACTCCTTTGCGAGAAATCCCAATAATTCCTGTATTCCTTACTGTCTGCTTGTCCCCTTTATACCTTTCATTAAGTTAATCCTCCAAATTTCTAGGAGGATAAATGAGCCATTTCTATTTTATAGACAAACAAATGCAAAGTGAATTGTCTTCTTCAGCAGGATTATTTATTAAGTACCCAGTGAAGACATCAGTGAACTCCCTGGGTGGCACAAGTAATTAAGCACTTGACTATTAACCAGAAAGTTCGTGGTTTGAATCCACCCAGAGATGCCTCAGAAAAGAGGACTGGTGATCTGCTTCTCAAAGGTCACAGCCTTGAAAACTCTGCAGAGCAGTGCTGTTCTTCTTCTGGTGGGTCGTCATTAGTCAGAGTCAACTCAACAGCAGCCAACAACAATCAGGACATGGGTAATGAGATTTTAAGTATGGTCTCAAACTTTCCAACCAAGACACAGCAGATGAATCAAATTAGAACTAGGACTCAGTTCAAGAGTTCTCCCTCTGTTATACAGAAGGATTTGGGGGGGCTTGGTCTTCACTGGGACAGAACTATCTGTGGAGGCTGAGGGGCTACCTTAGGGAAACAAGTAATTAGTAGAGACAGAGCAGAGAGCTAGGGACCAGGCAAAGGACCTGATGTGCTTGGAAGACAGGAAAGTTCCTGGCGTGAGATCCTCGGTGGCTTGGCTTTGTGTACTGGGCTTGTAATCATCTGAGAGGTGGGGCTGATGGGTGTGGAACCAGACACTCTGCTGGTGAAGGGTGACTACAGGGGCTACAGCTGAGACTTCAGGATTATCCACGATGGAGGTGAGAGCCTGTGGCGTAAAAACCAAGGTGGGCAGAATTCAGGAGCCAAAGGACCAGGTCAGCTGTTGGTCAGAGGCAAGAACCGAGTGGTCCCACTGAGGAAGGTCAGGCAGTGATTCCAGACCCAGAGACCGCCAACAGCAAAGGCCCAACGCTGAGAAGAATTGTAGGACTGGGCATCTGGGGACCCTCCAAGATTTCTTAGGGACACAATTTGCCCACTTGTCAGCTGAGTGGACCAGACTCAACTCTCGGTCAAGCCCATGCAGTTCTAAATTCTGTGAGTCTTGCTTCAGGTGACACTTGGCTTGGCTTGGCTTGTTTAAGGCCAAACACTTCATCATTTCCTCCAAAAGTCAAACCTAGAGATATCATAGTACTCAGCAGTTCCACTGCGGGCTATATACCCTGAAGAGCTGAAAGCGGACTGCAAACAGAACCACGTACACAAGTTTTAATTGCAGCATCATTCCCAAGAGTCAAATGGAGGAAACAACCCAAATGTCCAGCAACAGATGAAAGAACACACACAATGTGGTACGACCAAGCAATGGAATATTAGAGAAATGAAGTTCTGACTCACGCCGTGATGAACCTGGAAAACATCACGTTGAGTGGAATAAATCAGATACAAAGGATAAATCTCCCATGACCCTGCTAATATGAGCTGTCGAAAACAGGCAAGTCCACAGAGGCAGAAAGTAGAGTAGGGGTTACTGGGGGCTGAAGAGAGAGGGAAATGGAGAGTCTTCACCGAAGCAGGACAGAGTTTCCAACTGGGATGAAGAGAAAGCTTGGGAAATTCATGGTTAAGGTGATGAACTCCACCACATTGCATGCTTAGCAATGTTTACAATGGCAAAATTTTTGCTATCTGTATTTTACTACAATTAAAGAAGAAAGAAAAAGAACATGGGGGAAAAAGTTTACACACATAATAAATGTAATTAACACCACAAACTTGTGTGCTTAAAAATGTTAGAATGGCGGATTTTTTGTTAGATATATTTCACTACAATTAAAAAAAAAAAGAACATCGGAGAAGAAAAATCAATGGTGTGCTGTCGGGGGAAAATCTGTCTTTGGGGACCATTCAGAAGAAAGGAGTCATTCTTCTAGAAGACCCTTCTCAGCACCCAGATGGTGCCATCACCTCTGGGATTTGGAGCTCTGAAGGATTCTAACTGCATTTTTCTGTCCATGATTTCAGCATCTTTCATTCACTGGTTTATACAAGCCAATTAAGCACTCAACTACTAGCCAAAAAGTTGGTGCTTCAAACCAAGGTTTCTAATCAATTCATTCCAGTTTCACACCCTGCTAAGAATTTGCATTTCTTATGAATTTCCAGGTGACACTAATGCTGTTGGTAGGGACCAATTCAAGAACCACAGGCAGAGCAGTGGTTCTCAACACTTGTTATACATAGACACTGAGCCGATCTTGGGGTTTCTATAGACTGAATCTTATCCTCTTCCTTACCTGGCCCCACCATGGTGGCCATGAAGATTCTGAATCCCAAAGCCAAGTTGGTATGAGCCCAGAAGGTGCCAGCAATCAGCATCAGCTTTGTCCAGAGGATGCAGAATGTGCTAAGGACCAACCTGGGGCCCAAGGGCACCAGGAAGAGGCTTGTTTCTGGTGCTGGAAACAACAAGCTTACTAAAGATGACAATGTGCTGCTTCGTGCAATGCCAATTCCACACCCAACAGCCTCCTTAATAGCAAAAGTGGCAACAGCCCAGAAGGACATAACTGATAATGGTAGTGCTTTCAATGTCCTAACACCGGAGAGCTGCGGAACCAGACAGACCTTTGCATTCCTGAAGGTCTACATCCCAGAATAATAACTGAAGGATCTGAAGCTGCCAAGGAAGAGGCACTTCAGCACTTGGCACAAATCAAAGTAAGCAAATAAATGGACAGAGAAACACAGCTCTAGCCCGAACATCTTTGCCTACAAAAGTTCACGCTGAACTTGACATCTCAACAGGGGCTATAGTTAACTCCATTTCAGCCATTAAAATACAAGATGGACTTATTGACCTTTTCATGGTTGCAATCATGGAAATGAAACAGAAATCTGAAACTGATATACAAGTTTAATCAGAAGGCTTGTGTTGGACCGTGAGGCGTGGCATCCTGATAGGTAGACAAGGGTAGAGGAAGCACACGGTGTCACACACAATGTGTCATTCTAACGTGAAAACACAGCAGTGAGCACAGGCTTCTTTTATGAGAGTCCAGAAGAGAGAAACTTGTAAGAGTAGAAAGAAAATTCACTGAAGATCGAGTTAACAAAATAAAAGAACCAAAAAAGAAAGTTTGTGACGATTCAAACAAGGGATTTGTTCATATTAATCAAAAGAGAACTGTCCCTTTTTCCTTAGAGGCTCTTGCAAAAGAATGCCTAGTGGCTCAGTGCACAGCTAAGTTAGGGAGTATGGAGAGGTGGATGCTCACTGCGGCAGGGCGGCTCTGTTCTGTTCAGATGATCTAAACCCTCACTGCTTGTACACACAGGACTTATCCATGGTACATGTCAGGAGAAGAGACGTTCACCGTCATCAAGAGATGCAACCCTCACTCTGTCATACTATTGATCAAAGGACCGAATAAGCACACGCTCACTCAGATCAAAGATGTGATAAGCGATGGCTTGAGAGTTGTCAAAAACACTAGAGATGATGGTTATATGGTTCCAGGTGCAGTGGTGGGCAGTGACAAGAGCGGAAGCTGTCATGAAGTACACCGTGACAGGCAGGGCACAACGGGGAGTCCAGGCGTCATCCTGATGGCTTGCTCCTTATTCTCAAGATTCTTGCTCAGAATTCTGGTTTTGACCTTCCGGAAAAACGAACAAAAGCTCAAGCAGAGTATGCAGAATCTGGACAACTTGGGATTGTAGACTTGAGCATAGATGAAACTACAGTAGCAACAGAAGCAGGCACACAGGATAACTATCGTGTATCGAGACAACCTTGTCACATCTGTGCTGTGACTGCCACCAACATTCTCCCCGTTGATCAAATCATGCAAACTGAACGAGGCTTCCTTTGTATCATCTGAATCAAGCAGATTCTACAGAGCAATCTTAAGAACATAGCTGTGAAATTTTTGCCCAAGCTTTAAATGACTTGCAAAGACATTTGCTTTTCCTATATTAAAACAGGTCATCATTGCCATCTATTTGAATTCTGAAATTCTAATTATGGTGTATATTTTTTTGATTCAGCTGAAGTGTATGTATAGAAAGTAAGTTTGTTTCGCCAGCAGGAACAGGTGGTTTTTCTTTAGCTGCAGTGGCATAAAATTACGATCAGATAAGCATCTGTTATCTACATGTTGATTTAAAAAAAAAAAAACCGACTGCCATTGAGTTGATTCTGATTCATGACAACCCTATAAGTCAAAGTAGAATTGCCCCATAAAGTTTCCAAGGAGCGTGTGGTGGATTTGAACAGCTGACTTTTTGATTAGCGGATGTAACACTGCATGACCAACTTCTCCCCCTGTTAATTAAATATTCCTAAAAAACTGTATGTGTAAGAGTCATTTGGGGATCTTGTGAAAATGTAGATTCTGGTTCAGTATATCTGGGGTGCAAATGTAAATTCCCTGCAAAAGTTGAAACCAGTTCGAAGCCCTGGTTCAAACCCACCCAGAGGTTTCTGCTTCTGAAAAGTCACAGTCACTGAAAACTCTGTAGACCAGTTCTTGTCTGCCTACTTGGGGACACCTTGAGTGGGGTTCAACTCGATGCCCATTGACTAGAACTGTCCTCAGCACAGTGAGGGTCTCTCTCAAGACGTCTTACAGGATTCTTGTCTGGACAGTAGGGGGAGAAGGAATGTTAGATGAGGTTTAGGAAGCTTGTTAGAGAGTAGCTATTTTTAAGACTGTGTGCTGTGTGTCTTCATAAGGGGCTCAACAGATTTCTTTTAATAGCTGTAGAAAAGAATTAATATATCTGAAGAGCAAATGAAAGAAATTCATAATGGGGGCACTGATACTGGGAACACGTCTTCTCAGCACTCCTCTGATTAATACCTTTTCCTGGCTGTAATGTGCAAACCAATCAATCCAGTAAACCAACAACCAAACCTATTGCCATCAAGCCAATTCTGACTCACAATAAGCCAGTAAGACAGAGTAGAACTGCCCCATAAAATTTCCAAAGAGCTTCTGGTAGATTCGAACTGCCAACCATTTGATTAGTAGCCATAGCTCTTTAACTACTATGCCACTGGGGTTTGGAAATGTTTTTATTTCACCAGACCTTGAACTCAGTCTGATTCAAATTAGTGACTTTGTGCATAACTATTCATAGTCCCTTTTCTTTCCTACAATTAAAGCCAAAGCCACTGCCATCAAATTTATTCTGACTCATAGCAACCCTATAGGTAGGAGTAGAACTGGCCCATAGAATTTCCAAGGAGAGTCTGGTGGATTGAAACTGATGCCTTTTGGGTTAGCAGATGGGTTTCCATTTTGCCTACAACAGCCCTTTCTAGTACTGGTTGACCTCTAGATGAGTATTTCTTACCTGTTTAATACTTGCCTTTAAAAATGGATCTATGAGGCTGTAATAAAATCATCTTACATGGCTTTAGCCCACACGGATCTCTTTTTTCTCTGAACTTTTTAAAGCAGTATAATCTGTGCCACACAATTTAGCACATAATTACTACTCTCTTACTTTGTTCTCTAATTGCTCTGTGCGTATATATATCATTTCCCTCCCCCACCAAGCAACCTAAACTATTGAAGCCTCTTTGAGACACAGAAACTCTAGCTTATTGTTTCCTCATACTGCTCTCTCCTACTCCCCACACGCTGCTGGCCACAGGTTAAGATATGAATTATGATTACTAGCTGGTTACAAACAGGTTCTATTTGGGTATTTGTAAAAAGCTCAGCAAAGTTCAGAGACATCTGATAGAGGAGTCTTTGTTTTTCCTGATTCAAGGAAGGCCTCGAAAGGGGTCAAAATAGAGAAAAAGCACATACTTGGCAAAAGTAGCGATTTCTAGAAAGATATTCGCCTCTACATTTCTGGTTTCAAACAGCTGGTTCTGCTTCTCTTAGAGTCCATGCTACGCGTCCACTTGCTTGCCTTTGGACTATTTACAAAGGCTAAACTGCTTAGATTAACTTTTTCAGAAGAAAACACTTAACTCTAAACCAAATCTTTACCCTGACCCTAATTCTAAAACTAACCCTAGCCCTAGCCCTCACCATAACACTCACCGCGGATCTAATCATCGCCATAAATGTAACCTATCCCTAACCATAACTTAATTCAACCCCTTAAGCTAGCACTACCCCTAGACCTAATCCTGACCCTGACCCTGACCAAACTCTAATCCTCACCCTAGACATAAGGCTACATCTAGGGTTAGTGTTAACCAAAACCTAAACCCATTGCCACTGAGTCAATTCTGACTCAGAGTGACTCTGTAGGACAGAGTAGAATTTCCGCATCGGGCTTCCAAGGAGCAGCTGTTGGATTCGAACTACTGACCTTTTGGTTAGCAGCCAAGTTCTTAGGCACGGAGATTCAGGGTTAGGGTTAGAGAACAGGAAGTTCAGAAGAATCAGAAACCATTTCCAGTTCTGTGGCTGGCTCCATTCACATTCATGCTACAATTTGCTGTCTCGGGGTCCAGACGTTTCCTTGTGTCCTGGGCGCCAGAGCCAGTCCTGTGCCGTGGGGAGTCTGGGTCTAACGAATGCTCCTGAAGAAGGTGGGAGGAACCCCTGGCAACAGCCACGCTGATTGGCAAGGCATGCATTCACACTGTTTACTGCTATTTTCCCAGATTCATGGGATTTGAAATCATTACGGCAACACAGACCCTTGAAGACAGTTGTTCTGCTTATGTTGCCTTTGCTGCTTCCACATAGATTCTGTTTTCAAGCCAAAAAGGGCTCTCCTTGCAGTATCACCCCTCCTTACCCAGGGAGGGGTGCTGTAGCTCTCTAAGGGGCTGTGTTTCTTTCTGTTGCTTTTCCAGAGCAGCTTGTGGTCTTGTTGGGGAGGGATGTGTGTGTGTGGAAGCCTCTGAGGAAACCCAAAGTGTAAACAGAGAGTGTTAGATTTTGATGTCTGCTCACGTGATCCTATTTATTGGGCTAGGGATGCACTCACCGCCACCCACAGACACTCCCAGAACTACCCAGGCTGGAATCCCTTTACCACAGCAGCGCGTGCTCCCAAAACTTGACAGCTCTTGCAGAACTGGGCTAAAGACTTGGCTGGTTTTGAGTACCAGCCAGTTAACTGTTTTTGCACAGTTTTAAGGACTGAAACATCCATGTATTGGGAAGGTGATGTGGTTTGGGGCATTACTGTTTATTTTTGCTGTGTTTTGATAATTCTTTAAAAGCGGGCTTCACTTTTCAGGGCAACAAAACAATTGTGATATTTTGGGGAGCTTTTTCTTAGACACAGAGATGTATTAGTAATGGTACTTTCATTATTCACAGTGTTTACACAGGCACAAGATGTCTGTGCTGCCCCTGGTCAAAGTACAAAAACACTAACTGCAAAAGCAGGTGTTTCAGGCTCTAAATTGATGATCATTTCTTCACTGTGTGACCTTGTATGTACCTTAAAAGTAGACCTCAGATGACAGCATGGTGATGAGCAAGTTTCAAGAGTTGTCGGCTGTTTTGGTTTCCTAGGGCTACCCTAGCAAATCACCACCCACTGGGTGGTTTATGGGGAAAAAAACGTATTGTTTCACAATTCTGGAGGCTGGGAATCCAAAGGAGAGTGTCTGACGTGTGGATTCCTTCTGAGGTTCTCTGGGAGACCCTGTTCCTGCCTCGCTCCCATCCTTGATGGGTCCTGGCATTCCTTGGCTTGCAGCTGCAGCATCACGTGGCATTCCTCCTCTGTCTCCCCGTCTCTCCGTCTCTTCTCCTTTCTATGGACACACAAGTCATATAAGATTAGAATATACCCTCCTCCAGTACAACCTCATATCGACTAATAACATCTTTAAAGATCCTATTTCTAAACAAACTCACCTTCACTGGTACAAGAATTAGGACTTCATTGTAACTTTCTGGAAACAATTCTGTCCAAAGCACTGGCATGCTGGATCACAGAATGCTTCCCCCTTCTCCTGCACAAACAAACTCGGGCAGCTGGCTTGTGATAGAGATGCTCCTTTGGACCTTTCACCAAGGAGAGTCTAGATATGTTGTAACTAAGTATATTAAAAGCTGAATTTGAACATTGTGTGGTCAGAGACTCTCAAGTGATAGTGTTTAGATTAGAACAACAGTTCTTTTCTGAGTAACTCTGAGTTTACTTAAGAAATAAAAGTTAAAAGTATATATATCCTGATGGCTAAAAAGAGACTCCTGTTGTTCAATGTTTTAAGACAGGTCTCCATGTTCAATTTTAAGAAAACAGTAAGTAAAGCTATATATTTAGGGATACTAGCAATAATCAAACATTGTTTTGAATAACAATGAAACATTTCAGTCATTCCCATACATAAATACAGTCTAAGTGATCAGAAGTTAACAGTTAGTTTGCAAAAACAAGAACAAAAACAAACTCACAAAGCAAACAAAAATCCCTATCATTCAGCAAAGAAATGAAACATGGTATTCATTTGCGAAAAGCAGACAGAAAATTTAGAGCTTGACTGAAAACAACATTTATAAGCAAACAATGACTTTTTAAAGTTTTATTTTATTGTCCTTGAGAATATACTCAGCGAAGGACACACCGAATTTTGATTAGTTCTTGTCCCACGTCCTAAATATTTTGGGACTCAAAGGCTACCTCGAAGATCCAAGCAGGAGCAGAGAGAATCCACCAGCTTAGCTTCTCCACCTCAGAGGTGTGAACTAGTAGTCAATAGCACAAGTGGAACCAAAGTATGTATAATTGATGCTAATAACCCTCACTACGCTGATTAAAAAGCCAAACCCATTATGAGTTGATTTCAACTCATAATGTCCTTGTAAGACAGAGTAAAACTACCTAAAAGGATTTCAAAGGAGCAGCTGGTAGATTCTGACTGCTGACCTCTTGGTTAGCAGTCAGGTTCTTAAACACTGCATCACTAGAGCTCCTAGGAATCACAGGAGTTCTTACAACTAAGTTAGTGAACTCTTCCTAGAAAAAGTGCTACATACCTCATTGCTGAACGTGACTATGGTCACATTCAAAATACTCCCCTTGGGAATCGTTGCACTGATGCCAGTACCTAGTCCACTCTTCAGAGCAATTTTGGTACCCTTTTTCTAGAATGGCCTATGGAGCTGTTGTCATATTACCCTTGAAGTCCTGAATGGCATCCCAATGTCTTCCTTTCAAAGTTTCCTTTATTGTCTGGTAAGGAAAAAAGTCACTGGGTGCCAGATCAGACGAGTAGTGACGATGTTCCAAAAGAGTTGTTTACTGGCTAAAAACTCCCTCACAGACAACTATACAATTAAGTTTGTAAACTTGCCACCTTGTCACTGTGCACAATGGCCATTGCAGAAAGAGTTCCAAAATTGCTCTGAAGGGTGCACTAAGTGCTGGCATTGGTGTATAGCTTCCCAAGGGGAGTACTTCAAAGATGACCGTAGTGATATTCAGCAGTGAGGTGTGTAAAATTTAGAACAAGTAAGCCCAGGGACTTAATTGTCAGAGCTCATATCCAAAACCAAACCTGCTGCTGTTGAGTTGATTCCAATCCACAGCGACTCTGTAGGACAGAGTGGAACTGCCCCCTAGAGTTTCCAAGGAACACCTGGCAGATTCGAACTGCTGACCTTTTGGTTAGCAGATGTAGCACTTAACCACTGTGCAACCAGGGTTTCCAGCACTCATAGAGTCCTTTCTAAAACAGTTTCTATGTGGGAGGACAGGAAAAGCATTCCCTGGAATTATCTGGAATGGGTAGCAAACCAGGTAAATACAATGTTGCCTAGGAGATACATGATCAAAGAGCATGTTCCCTTATTTCATAACGGGAATCTCCATTTTCCACATAATTAAAATGAAATCAGTTTCTGAGACTTCTCAATTTGGGCTTTGAAAATGCATGATAGAAAGCAAAAAATGAGTCAACACCTTATATTGGTATGGACTCGATGGCACTTGGCTGTCTGGCTGGCAGTTTTATTGGGATCTTCATAGTAACTTCAAGTGGTACGTAGAGCATACATTTCTCTTCTTTTTGGAGAGCAAGATTCAGGGAGCTGCAATGAATTTGGCCAAGGAGTAGTGCCCTCTTGGCACTACTGGGCTGGAGCCCAGGCTTCCTGATTCAAAATCCAAAGCTCTTTTCCAATACATTTTATAATTTGTGTCACACAATTTATGACAACATAAGGTGACCGCAAGATGACTTTTGAAGTCAGGTCAACATACAAAGGGATGAGAAATTACACCCTGTTATCACAGGAGGAGTGTGTCTTAGTTTCCTAGTGCTGCTGTAACAAAAAGTGCTGCTTTAAAGAACAGGAATGTATTGCCTTGTAGTGTAGGGCGTTAGAAGCCTGAATACACACAATTAATTCTGTACAAGTACGAAGACAGTGAAGTCTTGACCCTAGTGAAGTGGGATTAGTCTTGGTGGTTTCCTGAAGGAGGTGAGCCTTTATCTTCATCTTCATGGCTTCAATGTCATCTCCAAGTCATCTTAACAACTCTAGCAAAAAAAAGAAGAGGAAAGAAAGAAGCTAAAGCTAGTATTGGTGTTCTACCTCTGTCTGGTGTTCAGCAGCCACATCTCTTTTTTTCTGGCCGTTGGGATGACACTGCTTTCTCCCCAGAGGAGTGCAGGCTTCAGACATCTCCCCTGAGATCCCTAATGTCTCTAACTATGGCACCTCAGAGGACAGTGAGCTGAACTTGCTTTGTGGGGATGGACTCCAGGCTTAAGTCCAGAAGCCTTGATGCTCTCAGGGGCTGGGAGGGACAGAGTGAGCCTCTGCCATGCTTTCTTCCTGTGTTCAGGGCCTTGTGAAGAAAGAGAAAGGACACATGGTCAAGCAAGAGAAAGAGAAAAAGTAAAGTTCTGGGACTTCTCCTCAAGCCACCCAGCCATGAAGAGACGGGTAAAAGAGCCAGGAGGAGAGTTTGACTGAAGAGGAAAGAAGCATAAAAAGGTTAAGTGATCTGGAGCATGGGAGGTGATGCTGGGGCAGGTCAGGAGGGCTGGGAGCCAACACACTTCTGCTTCTGCCCAGGCCCAGAGTGTCTTCCCAACAGCCCTGCCAGGTCAGGGGCTTCAGGCTGGGTTCTCAGAGATGGAGAATGCCTCGCACAGAGGGAATATGCAGAGATTTGCTTTTTTATTGAACTGTATGCATCTCAGATTTTAGGGTCTCAAATATTTGCCACAACCCTGTTTTTGCTGGATTCCATCCAGTGAATTTCAACTCACGGTGACCCCATGTGACAAGAGTAGGACTGTCCCATGCAGTTTTCTAGGTTGTAATCTTTACAGGAGCAGGTGGCCAAGGCTTTTCTTCTGCAAAGCCACTGGGTGCATTGAAAGCACCCACCTTTTGGTTAGCAGTCTAAAGCTTAACTGCTGACCATCAGGGTTCCATTCCATAACCCTTGGTTTAATGAAAGACCACATCCTCTTCAAGAGGTAGAAACTTTCATATTTGAAGATTTAACAGATGCGAAGAGCAGGTGAACAATCCCATGAATGCAGTGTGCACCCGTGTGTGTGAACAACAGATGCAAGCATGAAAGGTTTTATCCTTTTTGAAGAAGACATGGAAACCAAACCCAAACCCGCTGCCGTTTGAATGGATTCTGACTCACAGCCACCCTACAGGGCGGAGTAGAACTGCCCCACACAGAAGCAGACGGTACCATCTTTCTCACAAGTGCAGAGCGACTAGTAGGTTCCAACAGCTGACCTTGTGGTTAGCGGCTGAGTGCTTTCACCACTGCACCACCAGGGGTCCTGGAATGGAAACACTCAGCACTGAACGAAAAGAAACAAAAACAGTACAGATGCTGTGTCTCCATGGATCTGCTTTGTTGTTCCATAAAACCTTTCTTCCTGCAATGACAAGGAAAAGCTGTGACGGGCACTCAGCAGAAGCAGCGGTTTAGGGTGTAGGTGTGGGCGTTTTATCGCACCTTCTCCCTGGGTCGGCTTGGTTGGATCCCCTGGTATCTTAGATCTTCACTGAGGAGGGCAGCATTTGAGCTTCGTCAGCTCACACATGACAGTGGGGGCTCAGCTGCCTCAGATGCCTCCTCTGCAGAGTTCACTGCTGCGTGTGCCCTAAAGGTATGGTCTTTTGGTCACAAACCTACTGAGGGCCACACCGCCATTGGTGCTCAGAGTTCCCACTGGGAACCTCATGCCTCATGAGCAGGTGCCAAACGTCACCCTGGCAGAGGAGGCAGGCACAGGCCTCACCGCCTGCACTTGGCTAGCCACCCGGCCAAGGCCCTTGGTGAGGGTCTGGAGCCCCTTCAGTGCCCAACGCTGACCGTGGGAGGCCAGCAGGCGGCTCTGCTTCCGCAGGTCGGTTTTAGGGGCTTCTCCACTGTTCTCAGGTCCAGAAGGAGGGGTGTTGATAAGGGTGTGCTCTCTGGAACAGGAGAGATGCTTAGCTGAGTGCACAAACCTGTGCCTGTCTGTATGCAGCCTAGCGCAGGAGGCACACAACAGAGGGCTATGGGAATCCAGAGTCTGGGCAACTGACTCCTTAGCAGACCTGGCCTGGTTCACACTTCGTTTCTGGTATTCACAGCTCTGCAATAGCAGAACCAGCCCCAGAGAGGTCTGGGAAGGTGATGTCTTTGTCATGCAGCCTCTTGCCTTCAGAGATTCAGTAGGACTTTGGGCAAGCCTCCCTTCCCCCATCAAAACCTCTCCTTTGGGAAAACTCTTCCTGGAAAATCCCTCAGCAAGTGCTCGGGAAAAGCAATACAACCAGTTTCTGATCTGAGATTCAATCCAGTTGATTCCTGTTCACCCCGTTGCTGAAAATTTGCATTTCTAACACCTTCCCAGGAAGTTGTAATAAGAATCACCTGGGGAATCTTGTTAAATTGTAGATTCTGATTCAGTATATCTGAAGTGAAAATGCAAATTCTCAGCAGGGAACTTGTTAGAAATACAAATTCTCAACACAAGTTTGAGCAAGAACAAATAAACTCAAAGCCTGGGTTCAAATAGATGAGGAAAGTGTTCTGTATGAGCTGTTTACACCCTAAAACCAAAAAACCAAACTGTTGCCACCAATTCTGACTCATAGCAACCCTAGAGGACAGAATAAAACTGCCCCCATAGAGTTTCCCCGGAGTGCCTGGTGGATTTGAACTGCCGGCCTTTTGGTTAGCAGCTGTAGCACTTAACCACTACGCCACCAGAGTTTCCATCTTAGGTCAAAATACTTGTATTACCATTCTCAGTAGTATTTCTATTTTAAGCTTTAATTCTGACACTAAAAACTGTTAGTGAGCAGGCAGGGCAAGTGATTGATTGTCATGATAATGTGCACTTTAGGGTCCCAAGGTCACACCACCTTTTTCGTTGCTTCTTTATCACAACCCGGGGAAGTGGGCCTGCTTCTGCAAGGTGGAAAGCTTCCTGGTGAAGGAGGGGACTGGAGCTGGCATTCAAGCCCTGCTGGGCCGCCTTTCACCTGGATCTTTGCCACTTGGGGCCGACGAGCCCGCGAGCGCTTCACCTGGGTGGCGCAAAGGTGTGATGCCCGTTTTTCTGTGTTCTGCACAAACTCCCAGAGACTAGAGTGTTACAGAACATGACCTGGCAGTTCCCCTCCCGGGAGAAAGATGAAAGGCTCTCTGTTTGGGCATTCATTTACTAAGAAGAGGACCCGGAGCCCTGGAGGACTGCTTCAGGCCTCACGTGCTCGCTAGCTGTAGGCGCTCCCTGCCGTTCAGTCACGAGGTTTAAAAGAGCCACTAGAAATGAACTATTCTACCTTCTGCTCCCCATACGCTCCCTCTTACAAGGCAAGACAGACAGCGAGCAGCCATGCAGTGTGGCTCACACGGCAACCCTGTTGTTGTCAGTTGCCGTGGAGTCGGCTTCAACTCCTGGCAACCTTACCTACAACAGAATAAAAGGTTACTGGTTCTGTATCATCTTCATGTTGGTATGTTTGGGTCCACTGTTGTGGCTATTATGTATTTTGAGTGTCTTCCAACCCAGGAAGCCTTAAAACTAGTTGCCGACTAGACTACTCTGACCCTTCCCAACCCCCATGTGTCAGGGTACAGCTGTGCTCCTTGGGGTTGTTACCAGCTGATTTTTGGAGACAGATCACCAGGCCTTTCTTCCACGGTTCCTCTTGGTAGACTTTAACCTTTCAGATAGCAGCCAAGTATTGTTAACCATTTGCACTACTCAGGGGCACCCAGGGGCTCATGGGAAAGGTAAAAGCACATTCTCTGAACTTCAGTGGGATTGATTTCTCTCCACAGATAGCCTCGCTTTTACCGTCCTACGTCAGCATAACATCAGTGAAGTCAACATAGTTTGGAAACGTCTCGCTGCCTGTTCAGACTCTGCACATGGGCCAAACCTTCTGTGGTCTGCATTTTGGATTGCTTGGTCAAGTGTGAAGGATCCTTCAGACAAGGCTTAAAAAACTGCCAAGAAGCTGAGCAAAAGCATTGAGACAATAACTGATGTTTCCTCCAGGGACAAGGCCTGAGAACTGCTTTGGCCTGTGGCTTTGCCACTCACTGGACATGGTATTTTCTCGGCTTTCAGGTGGAAGAAAAGCCACAGAGACCAGCAGAAGCAGTGTCCTGCCTTCAGCCTGCTATCAAAGGTCAATCAAGTGCCAGTTGAGTCGTAACTGAAGGAGCCCTGTGGTGCAGTGGTTAATTGTTCAGCTGCTAACCAGAAAGTCAGCAGTTCAAATTTATCAATCGCCCCATGGAAGAATAATGTGGCGTCTTCTTCCATAAAGACAACAGCCTTGGAAACCCTATGGGTGCAGTTCTACTCTGTCCTATAGGATTGAGATAAGTTGGAACTGAGTCACTGGAAATGGGTTTTCGGTTTTGAGTCATTATTCAAGACAACCTCAGACTAGAATGTTCCAACCAGCGAGGCCCAGCTTTCCTAACCCACTACAACAATGTGGCCAGGAAGAAAGTGGGTGAGTTGTTGGTTCCTTTTGCCAAAAAGTTCTCTAGCCTTAGGACACTGACTCTGAACTGAGTATTTATTGCTGTCAGCATGTATGGCAGTTAGTTGGTATCCTTCCTTCCAGACACCAGATTGAAACAAGAAGAAAGTGCTAGAAGCGTGGAGGAGGGGAGCAGCTGCAGTCAGGTAAGGAGAATGGGGGAAACAAAACAAAACACATTTCAAAAGTAGAAAAGCTATACACTTAAAACCAGGATGACTTTCAGGGAAACACTAAACTCAGTTCCTGAAATGTCTCAGTTCTGCGTGAAGTTTCTGGAAAGGAACTCCTGGCCCTAAATCTCAGTTTATGGCCTGAGAGGCAATTTCCCTCCCCTAGACTGGTTTACAAACGATCCACCCTGATAAGGGCAGGCACCTACTCACTGGGTTATCTGTGTTCTTTAAATTACCAATGGAACTAAAAGGAGATGTATTTTTAGCCTCTGCTGGGACATGCATGAGTATGCCTGCAGACATGAATTCATTAATGGCATGTCCCCCGCCCCAATTCTAAGAATAATTCTCTAGTTTCCCACTGTTGTTGTTAGTTCCCATGGAGTTGGTGCTGACTCACGCCAACCTCGAGTACAACAGCGGCAAACGTTTCCCAGTCTGGCGCCATCTTCGTGACAGTTGGTGTGCCCTGGTGTGTTGTTCTGGCCACTGTGTATTTGAGGGCCTTCCAATCTGGGCTTCTGGCTTCAGTAGTACATCAGACAATGTTCTACTCCGACATATAGAGTCTTCTTTGTTTTTTTAAAAATATCTGACTGTGTTTTCGGTGAAGGTTTACACAGCTCTTTGGTTTCTCATTACAAGATTTCGTTGGCTAAGTTTTGGAAAAAATTGCCAGGTTTTTCTTTCTAGTTTGTGTTAGTCTGGAAGCTCTCCTAAAGCCTGTTCACTGTGGGCAATCCTATTGGTACTGGAAATACTGATGACATAAAAACCAAACCCAACCCACCGCCACTGAGTCGTGTCTGAGTCATAGCAACCCTAGAGGTCAGGCTAGAACTGTGCCAAAGAGTTTGCAAGGAGCGCCTGGCAGATTTGAGCTGCTGACCTTTTGGTTAGCAGACGTAGCACTTAACCCACTATTCCACCAGGGTTTCTACTGATGACATAGCTTCTAGCACTATCAAAACATGAAAGCCATCGCAGTACGAGAGACTGGCAGACAGGTGGTCAGATTTCACATTACTTCTGCTAAACACACGCCCCTGACACTTCCTAAATGCTGCCAAGGTATTTGTCATTGTGCCCCTAGTGGCACCTCGTGATTCATCAAGGCTACCTTAGCTTCCTCGCTCAGTCCACTCGCAAAGAAGCACAGGTGCCTTTATTGGGGGAAATGTGAATACCAAAGGTTACCACACATGTGGACACAGAATGCCCCTCACAGTCCTTGACCACGCACCCAATGATCAGGGTATCCTGGGCACCCACTTTGGGATCTTAACTTTCATGGTCTAACTCAGTGCCTCAAGTTCTTCACTTTAGAATCCTAGTGTCTTCAGAATCTTCTTGGCAGTTATTTTAAATTTATGCATTATTTGCCAAGAAAGGCGATTTCATGTTGGTGTTTTTCTCATTTCCATGATGGCACAATTGAGGAAATGTGAAAAATCTAAATTGTGAATAAAATTCCTTCTACCCTCTTCAATAGACCTTCCTAAGCTTGGATTTCCTTAAACCACTGTGAAGACACAAAGCAACACCTTGGGTCTCGGGCTGAACAAGAACGATAGACCATGCTCTGGGCTGCAAAATATTGAGCTGATTGAAATGTCTGCTGGTTAGTCCAGGACGTCGAAACAGAAGCTTCCACCTGAGTGCACAGTATGTCCTAGATTCTTGTCTGGAGTCCCATCAGCTGTAATTGTCAGAGGGAACTAGGTCTGATGGAAGATAAGTCAGGAAAGGCTGGAGATTTATGTCATCTGAGGATAACTGGTCCCAGGAAGGAGCTGCTCGAGATAAATTCACCCTAAATGGGACTGAAATTTCATAGAAATAGTGTGTGGGGGTGGGGGTGTTCTGTTGATGTTTTTACCTTGGCAAAAAAAATGTAAACGAGATAAATGCATTTACTGACATTTATGTTACATAAAAATTTAATCTATGATTGCATTTATGCAATAATCTTTAGACTCAACAAAGAATGTGTCAGATTTTTATTTTTTTGGGATATTCTTTCCAGTAAAACTGTGTGTTAGCATTTTCAACAGTGTTGCCAAAACAGAATTTTTGCCAAGTCATCTTCGCATCTCAGAGTTCCTCACAGATCCCTTTAATGGTCGTGTAAAGTGCCTGTTGTGCTGTGTTCCTTCCTGGTGACCTTTTCTTTAATTGCTGGCTCCACCGAAGGTGTGTCCGTATCCTTGGGAGAGCTCTGAGTGGCACGCTAACAGCACGGTCTGTGCAGAGGCTGATGGCAGCCAGACCGACAGCTGAGAGGAGCTGAGAGAGCACCCCGGGTTGGAAGCCGAAGGGACGACATGCTCTCCACATGGGAACAGGCTTCCAGACCTCACCTGTGCACTCCCTGACCTTGGTCCCGAGTTGCTCTCTTTACTCCAAGTTGATCCTGACCCCAAGTTGTAGCCTGTTACTTTCCTAATAAGCAACTGCAACTATGATCTGTGAGTTCCGAGGGCTGCTGCAGTGAATTAGGGAACCCGGCAGAGAAGTAGAGATTGCCATGGGAGAGGCCGCTGGTGTCAGAAACGGTGAAGAGATGAGAGACCAGAGGTATATCTGACCTCCACCTCATAGGAACTGGCTTTGTGTGGATCCTAATTTGTATTCCTTATGAATTTAGACAACTGTGTGCTTACATTGCGTGACAATTGGCTTCGCGTAAATTTAAATTGTCAAATTTACACTTTGGTTTGAAGCTGAGCTGCACTCGGTTTGCTGGGTCCGTTACTGTCCATCCTGGCCATCTAAAAGAACCTGACCCTTCAAGATGTGGGCACTGTGGTGGATCAGGGCAAGCTTTGGGTGGGATCTGGTGTGCAGAGTAGTCGTTTCAACCCCTAATAGTGGCATCTGGGGGTGTGAACAGCTAATGATAAGAAGCCCAGCAGGGGGAGCTTTGGGGCTCTATGAAAGCCCCCCCCCACCCCCCCACCCCGCCCCCCTGGACTCAGATGACAAACCAAAGGTGACTTGTGGACGCCTCTCACTCTGCTTCTCCGTAGAAGTTTCCATGGTGTCATCCCTTGCCCCTCCTTGGCCTGGCTACTGGGCATTGCTGACACTGCAAGAAGTCTCTGGGTGCTAGCAATGGTTAACAAGCTCAGCTACTAACTAGGAGGTTCAAGGTTTGAGAATACCCAGAAGTTCCACAGAAGAAAGGCCTGGCAGTTTGCTTCTGAAAAGTCAGCCATTAGAAACCCCATGGAGCAGAATTCTCCTCTGACACACAGGCAATCATCATTAGCTGGAGTCAACTTGATGGTAGCTGGTTCCTGGTTAACACTGAAGGAAAGTTATGATATTGGCTCTGGAGGATTTACTGTGGCCACTGGAACCCACCCCACCCCACCTCTAGGTCTGTGTGTTATTGGTGGGGCACCATGTTGAGGAGCCCAGTGAAGTGAGCAGGGATGACCCTGGGCAGAGGTATACAACTAAACATCTCTCTGGATGTTTTCATGGTCCTTGTTATATGGCTCTACCCCAAACTCTGCCTTATAAAGCATGTAATAGTGTATCTGCCCACTAAGTTCTCAAATGTAAAACAGAAAAATTTTCTACATATGGCCCAGACCTTGTATTTCTCTTACTTCTTCCTACTCACTAACTTGCCACAAAAACTAGGATGCTATGATGTTTCTGAAGAATAACAGAGCAATCCTGGGTTTTCCTTGACCAGATGAGTTGCAATGAGGTCCTGGTACAAGCAGCACTGGCAAAAGTCCACCAAAAAGACCCAAAGACAGCCAGGAAGGCAGCAACTCTGCACACAAGCCATTTGGAGAGGCCACGCTGCATTTCCAGCTCAGAAAGTGCAACATATTTCTCTGAGAACATGTGGGAGGTGGTTTGTTAGGAGCTAGCCATCTCCTTTCTATGCCTCCCAACCCCTGGCCCCAGCTAGAAAAGATAGGGTTCCCTAGAGAAACAGAAACAGTGATGTGGATGGACAGAAGGGTACAGAGACAGTGACTTATTTTAAGGAATTGGTTCATGCAGTTGTAGGGATTGGTAAGCCCAGAATCTGAAGGTCAGAGCACAGGCTGGAGAATCCAGCAGCCTTGCATTCCCAAAGCCATAGGTCAGATGATGAGAAGAATGGCGACTGAAGGAATTCTGGCAAAATGTTTATTTGTGGTCTGGGGCAGAACATACCCTCTAAAACTCCCTTTTTGCTCTTGAGGGCTTCAGCTGATTGGATAAAGGCCATCAACATTGTGGAAGGCTGTCTGCTTTCCTTGAGGTCAGCTGATTTAGTCTCTTGTAACTACTTCCTGGAGTCCAAGTGTTGCAGTGGCTAAGAGTTCATACTGGTAACCAAGAAGTCAGCAGTTCAAACCCACCAACCACTCCTTGAAAACCCTATGGGGCATTTCTGCTCTGTCCTATAGAGTCGCTGTGAGTCAGAAGCAATTTGAAGGCAACAGGTTTAGGCTGGTTTTTGGTAACTACCTCACAACAACACCTAGACTAGTGTTTGACCCAACAACTGGGCATCACAATCTAGCCACACTGATGCATAAAATGAACCATCACAGTAGCTAAGTGCAGGCCAATAGCTCAACTTCCTACACTCAGCTGACCCAGGCAGCAGAGTGCTTTGCCTCTGTACCAATTCCACAAGATTCTGTACCTCTGATATTTCTAATTCAAGTAAAATGCTTGGAGCTCATATGTGTTAGTTTCCTGGGGTCGCTATTTCAAAGTACCACAGTGTGGATGGATGGCTTTAAAGAATGGAAATTTATTCTCTCACAGGCTGGAAGCTGGAAGTCTGAATTCATGGTGTTAGCAGGGCCATGTTCCCTCTGAAGGCTCTAGAAGAAGATCCTTCATTGCCTCTTCCAGCTTCCGGTAGCAACAGGCCTCTAAGAGCCTTCCTCAGCTTATAGATACACCTTCATAAGATGTCCATTCTTTTCTTATAAGGATACTGGAGCCCTGGTGACACAGTGGATAAACACTCAGCTGCAAAAAGAAAGGTCAGTAATTTGAACTCAGCAACTGCTTCATGGGAGAAAGATGTGGCAGTCTGCTTCCATAAAGATTTACAGCCTTGAAAACCCATGGGACAGTGCTCCTCTGTCCTACAGTGTTGCTGTGAGTTGGAATCAACTTAACGGCCAGGAGCTGGGTTTGGTTTTGTAAGAACATGACTCAGATTGGATTAGGACCCACCCTCAAAGACCCTATTTCCAAACAAGGTCACATTTCACAGGTTGTTAATATTGTTATGCGCCATTGAGTCAATTTCAACTCAGAATGACCCACTGTGACGGAGTAGAACTGCTCCATAGAGTTTTCGTGGCTGTAATTTTTGCAGAAGCCAGTTGCTAGGTGTTTCCCTGGCAGAGCCACTGGGTGGGTTTAAACCACAGACCTTAAAGTTAGCAGTCAAGTGCTTAACCACTGCACCACCAGGATTCCTTCCACTGGTAGCAGAAATTAGGATTTCAACACAGCTCTTTGGAAGATACCAGTAAATTAAAGTCTATTAAAAAAAAAAAAAAAAACCTGCTTTTGAGTCAATTTTGACTCTTAGCAACCCTATAAGAAAAAGTAGAACTGCCTCACTGGGCTTCCAAGAAGTGCCTAGTGGACCCGAACTGCTGACTTTTTTGCTAGCAGCTGTAGTGCTTAACCATTTGGCCACCAGAGTTTCCTGTTAAAAATTGTCTTGGACTCCATTCTAGTCTAAAGCTTTGATCCCTGCTGCTTAGCCCACAGGACTTTGAAGAGTTACCTTGGGTTGGACTGGTGGGGGTTCTTAGAAGTCGTTGCCCTTTTTTCAAACCACCCACCTGTTACCACTGAGGCAGCTCTTACTCCCGTGGACTCCCGTGGGTGTCAGAGTAGAACTGTGCTCTGCAGCGTATTCAGTGACTGGTGTTTGGAAGTAGATCACCAAGCCTTTCTTTCAAGGTGTCCCTAGGTAAAGTCCAACCTCCAACCCTGTAGCTAGCAGCCAAGCACAGTCACTGCATCACCCAGGGACACGTTAGAGTCACACTCCATTCCTCTTAGCCCCTCTAAGAGGGGAGCAGGAAAGGGGAGCGTGCCTGCACAACGCTTGTCCAGAAGCCCATTTACACCAGGAAGGAACGGCAGATTTTTCTTTCTGGCATCTTTTCATGGGCATACATTCTTGAAGGCACATGAGGACAGCCCAGACAGTATGTTGGAAGGCTTCCACATACCTACCCATGTGGTCTGGTACAAATTAGAATTGCATCTAAGTGTTATCTTCTAGCCCTTTTCTCTCCCAAACAGCTTCATTTATACAATGTCTCTGCGCGCAAAAGAACAGTCAATGCTCAACCTTTGCAGCAGGTAGCATGTGAACAAGAGCTGACAGTACCGAATGAAGAAATACAAGCTGCACTGAAGGCATTGGTGAAAAACAAGGTTCTGGAAATCAGTGGAATACCAGTTGAGATGTTTCAACAAGTGGATGAAACTGTGGGGAAGCACACTCTTGTCTTTACAAGAAATTCAGATGACAGCTTCCTGGCCAATTAACTAAGTGACTAGAAAAGATCCGAATTTGTACCCATTCCAAAGAAAAGTGACCCAACAGAGAGTGGAAATTATTGCAGATTAATATCACCCTCAAGTAAGATTTTGTTGAAGGTGATTGAAAAATAGCTACAGTAGTACATTGACAGAAAAGTACCAGAAACTCAAGGCAAATTGAGAAGAGGACATGAAACAAGGGTTATCTTTGCTGATGTCAGATGGATCTCGGCTGAAAGCAGAGCTTCCAGAAAGATGTTTACCTGTGTTTCTCTGGCTATGCAAAGGCATTCAGCTGTGTGGATCGTAACAAACTATGCATAACATTGTGAAGAATGAGAATTCCAGAACGTTTAGTTGTGTTCATGACGAACCTGTACATAAACCAAGAGGCAGTTGTTCAAATGGAAGAAGAGGATGCTGCCTGGTTTAAAATCAGGAATAGTCTCCATCAGAGTTGTATCCTTTTGCCATACTTATTAAATCTGTATGCTGTGCAAATAATAAGCAAAACAGAAAATATTGCAGTTGTCAAGGATTTCATGTCACTTCAATCTGTAATCAACACCCATGAAAGCAGCAGTCAAGAAATCAAATGACGTATTGCACTGGGCAAATCTGCTGCAAAAGACCCCTTTAAAATATTGAAAAGCAAAGACGTCACTTCAAGGACTTAAGTGCACCTGACCCAAGCCATGGTGTTTTCAGTTACCTCATATGCATGAGAAAGCTGAACAATGAATAAAGAAGACAGAAAGAGAATCAATGTATTTGAATTATGGTGTTGGTGAAGAATACTGAATATATGGTGGACTGCCAGAAGAATAAACATATCTGTCTTGAAAGAAGTTCAGCTACAATGCTTCTGTGAAGGGTCCAGTCCCTGAAGAAGGACATCATGTTTGGTAAAGTAGAGAGTCAGCAGAAAACAGACAGTTTGAGTCCACTAGGCACTCCTTGGAAACCCAGTGAGGCAGTTTTACCTCGTCTTATAGACTGGATGTCATTTAAAAAAAAAAAGCAAGACTAAAGAGGCACACCAGCCCAGAGGCAAGGACTAGAAGGCAGGAGGGGATAGGAAAGCCGGTAATGGGAAACCCAAAATCAAGAGGCAGAGTGTTGACATGTTATGGGGTTATCAATAATGAATGTTATAAAATAGTATGTGCTCTAACAGTTTAATGTGAAGCTAGGTTGTGCCAGTTGTGCTGTAAACCTTTATCTGAATAGTGTTGTGACTATGGACTCGAAGATATCAAGGATCATAAGGACAGTGCATGGCTGGGCAGTGTTCAGTTCCGTTACAGCTAGGATAGCTGTGAGTTGGAATGGACTTGGCAGCATGTGACGATCACTTCTAACTCCTATTACCAGCTAAACCTTTCCTCTGCCTCCTGCCATGTTCAAGTCCAGGGCATGTTCCTGTCCTGTCCCCGTGGCATTGTTTCAGAGCTGTGGAATGGATCCTTCCAGAAGATCCATTTTAAGTTGTCAGCCTGACTGCACAACACCAGCCCACATCTGGGACAGCAGAAGATCGTTGGATTGCATTGCAAAATGTCAAATATGAAACTGATTAACTTTTTCCTAAATTAAAAATATTTTTGAACAACGGAACCAATCTGAGAGTGTGTGGAGAGAAACTTGATTACTAAGAAAAACTAGAGGGGGAAAAAAATGTTCAGGCACCTTGGGATTTATTTAATTTTTTTTTTTTTTTTTTTTTGCATCAAGTTGCACTCTTTTCCAATTTTAGAACATCATGACCTTTGCAAAAAAAAAAAAAAAAAAAAAAGATTTTGCTGCAAAAGCGTTCTCACATGGTTCGCCTTTTTGTAGGTACTAACGTCACGTTGCGCAGAAGAAAAACAACAAGCCATAACTGAGCGTATTAATGAGCAGAGTCGGAGAAGGTTTGCAGGACTCATTGGCATTCCCGTCTTCCGCAGGTGCAGTCACGAGGCAGCGCGATTTTCCACTCTGACAGCTCTGCCGCAGGAGCTCCGCGTGCACACGTGAAGCAGCCAGCATCAAAATCGCAGGAGCAGCTACAGAGCAAAAGGAAACCTTAACCAAAGCCGTGACACCCCCAAAGGATATATTTCACAAATGTGCTGGGAAGTACTGCAAGATGCAAATGACCTGAGCAAACCCGCCTTCTGATTGGCCAAGCCACCTCGACACCCAAAATCTGAAACCTGAGTCCTCATCCATAAATATCCTGCAGTTAAACTCGAAGAGGAAAAACGTCTAGGAAAGGCTGCCTACACAAAAGCTCCCCGCCCCCTGTCCCCTCCCCCGCCCAAAGGAAATCTACAAAGTGTGGAAAGACAAAGGAACATTTTGGAGCACACACAAGCTGACTACAAACATGCTTTCTCCCATTAAATGATAAAAACATGAAATTAACCCTCTTAAGCACAAAAAGACTGCAAGCCTGCACTCAGCAATCGAAATGAATCAGCAAATTGTTTTGTCAAGCAAGCAGAGTTACTGAAACGGACTCATCATTCCAGCTAACTTATGCTTGGCTTCCTGGTGTTGCAAAAGCTATCTGCTGTTTACAAGATGATCTGCTGAGGACTCAGAGAAGGCCAACATCTTCCTGATACCTGATGTGGAGTTTTGGAAGGGGGAGGTGAGAAGTCCCTGCAAACGAGTCTCTGACTAACAGGAAAAATTGCATACTGGGTGCCAATACCTTGCAGAGCTCCCAGAACGTTGCCAAGTAGGTATTACTGTGCCCATTTTTCAGATACAGAAGTAGAGGCCCGGAGAGGCTACTTCAGCTGACCAAGATAACAGAGCTAGCAAGTAGCTAAGATGGAATTCTAACCAATGATTGTCTCTTGGAACTCCAGCCACTTCCATATCACTACAAAAACACACGTTGCCATCAAGTCACTTCTGACTCATGATGACCTCATATATTACAGAGCAGAACTGTGACAGCAGCTAAGAGGTCTGACAATTAAGTCTACACGGTTAATTGTTCTAAGTACCACATACCTCACTGCTGAATATCACTATGGTCACCTGTGAAATACTCCCCCTAGGTAGCTATGCACCAATATCAGCACCTAGTCCACCCTTCCAAGCAATTTTGGAACTCTTTCTGGAATGGCCAGTGCTCATGGTGGCACAGTGGTGAGTTCACAAGCCTCATTGTATAGTTGTCTGTGAGGGAGTTTTTGGCCTGTATACAAATAACTGTATTGGTACACTCTCTCTACTTACCTGAACTGGCCCCTAATGACTTTTTTCTTTACCCAAAGATAAAGGAAATATTAAAAGGAAGACATTTTGATGACATTCAGGACATCCAGGGTATTACTATGAGAGCTCTGATCACCATTGCAGAAAGAGTTCCAAAATTGCTTTGAAAGGTGGACTAGGCACTGGTGTTGGTACATAGCTTCCCAAGGGAAGTACCTCAAAGGTGACTGTAATGATACTCAGTAGTGAGGTAGGTAGCACTTTTTCTAGGAGGAGCTGGGGAACTTAACTGTCAGTCCTTGTGTTGCAGAGTAGCGCTGTGCTCCACAGGGTTGTACTGGCTGCCATCAGACTGGCGGGGTCTTTCTTCTGTGTTGCCACTGCATGGGCACAAAGTGCCAACCTTTCCGTTAGCAGTTAGGTACAGAGGCCAGCCCAATGGGCTCCCTTCCAGTCTCTTTCAGGAATGTTAAGTATCTAAATATTAGTAACAAAAGGCTTTTTCATTACTGGTGAAGTGTTGTTAGCTGCCTTTGAGTCAGTCGTAACAGGGATTAAGGAATTTGAGGTGACCGTCAAAGATCCCCCCTTGCCCAAACCCAGGCACAGATGGTTTTACAAGAGAATGCTACGTAACTTCTTTTTCATCTCAACAGCTTTATTAAGATACAATTTGCATACCATAAGGTGCATCCATTTAAAGTATACGATTCAATGGTTTTTATTATACTTACAGAGTGTGCAATCATTACCATAATCTAATTTTAGACCATTTTCATCATCCCAAAAGCAACATTTAACTCATCAGCTGAGGCCACTGCCATTGAGTCTGTTCTGACTCATAGCAACCTTCTAGGTCAGAGTAGAAGTTCCCCATACAGTGTCTAAGGAACATCTGCAGATTTGAACTACCAGCCCTCTGGCTAACAGCCACAGGACTTAACCACTATGCCACCAAGGTTTCCCACTTATCAGCAGTCATTCCCAAGTCTGCTTCCCAACCTAACCTCCTGCCCCCACCCAGCTCTAGGCAACCATCCATCCATTTTCTGTCTCTATGTATGTCCTGGAAACCCTGGTGGTGTAGTGGCTGAGAGCTATAAATGCTAACCAAAAGGTCTGCAGTTCAAATCCACCAGGTGCTCCTTGGAAACCCTATGGGACAATTCTATTCTGTCCTATAGGGATACTGTGAGTCTGAATTGACTTAATAGGAAGTGGTTGTTATTTATTTTGTTGTGTGTATATATACATATAGTGCATACACATATATACATATACATTTATATTAATCATAGAATATGGTGTCTTTTATGACTGTTTTTTTTCATATGCCATAATGTCCATGAGGTTCATCCGTGTGATAGCATGTTTCATTGAGTTTACTGCAGACATTTGGATCGTTGTCACATTTTGGCTATAATGAATAATGCTGCTGTGAACATTCTCATACAAGTTTTTATGTGGACATATATTTTACTATCTCCTGGACAGATACCTTGGAGTGGAATTGCTGTGTCATGTGATAACTCCAGGTATAACATTTTTAGACTCTTCCAGACATTCTCAAAGTGACTGCACTATTTTATATTCCCACCGCCGATGGACATGTGTTCCAATTTCCCCATATCATCACCAACACTTGTTATTATCTTTTTTGGTCATATCCATTGTAAAGAGGTGAAGCAGTGTCTCATGGTATAAATATGCATTTCTTCAATAACTCATGATTTTTAGCATCGTTTTACACACTTACTGGCTGTTTGATGTATTCTTTGCAGAAATGCCTATTCAAAGCCTTTGCTCACTTTTTAAGTTGGGTTATTTGTCTTTTTAATATTGAGTTGTAAGAGTGCTTTATATATTCTGGATAAAACTCCCTTATCAAACATATGGTTTACAAATATTTTCTTCCATTGAGTACCTTGTTTTCTTCAGTTTCTTGATAGTACTCTTTTAAAGAACAACATTTTTTAATTTTGATCAATTCCACCTTACCAATTCTCACTTTGATCACTTGTGGTTTTGGTGTTGTGACTAAGAAATTATTGTCTAAACTGTGGTCACAAAATGTATTCCTATGTTTTTCTCCTAAGAACCCTGGTGGCATAGTTGGTTAAGTGCTATGTCTGCTAACCTAAAGGTTGGTAGTTCAAATCCACCTGGCCCTCCTTGGAAACTGCAGTTCTACCCTGAATTCTAGGGTCATTAGGAGTCAGACGTGACTCCATGGCAGAGGGTTTTTTTTTTAAGAATACTGTAGTTTTAGCTTTACATTTAGGTCTACAATCCATTTTGAGTTAGTTCTTGCGTATTGTATGAGGTAGGGGCCTAATGTCACTTATTATCATGCGACACCTATTTGTCCCAGGAACATTTACTGACAAGTTTATTCTGTCTCCATTAAATTGTTTTAGCCTCTTCTTGAAAATAATATTTTCTGGGCTCTCGATTCTGTTTCATTAATCTATCAAATGTACTTCAAAATCACAAAACATTTAAAAGTGTATCATTTACACAACTTTTTATGTAAGTTCAAAGATAGGACACCATATTGAAGGTCCTTTATTACCAGAAAGTATGGTACTCTGTTAAAGCATCTTATGTGTGAGACCAAAAGGTCAACCTTTACTCTAAAGCAAAAACGAGAAGATAAGGAGGCAGGATAATTGAAACAGCGGAAACAGAACAACCTGAGAATGTTGATTCATCGCAAAAAATATAACTAATGTCACTGAATAACTTGTATAGAAATTGTCAAATGGAAGCCAAATTTATTGTGTGAACTTTTATCAAAAGCACAGTTTAAAAAAAAGAAAAATTAGACTGGCTCATAGAAAAACACAAGACTAAAAGGGTACACCAGCCTGGGTGCAAAGACTAGAAGGCAGGAGGGGATAGGAAAGTTGATATCGGGGAACCTGAAGTTGAAACGTAGAGGGTTGACATGTCATGAGGTGATCAATGAATGTCGTAAAGTAACACGTGCACTAACAGTTTAATGTGAAGCTAGTTTGTTCGATAAACCTTTATCTAAAGTACAATTTAAAAAAAAGTAAACACCAAAAAAATATCAGCTCACTCTTTCATCCTCTCTTAAAAGGAATGATTAGAACACATGTCCTGATAGTACAAGTCAGAGGGACCCTACTTAGACCACCAAGGGAAGAATATGTTTTTATTTACTTAAGTGAATAAAAATGTTTTTTTATCAGACTTGTTAAAATATATATGTGTATAGTTTCCAAAACCCTAAATAAAATTTAGCCCACACACGCCAGCATTACATTTAAACAATAAACCTTTATCAGAAAAGCTTACTGCAAAAGTGCAAGGATGGCTAAACACAGAAAAATAGTTAATGTGTTTCTCATATCAACGTTTTTAAAAGAAAAATATACTCCTGTGATTTTCTCAACAGTGCAACAATGCAAGAGAAGATATTTGAAGAGTTTTAACAGTTAGTTAATTTATGATTTAAAAAATCAAAAATCTCTCAGAAACCTAGGTATAGAAGGAAATTTTCTCAATGTGTCAAAGGTTACGTATCAAGAATGTCAAGCAAATATGCACAAGGAAGCAACTTTAGATTTTTCTCTCAACATTTGTGAGAAAAATAAAGATACATACTATTATCTTCACATTTTAACATGGCAATAGCAGCCCTACTATGCTAAATGGAAACCCTGGTAGCATAGTGGGTAAGTGCTACATATGCTAACAAAAAGGTCAGCAGTTCAAATCCACCAGGTGCTCCTTGGAAACTCTGTGGGGCAGCTCTGCTCTGACCTATAGGGTCACTGTGAGTTGGAATCAACTTGATGGCAGTGGGTTTGGGTTTTTTGGTTTTGTTATGCTAAATGATGTAAGGAGAAGACAAAGAAAAAAATGTGTAAGAGTGGAAGGAAAGAAATTATACCTCATTATTTGTATTTAGTATGACTGGCTACTTTAAAAAATCATATGTACTAGATAGTAGAACATATTGGAAGCTTTAGAAAGGTTGTTAAATGTGATAACATTCTACAGAAAAATTAGCATTTCTCTAACCCTACAAGCCCAATCAGAAAATACAAATATTAAAAAACTATAACAAAATTAATAAGAACAAAAACTTCATCAACGTATTTTAACTTAGCCAAACAGTTAAAAAAAAAAATTGCTAAATAAAAACAATTAAAACTTGATTGAAAAATATAGATAATGCCCACCTAACACCCAGATCTTGATTTCAAATACGATTTTCCAATACGGACACCCTGGAGGAGTAGTGATTAAGCGCTAGGACAGCTGACCAAAAGATCGGCAGTTCAAATCCACCAGGCGCTCCATGGAAACCCTATGGGACAGTTCTACTCTGACCTTTAAGGTAGCTTTGAGTCAGAATTGACTGGACAGCAGTGGGTTTGAGTTTTCTTTTATTCTCTACTATAAAGAACAACAGCTTCTTGGAGAAACGGCTGCTTCCAGAGCAGTGGAATTCCTGGATGAGCCTGGGACACGTGGTCGTGCAAGAAAGTAAGGCAGGGCTCAAAGAACAATGAGGGAATATAGAGAAGATGCAGGACTCAGCTTGTATAGCCAACTCTGCGGCACCGTGAGCAACTAAACAGACGATGGTAGTAACACATCACTGCCCATATAGCAAAAATAAACACCCATGAGTGCACACTGATCAAAGAAAGAAATGAGAAATAAATGGGAGACAGAAATCATAGTTGTTATATATTATACTCCTTGTATGAAAACCTTGGTGGCATAGGGGTTAGGCGCAACGTCTGCTAACCAAAAGGTCAACAATTCAAATCCTTCCGGTGCTCCTAGGAAACTCTGTGCTGTCCTATGGGGTTGCTATGAGTCGGCATTGACTGGATGGCACTGGGTGGGTTTTATTTGCATTGTAGTGGAATCTCAAATCAAATATATAAAATCAGCATTTTGAGAACAGCACAGTTAATAATTATTACAGGAAAAAATCATCAGTGGATGCTAAAATTCATGGTGAAAGTGTGATGAGAAATACAATATTTTCATCAACTCAAAGTATCTCTCCGTGATACTTTTTCTAATTAAGAAGTAAAAAATGATAACATTGTAGTGGAGAAACCTGAAAGGAGTCTCCTAAACGAAATACCCTAAGTTGATAGGAGATACCAGACGCTGACATTCCCCTCCGTCCTGTGAAGAGAACATCATTTATTCACAGGCTTTCTGTATTTGGCATATAAAAACACAGCAAGCCTAGTTAAATTGAATTTTAAGTAAACAAAAAATAATTTTTATAAATTTGTAGGCCTCATGCTGTATTTGTGTGTGGCGTATTTTATTTGGTAAACAGTGATGTGTTCTTACCAAAACATGTACCACCTGGATTTAATCATGAGAAAACACCGGGCCATCACAGGTGGACAGGCAATCTACAAAATAGCCTGCCATTCCTCCTTATTCTACAGGCCAGACAATTAAGTCCACAAACTTAAATGTTCTAAATGCTACGCACCTCACTGCTGAATATCACTAAGGTTACCTCCCAAGTACTCCCCTTGTGAAGCTAAGTACTGATGCCAGTGCCTAGTCCACCCTTCAAAGCAATTTTGGAACTCTTTCTGGAACAGCCATTGCACATGGTGGCATGGTAGCATGGTGGCAACTTGCAAACTTAATTGTATAGTTGTCTATGAGGGAGTTTTAAGCCAGTAAGCAACTGTATTGGAACACCTGCCCTGCTCACCTGATCTGGCCCCCAATGACTTTTTTCTTTACTCAAAGATAAAGGAAACATTGAAAGGAAGACGTTTTAAGGACATTTGGGACATCAAGGGTAATACGATGACATCTCTGATGGCCATTCCAGAAAAAGAGTTCCAAAATTGCTTTGAAGGGTGAACTAGGTGCTGGCATCGATAATACACAGCTTCCCAAGGGGAGTACCTCACTGATACTCAGTGATGAGTTATGCAGCACTTTTCCTAGGATAAGTTTGCAAACTTAATTGGCAGTCCTCATATTCTTCAGTTGTGTTAACTCTATGGACACCAAGGAAATACTGAGAAAATGTCCCTGATTTGAAAAGCTGAAGAGACATGACAATTAAATGCAAGGTAGAACCCTGGATTGGGTGCTAGGCCAGAAAAAGGATGATGGGGAGAGAGGGCTGGCGGTATGTGAACATCTGTAGACTAGTACAGAAACCCTGGTGACACAGTGGTTAAGAGCCGTGGCCGCTCACCATCACGTCAGCAGTTTGGATCTACCAGGTCCTCCCTGGACACTCTACGGGGTCAGTTCTACTCTGTGCTATAGGGTTGTTGTCAGTCGAACTTGACTCGATGGCAATGGTTTTTTTAAAAATAGACGTTAGTATGTAGTCTTATATCAATGCTAATTTTCTGATTTTGATCATTGTCCTAGCTATGAAATCTGTTGCCATTTGGAGAAACTGGATGAAGATGCTAAGGAGAACTTTTTTTTTACTAGTTTTGGAACTTTTTTAAAGTTGGAAATTATTTCAAAGCTGAACATTTTTTAAAATGAGAAGGAGATAATGGTGATCTTGAATAAATCACATCTTGTTCAGCACAATGTAACATTTCAGTTATCCCCAAATTGTGCCATGCAATGTCCATCAAAATGAAAGTTAAGCTCTTTTAAGGAACTCAAAAATTTTTATGAAAGAATAAAGTTCCATCGAATCATTAAGTCACCCTGAAAGAAATGTAGGGAGGGGCATTTTCTCTGCTAGATATTAAGACAAAATCCAGAACCCATCTGGGATTGTTACTGCTCTTGGAGCAAGAGCAAATAAATTGCTGGACTGAAGGCTGAGGGCTCAGGGAAGGCACGTGTGAAGCATGGAGGGGTCTGTGCCTGGATTTGTTGAGGAGGAGGCCGTGCAGCCACTGAAAGGCAGTCCTGCCGGGCTTGGTCCTGGTGAGTGCATCCACAGCCATATGCACACACATCTCAACTGGGTCCCCTCACAAGGGCACTGAGTGTTTAGGAGAACACAGTGAACAAGGGTGTTGATTGTGCAGGGGGCATTTATCGGGCTGCTCTGTTTGCAGGATTGAAGCTATCTGGTGCCCAGCTCCGAAGGAATGTAGGGATAACTCTCTGGGAAAGATCCCCCATGGTGTGTTGCCAGCAGTGAGAAGCTGTGGAACATCTGGACGTATTCCCAGTGTGGTTGGACCCTGAAGGCACAACCGTGAGGGGGCAAAAAGAGAAAAAGCAAAATTTTTAATACAGCACTATTTACATATAGTGGGAACACACAAAGCATACATAGTGCACTTTTCAAGAAGACATATGGACAAAAAACATGTATTAAACACAGTGACATAGTTGCCAAGGGTGCAGAGGGGTTAGGAATGGGATGAGGATAAATGGGAATAAGGAAATCAGGTAATCAGTCAATTAAAGAATTACCCCAGTGATGACACTGTGTATGTAACTAAGGGGGAATATCAGTAGCTCAATCCCCTGCATAATACACACATATGCACACACACAACCTGTGTGCACACAACCCTAACCCCTCCCGCCCCCACACCACTGTTGAGTTGATTTCAGTCCTTAGTGACCCAACAGGACAGACTAGAACTGTCCCATAAGATTCCTAGGCTGTAGTCTTGAACGGGAGCAGATCGTCAGGTCTTTTCGCCTATGGAGTGACAACGGGGTTTGAACTACCAATTTTTAGGTGAGCAGCCAAGTGCTTAACCATTGCACCACATTAAGGCACATTAAGATGTATGCATTCATGTGGGGGTATATAGAAAACCCTGGTGGTGTAGTGGTTAAGTACTATAGCTGCTAGCCAAAAGATTGGCAGTCTGCATCTAGTAGGTGCTTTTTGGAAACTCTGTGGGTCAGTGACTGCCATGGGTTTTTTAATGGGTTTGGGTGAATATACGTATATGTATGTATAAATGTGTGTATGTTGCTGCAGATTACCCAGTAAGCAAGGTACGCATGAGCTTACCAGTGTTCACTTACTAATCTATAGTGCACGATTTTACATCTTTGATGCAGGGGAAGAACCAGGTAGAACTGTGCACTATAGGTTTGTAAGTGAGCACAAGTAAGCCAGTGCATGCCTTGCTTATTGGGTAACCTGTCCCAGGGTATGCATGTGTGTGTGTGTGTGTATAGATATATATATTTGTGCACATATATATAAACTTCAAGTGTTTCTTATAGAATAAACAATGCAGACAGTTTTGCTTACATTTCATTGACTCTAAGGAAGGCTGGTAGTAGGTTTTGTGTTTTTGAAGGCACATTGGGAAACCCTGGTGGCGTAGCTGTTAAGTGCTACATCTGCTAACCAAAAAGTTGGTAGTTCAGATCCATCAGGCATTCCTTGGAAAAATCTATGGAGCAGCTCTACTCTGTCCTATAGGGCTGCTATGAGTTGAAATTGACTTGATGGCAGTGGGTTTTGGTTTAAGGTGGGCTACCAATCAGGTACTGAAACCTCCTGCTAGAACAGGCAGGGAAGGAGGGATCTCAGAAAAGCAATATGCAGGATGCAGAAGTAAATTCCCGCACATTCTAGTACCACAGAGGCAAGTCTTTAACCACGTCTGTCTCAAGAGCTGTGTGTGACACATCACACAGGTGGTTTGATGTGCTCTCCCACACCGGTCTCTCAAACCTGAGTACTCATTGCCCATTAAGTAAAAGTTGAAGCAAAGCTGCTGTTCAAGTCTAGGAAAACTCTGAGCTGCTATTCTTCGTGACCACGTGACCATCCAACCTCTCCAGGCGTCACAGCTGGCACCCACAAACACAAATTAACATCCCTGCCCTTGTGCACACATGCAGGGTAATTCTCTCCCTATACCTAGCTTTCCATACATTTACAGTCTGTAGGACACCGCCTCACTCTGCCTGATTACAGCGTATTAATGAGGCTTTCCTCCTCCAGCTATTGAAGTCTCAAGTGTCTAATTAATAGAGGTTGTAAAGGTTTGAGTCAATGTCTATCAGTATCTATTAGAGATGGAGATGTAGCGAACAATGCAGCGCCTGATTTCAGAAGCGGAAGGTGGGACCTTGTTCTCGGAGGAATGTCATTCTGAAGGGACACCGGCAGAGTGGGGAATTAACAGCTTAAGGGATTTCTTCGTGGTTACGGTGCGCTGTTCTCAGCCGGAGGGACATGAATTACGTTGAAGTCTATGGAAGCCATTCTACGACGAGCCGAGAACACAGGGTAGCAGAGGTGGAAGCAGACAAAGCAGGCAGTGTTCCCAGACCCCGACAGCGGCACGACGCAAGCAGGAGACTCAAGAAATGTGTGTTGTATGGATGAAATCAGTAAAAATACATTGGGATTATGTTTAATAATTTACATTCCCTTCCTGCCCTGCATTTGCTACGTGATAGCGTCACACAGAAATGTGCGGAGATGTGTCTTCCGAACGTTTAGGATTCTGGTTAGTCTTTAGGAGTGAGGATTAATTGCATGGTTACATGGAGCTCTGTTGAGACCCGAGTGGGAGAGACAGAATAAAATAAAACTCCACGCCGCTGAGTCTGCTGATTTCTGCAGTAGCAGCGTCTCAGGGACTTCCAGAACACTTCTTATTCCTCCCTACCCTCCCCGAGGCCACTGTCGTATGTGGTGACTAGCTAATAATGACGATGTGGAAACTACCATCAAATAAGAGTTATCAAAAAAGGGGAAAGAAATGGGTTCACTATTGAAGGCTTAAAATAATAATAAAACAGAGCAGTCCAGACTACTGCGGTAACTCTCTCTACCAAGCTGCAGGGGAGGGCTCCGTGTTTGGACCTCCCTGCTTCTAGCTCAGTCCTCGAATCCAGTTAATCGTGACAACTAAAGAGAGCCAGTGCAAAGGTACACATTTACCTACTACCCACGAGTTTATTTTTGGCGAGGAGGAGCAAGTGTGAGGGTGAACGCTGCGGGGCAGTTTCTTATTTACGTCAATAAAACCGTCAGAAGGCAGGTCTCAGGTTCCTTGGCTCTTAACAATTGTAAAACCAAGCAGAGGGCGCCTGTTTCTGCCCTGAAGGGGCTCTTTCTGGGCACTACCTTCGGTTTGGGATGGTGATGATGGAGAGCACACATATATGTGCAAGCCAGGGTGTTAGTGAAGTGTCCTCTCTTTTTTTGCTGTTGTTTTCTCCAAGTCGATTTTGACTGGTGGCAACCGCATGACCCCATATGTTTTTTTTTAGCTCATAATCCCATCAGCCCCCTTTTGTCTGAGCGATTAGGACTGATGAGGGTTTGGAGTTTCCGAGTAATCAAACAGTTAACACAAAAGATTGAGTGTTTGAGGCCAGCCCGAGGCACCTTGGAAGGAAGGACTGGAGATCCACCTCCAAAAAATCAGTCATTGAAAACTCTAGCAAGCAGAGCTCTAGTCTGACAGGCGTGAGGTCATCATGAATCAGAGTTGACTGGACAGCAACAGGTTGGTTGAAGGGAAGAATTTGTAGTTCTTTGCTGAGATGATATGACAACATCTTGTCATCTCTGGCATTGGACTGACTCTACAGCTGCAGGGCATATTGTGGGTGTCCAGAGAGGTGCCCTATCCTGCTGAGCACCACACAGATGGCCATCCTGGAAAATGATAAGCTATGCTATTTTGAATAGACTTAGTTGCTGATGGCACTTTTACGGTTTATGCAAAACTTGTATAGTTTTCCTACAGCTTCTCCTGTTACTGACATACTGGTGCAGGTACCTTGGCTACAAATAAAGAACAGATATTGATATACGATCACTAACTAAACTCTATACTGTACAGCTCACTCTCTGTGTTGTACAGTCCTGTGGATTTTAACAAATGCATAAGGTCATACATCCACCACAACAGTATTGTTTGACTGTCCTAAAAATGCCCTGGGCTCCAGCTGTTCACCCCCTCACCCTCTTTCTCTGGCAACTCAGCTTTTGGTTGTCTCTATAGTTTTACCTTTCCCAGAAGATTATGAGATTGGACTCGTAGAGTGTGTGGTCTGCCCAGGCTGGCTTCCTGCTCTGAGCAGTAAGCGAGGCTACTGCTGCCTTGTCCTTTGAGGGGCAGACAGAGTACTAAGCAAAAACAAAATTGGCCTCCTCCCCAGGTCCTGGGGATGCGCTAACCTTACCCGGGTTCTCTTCACCGTGTGTTGCAGCTAGCTACATTTGTTAGATGCGCCAAAGAGAGACGACTCCTGGATTCAAGGCTGTGAGCGCAACTGGCGGGATGTGAGCTATGGCCCAACCTTTGTAGCCGTTTGTGCTTGTAATTCAACCCTCATGATGCTCCACACAGATACCTAGATCCTCACGTACATTCACATACACTCACACACTTGTCCACAGAGACACATATGCACACTCATACACAGATATACACATTTATACACATACTCATACATGTTCATGCACAGATATGTACATTCTCAAACACCCATACAATTTTCATACACAGATACACACTCATGCACAGATTAACACTCACACAGATAAAGGCACTCTCATACATTTTAAACTCTTACACGTCCATGCATACTCATACACAGATACGTACCCCACACACTCATACACAGAGGCACACACCCACAAACTCATATACAAATACATATTCACACATATATACACAGTCACCTACCCATATACTGTCTCTTGCACACAGACACACAAATACACAGATAGTGTCATGCACCCTTGCACAAACACACGCACTAGCACATGCTCCCATCACTCACTCATGCCCATACACGGGCACACTAAGACACTCACACTTGCACACTCTCACGAACACAGGCCCGTTCACCTCTGTCAGTTGCACCATCTGACCGCTGTTTAGTATTTAAAAACTTCATTCAAGTTGCTTAAACTTTGAGTAACTCCAGACATTCCTGGAAGTAAGTGGAACTCGCAGGAATTAAACTGTTCAGAAGAAACTCCTATGTGGGCAGAGGAGTCCTTCAGAAGTGGCCCGTGTGCTACCTGACTTCATCCCAGCACCCAGTGTGTCAGGCCCTCCTGTACACATCACATGCAAGAAGACCAAGGGCCCAGGGAAAGCCCATATGCCTGCATCCCTGGGCTTGCTCAGGCTGTGGCTAGGTACACAGACAGGCTTTCACACTTGGCTGCTTCTCACCAGGTGGTGGACTTCCTGTACATCAAGCACTGCTAGGCAGCTTACAGATAAATTCATCTACAAAAATAAGCAGAAAAGCAAATACACACATGTAAATAATTCCACTTGGCCTGCATCTAGCTTTGGGCCCTGGCTGCCCTAACTAGAGGCCTGGGCAGCTCCAAGAACCTGAGAAGTTTGTTTGCTCTTCCAGCCCTAGACTTCTCCCCGTGTCCCCTGCTCCAGCCCCTCAGCCCTCTAGCCTGAAGAACCTATCTATGTATCCAGCTGCTAATGGGTGATAGTGGCTTCAGAGGCTGGCTGTGCTCTTCTCCACTGGATAGCTGCCCTTCAAAACACTGTCTGTGCATAGGAACCCTTTCATCCCCTAACTGAATGTTTAATAATGCAGTTTTACCAACTGGTGGCAGATGAAGCTGCTCACATCATCTGACAGGGACCTACCCTCGTCTTCACAGCTCAGCGTCCCATGTAGAACACACACGCTCATTCATTCACTCAACAAGCATTCAATGAGCGCCCCTGTGTAGTCAGCGCTAGGGAAGAAAGATGGAAAGAGACTGCCTGGTCCAAAGGATGAGACTCAGAGCTCACTAATAAAACAACATCAGATGCCTGGCCCCGACACTGGCCAGGCCTGGTGCTATGATCAGGGGCCTCCCTTCTGGGCATGTCTGTTTGTAGGATCATATTTCCAGCTCTCTGCAGGTGTGAGCGTTCTGACACTGCTGCTGTTATTGAAGCTTCGGATTGGGGACTGGGCACCCATTGGGCATAATGTGGCTTTCAGGACCACGACAGGGTCTCCTCATCAGAAAAGGGCCACCTACCCACACTCACCAAGGAAACAGAGCATCAGGGCCAAGAAGAGTCAGATAATCGTGTTAGAGAACAGCTTAATGAGAGCCTGGCGGCTGCCTGCTTCTGCCAGCCAGCACCTTGTAGACCAACAGCCACAACATTCTCTTGCTCAGGGCACAGCCCACCATGGTGGTCTTGTCCTGGGGATAGAGGTGCCTACAATATGGAATGTTCCCCAACGTAAGCAGAAAAGAGGGAAGAGGCTGGCAGCTTCAGATTTCAGCTCAACTGATGCCACTACTTCTTACATACAGGTGTCAAAGACACACAATCCTCTTGCACACATCATTGAAAGATATCCTCCTGGGGACCTATGTGATGGACGCCATCATCTGCAGTTGGAACAGGGCTGTTAGGCAGGAAGCCAGAGAGACCTCTATCTCTGTCACTTAAGGCTGGGGGACAGGTTGCCCTGGAGACTAAAGTACAGTGCCAGGGAAGGAAAAACCCCACCCCTTAAGTGCCCGAACAGAACAGTCCAGCCAGATCATTCATAAAAGGTATCCTAAAATACAGCAGGCAAGCAAAAGTATTGAGTAAGTATTTACCATTTCATTCGGGTCTTATTTGTGCTACGGTAGAAGTGTGATTTCTTATAGTCTTTTTATATGCAAATTCGGCAGAAGGCTAGGGCCTCTCATACAATCAAGCTGTTCAGTATGCCCATTGTATAAGGGAGGCAGTATAGAATAGGCATCAAGTCCTGAATTGGAAATCAGGAAATTCGGATTCCAGTCCTGGATGTGTGATTAACCTCTTTGAGACTCAATTTCCATATCTTAAAAATGATGTTAGATTAACGATCTCCTAGGTACTTTTCAGCTCTAAAATGCAGTGATGGGAGCATAATTTGACTATTTAAAATGAGTGCAGACATCGATAATTATTGTAGCTTTGCATTTATGACATATCGTTCATCATGGACATATCATTCATTTGATGTCTTTTTTTTTTTTTAAAGAAATACAACCTTCAGCCAGAACACTGTTCTATTGAGAAAAATATCCAGCTGAACCCCATGGAATTGCCTATACTTGACCACTTTTGATTTACACAAACAGCAATTTCATGTGGTCCAACCAGATAGTATCTCTTTGAAAAGCATATGCTTCACAATACAGTTACCAATTTCCAGGAGATCTGCAGTGAACAAAGAAAGATGATTTATCATAAGATATATTTGCTATGATTGTTCACACATTTGTTTCATGCCTCAAAAACTGAATAGAATGAAAATTTTTTTCCTTCCCATCTTCTTTACCTATTAAAAAAATCATCCACTATTTGTAGAGTTTTTTAGAGTTTAAAGCAGTTCTTACACACTATATTTCATAGAATGCTTGAATAATGGGTAATATCCTAACTCCTTGGAAACTCTGGTGGCGTGGTGGGTTAAGGGCTACATCTGCTAACTATAAGGTCAGCAGTTCAAATCTGCCAGGCTCTCCTTGGAAATTCTATGGGGCAGTTGTACTCTGACCTCTAGGGTCACCATGAATCAGACTTGAATTTATGGCAATGGATTTTTTCTTTCTTTTTTTTAATTCCTCACTTCTTAGAAGTGAGGGTGGTAAAACTGCATCTTACATACTTTGGACACGTAATCAGAAGGGATCAGTCCCAGGCGAAGGATTTTGTGCTTGGTAAAGTGGTGGTTCTGTGAGAAAGAGGGAGACACTCAAAGAGACGGAGTGACACATTGCCCACGACAATAGGCTCAAGTCTAACAATGATTGTGAGGACGGTGTAGGACAAGTCGGTGTTTTCTTCTGTTGTACATTGCGTCTCTATGAACTGGAAACAAATTGGTGGCACCTGACAACAACAACAACATCCTCACTCTAAGCTTAACAATAGGGAACTGGGGCCAGTGGAGCTGAGTCACCTGTCTAAGACATCAGGGGCTGCGTAGGAATTCAAACCCAAGTAACAACTCCACAGGTTTGGTCTCACCTTTTGGGCCACTGACTCAATGAATAACTGTACCAGAACAAAAAGAAAGACATCCTAAGTATCACTGAATTTTTGCTGCGCAAGTAAGCTGAAGAACTGAAGGACACAGAGTGTAAATACCATGTTTGGTCATTCACTACCACTGAGTTGGTTCCTCAAGTGCAACAGAACAGAACACTGCCCAGTCCGGCACCATTTCCTACAACCAGTGCATGTTTGAGCCCATTGTTGCTGCTGCTGTGTCAGTGCATCTCACTTAGAGTTTTCCTCTTTTTCACTGACTCTGTTTTTACCTTCTTTAGGGATTAGTCACCATTGATGGCATCTCCAAAGCACATAACGGGAAGTCTAGGCATTTTTGACTTCTAACAAGCATTCTGGCTACATTTCTTTGAAGACAGACTTGTTGATTTTTCCAGCAACCCATGGTATATTCAATATTTTTCACCAATACCATACATCCTTCAAGGCATTGATTCCACTTTGGTTTTCATTATTCATTGTCCAGCTTTTGCATGCATATGAGGCAGTTGACAATACCATGGCTTATATCTGGGGCACCTTAGTCCTCAAAAGGACATCTTTGCTTTTTAACCCTTGAAGGAGGCCATTTGCAGCAGATTTGCCCAGTGCAATGTGTCATTTGATTTCCTGACTGCTGCTTCCATAGGCGTTGATTGTGGATCCAGGTAAAGTTTGGGCAACTTCGGGATTTTCTCCATTTACCGTGATGTTGCTTATTGATCCAGTTAGGAGGATTTTATAGTCTTTGATCTTCATCAATATGCACTTCACATCTTCTTCACTTTCAGCAAGGAAAATTATGTCATTTGTATATCACAGGTTGTTCATGAGCCCTCTGCCAGGCCTGATGCTGTATTCTTCTTCATACAGTCCAGCTTCTCAGAGTATTTGCAAACACCATGAACACCTTCAAATGAGAATTGTCACACTTCTTCTATGAAGTCTTTGGTGTCCTTGTGGAGGAGCTATGAGAGCAGGTACAAGGAGCACAACCCAGTGCCCCCTGCCTCCTGGGCACCCAAGGGGACAGGGTGTAGTGTGCCACAGGAATGTCTGCTTCTTGAACTTCACCCAGTGCAATGGAGGCAGCCTCACCCTTCGTTCAGTGTTTCTGGAAATGTCTCAATACATGGAGTCTTATCAATGGGCCAGCACATTTCCATCATGTCATGGTTTGAATTGTGTCCCCCCAAAAATGTGTGCAGCCACGTGGCTGGGATATGGTTCCCAGTATCTTGGGACTGTCCTCCATTGTGTGGTTTTGCTAACCTGTATGTTAAAGGATTAGGGTGGGGCTGTGAATTCCTGCTATGGGGGAAGTTTCCCTGGAGTATGGCTTGCCCCACCCTTAATGCTTTTAGCTTGCAAGGAATAAAAGGAAAAAGAACCAAGGACAATTTGAGAACCTCGCTACCATCAAGCAAGCAGCACCGGGAGCAGAGCGTGTCCTTCAGACCAGAGGTTCTTGCATTAGGACACTCCCTGGACAATGACTGATGCAATACCGGACTTTCCTCCAGAGCCGTCAAGGGGAAAGTCTTTCCCTGGAGCGGACACCCTGAATATGGACTTGCAACCTACCGGACTGTGTAAGAATAAATCTTTCTTTGTTAAAGCCATCCACTCTGTGGTATTTCTGTTAGAGCAGCCCTAGCTGACTAAAACACATCATTAAATAAATAAATAGAAACCTGACAATTTGGCAAAAATGCAACATTAAGAATACAGACATCAGATTCCTGTTAAAGGTGATGAAAAATTTTGGAAATGGATAGGAGTGACAGTAGCATAAATGGGTGAATGTTACTAACAGCACTGAATTTTATGTGTAAAGATGGATGCGATGGCAAGTTTTTTCTTCCACATATTTTGACACAATAAAAAGTTTAAAAGGTTTTTCCACTGTTACACACTTTAAAAGGGTGAGTTTTAATCCTGAGACTAGAAGAACTAGGCAGTATCCACTACTCTACAGAACACTCAGAGCAGGGCCCCTGTCATGAATTGAATTGTGTCTCCCCAAAATATGTGTTAACTTGGTTAGGCCTTGATTCCCAGTATTGTCTGGTTGTCCTCCATTCGTGAGTGTCCTATGTGTCATAAATCATAATCTCTGCCTGCGGTTACAGACGGTTATGGTGGGATGTACCATGCTTGCTCAGACCATATCCCTGAGCCAATGAAAAGGGAGTTGCCCTGGGATGTGGCCTGCACCCACTTTTATTTTGTAAGAGATAAAGGACAGGGAAGCAAGCAGAGAGTTAGGGACCTCATACTACCAAGAAAGTAGTGCCTGGAGTAGAGTGTGCCTTTTGAACTCAGGCTCCCTGTGCGGAGAATCTTGTGGTCCAGGAGAAGATTGATCAGAAGGCTGACACAGAAGCCTTCCCCCAGGGCTGAAGCCATTAATTTGGACTTTTAGCCTACTCTACCATGAAGACGTAGATTTCTGTTTCTTAAAGTCATCCACTGGTGATATTTCTGTTATAGCAGCACTAAATGACCAAGACAGCCACGATAGACAGATCCTCACAGAGTGGGAGAAAACAATGTGGCACAGAGCACCAAATTTCTCAAAAAGAAGAAGAAGAAAGAAAACAACAACAGCAAAACAGGTCTACTGCACTGGTTGACGCTAGAGGACTCCCTGAGACTATTGCTCTCAGAAACTCTTCAAATCTTGAACCAGAACCAGCACCTGATGTCAGCTTGTAGTTAAATAACAGGCTGAATCAAAGAAAAGAGAATATCTATCACCCATAAATACTGCAATCCTTTTCAAAAAGTCTATACGAGACCCATGTTGGACAATGACTTTAAAACAAAGATGAGAAGGTAAGGGGGCAGGGAAGCTAGATTAGTGGAAACAGAAAAACCAGAATGGAAATCATGAGAATGTTCCCACATTGAGAAGAACAGAACGAATGTCACTGAACAATGCGTGTAGAAATTGTTGAATGGGAAGACAACTGCTATGTAAACCTTCACTGGAAACACAACAAACTATCTTTAATGGTAAGTTTTGTGTTATGTGTATTTTATCATAATAGAAAATGTTTTCTCTAACCAGAAAAACAAAAAGAACACAATATCAGATTGATCATATCTATTGTATTTCAGCAGTTAGTGGTCATGATGAAAGCAACACTACTAATTTTTACAACTGACAAATGGTAAATTTATACACAAACCCATCCTTGTAATGCAAGTCGACATACCAGTTTCCATAAACATGAAATGACAGCCAGCTTCACTTGGAATGTAAGCAGTTATTTGGGACAAGGGCTTTATTAGAGTGCTCAGGAGACACAGGTCTCTTAAAAAGTAATCCAAAGGGGTTGTACTGTTAATTTATTTTTCCCAAAAGAAATTTTCCACATGGACACACTTTGTCTTTATCCTGTTGGTTTATGGCAAAGATTTTGTTGGAAGCACTTGTTTATAAAAGCACTTCCAATGAGAAATGTTTCTTTAAGTAAAGAAGGCAAACCAGCCTCTACTGCCCCCCCCAACAGTTGGTCTTCATTGTCACTTTCTTCATTTTTGTCATCGACACCATCACCGCTACCTGTTGTTGAAAAGTCCAGAGCAGCATAGTGTCCCTGACCCTTGAGACATGGATGTAGGAAGAATGTAATAGTGGTGGCTACTCCTAGGTGGTACCCTCTGTATTTTTTAGGATGGAGTCTAGTGAGGATCAAACATCAGATTACTAAAACAGTTCCTGGACAATAATTATAAACTATACTGGAGAAGTGAGGGTGGGGTGGAAAGTGGAGTGGGAGAGGAAAGTTATATAATTTTTAAAAATGTTTGGGCTATATAAAAGAAAGGAGTCCCTGTGTGGCTTAAATAGTCATGCCCTCTACCACTAGTCAAAATGTTCGTGGCTCAGACCTACCTTAGAGGCATCTCTGAAGGCAGCCCCAGCGACCTGCTGCTAGAAGATCACAGCTTTGAAATGTCTATGAGCATTTCTACTCCGCATACCTGTGGCCAACAGGTACGGACTCGATCAACTTGATGGCAACTAACAACAACACGTAAAACAAGAAACAACAATTTGAGTTAGCAGTTTTTCTTCCCTTACACCCTGACTATCATGCAAACCAATACCAACATGATTAAAATGTGCCAGATGGGCTTGTTCATTTTATTTGATTATTGAAGACTAAACCAAGTTCGTTTACGAACATCTTTATAATTTCTCAAATACTTAGCCAAGTCATCTGCTTCTACCTAAGAAATAAAGAGGAATGTTCCTCAGAACCCAGAGAGAATCAGCATGCTCCCTGAAAGTGAGAATATTATTTGCTTGCGGGGAGGGAAAACACTGCTACCGAGTGGATTCTGACTCATGGCAACCCTATAGGTCAGAGTAGAACTGCCCCATAGAGTTTCCAAAGAGTGCCTAGTGGATCTGGACTGGTAGCTTTTTGGTTATCAGATGTAGCACTTAACTGCTATGCCACCAGAGTTTCCAGAGGAAGAAAAGTTATTAAAAGTACTATTTTGGAAGTAAAATATTCTTGTAAAAAAATTCAAATATGGAAGAAATCTATTGAAGCATAAGTCTGTTAAGTCTTGTAAAAATTTTCAAATACATACTAAGGTTCTCTTTAGGGTGATGATAATACTTGGACTGGATAATTGTGATGCTTGTACCCTATCAAACATGTTGTAGTGAGTTGATTCTGACTCATAGCGACCTCATGGTGAACATGGTGAATACAATTAACGTCACTGAGTTGCACAGTGACAACTCAGTGTTTGAAGTGGTTACATCGGCAAGTGTTATGTACACTCGTGTGTATGTGTACTTTTATATATACATACATTCATAGATAAATATATATACATATATTTTATAGTTTTTTTAACCATAGTAATTTTTTTAAATGTCAAATATAAAACAAGTCTATACATCATAAGCTAATCTCTCCCCACCTGCTTCACATCCACCCTATGGCAGTCTTCACGGGCAATTAACATTACGCCTTTCAAGGGTGCTGTTGCTGGCTTTCCTCTAACACCAACCGTTGTCCTAGTGGTCCTTAGACCAGAGCGCCAGCATCATCTGGAAACTTACTAGAGATGCAGATTCTCAGTGGCCCCAGCCCTGCCCCGGAGGTGGGACAGTGGTCTATTTGTCCCAAGACATCTAGGTCTTGTGAGCATTTCTGCTATAAACATGTCAAATCACATAGGTAAGAAAACGCATGCATCCCACAGTGTAAGACAATGGAAGTTCAGAAGTGACTGTCTTGCCACTTGTTTTTCTCAATTCTTCGTTTTGGACTAGAGTTTGAAGCAGGGAAAGGAATGACCCAAGTCTGAGTCAGTAAGGAAGTCTACGTGAGGTGAGGTGAGGTCTCTAGCAGCACAAACAGTTTGCACTCGACTGCTAACCTAAGATTGGCATTTAGCACTTATCTAGCAGTGCTGAAGAAGAAAGGCTTGACAACCTGCTTCCACACAGATTACAGCTAAGAACACCCACAGAGAGGGTATACTCTCTGATACATAGGGTTACATGAGTCAGAACTGACTTAACGGCAGCTAACACTGACATGTAATATAAGAAGAAAGAGATGAAATGAAGCTAGCAGATGCTGAAGCTACACAATTTTTATGAGATATTTCTCGTAACAAGTCTCATAAGAACAAGAGCAATCAACATTCATGGAAGCAGCAGTCAAGATATAAAATGATGTACTATGCTGGACAAATGTGCTACAAAAGACCTCTCCATAGTTTTCAAAAACAAAGCTGTCACTTTGATGACTAAGGTGAACCCGACACCAAGCCATGGTATTTTCAATCGTCTCATATGCAACAAAGAATAAGGAAGAGAAAAAAATATAATGATGCATTTGAATTATGGTTTTAGTAAAGAATATTGACTATGCCATGGATTTCCAGAAGAATGAATGAATTTGTCTTGATAGAAATACAGCCAGAATGCTCCTTAGAAGCAAGAATGGTAAGACTGAGTCTCAGATCCTTTGGACAAGTTATCAGAAGGAACCAGTACCAGGAGAAGGATATCATGCTTGGTAAAGCAAAGGGTCAGCAGAAGAAGTGGAAGACCCTCAGTGAAAGGGATTAGTACGGTGGATGCAGAAATAGGCTAAAAAAATACTGCCTATTGTGAGAGTGGCACAGGACCAGACAGTGTTTCCATTATGCACGGGGTCACCATGAGTCTGAATCAATTCCACGATGCCTAGTAACAACTAACAACATACATACATACGTATACACACACTCACTCACACATATATGTAGAAGATGGAAATCCTGGTAGCTAAGTGGTTAAGAGCTACAGTTGCTAACCTAAAAAGGGCAACAGATCAAATCCACGGGGCACTCCTTGGAAACCGTTTGGGGATAGTTTTACTCTGTCCTATAGGGTTGCTATAGGTCAGAATCAACTTAATGGCAATGGATTTAGTTTTTTGTTTAAAAGGATAGAATAATGATTGCTTGTGTCTCCACCTGCAAATTCAGGAAGAGAACATTACAGCCCAGTTGCCTCCCTACCTCTTCATGAGCCTCTCTACCCTCTACACTCAACCAACAACAGCAACAAAACTCATTGCCATTGAGTCAATTCTGACTCATAGAGATCCCACAGGAGAGATTAGAACTGCCACATAGGATTTTCAAGGAGCAGCTGCTGGATTCAAACTACAGTCCTTTCGGTTAGCAGCCGAGCTCTTAACCACTGAATCCCCCCAAGCCTAGGTAGCCATAAATGTAAGATTTTCCTAACGTTTGGAGATAAGCCAGACTATTTTTCCTTCTTCCTCAACCTTCACCAACAAGAACAGATAAAGACAGCCAAGTGCCATCGAGAACAGATAAGTTGATTGGAGAATTAACTCAGGTCTAGAACAGACAACACAAGGAAGTGGGTGACCAGAAGCAGTGTTACAAGGACAGAGGGATACAAAGGGATTTCGGAAGAACCACAGGGACTTCACTTGGCTCCATAGCAGGACCCAAGGAACTGGGCTGGACCAGGCTGCACCCCTGGTGAGATGGAATGGGCATGAGAGCAGGGGACAGTCCCCAGAGAGAGAGGCTTAACTCCAGGACCAGGAATTCCCTTCCCTCCGCTGGCCAGCCCTTCTAGATTTGGAGGCAGTCTTCTTGGAATGATATGTTGACAACGCACTTCTTTGTAGACTTGGCAGCCTTGTCTCAAATCAAGCAAAACTAGCACCTTCAGAACATGCTCTTGCTGAATCTGAGCACCACCACCCCTCTTCTGCTTCTCGGTGTCACCTGTGTCTGGATCTGCGGTGTTTGCTCAAGCAGAGGTCGTGTAAGCAGAAGACGGCAGCAGCATTCTGGGAGAACATCTGCTTGCTTACATTATGATGCTCATTGCTGGAACAAGTAAAGCCTGGGGTCCAGTGCTTTCATGGAGATAACAAGGTCTACACAAGTGGAAACCCTACCCCTACCCCTAATCTTTTCCTTCGGGTAGGGTTTTCAGGTAGAGTGCTTTTCTCTGCAGTACAATGTGCCTTTCCTCTACAGTGCTTAGAATATACAAGAAGATTTTCAAACAGTAAAAGTCAAACTGTCTATTCTTGTAAATAGACTAAAAGTGTCAAGTCTATCAATTTATTTGTGGAACTATTACACTTCACTCACTGTTCTTTCTTTTCAGTTCCTAAGTCTTATATAGTTTCCTACTTCCTTGAAAATGGATCTGATGAAAACCAGGGACATCACCCAGTCTGGTGTCATCTTCACAACAGTTGGTAAGCTCAAGTCCATGGTTATGACTACTGTGTGAGTGCATCTCACTGAGGGTTTCCTTGCTTCTTACTGACTCGTTATTTTACCAAATACAGTGTCCTTTTTGGGCAATTGGTTTTTCTTGATGATATGTTCAAAGCAAGCTAGCCGAACCTTCCCATTCCCACTTCTAAGGAGCATTCTGGTTGTATTTTCTCTAAGACTGATTTTTTTTTTTTTATAGTTACCATTATTGTCTCTACTTTCAGATGAGGAAACTGGGGTCTAGGAGGTTAAGAACCTCACAGAGTGAGGCAGTGGTAGCCTCAAGGTTAAAACGCAGGTGGGCTCACCCCCAGCACACATTTTTAACTGCCACATGGTGCTGTCTCAAATAAACTGAATGTGAAAAATCCATATTTACAGTGCCAGTACCCCAAGTTGTGTTCTTGTGAAGAAAGGGTTTTACTTAACATGTGTGTATACAGCAGGTTATAAGCCACAAGGTCCCTACAACCTGACCAAGATCAACTTGGAAGATGATCATCAGTTACTGCTAGCACCTTCCCTGCTGTCCCCTATCCCGGCCCTCTCCCTTCAAAACAAACCAGTGTGACCACACACAAGGTCATCAAATGTCATCTGATGTCCACCTACTTGAATTTTCTCAGGGCTGGCCATTTGCTAACTTTTGTCATTCTGGTAGACTTACAACATGGGTCAGTGTCCCCCAGTAGCATGTGTACTTAAAAGATTCAGAATGCTCCACTGTGCTGTAGAGTTGACACAAACTCAGCAGCAGAATTGTTGGGTCAGATGGTAACTCTATGTTGATCTTTTTGAGGAACCAGCAGACTGTTGTCCACAGTAGCTATTTTTGTTCCAAGATTCAATTTGGAAGATGGACTATGTCTGGTGGTCTTCTAGGAACACCAACCCTACTCTACGGTGATCCTTCAGGGCACATCAACCAACTGTATGGCCATCCTTGTACATGTTGTAAGGTAGTTACCAGTTGTAAGCAGAATTCTCTGCACCCACAGTGGACAAGTGGTTCCTTTTGTCTTCTATCTCTAACTTTTTCTAAGACAGAGATGTTGAGATGGGACCGAAGTCACCCTAACCACCCCCAAAAGCACTTTATGTGCCACCAAGCACACCATAATATTTCATTTTTGATATGGTCAAGTCCACACTGGAAAATTTCACCAGGAGAGCTAGAATTCGCCACAGTTACTAAAGTTTTCCTGAATTGACCTATTTACAAAAACTTTTTGTTATAAAGAAAAGATATTTGAAAATAAGATTGAGCTTGCAATAGCTTTATTTTCTGACTACCAAAACAGCTAAGACACTGGAAAATCCTCAGGATGTAGGAGGAAGTGAATCTTATTTTAAAAAGTACATGTATACATGTACTTAAAAATAGAAAACTAGTGCACTGAAATACAGTAAATGGTTCTCTTCTTGCTTTTTGATATTTATTGTCCAAGAATCTGGAATTTCTATAAAATCTCATGGCGGAAAACTAAAGTCTACCGGAAATTCCTTAGACTTCTTGTAATCAAAGAGATGATGTCAGGGCTTAGGAGTACTAGGAATGTATGGAGTTATTCTCAGTAACAAAGGGAAAAGACCCTTGCTGTTGATGGGTGTCATCAAGTCAGCCCCCGGCTCATGACGGTCCCATGCGTTACAGAGGAGAACTCCTCCACAGAGTTTGCTTGGCTGTAATTTTTTTGGCAAGGAACCTGATGACACAATGGTTAAGCACTCAATTGCTAACAGAAAGGTGAGTGGTTTGAATTAATCAGCAACTTCACAGGAGAAAAGCCCTGGTGATCTGTTATTATAAAGATTACAGCCTGGGAAACCCTATAGGGGCAATTCTTCTCTGTCACAATGGAGTCACTGAATCAAAATCAACGCAACAGCACCTAACAACAACAATAGTCATTACGGAAGCAGATCATGAGGTCGTTTTTCTGTGGAGCTGAGAGATGGGTTTGAACCACTGACCTAAAGGTTAGTAGCCAAGCCCAAACCACTTGAGCCTCCCAGGCTCCTTCTGGGTAATGGCTATGAAATTTACAATCTGATTTACCGAACACATTCCAAGTAGTGTGTATCTTTGTTGTGCATCTATTATGTATCAGGCACTGTGCCAGGCTACTGACATCTCAGAGATGATTAGCATGTTGCCTTGATGGAAAATTGCAGACCAGTAGGGAATCAGCAGAAACTCAGGAATGACATCACACCTGATGGGGCTCAAGACCACCTGGGAAATACAAACTAGAGACTTTTAGGCCAATTTTGATCCAAGGGACACTAGGAGGTCATCTGTGGGAGAGGTGTTAGAGCTGTATTCTGGAGTCACTGCAGTAGACACTGTAGTGTGCCACCAGGTCACAACAGGACCAGCCTTCATGCACACCTCTCCAGGAATCACCTCCATCCAAAGGGAGCTGCCTCATGCCAGCATAGGGACTCTCACTATTGCTAGCCACACCCAGTGCCTGGTCAACCCAAGTTCACAAAGGCCTGGGACTCCGCACCTCAACAGGGACATGTGGGATATTTTCTGTTATGAAGGGTTATCACAGGTCCAGAGCTCTCGCAGACTGGGCAGGTCACGTTGGCAACTGTCTTAGCACAATTTCCTGTCCCTGTCTGTCCCTACAGGTATGGCTCACAAGTACTAGCAGTAAGCCTCCTGCATGGCCAGCTCGGAGTCATGTCTGGGAGTGACCTCCCTGCTCACCTGTCTTCAGGTGGGTGGGGACGGAAAGGCATCCAAACCAGAGGTGTTCGAAGAAAGATTACTGTGGGTAGTCACTCCTAGGGAAACCCAGCTACATCCTAGAGCCCCAGCTTTGTGGTCACCCTGGGCTTTTCCTGTTGCAGTGCCTGCCAGGCCTGCAAAGGCGCTGACCCATGGATGACCTTGAGTTTTTCTCTGTCCGGCTGATATTCTCAGTGGATTATCAATGGCAAAACCTCTCACCCTCTCCTGTTGACCTGGTCACACTTCCCCACCAGTTGAGAGCTAGTAAGTTAGATTTTCAGATTCAAACAACGTTAGTCCATTAGTCATCTTACGACTACAGGCAGTATACTGTAAGGATTTACTTAACAAACATCTGTCAAGCACATCTGTGTAATGCTTATAGTCCAGATATAGGACACTGTGGGAAGACAGGTCCTTGGAACTTTCTTTTCAGGGCTGGATCTTAGAGTTGTCTCTCCACCAGGGCCCAGCTTTGTTCAACAGGGGGCACGCTGTTGTCATTGTTGTCAGCTGCCCTAAGTCAGCCCCAACCGATGGTGACCCCATGTGACAGAGTAGAGGTGCCCTGTAGAGTTTTCGGGGCTGTCATCTTTACAGGAGCAGGTCACCAGGTCTTTTTCTCAAGGAGCCACTAGGTGGAATTGAACACCCAGCCTTTTGGTTAGCAGCTAAGCACTAAACCACTGAGGCACCAGGGCTCCTTATAGAAACAGAAAACCCAAAAACCAAACCACTGCTGTCAGTTAGGGCCTGACGCACAGCGATCCTAGAGGTCAGAGTAGGACTGCCCCGAAGAGTTTCCAAGGAGCACCTGGTGGATTTGAACTGCCAACCTTTTGGTTAGCAGCCATAACACTTAACCCACTACGGTACTGGGATTTCCATAGAATTAGAAAAGACAGAATAAACCAGTTGCTGTCCAGTTAACTCCAGTGCACTACGACCCCAATCAGAGCAGAGCTGCCTCTTTGGGTTTTCTTGGCTGCAATCTCTAAGAAACAGATCTCCAGGTCGCTCTCACACAAAGCCACTAAGCGGCTTCACACCGCCAACTGTTTAGGTTAGCAGTGGAATGCAAACCAATTGCATCATCCAGGGACCTTTCATTCTTTGGGCTGTTGGGGGAATGCAATGAAAAGTTGTGGGTGTTCAGATGGTGTCATGGGGTCAACAACAAAGTGAGGATGAAGTAGTATCCCACTGTGGTTTTGACCCAGAGAACTGTCACACAAACCTCATTAAGGGGAAGACTCCTGTGTTTGGGGGCAGGAGTCAGCTGGAGATGACAGACTGTGGGACTTTGTGCTCTCATTTGCTTCCAAGAAGGATTTGAGGAGGTGGCCAGCAGAAATGTGCTAGTGTTGGTATACACAATGCTGGAGCTGTGCAAAGGGGCCTATCCGCTTCCGTAATTGGGGGCTGCCTCTGACCTGCTAGGATATCCCCAGGGCCCAAAAGAGTATTTGGCACCGAGTGTAAGCCCCTTCAATAAATGTTTGCTGAATTCTTATCATCCACATGTGTCTTGGTTTCCTTGGGCAGCTGCAACAAACTACTGCAGACTTGATGTCTTACTACTGCAGACTTGATGTCTTTCAACCGCAGAGTTTCATTCTCTCTCAGCGCAGTTCTAGAGACTAGGTTTCTAAACTCAGGATGTCAGCCAGGCCACACCCCCAATGAAGGCTCCAGGGGAAGACACTTCCTTTCTTCCAGCCGCTAGTGGCTTCTGGTATTCCTTGGCTTGTGGCCCCATCACTCTAATCTGTGCCTCCATTCTCACAGGGTTGGCTTCCCTTTGGGTTTGTCTGTCTGTCTGTGCCTCTTTTTATAAGGACACCAGTCATATAGGATTAGGACCCACGCTACTCCAATGTCACCTCTTGTGAATCTAAGTAATGATATCCACGAAGACTCTACTTCCAACCGAGGCCACGCCCACAGATTCTGGGGTTAGGATATAAACACACCTTTTAATGTAATGGATTTTGCGCCACTCTCCCCAACGGGACTTGATCCTGAGCAGAGACGAAACACACAGGGTGCACCGCCTCGTCTCTGCTGAAGGTTTTTTCTCGGCACAGTGATCATAGCCGGGGGCCTTGGAAAGGACGCACACAGCCGGGTGCCACAGTGGTGCTGACTCCTACAGCGTAGTACAACGCTGCTCTCTGGGAAGCTGTGGTTTGCTTTATTTTGTGCATTTCAAAATGATCAATTGTGCTTCCCCAGAAGCTGCCTTCTGTAATAAGTGTCTGCGATAAACACTTTGTCTTGAATATGGCTTGAGTGAAATACCAGTTTTTCTTCAAGCCTGCTAAATAAATGCTGAGCAGTTACTGCAAGAGATTCCAACACTGACTTGGATAATGGTACAAATGCAGGCACCACTCCTTTCTAGGACGTGGGGAAGCAGACCCTCTGCATGCCAGGAGGCCAAAGAGATAAAAGTCCTCCGTTTACGAACCCCACTGAGGGAAAACCCATCTGCAAGAACCCAACTGAACCTCCACCACACAGCCCAGCCTCTCACACATGGGAAAACAGAAGCAGGTTCCACACCCTTCTACCCCTAAGGACGTGGACAGGGGGTCAGACCACATCCATGACATGCCCCAGACACAAGGCCCCTTCAGCATCCTCCCAGCAATGTGACCTGGCTCTCCCACAGGCCTCCCCTCTGTGCTCTCAGAACACCGGGCAGCCAGTGCTTTAAGGAAATGTGACACTGTCTGCATCTGCAAGTCCTTAGCTTCCCCATTTGCAAGGCACACATTTTTTACGGTTCCCCCGTTTTTAGCTGCTTCGTCCCTGCCTCATCTGCACATCTTACATACAGGTTAAGGTCAGATGAGGATTGTGGTTACCCTGACAAGAATATCGTCAAATTTGTTTTTGTTTTTTCATCAAGGTGAAATTCATACAACACAAAACTAGCTGCTCTATAGCAAACAATTCACTGGCTTTTAGAACATTCACTGTGTTGTGGAGCCATCACCTCTACTTGGTTCCAGAATTTTCCATCACTCTAGAGTGAAAAAAACCATCCCTGTGAAGCTGTTTCTCCCTCTCCTCTCTAGCCAGCCCCTGACAACCACCGAGCAGTGATCTGTCTCTATGGATTGGCCTATTCTGGCCATTTCATGGAAATGGAATCATACAATGTGTGACCTTCTGTGTTTGGCTTCGTCTGTCTGAAGCACCAGTGTTGCCATATTTTAAAAAAAAGACTTCATGAAATACTGATAAAAGTGATAGAATAGCAAAAAAAAAAAAAAAAAAGGCAAAACATAAAGCTTTTAATATTCTATGACAATTACTGAAATATAAAAATAATAAAAGTTAACATGTGAAGGTTACTGGATTTTGGAGAAGTTTTGTTTACTGAATTTATAACAGAGTTTGTGGAATTAAATAAAACAAACAGGGACAAATCTAACTGCTGTTTCATAAAGGTACATGTATAAGTGCACACACACATGTGCACACGTATCAGCATACGCATACATATACATATGTGCATATGTATAGAGAGTCCCTAGGTAATACAAACAGTTAATGCACTTGGCTACTAACCATGCAGTGGGTGGTTCCAGTTGGAAAAAAGGCCTGGTGATCCACTTCTGAAAAATCACCCATTGACAAGTTTATGGACCACAGTTGTACTCTGACACAGAAGGTTGTCATTGAATTAGAGGTGATTGATGACAACTGATTTTTTATACACATACAAGTATCACACCCATGGAAATCCTGGTGGTATAGTGCTTAAGTGCTATGGCTGCTAATCAAGAGGCTGGCAGTTCAAATCCACCAGGCACCCTTTGGAAACTCCAAGGGGTAGTTCTACTCTGTCCTGGAGGATTGCTATGAGTCGGAATTGACTTGGATGCAGTGTGTTTGGTTTTGGATCACACATATATACATGTACAAAATTAAACCAGGAATTACATAGCTCATCCTTTCCTACCATAAGGAAATTTTACCACAGGAAGTTATTGAAAATACCAAACTGGCAGAGCTGTGCAGCAAGACAAGGCCTTGCATTGGAGTTCTGGGATGTGGGCACACCCTCCCATCACCTGTGCTGCAGGAGTAGGGGTGACAGCCCTGATGGCAGGGTGGACACTTTTGGACAAGAGGCACTTGTGGCATGGTATTGATTTTCTGGGCATCAAGAACTCCCAAACTGAGGTGTCACAATTGTCTGTGGAGGAAGTTTTTAGCACTGGATTTAGCAGCTGCCACTAAAGCCTTTTCTGATGCTTGTTTTCAGAAATGTGGGACACAGGCCCAGCATCTTGCTGGGATATGCCAGTTATGCCCCTCACCTGGTGACACAGCTCAGCTTTATCTGGAGGGAAGTGTGTACCCCTAAAGCCCTCATGGCCTCCTGCAGGCTTGCACCCTGAGCCCTCTCCTCTCTGAGGAGGTCCCTGCTTCAAGCTTCCTTCTGTCTCTTCCCACCATGGTGGCCCTGTCTGGAGTCACCCCTCACTAGTGATACCTGACGTCTACTTCTCTGAGGGAGGCCTGGCCTTCCCCTCAATCCACTGGCCACATCAGTGGGAAAAGCCTTCTCACCCTACCCATTCTTCACCCCTTATGCTCCTGGCTTCTTTAGGATGAAACTTCAAGCTTCCCTGCAGCACTGTGCATGATAGCTACAAGGGGAAACCTGTCTAACTGCCCACTGGCAGATGATGGATAAACAAACCGGGGTCTGTCTATATGATAGACTATTACTCAACCATAAGGAGGAAGGAAATCCTGATACATGCTACAACATGCACTGGAAGCATCATGCTGCACATGTAAGGCAGACAAAAAGGACAAATACAGGAAATATCTAAAACAGGCAAATGCATAAAGACAGAAAATACGTTAGTGGCTTTTGGGGGCTGAGGAGAGCTGGATAGAGTTATTGATGCAAGGGTACAGAGTTTCTGCTTGGCTGATGAAAAAATTTTGGAAATGGATGCTGGTGATAGTTGTACCATATTGTAAATGCAACCAATATCACTAAATTGTGCTTCTAAAAAAAGAGTTTAGATGGAATTCTTTTCTGATATATATTTTTTAAAAATTTAAAATAAACCCAAATAACATTAGGTTTAATAACAGCCCCATTCTCAACAGGCAAAGGACAGGTAGAAACACCCAAGCCTCCATCAACGCACGAAGGGATAAACAAAGTGTGATCCATCCATACAATGGGATATTATTCAGCCCTAGAAAGGACCGGGGCACCGATACATGTTACTGCATGAAGCAACCTTGCAACAGCCAGACACGAAAAGTCACATGCCTTATGATTATATTTGACCAAATGTGCGGGGAGCAAGTGAATCCACAGACACAGAAAGCAGACTGGTAGTTGCCAGGGCTGAGGTGTGAGGCTGGCTGGTGGGCAGACTGCTTAACAGGCACGGGCTTCTATTTTGGGGTCATAAAATGTTTAGAAACTGGGTACAGGTGGTGGCTGCCCAACGTGGTGAATGTACTAAATGCCACTGAACTGCATGCTTTAAAATGGTCAGTTTCACGTACTGGGACTCCACTAAAAAAAAAAAAAAAAAATCCTAGCTTAGGGTTCAGAGAGATTTAGAGGTCCAGGTATAGGCATCAGAAGACTGATTAAGGAACTTAGAATCCTAAAAATATTTCCAGAATCAGGTCATTAGTGGGTCCTTGTAGGCTACTTTGGAACCCAACAGCAGTGAATATTTAACTACAAGAAAAAGCATTCCTAGTTCTGAATCAATCTATAAACAAACTTTTGAAATATAACTTTTTCATTTTTAATTGTCTAGGATTACCTGTAATTTAGTTTTTAGGACACAGTCAATCTTTGGCTCCTGTCCTGACCTAAGCAATAAAAAGACATCATAGTGGTAGTCTTTGGGGAGGCACAATTCAATTTAATCCACATTTCTACATGTTAGCTTCTCTGGTAATTGGTTAGATGGGGAAGAAGTTTGAAGTTATTGGTTAAATAGAGGTTTTGGGATTATCTGTGAGTTTCAATTATCCATGCTTCACCTGGCCCCAATTAGCACTAATAATTGTGTTAACTGAATAGAAGTCATTTCCCATCATATCAATTTCACTACAGGTGTATCTACGTCCCACTAATGGAGCCCCCCACACAAAGCCTCTTTCTGCAGCAGACACATTTTCATACTACAATTTGTCCAATTAATGCTGTTGCCAGCACAGAGCTATCAACTTTGTAGTCAATGGCAGAAAACAAATGCTTTTAATAAGCAAACAGTGTCTAACCAGGATAGCCAGAAATTTCTAAAGGGCATTTATTCGGTAATCTTAACACTTACAACCAGCAGGTAGTACAAAGCATTTTAAAGTATTAGAACTCAATCAGCATTTTCAACTGACTGATGTTTTCAGCGTCTGTTTCCATTGATACTGTCTTAATTTATTCGAACTTGAGACAGCTTTTTAAAGTGCCTGTTAATTTTAGACGGCTGCCCATTCTCGAACGTGTTATTTGTATTTACCACTATCCACCACCTATGTGCCTTTTCAGGTTTCCATTTCTCTTCTTGGGCATATCCGTATTTATATTAAACACAATAAATATGTTTCATTCCCAAGGCCCCCTTTTGACGTCTTTGATCTCTGGGTCCCAGAGTCCCTTCACTTGACATATAAATTAGCCAAGCCCCTCCCCAAGAGGCCTGAGAGGTGGGCAGGGTTTCATCTGTCCCTTCTACCCTGCTAGAATCTCCAGCATCACCGTTTCCCGTTGCCATGGAGATGCAGCTACGTACACAGAAGCGTGCAACGAACCCAGTGCAAGCTACAAGTCCGAGCTAAGATAGAATTACTAACTAAACACACGATATTGGGAGTAAGATGCCAGGAGCGACGCCCACCTTTTCCTTTCCTCCAGCAATCAGATTACAGGCAGCAGTGCACTGGGCCAGCTGGGGGTGGGGGGTGGGGTGGGGGGTGTTCAGCACACTGTTGTTCTTTTAAAGACACAGGGAGCCTGCTTCTTTTCAGGAAGGCCCAGCGCTGCTTCAGAGCCAGTGGGCATGCTCATTGTCGCCACTGAGAACGTGCAAGACTGGGCCCCTGCTGTGAAAAGACTGTTGTCCTAAACTGCAGGCCGTAGTCGCCTTGTTACGTGAAGAAAAGAGTAGAGCAGCCAAGGGAAAACCCAACACCTGTGTGAGCTGATGGCATCTCCTGTCTTGTCAGGTGGGGGGTGAATACTAATCGGTCCTTCAGGAGCACTGCTAGAGAGCTTCTCCCAGACCCAAGGCAGTAAAACCAAGCCTGTTGCCACTGCGACAGTTCAGACTTATGGTGATCTCACACGACAGAGCAGAATTGTCCCGTGGGATTTCCAACGGAATAGCAGGTGGATTTGAACTGCTGACGTTGTGGTCAACAGCTGAGTTCCTAACCACAGTGCCACGAGGGCTCTTCCTTATGATGCGGTTTCTCTCAAAATTAGTAAATCAGTTAATACACGTCTCTGTATCATGGATCAGAAAATAAGACAACTGTCCATGTACCACAGCTGAGTGTCAAACAGGTTTTAAGTTTTGCCTTTCTCAATGCCATTTGTGTGGCTTTCCCACTCTCTGTCACCCCCTCGCCCCCCGTCCTCCCACCCCAACCCCCGGCCATCTCTTTCTTTTTAAAGATGTGTTTGATTATGGTTAAAGCTCCCTTATCAGTCTGAGAGACTTCAAAAAAGAACAAGAAAGAAAGTCATAAATATATAACAAAGAACTAAATGGAAATTTTCATCTAAAGGAATCAGTGGGGTTGTTTTGGTAGGCAATCTATAATGATTTTTGTAAGTGCAAAAATTATATAGTAGTGTCAAAAGTATGAATTAATCATTAATTTTGCTATTTCAGTAAATACAAACTGATCATAGTCTGACATGTAAACTATGATAGACTTCATCTATCATCCTGGCCTAACTGTTGTGACATCTCCAAGACACTCATCATGGTGAACATAACTGGATTCCATGTGATTTGTCAGTTTTATATCAAGTGTGTGCATATTATGTGGTCGTATCAACTTTTCACTTGTAGTTGATTTAAGATTACAATGGCCCAAAACTCTCTAGAACAACCTCTTATCAACAAAACCCTAGCATAATAGTTTCAGGCGCCTTATACTATAAGGTCGCTATGAGTTGGAATCAACTCTATGGCAGTGAGTTTGGTTTAGGGTTTTTATACATCAGGCATATGAGTGACTTTCTAAAGTAATATTACATTCCAGTTAGTCTTGACCGTTGCTGAATGTTTAGTGGTGTTTACTTAGAATTGCAGATATTAGAGATTTAAATAAATTAATAACAGTAGTTCTGTACGTCTCTTTAAATTGCTTTCTGTTCCCATTTCCCATGTGTGTTTAAAAGATCTAATTGTTTTACTTCTCCTGAAAGTTGTTTCCAGGTAACAGACATCACAGTTTTAAAAAAACAGAATAAAAGCCACTGGAGTCAGCTTAACTTTCCTTTCCTAACTTGTCGTGTTTAGTGCCCTCTTTTAAGAACATCATTTCTTCAATATGAAGACTTTGTGATTTTGTTCTGATCAAGATTGTCAACTTCATAGATGAGATTAGCATCTGAGAGAAATGGCCTTGTTATGACAATGATATTCCCAAATTATTTCAGGGCCTTTGATGGTGGAGAACTAGTGTTCCTGAGAATCAGTTTAATAAAAGGAAAAACATCCATAGCATCTTCTCTGCAAGATCTTGATGACATATCAGAGTATTGGTCCAGTGGCCCACCAGCTGGGACTTTTGGGGAAAATGTAGATGTGAAAAAGGATGGTTGAAATGACTGAAACGCTACAAATACTCTTCGACACAATATTACACAAGTTAAGTATGTCTCTTAGCCACCCATTTCTACTTTTAGAGATTTTAATGATTATTTTTATAAGAGTACAGAAAATAAAAACATAGATTGAGAAGACGGGCATGGCACATAGACCTTGCTAGTTTTTGTCATTACAGTTGTTATGAAATAATCACTTATGTTTGTGTGAATAATATACATTTTAAAGGGTCGCAAGACCATTAACAAGGATATTTGGTAAGCCTGTCACTGTAATATGCTCACTGTGATGTAGCCTATCCCATCAGTGTTCCTGCTTCCAAAAGAAATGGGAAAACCAAGTGCACAAGAAGCACAGAACCGTCCTCCCATCTCAGACCAAGGGGCAATTAGCTGCTGCTGCTGCGCTGAATCAAATTTTCACTGTGTGGAAACTTTCTTTACACATTAAAGCCAGCAAGCTCCCCAGACAGGAAAGTAACAGCCTCCTGGAGCCACAGGACTCCTCAAACTTCTCTCCCTCATCCCCTCTTCTTTCCACTTTGACCCTCTGAAAACTCCCTCTCTTTAATAAACACTTGTAGAACTTCTGCTGAATGTTAACTACAAAGACTTCAGTTCAAAAGATCTCTAGTTTTTCCTGATTTACACCCAAGAATGTGTGTAAAGGTTTGTAGGAGCGGTGGGAGAAGAAGGCTCATGGTGTTTGTTATATGACACCACTTCTAGTTCGTGGCACATGAATTTAAGAGCATGCTGCTTAATAAAAAACAAAACAACAACAAAACGAAACTAAAAAACCCAAGCAACCAACCAAACCAAACCAAACTAAGTTCTGCTAACCATGCCTGCATATCTGATTGCATTTTTGGAAAGATTATCCCTGAGGTTAGTTTGTAGGTGGCTTAGGTTGCTCAAAGACTGTTAAGAATACATTGTTTGAGATTCTTAGAAACAGGTGTTATCCATTTAAATCCCCGATGTTACTGAAATAACAGAAGAACCCCTCCCCGGGAGCCCTCAAGAAAATAGTTTGTTGTGATGCAAGTTCCCAAGGAGATTGGTTGTACTTTTCCTGTTAGCCTAGAGGACATGCTGTCAGGAATGACCTAGAACTTTCCTGGTTGCAAACAATTGGGGTCTTATTTATACAGTGTACATTTCATAGCCATAGCCCCCTTCCTGGCTGCATGGAAACCCTGGTGGTGGAGTGGGTTAAATGCTAAGTCTGCTAACCAAAAGGCCGCCAGTTCAAATCCACCGCATGCTCCTTGGAAACTCTGTGGGGCAGTTCTACTCTGACCTCTAGGGTCGCTCTGAGTCGGCCCTGACTCGATGGCAGTGGGTTTGGTTATCTTTCTTTTTCCCCTTGCCTGCACAGGTAGTAGTGTTTGCCATTTGTGAGCAGTTCATGACTGCATTCTCGGGTGCCATTCTTCCAGGGATCAGCGTGCTTAGTATACCCACACTATAAGACCAGAAAAATAATTTTAATTCAAAATGTAACCATTAAAAACTGATCTGGATTTGTATCCCTGTCGTTTTGCCTTTTCCACAATGTTGTATAAATGCAATTATGCAATTATGCAAAATGAGTGGGTAGCTTTTTAGGTCTGGTGTCCTCTGTTTAGCATAATTCAATAGCAGATTATTCATTATGTTGTTGCCTGTATCAGTCCTTTCTTTTCTTTATTTCTCAGTAGTGCTGCCTTGTATGGTGTGTCACAGTTTGTTTATTCATTCACCAGTTGAATGACATTTGGGTTGTTTCTAGTCTTCTGAGATCATGAATAAAGTCATTATAAACATTTGCGTACCAATAAAAAAAATAAAGCAATTAAAAATAAAGCCTTGAGAAGCAATCTTGTAGATTGTGGTAAATAAGTTGGCCAAAGAAACTTAAATCCTGCTAAATGGGTAAGAAGGAGGCTATTTGAAAATGACAACTTTTTTTTTAAAGAAAGGAATTTTATTTTGTACAAGACATGTCAGCCTGGAAACTCTTCATTCCGATGCAAATCCTCTTGCAAAATAAATGTTCCCTTTTGTGGCACAGTAAACAGACACATAGCTCTTTTTAAAACATCAGAGTTTAAAATGCATTTTCCAGCCACGGAAATACATAAGGGGTTTAACCATATAACAATGAATTTAAGTAGCCTCTTCGTAGATTGCCATGACTGAAAAATATTATATTATCTTCAAGGGTTTAAGGTCTGTGGACAAAGAACTTATTCAACACTTGAAGAATGCCGGCAACACAGCTGTGGTTTTCAGGCCAAATCACCTTTTTCAGTTTTCCGCAGAACAAGGAGAACACGATCTTTTCAGACTACAACCTGGAAACAATAGATTTTCCCTTTTCTCCCCACTTTAACTGGATCAGTAGTCAGCTTTCAGATGGCTTGGCCCGTTGTCAGCTTTTTTATTTTGTAGGCTGAGATTCAGGCCTTGCTGTTTTTTAAGTAAATCATTAACCTATCTGAAATCCTGGGGGCATTTGGGTGGAAATACAAATAAGCCACTTTTCCAAGTAGTCTCCTTTGCAGCTTTCTCTTTGGCCCCTGAAATTCTAGTTCACAGCTTCCAGGTGGTGGGAGCCACGCTGGCTAAGGTGGGGCCTAGACCTGCACTTCCTATTTCAACAGTGAAATCCAGTGAAATAGGTGGGTAGATGAGAAGTGGAATCCTCTTACACTGAATGCTTAATTTGCACATTAAAAGGTGATCATTAATCCTATATTTTAACTCTCTAAACGTCAGGAACCATTGTTTCCCAGGGAGTCTGAGAGGGCTGGGGATCAACTAGACTGTGTTCCATTACAAAGTTCATGAAGGAACGTGAGAACAGTTGTGTATCAAACCCAAAGACCATTAAACAACCATCGAAGGATCAAATTTGTTTTCAGATTAATACTACAGATAGGAATTCTAGGACAAAGTGTAAGCAGGGTAACATCCTAACTGGAAGAGAATGTTATTAAAATCCAATTATAAATATGTGTATATGTATTAAATTATAAATAATATGCATACACAGCCACATAATACGGTTACACATAGTATGTCTGTAGTTTCATGTTATTTAAAAGGAGAAGGTTTCAAGTGGCCAAACCACTACTGACTTTTTTTTTCAATGTTTGAGAAAACCCAGAACGATCAGCTAAACTGCTTAAAGCATTGCTATCCAAATGTTTTCAAGTGATTCTAACAGAAATCAATGTGACCTGCAACAGTTTACCTAATTCTGAGAAATCAACAGATCAAATAAAGAAAAATGTGTCTTTGTGCCAAATTGCAGTTTCTAACAAGGCTGCCCACTGAGAATTATGTGCCTGTTCATTAAGCTTTTAAAGCTGGGATTCGCTAATTCCACTTGAAAGGGGTGGGGGTGGGGGCTGGCAATCTAAAAAAAAAAGGGGACAATGCTGTTCTTAAGCTTATTAAGCTTCAGTTTTAGCCAAATAGCAATTTTAAATGATTTGGTTCATAAATGGGTGCACGGCTTTCCAGATAAAAATCTCCATACACTGTTAACAACAAAGTATGGGGAAACAACGCTGGGCGGTGAGAGAATACTACGTGGCTGCTGATTTTGTCTTGCAATGGCACCTCTGAACCTCTTTCTCTTGTCTTCAAGTGACTTTTAAAACGCAGTAGCATTAAGTGTCCTCGGGGTGCCAGCTGTCAGCCTTAAAAAAACGAGATAGTAAAATGGAGCACATTTGTCCCCCAGTGAGGATTTTTGTACTCTTTTCCACTTCCTGAAAAGGTTGAGATTCCCCCTAAAGAAACTTTCAAGGAAATGTGTTCGCTGTTTGGTTGAGTTCAAACCAGATTTGCAAGAGGCTTGACGCTGCAGAGCTGGCTGCGGAGATGGAGCGCATTGTGTAACGAGGCCGCAGAGCATTTTAAGTAGCAGAAAATGGAACCATCTCTGGACGGAGCAGGGGGGACGGAGCGGGCGGGAGCAGCTCTCCCTGCTGCCAGAACCCATTCTTCAGGCTCCTGCTCCGAGCCAGCCCAGAAACTCCTGCAAACTCCGCGGAAGCTGCCTTGCAAGCCCGCCCCACTCCCCACTGCAGCCAAGCCCGCCCCACTCCCCACTGCAGACTTCAAAGTTCCACTGGGCAGCCTTTAAAAGGGCTGCTTGACTGCGTCCTTCAGGGGGCGTTTCAGTTTCGAATGTGCTTCTCCATCAAATTAATAACATTGACAATGCCACAAAGCCCACGATGGCGTTCCCTCTCCTCGAGTTTTATCTTATTCACACATGAGAGTGGAGAAGCCGAGTCCTGTTGGTGTTGCTAACACGCTTTGGGCTCTGGACCAAAATTCTTCTTCTATTCCTCCACTTAGGAAAAGGTACACATTTTAAGACCCAGGGACAGATGATCCAATAAGCGAGGTAGGCATGGGTTTAATTACCCATCTGCAGTGCACAATTTCACCTGTCACCCCCACTACCCCCACCCCACCCCGAAACCCGTGTGAAATTGTGCTCAGGATCAGTAAGTCAGCAATTCAAGCTGGTATACCTCGCTTGCTGGATGCCCGCGCTTGTCTTGTTTACTGGGTGTTCTGCCCCTGACATTTTAAAGCCAAAACACAACCAAGGGAATCTAAACAAACAAACAAAAAAAAAAGTGCGGGGGTGGGGTGGGGACCAAAAGTCAGATGGGAAGGATTCCTACCTATTCTAACCCTTAAAAGAGGAAGAAGCTGTTCTCCCCAAAGCTCTGCCGGAGTAGAGAGGAACCCCTGGAGGAAATGCCCCAACCAGCCCAGTTCTGCCTGAGAGACCTCTACGGATCGACAGGCAGGGATTTCTGCTGCTTTTCGGAACACAGATTCTGAGCAGCCCAGACACTTAGGATCTGGAAGAGGGACAAAAAACCCAACTGCGCTTGGCGAAGGCCATCCCCAGCCCTGTCTCCCACTGCGGAAGAAGAGATTCTCGTTTTGCGAACCAAACACAAATAAAACATCAGGATAAATAATTAAAGTCTGCAGTTAGAGGCCCAAGTGGCAATTATTAACTGGAGGAATATTTATGCAGGCTTGTCAAAGCTTCCTTTGAAATACTGAAAATATTTTTCCCAGGGAAAAATGCAGTACTTTTTTAGCGTTTATTAAAAAAAAAAATTAAATATACATCAGCTCCCAAACCAAGCCACACATCTGCTTATCTGAAACTCAACACCGCTGCAGTTGTAGGGTTTTGTATAACTCACTTCCTGTCTTTCTACTTACTCAACAGGATATTTAAATTACAAAGACAAAGAGGCAGCCAGCAACACAGCCAGGCTCCTGACTTCACATGGCAGTTCTTCATTTCCTGATCCCATCCCTACGTGTCCTCGTGGCAAAAATAATTAGCAAACATGAGGACTCGTTGGAGGAATGGTGATTGCAGACAACTGAGCACACACCAACTGGCAAAGGGGTTGGCCTTAATTCTTGGAACCCGATTTGTGCTAGCTGTGTGTCTCCGAGAACAAAACCAGTCACGACACCATTACTCAGGAGGTTGGCAGGACCAGAATGGCCACAGCGTTTTCCTCACTTTCTTCAGTCACCAACTCATGGAACATTGGGGTGGGCTTTCCTTATCCCCAAATCTACTGTCAGACTTGCCAGACTTAACATACTTACTTCCCCCAGTGTATTTTTATTCACTACTTAAAATACACAACTTTCATTTCTCATGCCCACAGAAATGTCATTTCACATGTACACCCTAAAACTTCAGTGAAAGAAAGCCTTTCCTATCTAGCCCCAGGGCGCTCCGCCTCATGTAGATTACATAGTTGCTGGTTTGGAAATCAAAATAAAAGCTTCTCCCTGTGTTACCTTCCTTTTAGGAAGATGACTGATTATATATGAGAAATTATTGTACCGTCGCTTTTTTTTCTTGTCATCAGAACAGAGCCGTTGTGATAAAGGGGGTTTTGCATATGAAACTATCGAATTCAGTATTTTTCTGACAATTTTTCCTTTTATTGGGGAAGATGAACCAAAGGCCCTTCCCCCTCAGTGTCTATGTAAATTAAGTTAGCACAGACATACATCATGAGAATCAAAGTTATGTGCCAAGACTATATTCAGTTTGAACACCAAGAACACGTTTAAACAAAGCAAAGTTAATTTTCTATAGAAGAACTCCAACTTTAAAAACACTAAGGGGTTTCAAATAGCTTCATACATCCCTAAACAACTGCAAATGTCTTGCAGCTATATTTATAGATTGAACAGACTTGTATTTCAACTGAGTTATCATATTTTAACCTATGCAAACACCACTTTAAAAAAGCAGTTATTCCAAGTATAAAATTAAACATGCTTGTTATGGAAAAATTGAGGAACATACAAGGGTAAAAATAAGACACTAATTACCCATCACACACAGCAGCTACCATTCACATTTTGTTATACAATTTCTTTTAAATAAGTGGATACAATGTGTTTTGTTTTCATCATTATGTCAGTACTTACATATGCCACTCAAGTCTGAATCACAGAATTCTAGTGTGGGAGGATTTATTTAGTGTTCAAACCAAACCAAACCCTTTGCCAATTCGTTCATTCCAACTCATACAGAGTTTATAGGTCAGAGTAAGACTTTCCAAGGAACTCATGGGGGATTTGAACCACTGACCTTTAAATTAGTAGCTGTAACAGTTAACCCGTACACCAGTCACCAGGATTTCTTATTTAGTGTTGACCTCTTATTTTGCCAGTGAGCTATCTGAAGCTCACAGAAGGTAAGTAACTTACCAAAGGTCACATAGCTAGTAAATGGCAAAATCAGAGCAAGGAGCCATTTCTTCTTTCTGCCACCACTTGGTTCCAAGCTCCTATGCTTCACAATTGTGAAATCCGAAAAATCCACCCACTGCCATCAAGTCAATTCCAACTCACAGTGACCCTACATAACAGAGCAGAACTGACCCACAGAGTTTCCAAAGAGTGCTTGGTGGAGTAGAAATGATGGTCTTTTGGTTAGCAGACCTAGCCTGGAACCACTGTACCCCCGGGGTTTCCAATCGTGAGATCAGTGTTCTACAGATTCTAGAGATGGCCAGAAGGTAGGAGAAGCTGAGTTGACTTCAGAAAAAAAAAATGACCTTGTAATAGAATCTGAAAGGAACCCCGACGGCTCAGCGGTTAAGTGTTTGGCTGCTAACAGAAAGGTTGCAGATTCAAGTCCACTAGCTGCTCTGCGGGGGAAACAGGAAGCAAGCTACTTCTATAAAAATTGTTGTTGTTGGTAGGTGCCCCAGAGTTGCGTCTGACACATAGCGACCCCATCTGTGTACAATAAAACAAAACACTGCTCGGTCTTGTGCCATCCTCACCATCATTGCTATGCTACAGCCAATTGTTGCAGCCACCATGTCTTGTATCTCATTGAGGGTCTCCTTTTCACTGATACTCTACTTTGCCAAGCAGGATGTCATTCTCCAAGAACTGGTCCTTCCTGATACCATGTCCAAAGCATGTATGTAAGATGCCGTCTCACCATCCTTGCTTCTAAGAAGATTCCAGCTGCACATCTTCCAAGACAGATTTGTTCTTTCTTCTGGTCATCCATGGTATATTCAATATTTCTGACCAATGCTACAATTTGAAGACATTAATGTTTCTTACATCTTTTTTATTCATTGTTCGGCTTTCAAATGTGTCTGAGACAACTGAAAATATCATTTCTTGGGGGAGGTGCACTTTATTCCTAAAAGTGACATCTTTGCTTTTTAATACTTTAAAGAGAGCTTGCAGCAGAGTTACCCAATGCAACATGTTCTTTGATTTCTTGACCACTGCTTCCATGGGCATTGTTTATGAAACCAAGTAAGAGGAAGTCCTTGACAACATCAGTCTTTTCTCCAGTTATCATGACACTGCTTCGTAGTCCAGTTGTGGGGATTTTTGTTCTCTTTATGTTGAGATGCAATCCATATGAAGGTTGTAGTCTTAGATCTTCTTCATGAAATACTTCAAGTCCTCTTTGCTTTCAGCAAGAAAGTTGAGTTGTCTGCAAATCACAGCTTGTGAATGAGTCTTTCTCCAATTCCAATGCTTTGGTTTTCTTCATCGCCCAGCTTCTCAGATTACTTGTTCAGCATATATATTAAATAAGTATGATGAAAAGATACAACCCTGATGCACGTCTCTCCTGATTTTAAACCAGCAGTATTCTCTCATCCAGTTTGGACAACTGCCTCTTGATTCTATGTGCAGATTCCTCAAGAGCACTATTAAGTGTTCTGAAATTCCTATTCTCCTGAACGTTATCCATAATTTGTTATGATCCGTGCAGTCAAATGCCTTTTCGTACTCAATAAAACACATATAAACATCTTTTTGGTATTTTCCGCTTTCAGTCAAGATCTATCAGACAGCAGCAACGATATCCATTCTTCCATGTCCTCTTCTGAATGCTGTTTGATCTTTTTGGCAGTTCCTTGTTGATATACATCTGCAGCCGCTTTTGAATGATCCTTAGCAAAATTTTACTTGAGAGTGATATTAACAATAATTTGTGATAATGTTATAATTTCTCCATTCTTTTGGATCTGTTAGGTCACTTTCTTTGGAATGGGCACAAATATGATCTCCAGTCAGTTGGCCAGATAGCTAGCTGTCTTCCAAATTTCTTGACATAGATGAGTGAGCACCTCCAGTCCTGTATCCATTTGATGAAATGTCTCAATCAGTATTCTGTCAATGGTTGGAGGCTTTCACTAATGCCTGCATTGCAGCTTGGACTTCTTCTTTCAGTACCTTTGGTTCTTGATTATATTCTATTTCCTGAAATCTCTGAACATCAAACAGTTGTTTTGGGTACAGTGATGGTGTGTTCCTTCCAATTTCTCTTGATATTAATTGCATCATTCAACATTTTTCCCATACAGTCCCTCAGTATTGCAGCTCATTGAACTTTTTTCTTCAGCTTCAGAAATGACTGATATTTTCTTCCCTTTTGTTTTTTTAACTCCGGACCTTTGCATGTTTTATTAGAATACTTTGTCTTCTTGAGCCACCCTTTGATGTCTTCTCTTCAGCTCTTTTACTTCATCATTTCTTCCATTCTGTTTAGCTACTCCATGTTCAAAACAAGTTTCAGAGTGTCTTTTAATATCTATTTTCATCTTGTCTCCTGTCTTTTTCATGACTTTTTGCTTTCTTTCTGCATGAAATCCTTAATGTCATCCCACAACTCATCTGGTCTTCAGTCATCAGTTGTCCTGTGTGTCAAATCTATTCTTGAAATGTCCTCTAAATGTAAGTGAGATCTACTCAAAGTTGTATTTTCTCTCTTGTGGACTTTTCTAATTCTCTTCATCTTCAACCTGATCTTGCATGTGAACAACGGAGATCTGTTTTGCAGTTGGCCTCTGGCCTTGTTTTGACGGATAATATTGAGTTTCTCTGTTGTCTTTTCCACAGATACAGTTGATTTGGTTCCTGCGTGATCCACCTGGCAAGGTTTATGTGTACAGACACCGTTTACGGTGGTGAAAAAGATATTTCCAAAGAATGAGGCATTCTGGTCTCACAAAATTCTATCACGTGATCTCCCGGTTGTCATTTCTATCACCAAGGCTGTATTTCCAACTACATATGTCTTCTTTGTTTCCAGCTTTCTCATTCCAAACACAAGTAATTATCAACTGAATCTTGATTGCATGTTTCACCTGTTTCAAACTGCAGAAGTTGTGAAAAATCGTCGATTGCTTCATCGTCAGCATTAGTGATTGGTGTGTAAATTTGAATAATAGTTTACTAACTGGTGTTCCATGCAGGCCTATGGACATTATCCTATCACTGACAGAGTTATACTAGAGCATAGATCTTGAGATGTTCTTTTTGATGGTAAATGTGATGTCATTTCTCTTCAATTTATCATTCCAGATGTAGTAGACCATACGACTGCCCATTCAAAATAGTCATTACCATTTCAGCTCACCAGTGCCTAGGATATTGGTCTTCAATTGTTCCATTTAATTTTTAACAATTTCCAGTTTTCCTAGATTCATACTTTGTACATTCCACGTTTGATTTACTAAGGAATGTTTACATCTATTTCTCCTGCATTTTGAGTTGTGCCACATCAGCAAATGAAGTTTCCAAAAACTTTACTCCATTTGTGTCATTAAGGTAGCATCATTAAGGTAGACGTTATTTTGAAGAGGCAGCTCTTGCCCAGTTGTCTTTTAAGTGACTTCCAGCCTGAGGAACAATGTTATGCTGCTATGCATACAGTTTTACTGACCAGTATTTGCAGACATAGACCACCAGGTCCTTCCTTCTAGTCTTTTTTAGTCTGGAAACTTTGCTGAAACCTATCCTTCATGAGTAACCCTGATGGCATTTGAAATACTGGCTGTGTGGCTTCCAGTATCACAGCAACATATAAGCCACCGTGATACAACAAACTGACAGAACTGTGGTGGTCCATAAAGATTACAGTCTTGGAAACCCCATAGTACAGTTGTACTCTGCCTGATAGGATCTCTGTAAGTCACATTCATGGGCAATGTATTTGAATTTTGGTAGGAGATATAATGTGATAGATATGTCTGTGATGCATGTCTGATAAGTGGTTAAATGCTTTTTTGTTAGTGATCCTGTCATTTTTTTCACAGTACCTTTATTGAGACATAATTCACATGTTTCACAATTCACTTAGTGTATAATTCAGTGATTTTTAATGTATTCACAAGAATGTCTGGGTGGCTCAAATGTTCAAGAGCTCAACTCTGTACTAACTGAAAGGTTGGCAATTTAAATGCACCCAGAGATGTCTTTGAAGTCAGGCTCAGTGATAGGCTTCTGAAAGGTTGCATTTTTGAAAACTCTGCGAGCACATTTATACTCTGCACACCCAGCGTCCCCATGAGTCAGAAATGACTCAACAGCAGCTAATGACAACAGCAACAGCATAGTCACAGATAGGTGCAACCATCATCACAATTTTAGGACATTTCCACCAGTTGAAAAGAAATACCATACCCTTTAACAATCACCACTCAGTCCCTCTCAAGCCTCCAGTCCTAGGCAACCACTAATCTACTTTTTGTGTCTGTGTGTTTGCCTATGCTGGAAGTGTCAAATAAATGGAACCATATGAGGTTGACAATTAAGTTGGCAAACTCATCCTAGAAAAAGGGCTACATAATGTTGCTGAGTATCACTACAGAAGTACTCCCTTTGGGAAGCTATGCACTGATGCTAGTGCCCAGTTCACCCTTCAAAGCAATTTAGAACTATTTTTCTGGAATAGCCATCAGATCTGTGGTCATGTTAATCTTGATGTCCTGAATATCATCAAAATATCTTCCTTTCAATATTTCTTTTATCTTCAAGTAAAGAAAAATAAAGTTAATAGGGGCCAGATCAGGTAAGTGGGTAGGGTGTTTCAATACAGTTATTTGTTTACTGGCTAAAAACTCCCTCCTAGACAATGCCATGTGAGTTGGTGCATTGTTGTGATGCAAGAGCCATGAGTTTTTGACAAAAAGTTCAGATCTTTTTCTTTTAACTTCTTTGCAAAGCCTTTTCAGTTCTTCCAACCAGTAAACTTGGTTCACTTTTGCCTAGTTGGTACAAATTCATAATGAACAATACCTCTGATATTAAAAAGGTTAAAAAAAAAAACCCAAAACAGTGCTGTCTAGCTTGATTTGGACTGTTGGAACTTTTTTTGTTGTGGAAAATTGGCTGACTTCCCTTGAGTATTTTAACACTTTGTTTCAGGGTCATATTGGTACACCTTTGTTTCATTACCAGTGACAACACAGCCTAAAACGTTGTCTTGCCTCTCCAGGATGTCTTGGCAAACTTCAACTCTCCTTCGCTTTTGTTAATTAGTGAGATCCTTTGGGACCAATTTTTGCATGGACCTTTCTCCTGCCAAGATTCTCCTGTTTCTCTACTGCTGTTTACCTGGTCTGCTATGTTTCTCACAGTCAACCAACAATTTTGACCCACAATTTGATGAATTTCTGGAATATTTCCATCAGTTCTGCTCATTATTGGCTGCCTTGACCTCTCTTCATCAGTGATGCTTTTCTCTCCCTTCAGAAAAATGTTTAATCGGTTTGTACACTGCTGTTTTCTTCATGACATTATCCCCATAAACTTGGACTAACATGTCCCTGATTTCACTTCCACTCTTGCCAAGTTTAACAAGAAATTTAGCGTTTGTTGCTCTAATCAAGCTCTGACATCCTTGCAATGGCACACAAAAACACGCAATAACAATAAAGAATGCCACTCAGCAAGACACTGCTACACAAATACAACTGAGAGACACTGATGTACTAAGGTTATGAAACCTTACCAAGTTGTTTATACAGTGCTGCAATGTAAGTGCACAGTGGCAAGTTTGTGAGCTTGTCAGAGCTCATATTTATTTCTTTGAATCAAGAGAAAACAGAACCTAAATATGCTACAAGATATTATGATATATACACCCAACTGAATTGTCCAGAACTATCACATTTTTTAACATAGAATGAGGTCTTGATACAAGACTAAAATAAAAAAGCAAGCTACAGAACATCGCATGTTAGGAGATATTGTGTGTGTGTGTGTGTGTGTGTGTGTTTTAAATATATACATGCATTTGAATGTTCATAGTAAAAGGTCTGTAGTTAATAAAGGATTGAGATTAGGATAAAGGAGGGTATGGAAACTCTGGGGTGTAGTGGTTAAGAGCTTGGCCACTAACCAAAAGGTCAGCAGTTCAAATCCACCAGGTGCTCCTTGGAAACTCTATGGGGCAGTTCTACTCTGTCCTATAGGGTTGTTATGAATTAGAACTGACTTGACAGTAACGGGTTTGATTTTGGGGGGAATTATCAGGATCGGAATAAAGGAGAGGATGGGAAGGCATTCTCTTTCCATTTTGTACATTTGAATGTATTTGATTACAAACATGTCTTACTTTTGTAATTAAAAATTTAAAAGAAATATACTGTCCCAATTTCATAAAAGCATTTAATCTGATCTATTCTTGAAATAAGAGCTTTAACGTATTTTCAATATTTCCTATAATTATTCATCCTTTTAACGTTGCTGTTACTTCATTATATCATTTTTGGAAACATATTCTTTAAAAATTTGGGGAAATTTTATTTCTTTTGGATTTTAAACTTATGATTTAAGCATATTATTATTTTATAATTATTTAAATTTTTTCAACCCAACAAAAAAGGAGAACCACAGGCCAATATCACTCATGAATCTAGATGCAAAAATCTTCAACAAAATTCTTGCCAATAGAATACAACAACACATCAAAAAGATAATCCATCATGACCAAGTTGGATTCATACCAGGGATAAAATTTTTCATATCAATGGTGGTGTAGTGGGTTAAGTGCTACCACTGCTACCCACAAGGTAGGCAGTTCAAATCCACCAGGCGCTCCTTGAATACTCTGGAGGTCAGTTCTACCCTGGCCCCTAGGATCACAATGAGTCAGATCCGACTCGACGGCACTTGGCTTGGCTTGGCAATCCCTAATTGTTGTTATGTGCTTTTTCTTAACTAGACTTGGTAAATGTTATCTGATTATTTGGGCTTATTGATTGCATTATTCGCTCCTGTTTTGCTCACTTAATTGAGGTATCTATAACAGGTATGCTATGCTAAGCGTTTTATGACGGGTCATTTGTCTATTTTTTTTTTTTTTTATTGACTAGTGCTTGCTTTATATATCCTGAAGCTATAGTGGTAGGCATACATGAACATTTGTGCTTTTAACCTTCTTGTAACTGTTATCACTATGAAAGATTCCTTTTATTTCTTTTCATCTTGCATTCTATTTTGCCTATATTTATACCGTCCTTTTACACGTAAGCTTCATGTCATGTTTGTTTTATGGTTGTCAGAATCATATTTGGTTCATGAATAACAAACTTTGGAAGACTTCAAAGGCTTGAAAATACCTTTCTTCCACCTTCTCACAATGACATAGTTTACAACCGAAGTCCCCCAGCATTCTGTCCCTCTCTCTGCTTGCATCATCCTATGTGGCAGTGAGAATTCTGATACTGACATCATTTTCTTTTCTTCCTAACAGAATGTCTTTTTTGGAGTGTTCTGGAATCTCACCAAGATATGTCTAGATTAGAGCTTTCCTGAGCGGTCATTCTCTTCCCTCAGTGAAGAATCAACTCGTCTTCCAGTTCAGTAACAATTTATCGCTAGGCCTTTGAATGCCCCCCATCCTTGCTTTATTGCTGTTACTCCAAGTAGGTAACTGTTAGCATGGGAAGCTGTCTCTTCCTTGTCTCTTCTTTTGTCCATTTGTCCACATGTACCTCATTCTATGAGAATTCCTTATCTCCCTCTCTCTATCCTTCTTTTTTTGAAATTAATTAAAACAAAAGATTTTTTCAAGCATTTATTCTAAATGCATGTACAGTTTCTAAGGAAAAAAATGGCTTTTAGCTTTCTCTTTTCCAGTTATGAATTTTCTCTCTTCCTGAGTCTCTTTCACTGGTCAGTAAGATTTATTACTTTCACTGTGTTGTACATCCATTATCACCATGCATTTCCAAAACTTTGTCATCACCATAAAGAGAAACTCATGACCTCTTAAGTAGTAACTCTCTGTTTCTGCCTCTCTCTAGGCCTTAACAAACAAACAGAAAACAAGTTGCTATCAAGTTGCTTCTGACTTATAGGAGGCAGTAGAATTACTCAGACAATTTCCAAGCATGGCCCACGGATTCGAACTGCCAGCGTTTTGGTTAGCAGCTCAGTTCTCTACTACCGTGCAACCAAGAGTCTAATCTTTCTATCTCTAATTTAGATATTCACTTAAATGGATCATATAATATTTGTCCTTTTGTGTTTGACTGATTTCACTTGGCATGCTTTTAAAGTTTGTCCATATCAGATCATGTAGTAGAATTCCCTGAGTAGTGTTCCATGCATGGGTAGTATTCCAGAGCATAAGTAGTATTCCATGCTATGGATGGACCACATTTGGGGTGTCCTTCTGCCTGCTGATGCACACTTGGCTATTGTGAATACAGCTCCTGTAAGCCTTGCATCCAGTCCAATTCTTTTATGAACAAGAATAATAGAATTATATTATTTCTATTGACAAGAACAATAATAAAATATGATTCTATTATTAGTTCCATAATAGAACCTCTCAGTCCCATCCCAGCAAACTCTGCTCCATGTCCCATTGCCTTGAGGACATCATTTGGACACATCTACACCGGTTTCTGGTAAAGGTGATGGGACTAGTCTGCTGGCTTTTAGACCTATCTTGACTCCACTTTGGGGGCTGGGACTGCTGTCCTCTTGCTACAGCATGACCCTGCACTGGATGGAGTCCAAGCTGGATGGAGGGAGGGGCCTGGGTGATTGGTAGATAGGCAGTCTCAGGGTCTCCTACAAACACCTTAACCAATACCAGAGGACAGACTGCCAAGGGTAGGTGGGTTTCTGATCAGGATCCCAGCTTGGAAGTCTTCCAGGAGGGTATGATATCTACTTGGAAATCTGAAACACTCTATTTTGTTAGGGCAAGAACCTTGTCATCGCTGGAGACTCAGAGCCCCACCATGAGTGCAACAAACATGAGCTGAATGCTCCAATGACCCCTTATTTCACTGTGTATTATTTCAGTTTATCAGAAATTTTGAGTTTATCACAAATTGTTAACATCTTACAAGAAAATTTTAATTGGAGAGAGGATAATCACTCTTATTAAAGGTTCTTGCCATCTACAGAATAGGAAAAAATATTTGGCAACTCTATGTCAGACCAATGCCTGATCTCCATATTCTATAAGTTACTACAAAATATCAATAAAAAAGATAAATCATCCAATTAAGCAATGGGCAAAGGAAATGGACAGACACTTCACTAAAGAGGAAATCTAGGCAGCCAAAAAACACATGTGGACATGCTCACGATCATTAGCTATTAAAGAAGTTCAAATCAAAACAATAATGAGATACCATCTCATCCCAACAAGGTTGGCCATGATCCAAAAAACCCAAAACAACACATGCTGGAGAGACTGTGGGGAGATCGGAACTCTCCTACACTGTTAGTGGGATTGTAAAATGGTGCAACCTCTTTGGAAAGCTATTTGGCGCTACCTTAAAATAGTGGATACAGATATACCATTTGACCCTGTAATTCCACTGCTTGGAATATATCCTACAGAATCAAGGCCATTCACACCAACTGATACATGCACACAAATGTTCATCATCACAGTGCAGTCCACAATAGCAAAAAGATGGAATCAACCCAGATGCCCAACAACAGAAGAACGGATAGGTAAACTATGGTATATATACTCAATGGAACACTATGCAATGATAAAGAACAACGATGATAGCAGGAAATATCTCTACCTTGTTTCAACTGGAGGACATTATGTTGAATACAAACAGTCATAGACAGAAGGATAAATATTGTGTGAGACCCCTATAATAAGAACTTAAAAGCAGACTCATACATAACAGAAAAGACTCTTTGATGGCTACAGAGTGGGGAGGGTGGGAGAGTGAGGAGGGGAGGGTTTAGATTAGATGGTTGTTAGAAATTTGGTTGGTGAAATTGGTGACAGCGCACGTTAGTAAGAAGATCAATCGATATTAACGGGACTTTAACACAATTTGTGTCCTCCTCCCATGTCTACATTGACTTGTGACCAGAAGAACCAGATGGTGCCTGGTCACCACCAGTGATAGTCACAATGGAGCTCACAAAGTTGAGTCTCACTGGCAACACAGGTATCAACAGAGATCTGAGATTGCCACTAAAAGACCACAGTTGATGATCCAGGGACTTTTAGGTTCCCCTGGGAGCATAGCCTCTGGGCCTGATACTGCCCCTGTCCATAAATCATAATGAAGGTCAACTTTTTGGGAAGCAATGAATTGGACTTGGTGATGCTGAGGGACCATATTGTGTGGGCACTTTATGGTTCTAGGCATCTATAGGAGGTCATTGTGTTGACTTCATACTGGAGGAAGGGGAATGGGTGCAGAGGAGAAGACAGGAGACTGTTGGGAAGATAAGACATGTATGGAGCAGAGAGGAAGAGTGTGCTGTCACCATGCAGGGAGAGCAGTGGAAGCTGCATATAGGTCAGCATGCAAATTTACATGGGAATGTATATTTTCATTCAATCATAATAAAAAAAAGTTCCCAGTGTCCATTATATCAGGGAATTTAAAAATTACAGAGTTAATCAATGATACGATACTATTCTGCTTAAAACTTCATAATACAATGATGTAAAATCCATGGGACCAGAGGGAAAACATTTTCCCAAAGAAAATGGAGCAATGGATTTTAAGAACTGTACTTTGAGACACATAATTCTTAAAAATATTGTATGAATTCAAAACTATTCTGTTTCCAACTGACTATGACGCAGGAAAAATATTAACTTTGGTCTGAATTGTATTTATTTTTCATTGTGCTTTAGGTGAAAGTTTGCAGTGCAAATTAGTTTCTGATTCAAAAATGTATACACAGATAGTTTTGTGGCATTGGTTGGAATCCCTGCCACATGTCAGCATTCTCTTCTTTCTACCCAGGGTTACCTGTGGTCATTCCTTCAGTGTTTCTGTCCTGTCTTGCCTTCTCATCTTGACTTTGGGCAGGAGTTGCCCGTTTGCTCTCCTACACTCGATTGAACTAAGAATATGTTCCTCACATGTGCTGCTGCTTGTTTTATGGGCCTATGTAAACCCTGGTGGCTTTGTGGTTAAGTGCTACGGTTGCTGGTCATATAGTCAGCAGTTCGAATCTACTAGGTGCTCCCTGGAAACTCCAGTTCTACTCTGACCTATAGGGTCGCTATGAGTTGGAACTGACTCAGTGGCAGCGGGTTTGGTTTGTTTTCTAATCCTTGGCTGAAAAGCACACTTCAGGAGTGAGTTCAATTCTGAGTTAGCTGGGTATTTGGGGGCCACAGTCTTAGGGGTTCCTGCAGTCCCAGTCAAACCACAGAGTCTGTTTTTTTTGTGTGTGTGAATTTGAATTTTATTCTATTTTTATGTCCTACCATGATTGAAACCTTTTGCTATGGATTTTAAATATTTAAACGGAGTTAATAATTTTGAGGGAGCTTACTTGGTTGTTGTGAGCAGAATTAAAATAGAATAAATGAGGACATATCTCAAAATATAGTAGATGTAATTGTAATTTCATAGGACATACCCTCTCCTACTATTCCAGAAAGAATATAATAGTCATTTGTTCTGGTCACAGCTGGTATATGGATACTCAGGCTCACACACAAATAGCAATTCTTGGGTCACTGAAAGATTACCCAAAACACAAATCAAACTCACTGCCATAGAGTCAATTCTGACTCACAGCAACCCTATAGGACAGAGTGGAACTGCCCCATAGGGTTTCTTGCATAATGTTGATATGCAATGTTGTGTAAATGTTGTCTATGTAATTTTGACAGATGCAGGCTGCCACATCTTTCTCCAGCTTTTCTGTTAGTGATGACCGTTTAACCACAGCACTCCTGGGCGCTCCTCAGTCTTGTAAATTAATCAAAAACTTCTCTGTTGTGAAGTTAATTCTGAGGCAGAGCAACCCCACAGGACAGAGTAGAACTGCCCCATAGAGTTTCCAAGGGGCACCTGGAGGATTTCAACTGCTAACCTTTTGATTAGCAGCCATAGCACTTAATCACTGTGCCATCAGGGTTTCCGTCTTTTAAATAGTTAAGTATTAGTGCACTGTCCCTGGCTTTATTTCAGTCTCCTTCTCAGCGTGTTATCTTTGAGCTTGAAAACGGCCATCTAGACACATGAAAAAGAGAAGTGGTTGTGTGACTTCGACAATTCCATCCTGATGTGGACACTCCTGATGCAAATGGAGTTCCTCTCGCTTTTCAGGAAATAATTATTTGGTGAAGCACTTTAAATATTTTATATTAAAATCTGCTTCATTTCATTTAGGAAACCCTGGTGGTGGTATGGTGGTTAAGAGCTACAGTTGCTAACCAGAAGGTTGGCAGTTCAAATCCACCAGGTGCTCCTTGGGAACTCTGTGGAGGAAATTCTGCTCCGTCCTATCAGGTCACTATGAGTTGGAATTGACTGGAAGGCGGCGGCTTTGTTTTTGGGGGGGGGGTTCTTTTTAGCTCGATAGCCAAACTTTTTATAATCCCGTTGTAAAGAAGTGCGGTGTTTACCTGCTGTTCAGTTAATCAAGAGTGGAGTGGTACGGCAATGAATAGGGTATTTGTCCCGTTTACTTGCCTGCAATTTTGCACAGCAAGAGAGGGCAAAGCAACATTATAGAACAAAGTGTGATCGCGGCAGGAAACAACGTGATTAAATGGAAATCATATCGTTAGATGTTCTCGCAGAGCAGAGTTTAGTTTTGAAGCTGTGCCTTTTGTGTTTTAGGTAATCAAAAGAAAGTTTCATCAACAATTGGTATCATGGGGTACGTGTGCACATGTCCTGGTTCAAAAACTAGAGTGGATCTTCCTGGCACTGAAAAGATAGGATCAGTTTAAGAGTCATTTATGAGATACTTTAAGATGAGACTTTTTAAAATTACAACTTTTTGGAAAGTTGTTTCCAAAAACTGCTCCTAATGATGAGAAACAATGGTAAAATCACGTTATAAAAAGAAAAAGAAGGCATTCCAAAAGATACGACGGCACTTGGCTTGGCTCCAAAAGATACAAGAACTGGAATTGAAAAGTTTGTCATCAAAGTGCCTGAAATTTGCTTCTCTCTTCCCTTTATGTGAAATAGCTCAAATGTCACTATTTTTTATTTTTTTATTTAATATGACTGAGTGAAAATGTACATTCCCGTATAGATTTACATGCCCACCTCTCTGCAGCTTCCACTGCTCTCCCTGCCCGGTTACAGCACACTATTCCTCTCTGCTCCATACATGTCTCATCATCCCAACAGTCTCCTTTTCCCTCCTCTCCATCCACTCTCCTTCCTCCAGCCCGAGGTCAGCAGGATGATATCCTATAGAGTATAGAACCATAAAGTGCATCCAATATATGGTCACTCTGCATCGCCAAGTCCAATCCATTCGTGTCCGAAGAGTGGACCTTCGTTATGATTTACGGGCAAGGGCAGCATCAGGGCCAGGGGCCATGCTCCCAGAGGAAACCCGAAACCGCTGGACCATAAATTGAGGTCTTTTAGTGGAGATTTCAGGATGCACCCCTTTTTATTCTTGTGTTGCCAGTGAGACTCAACTTAGTGAGCTCCATCGTGGCTATCACTGGTGGTGGCCGGGCACCATCCGGTTCTTCCAGTCCCAAGTCGATGTAGGCACCCACTCATGTGGGTCTCTCTGTCTTCTGGGTTGTCCTTACCCCATGTCATTTTGGTCCTCGGTGAGCATCCGTTCCTGCTGAGTTGGGACCATTTGCTGTGCTCTCGGATGGCAGCTTGGCAGCTTTTAAGACCCCAGACGCCACTCACCAATATGGGGTGCAGAGAGCCCTCTTAGCAAATAAGGCCAATTGGCCTTGATTTTGCCTAAGAGCATGGTCCCCTGCCCCCTACCCCAACTACTCTATCCTTGCAATATTGGGTTAAGATGGAAGGAGTACTCAAGTTATGCTGAAGTCCACGTAATGTTGTTCTTGCATCTCATTTATAAAAATGAGGCCTGAGAGAGGGCTGGAAAATGGAATATTGCTTTCTGCCCTGGAAGGATGAGCAAGCTTGTTCTTGGAAAAAGACCCACTGCTATTGAGTAGTTGAGTCCGACACAGTGTCCGTAGAGATCAGAGTAGAACTGCGCTATAAGGTTTCCAGAGAGCGCCTGGTGGATTTGAATCGCAGACCCGTTGGTTAGCAGACGCGACACTTAACCCACTAACGCTGCCAGAGTTTCCCTTGAAAAAGAAGGACGTAGAAAATGACTGCCATTTGAGAATTCCTTTTCCCTTTGACCATACCTTGAATTTGCACAGGTGCTTTAACTCGGTAAGCGGAGTGGAAGGCAAACACACACGCTTCCCCTCACCCCTGCAGAGCTCTCTGTTAGCACAGGCAGAAGGACCCTTGGCAGCAGGCAGCCCAGCCTCCTGCGATTTCCTTGCTTTTGTCAATTTGTCAGTCTGTCCAAGGACTTTGTTTGAACAGAGTTTTGTGTTTAGTGTGTGATTGCATCATATTGCAACTCCCAGTGAAACACATCTTTTCTGTATTTATTTTACATAAAGGCTTTCTAGAAGGCAAAGGGTTTACCCTGTAGGGAGTCAAGTCGCAGAAGAGAAGGCCCGGGGGCTGCACACTGTGTATTCCGAAAATGCCTTCACAAACGCTCTGTGAACCTGAGCCTACAGGAATGCCTGAGCGCCCTGGCGCCTCGCTTGGTTCAGGGGAGCTGGGTTTATTAACTTTGCAGTTTAATGTGGAAAGCCAAGTGCTGGCGAATTCTGCAACAACTCTGCAGCCATGTAAGCGCTGCTGCCTGCCGGCAGGGCCTGCCTCCCTTCCCTGCTGAGCTGAGTGAGTTTGGCATTGGAGTGGAATCCCTGAATGGTGCTGAAGATCCACTTGTACAGCTGCTGGTGGAAGGATCGGGAGGCTGAGTCCATTCAGACTGTCTCAGAAGAAAGGTCTGACCACCCACCGGCAGCAATCAGCGACTGCAGGTCCGGGTAAGCACAGGTCTGCAGCGACACACTTGGGGTGGCTCAGTTGGAGTGTAGTGGAAGACAACTGTGGTGCTTGGCAAGGTGTGAGAAAGGAGAAATGGGAGAAGGACAGAGACACTGTTTGAGTTTCTTGGTCAAGTTGGAGGCAGCCAGTCTGGGTCTTGAATGGAAACTGTTTTTAAATAAAGGTGACTTACCATGTGAATCCGAGAATTGGCTAGACATGAACACTTCAGTCACATTCCATATAAACCAAGACCTCAAAACCAAACTCACTGCCACTGAGTTGATTCTGATTCATAGTAATGCTATAGGACAGAGTAGAACTTTCCCATAGAGTTTCCAAGGAACATCTTGGTGGATTTGAACTGCTGACCTTTTGGTTAGCAGACACAGTGCTTAACATAAAAATTAGTGATGGGAATGAGTCTAGAAGTGATTCCAATAGCAAGATTTTTTAAAACAAATGTAGTAAATTAATGTATAACTTTTAATACTAGATTAGCAGCTACATGTCTGAGGGGCCTGCACTATTAAAACAAGAACTGCTACAAGATGTAGCAGTCTGCTTCTGCGAAGATTCACAGGCTTGGAAATCCTGTGGATCAGTTCCACTCTGTCCCATAGGGTTTCTATGAGTTGGAATCGATTCAACAGCAGTAGGTTAGCTAATGTACAGTTAATGCAATTTTAAGTTACTTTTACATTTTCATTTAGTTTATAATATCTCAGTAAGTTTGACTCCCACTTTCTGGATAAGTTAGTCAACATAAGATTTCGCTAAATTGATTCTTTGCCTTCAATCTATATTGAGCAACGTTATCAGAACTAGTTTTGCTTGGTAAAAATATTGTCTAGAACATGAGAGATAGCATTTCACAATCATTTCCTTTTTGAGAAACTGTAGGACAAATTTCACTTTGATGCCAGCATCTGGACATATTGCTTTGTGGTGGAAAAAAAAAACTTCTTTGCTCTCATTTTACAGGTAGTGTAAAATGTGAAAACAAGAGTGCTTCATTCTGTGGATTCTAGGATGCTCAGAACTAAGTTTCTGTCATCTCTCAAAATTCAGAGGATCCTTAGCCATGGCCTGATTTCATTATTTTTCTGATTTTATTTTCCCTACCTAATTCCTTCCCCTCACTATGTTATCCTTTTGTATTAAATAGAGAGAGAGAGGTATACATATATCTCCATATATATATATATACATATATATTAGATTTATTGTGGTGAAATACATATAACAAAACATGTATCATTGCAACCGTTTTACAATTCAGTAATATTAATTACATTCTCCATGTTGTGAAACCATCACCACTGTCTATTTCCAAAAGTTTTTTGTCACCTCAAACAGAAACTCAGTGCCCCTTAAGCAATAACTTCCCCTTTCCACCAGTCCCTGGTAACTTCTAATCTACTTTCTGTCTGTATGCACTTGACGATTCTAGATACCTCATGTAAGTAAGATCATACAGTGGTTGCCCTTTTGTGTCTGACTTATTTCAGCTTAATCAACGTTTTCAAGGTAGCTGATATGATTGCAAGTATCGGAACATCCTTTCTGTTTGTGACTGAATAATACTCAGTTGTATTTGTGTAACACATGTTGTTCATCCATTAATTGGTTGATCTACACTTGGATTGTTTCCATGTTTTGGCTATTGTGAATCATGTTGCTACGACTGTTAGTGGGTAAGTCCCTGAGTTCCTGCTTTCAAGCCTTTGGGATGTGTATTTAGCTAGCAGCAGAATTGCTGGGTCATGTGGTATTCTATGTTGAACTTTTTGAGAAACCACTCAGCTGTTCTCCACAGCAGCTGCACCGTGTTGTATTCCCACCAAGCAATGGAAGAGAGTTCCAGTTTCTCCATACCCTCAGTAACACATGTTACTTTCTGGTCTTCTAATAACAGCCGGGGTGTGAGAGGATCCCTGTGGTACAGTGGTGAAGTGGCTCAGCTGTGGAACAAAACGTTCGTGGTTTGAATCCACCAGCTGCCCTGGTGGAGAAAGAAGTGGCAATCTGTTTCCATCAAGATGACAGCCTTGGAAATGCAACAGGGGCAGTTCTACTCTGTCTGTGGCTGTGAGTCAGAATCGACTCACTGGCATACAACAACAACACTGGGTGTGAAGTGGAATCTCATTGTGGTTTGGTTTGCACTTCCTAATGAGTAATCATGTTGAGCATCTTTACACGTGCGCATTAGCCACTTGTGTATGGTCCTTGGTGAAAAGTCTGTTCAATATATCTTACATATTCTAAAAAGCTACTTCAAATCCTTGGAGAAACTAAATGAAGACGATGTTCACAAAAATTCTCTCTTAATCTGGTAGTATGTACTCCTTTACATATATGGAAGCTGTATCGTGCCCAGTGAAGACTAACAGTACTAGGTGGTAAGTGGTGAGCTTAACATACCTAAAGACAAATCGCTCATAAACAGAAACCTGAGTTTGGGACAAGTTCCTAAAAACTATTACTATGAGAAAATACAGATTTGGGTTCTGTCCTGGTGCTGTGGATTAAAATGTATCTTCCAAGAATATGTGTTGTAAATCCTAGCCTCAGTACTTGTGGGGGAAACCCTGGTGGTGTAGGGGTTAAGATATACAGCTGCTAACCAAGAGGTCGGCAGTTTGAATCCACCAGGTGCTCCTTGGAAACCTGGTGGCACTGTTCTATTCTGTGCCATAGGGTCATCGTGAGTCAGAATTTACTTGATGGCAACTAACAACAACAAAGCATGTAATAAATAATATCTTTTTAATGAGCACTTTGTCTAGTGCCTGGCTTAGAATAATACACAGCAGATGTGCGATGAATGAATGGAGACACGGGTATGAAGAACTAGGAGTTAAAAACTCTGTTAAAAAGATTGGATCGGACTATAGGATACAGAGTGATGCTGGCAAAGAATGTGCTTGTTGGCTTAAATATAAGCACGAGGCTTTCTGAGCAGCTCCTGCCTGGAGGTGAGATGAGAGGGTGGAGGAGGACAAGAGCTGGTTGAGGTTACAGGAAATACCAGGTGGAAAGTGGGAGTGTGCTGTCCTGGGTGGGGGAGAGCAGCAAGAGTTGCATACTGCTGTGGGTGTGGGGTTTTATATGGCAATTTGACTTGGATTGTGAACTGTCACATAAAGCCCAAGAAAATATCACTATATGTATGTGTGTATATGTATGTATATACATATATACATATAATAAAGCAGAAAAAAATTCTGTTAAGCTTTTGTAGTTATGTGATTTGGATGATGACCGCCTATAAATTCAGAAAATGCTTTAAGAAGTTCCTCAGTGTATAAAATGTTCTAGCAATCTATTTATCACTCTTACCACCAACGTGCAACAACAAAAGAGCCTGAAAGTGTGAGACTCCTTAGAGCGTCCGTACGATTTACTGATACTTTTGGAGGTCAAACTGTTTGTCTCATTGCAAAAGTTCCGTTTGGGCCCCAAATTTGGCCCAGTGTCATCGGTCTGACATTTATCTGAGGCCCATGGGCATACCTTCATCTGTTCTACAACGGAATGCCGATTTCAGCTAGTTGTGCAAACCTGTTGTAAAAGGTGTGCTGTGAGGCCCGAGAGATACAACCATATGTCTTTGTTGTTGTTGTTGAGAATATACACAGCAAAACATATACCAATTGAACAATTTCTACATGTACGATTCAGTGCCACTGTATTCTTCAAGGCGTGAAACTTCTCTCTCCCCTTTTCCTGAGTTGTTCCTCCGTCCGTTAACATAAACCCACAGCACCCTACATTTTCTCTCTAATCTTTTGAGTTGCTGTCGTCAGCTTGATTCCATAATGCTCAGATAGCGTGTTTTCCTACTTAACCTAACCTGCTGTTTGGTTTTAAGAAGATGTCAGAGCATCTTTTTGGTTTAACGTTTTACAGAGTATCTCAGGATAGTAGTTTCAAGGGTTCATCCAGCCTCCAGAAAGTCTGGGGTCCATGAGAACTCAAAATTCTGTTCTGATTTTCCCCTTTTGATCAGGATTCTTAGATCGAAATGTTCTGTAATCATAGTCAGGCACCGTCCAGTCCTTCTGTGGTCTATGACAAAGCAGGCAGTTGCTCACGGCGGCCAGTAGCCACTCATTCTGTTACTTCTTCTGTTCCTGACTCTCCTTTCTCTGTTGTTCTAGGCAAAGACAGACCAAATTTCCTGCCTTAGACGGCTCATAAATACGTGTCTTAATCCCTGGAAAGATAAACTCAGTTTACCAAAGAGTTCTCCTTGGAGTCAGGAGGCTTGAGGTTACTTTTGTTCTTGGTTATACTAGCTGACGTAAGTCAGGTGCTTTGTATACTATTCCTTTTTATTGGTTTTAATTTTCAAATTTTTTAAAAATATGCTTTAACATGGTGAGCAACTTCCATTTTTTAAGGAAGTAGCCTGACTGTAAGTCATATATGTGCATAATCTGGCTATAGATATAAATAAGCTTTGGAAATTCTAACCAGCAAGTGTTCTACTCACATTTCCTTTGAGGTTTCCCATGGAGTTTCAGTCACACTGGTGCCTATTTGAAAAGAAGTGGGGCTTCTGATCAGGTCTCTTCTGAAACTCACTAGGTGGCCAAAGACCAACGGACAACTAAACGGGTATTTTTAGATAAGGGAACAAACATTCTGAGGATTGAGGAAGGGCAAGATTTTTGTTTTTATGATTGAAATTATAGTAACTTCATTAATCAGTTTATTTGGCAAAGGTCTTGTCTCCATTTATAACCTCTGTTTCTTTTTAAAAAAATTACGGTGGTAAAATGTGGTTAGTTGCTATTGAGTCAATTCCAACTCATGGTCTCCCCATGTGTTACAAAGTAGAACTCTGCCCCATCTGGGTTTCTTGGCTATAATTCTAATGGGAACAGAGCCCCAGGACTTTTCTTCAGAGGTACTGCTGGGTGAATTGGAACTGCCAACCAGATTAGCCAGCCAAGTCTAAATTGTTTGTGCCACTTAATGTAAAAGTGAGCATTTTAACCCTTCTAAGTATAAAATTCAGAGCTGCTAAATATATTCCTCACATTGTGCAGGAAACCCTGGTGGCGCAGTGGCTAAGTGCCACATCTGCCAACCAAAAGGTCGGCAGTTCAAATCCACCAGGTGCTCCTTGAAAATTCTATGGGGCAGTTCTACTCCAACACACAGAGTCACTATGAGTCAGCATTGACTCAATGGCAGTGGGATTTTTTTGGTTTGTAGGGATACTGGAAATCTAGGTGGCATGGTGGTTAAGTGCTATGTCTGCTAATCAAATGGTCAGCAGTTTGAACCCACCAGTTACTCCTTGGAAACTCTATGGGGTAGTTCTACTCTGTCTATAGAGTCACTGTGAGCTGGAATTGACTTGATGGCCGTGGTTTGTTTTTCTTTAAATTGGGACACTGAGTAAGAATTGACTTGAAGGCAGTGGGGGAAAAATGTTGCACAACCATCATCACTACCCATTTCCATACCTTTGTCATCATCCCAAACAGAAAGTAAGTTCTCAGAAAACATAAACCTCTTTGACGGCACTTGGCTGGCTACCATCCCCCAGCCCCTGGTAACCACTCACCTACTTTCTGGGCATTTGCCTATTCTAGATATTTTATGTAAGTGGCATCACACAACATTTGTTCTTCTGTGTCCAGCTTCTTTCACTCAACATAATGTTTTTCATAGTTCATCCAGGTGGTAGCTGGTACTAGGACTTTATTTCTCCTCGTGACTGAATAAAATTCCACATGTATATGTACTACGTTTTGTTGACATAGTCATCTGTGGATGGACCTTTGGGTTTTTCAACCCCGTAACAGTTGTTAATACTGCTGCAAGGAACATCCACGTACCAATATCTCCTTGAGACCCTGATTTCAATTCTTTTGGGCATATGCCTACAGGCAGAGTCACCAGGTTATGGGGCAATTTTATGTTGAACATTTTCGGGACTGTGTGGTTTTTAAGGAAGGCAAAATTTTATTTAAGCTTCTCATCAACAAGATGGCTTGTCTTCTTAGTTATACCAACTATTTGGTTATATTCTGACCACTTTTTTTCCTATTTTGTTTTGGACATTTCCCAGCCTCTTCTGTGTCAAATTCTGCTTTCCTTCAAACTGTATTGTGGGATACGTCACATGAGATCCACACGAAAATTTCAGTGTTTCTTCCCTGCTTGGTTTTATTACAAGTGTGTATCTCCTGTCTACAGTGACAGAGATGGAGCTGGTTCCCTTATTTTATTTTCAGTTCTGCAAGGAAAATTTGCCTCAACACGCACATGTAATCAGTCATGCACGGTGAGGCATAATGAGATTCGGGCCGAGCAAGTCAATAGTTTTGCTGTTTTGAGACCCTGGGTGCTAACAGGTCAGAAATCCACCTGTGAGGTAATTAACATTCTATAGGATTGTCAGAAAACAGAGTAAGAAAAGGAGGTCCCACCCTTCCCTAACATGAGAAGTCCTTCAATAGAGGCCTTGTTATCAAATTTGCCTTTCTTTAAGTGAATTCTGCTCCATATAGAATCACTATGAACCACATCTGTGGAGCTCCCTGTCAGCCCTTTTGCAGCCAGCTGCTGAGGCAAGGGTAGCACTCTATTTGAAATTAAGAACAGATTTGAGAGCCCTCTACCTACTGTGAAGTCCTGATGTAGTCACCAAAAACTGAAAATGGAGAACACCACAGCAACAGTTTAAACTGCTAGGATGTTTGCAACAATGGTTTGGTGTCAACTGGGAATCCACAAGAATTGTGTCAGTCAACACTATAATTTGTGAATGTCATCTTTGTCACAACCCCCAAATAGGCACAACCAAAATCAGTAAAAGGAAATCTGTGTTGCAATAAGAATAGTATATGGGTCATCATGGAGTTTTTTTCTAAGTAGGCGAAAAAAAAATTGTGAAAAATGCTGATTCCGTGGGAAAGCGCTTAGAATGTCTGCCATGGGGGAAATGAGCAAGGCATTGTGTGTACTGAACTGAACTGGAAGTGATACTCTGTACGGCTTAAACAGAAAACTTGGGTGGTTACCTGTCGATGGCATCTTGAGGCTGATACAGTGGAGAAGATGAACAACTCTCTGCAGAAAAGTTATTTCAGAACAACGTGCAGGCCTCAACAATGACAAAGCCTGAAGCACAGCCAACTGTTTGACCCTAAATGACCCTGCAGACAAAAGACCGCACCAGAGAAAGCTACTCATTAGGAACTTTCCTTCATGTAAACAGGGCAGAATCTGAGCATCGTCACTCTAGGAGTAAGTGTGTGTGTTGTTTTATAAGAAATACTTGTCGCCTGCTTTATGATGAAAGTGTTTATCACCTTCAGTAGAATTAAGACTTAAGAGCCAGAACTGAAATAGTATCTTAAAACCAGATCAAAAAAATATTCTCAGTGAACTTCAAGTTGAGGAAGACTGCAACCAGTTGGTGGAGAGCGCTATTTAAATATATTCATACGAATTGGACACTACTGACTCTCAAAGGCCAGGAACATTAAGGGACAAAGAGTCTAGTAACGGTGGTGACACTACGACCAAAGGTCGAAAGAATGGTGATACGGTGTGAGGTAAGTCACCACTGTCAGTGAACCATACATGTAAAAATTGCTGAAAGGGCGTATGTTTTGTTGTGTGTATTTTCACCAAAAATTAAAATAAAATTAAAAATAAATAAAAGAAATAGCAACAGATTGCAATTTAGTAGTGCTACCTACACAGGGGGTTAAACAAACAAACAAACAGAAGACATTGCCATTGTGTCCATTATGATACATAGGGACCCTATAGGAGAGAGTAGACCTACCCCATCAGGTTTCCAAGATACTGCTGGTGGATTTAAACTGTTGATCTTTTGGTTAGCTACCATAGATCTTAACCACTCCATCACCAGGGCTCCTACTGGGGCTTACCAAGCTTGTTGCTGTTGAGTTGATTCCAACTTACAGCAATCCTGTAAGAGTAGCACTGCCTCATGGGGTTTCCAAGGAGCACCTGGCAGGTTAGAACCGCCACCCTTTGGGTTAGCAGACATAGCACTTAACCACGACACCACCGGGGTCTCCCCACAGCTGATAACTATATGATAATTCCAATCAGATACCCCCTGTTGGCTTTTGTCTTCCTGTCCCTCCACATTATAATTACTCCAATGTATTTTCAGAGTTTTCAAGTTCTGTGAAAAAGAAAGGTTTTCGGGAAGAATAAGAAGTTAAGATTTTGGTAATATTTGGGGGACCATCTATGAGTAAATAGCCAATTTCTATTTATACATGAAATGGTTACCTACTGCAGACAATATCAACACAGTCAGCGGCTAAACTACTCCGAAAACAGTCTTTACCTAGGAATATCTGTTGACAGTTTAAAGTGAATTTATTTGTAATCTACCCTAAATTTCAGTTAGTTCAGTGAGGTAAAGATTATTTGGTGACTTAGGTGCATATTTTTCTCAGATGTAATTTAGAAAATTCTAACAGAGTCATATGGAGATAAAATTCACATTAAGTATTTACTAATAAGTAATATACTAAACTGTCTAATCGTAGCACTTAAATTTTGTGCATGCATATTTAATAGATATTTTTCTGTTTGCCTTGCTTTCCACTCTGTGACATAAATGGTTCACTTCCAGCTTTCACAGAGAGGGCCTTTTGTGGGTAAGTTCTGTTCGTTTTTTACTCTTAGCAACCCTTTAATGGATTGACACACTGGTGGCATGGTGGGTTAAGTGGTACGTCTGCTAACCAAAAAGTCAGTGGTTCAAATCCACCAGGTGCTCTTTGGAAACTTTAGAGCAATTCTATTTTGACCTCTAAGGTTGCTATGAATCAGACCAGACTGGATGGCAGTGGGTTTGGTTTGGTTTTGGTTTATCCTTTACTGGAATGTCTCAAGTAGCTTGCTTATTTAAAGTTCCACACTAATCATGTGAGTACCCTAAGTTATGCAGACAAGCCACTACTTACTGTTCCATCAAAATACCATTCTCCTTAGCTCCAGAGAGTGGGGACCTCTAATACTCAGTGAATAATTCTTTAGATCGTAGTAAAGGAAAAGAAGTATTTCCTTCTCTAACTACTTCACTCACCAGAATTTTTGGAAGTCTAAAATTATACATAACTACATAAAGATTCATTCCATCATTGATATTGTTGACTTTTCTCCACTCAAATATTGTCATCTACCTGTAGAAGTCGAAATTAAAGAAACTTTGGTGGGGAATTTCAAGTATTTATATTATGTGCAGAAACAAGATCTTTGGCTGTGAAATGAAACCAAACAAATCTCAGAGATGCTGACTTGATTTTGGCTCATAGCGACACTACAGTGGTTAGTTTAAATGAGTAAAAATACTAAACAGTTGAAATTTTGGTAGTACTAGATATAGTTACAGCTTAGGCTGCTAACCCAAAGGATTTGAATCCACCAACTGCTTCTTGCAAACACTGTGGAGCAGATCTACTCTGTCTTATAGGGTGCCTATGAATTGAAACCAACTTAATGTTTTTTTTTTTTTACATATATAGTTACAAGAATAGTATGAGCGCTTTTATTAAATATTTTATTTTTATGCCTTTTTAAAAAAAAAAAACAAAAGAAGAAGAAAGCAGCAAGGGGGGAGTGGGAGCAGTAAAGCAGCTCTACTAATACTAACACAAGACCAGTGTCTTTGTGTACAAACAAGGTAAACACATTTTGACCACTATACAGGAAATTCTTCCAGGTCACAAAAAGACACTGGCCATTTTCTTCCAGGTCACAAAAAGACACTGCCATTTTCTAGGTTTGTGACCCTGGTTTTGCCCATCTACCAAATTGTGTTCTCAGATTTGCATGCATTGCTGAGAAACATGAAGAAAGGAACTGTTTTAAAAGCACAATAGTATTGTAGAACAGGCATCACTCTGAATGAATTCACATGCAAGTAACTTAGAGAGGACCCTCAACAGGCCAGAGAAGGGAGGATTGTCATGCAAATCACCATTTTTTGTGAAGGAGTTTGGAAGTTTTGCTCTCCATTCCATTGTTCCTTGATCTAACTTGTCGATTTTCCATACATGGAAATTATTAGAGCAATACTGTAGTTTTAAATAGACTCAAGAATGCAGAAAAGAGTGTGGATTTGATCATCAATCAAATCCATTTCAATACAACTCAAAAATACTAATAAAATTCCAAGTACGCAAATGTTAACCTTTTCTTACATTTAACTGCAATTATTTACATATTTATACATATTTGTCTGCATAATTAGTTGAGTTGTGAGATATTTTCATTTGTGCATTATTATTTGCAGAATAGTGTACTATGTTGCATCCCAATATTTTCTCCTGTAAATTAGACTTAACTTTGTTAATAATACATCGCACTTGGGCACTTCGCTGCAACCAGCAACAGCTGGCAGTGGCCTTTAACATGCCTGCTATTCAAAATAGTGCAGATCATTAATCACATGGTGCTTACATGTGGGCCATATGTATCTCACCATGAAGATTCTCGTTTCCTCACTCCTCTTTCTTCCCTCTGTATATGCCATATACACACGTGAACACACAAGCATGTACACATATACATGCACACATATACATATACTCGTTCACTGATACATAACCCACACGTGCACACACAGATCATGCACATGCATACATGCTCCCAGTCACACACACATGCACATATGCACACTCACATACATGCACACATTCACACTCAGGCACACACCGTGCAACACTCACCATGTACACACGTACACATGCACTCACAGGCGTACATACATGCACTCCCACACATGTGAACAAGTGCACTCACACATACACACATCATGCACACACTAACATATGGATGCACTCACATACGCATGCACACACACCTATGTTGCACACATGCAGAAAGGACCAGAGCCCCTTCCTCTGGAGCTGGTATGTAGCAGTTTCTTCTGTAAATGCCACAAGATAGTGAAAGTAGAGTGCTACCTCAGCAGTGAATACGAGGCACAAAGACGCAAGAGCCAAAAGTAGCTTCCTGGACTACAGCGTCTATTAACAGGCCACTCTGGGTTGTTTTTGACGAATCCATCTCCACTGCGGAGATATCACGAGGAAAGAACAATATGACCAAGAACCTGGGAGAAGATGGTAGGATTATCCCCAGAAGGCCACGCACCTCCCTTAGAGTACGTCATAGCTGACTGAAGGTCCCTCCCCCGCCGCTGCCCCTCCTTTCCCCTTCTTCCCCTCCTTCTTTAACTCTAGTTCCTTTGCGTGCTTCTCCTCCCTTTTCACTTCTACAGTCCCTCTCCATTTACGTGAAAGCTTTTCTGGGGTTAAATTAGAATTTCCATCCTCAGATTCAACGTCTTGCAACTAACTATGGCAGACGTAGACCAGTTTGGGTGAAGAAACCGAGTTTTAAAAGTCAATAAGCATCGAACTTTCCAAGGATAAAAGTCAATAATGAAAACCATTTCTAAATTGTCCTGTGGCAGAATCGCTGTCTTTCCAGCAGGATCCTTTGATCTTGATGGAGGACTTGAAGGTATTGATCCGGTGCACTTGAATACCTCATAAACATGCTACCAGGAAGTTAAATAACACACACACACACACACACACACACACACACACACACACACACACACACACACACACACACCCACACCCACCCAAGCCGTTCGCCGTGCACATGCGTCTGAGACGACTGCAAGGATAAATCCATGTACGAGGCTAAGCGTTCAGGTGCCTAAGTTGGCTGCAAAAGCGTCCCTAAAGCATCTGTACGTAAGGACACGTGTGTACGTGTGTTTGTGTGTGCCCGCGGTGTATAGCAGCTTCCAGTAATACCATCTGCGGCAGCCTTAGTCACTGGAGAGGAGAGACAAACAGCCGATCCGCCGTGATTCAGTGCTATTAGTGGACTCATTATCTGTCCATGAGTCATTCCAAGCCTCCCGACTTTCCCGCAGTAGGGCAGAACTTTGTGCTGAGGAGACAATAGTAGATAGTGTGTGCGTTTCGCATAGGGCAGACCATTGCTCACGCTGGGGGAAGACTCCCTCTCGTAAGCAGCGACGGGAGCAGCGCAGCCCCCTAGTCCGTCGCAGCGTCTTGAGCTGGGTCAGGGGCCGGGGTCCACGCGGGGCGGGGGCGTCCGGGGCGCGCGCGGAGGCCCGAGGCGGGGCGCAGGGGCCACCCGGGTGCCGTGCGCTCTCCCGCGTCCCCGAGCCCGAGTGGAGCCGGCGCCGCCAGCGAGTGCAGGGATCTCCCCTCGCGGCGCGGCTCACCTTCAGCTCGGCAGAGCGCGCTGCGTCCTCGTGCCACCTCACTCCGAGGTAGGGCCGAGAGGGCGCCGCAGCGCAGGGGCGGGGCGGGTCCCCCAGGGCCCCAGGGACGACATGCGGGGGCTCCGGGCGCGGGAGGGGGCTCCGCAGCCCCAACGCGCTTCGCATACGCTCCGCAATGCTGGGCGCGGGAACTTTGGGCAGCGGGGCGCCGGCGAGGTGTGTTACCGCAGTGGAGGGTGGGGTGCCGGCGACCCGGCGCAGGGATACTCGGCTTTGTACCCTGGGCCCATGAAGCGCAGGCAGAGGAGCCGAGCGCCCCCCAGCCACTAGGAGACAAAGAACATATTGCCCGACTTTAAAGTCAGCGCGCCGGCTAACGAAGGTGGGTGCTGGGCTGCGGACCCAAGCAGCCCTGCGGTTATTGCGGGTGGGCGGAGGAGAGCGATGGGAGCTTGGCTCGACTCAGCCGCTGGCGCCAGTATGCGGGTCTTCCTGCACTCCCCGCCCATCAGCTAGGAGTTTAGGAGTGATTCGCTCTTTAAAGAAGTGGGGCTTCTCCAGGGAAGTTTGGGCAGGGGCTCGGCGGGCAGGGGGCTTGGGCTTGGATGGGTGGGCGGGGCTGGTGATTCCGGAGTGGTGAGCAAACCTCACTAGGTCCGTGTGGATCGAGGGGAGTTATTAATCGCAATTTTGCCCACTGATAGAAAACACTTGGGGGAGGGGAGTGAGGTGGCGGGGGGCACCTCCATTGCCATTCATTGCGTGGGAGAACTAACATAGTTACGGTCATGACGATCAAGTCGCTACAACTGTTTCTTGGAGAAACTTTGAATAAGTTAAAAGTCATCCAAGAGGGGTGGTTAAGACCCGCGGTTTGTGGGGGTAGGTCGTTGAGCAGTGACAATCCGCCGTTGTTTGCTAAAACCAGTGAGCCTGTGCAGTTCGGACTCGGAAAGCCCCGGCCTTTCAACAGAGAAGTGCAGGTCTGTGAGTCGGTATCACGGATTATCCGCGATAATGCGCTCCCGCAGTAGCTAGCATCTTTCGGGGCAGGAGTGCTATGAGTGTGCATCTCACGCACATCTTGCGTTCAGGGGCAGGAGTGGCTCCGGACGTGTAAAGACCAGCAGCCTCGGCCCTCCGCTGAAATCTGTGCATTCTGTGCCTTATTTAATCCAGATGCACAGAAAGCCATTTGCTGCTTTTTTGTTAGTTTACATTTTCTGAAAAGGCGACTGGTGTAACCTGTGGAATTTGAAATGCAAATAAAAGCCTGTGGGAGTTGAGGCAGAACAAATCGGCATTTATAAAGTGAAAAAGACTTAATGTCTTTGAAATCATTGCAGGGGGGAAAAACTGGAGGTGGAGTGAGGAGGGATTTTCAAGCGAGTGGATTGTGACGTCAAGTCTTTTTGGAAAAGACGTTATTTTTAAGGTCTGAGACGCGGCTCTGCCGAGTGTTTACAGGAAAAACAGATTACAAGATTAACATCTGTTAACACCACCGTTTATCTCTAGCCCAAAATAGGTCAGTCTTTCTTAAGGAAGCTCCATTGCCAGAGCATGATTAAATAATGAAATTAAAATAATGAGTTCATGTATTAGTGACGGGCATTTGTGATCATTTGCCTCATGAGAAACATTTTTTTTTGTGACCTCGACATCACGGAAGGTCACAGTCGTTTTTAGGGGCTGAGAAAAACTGTTCCCCCCTATGTCCAATCTCCAAGTGCCCCTGCTGTTTCTCCGAGCTCCTCACCACCCCCACTTCGGTTTCTAATTTCTCTTTTCATTCATGGTGCGAGTATAAAATATATTTAAATGGGTATCGTCTGACGCCCCTCTTGTTAAAGAAGGCAAACTCTGGTCGTCGCGCAGATGGCTAACTTTCAGAGCTCGGCTGTTGTTTTACCAATTAAAAGGGAACGGTTGAAGAAAAAAAAAAAGAAACAGCCTTTGCAAAGTCTCCCTGCGCTGCGTCTCACGGCCCCTGGGTGTGAGTGACGGTCTTGCTGGCCAATCCGCAGCTGCGCCCTCCATCTCGGAGGTAATTTGGGTTGCGCGTGTGTGTGTGTCTGTGCGTGTGTGTTTATGTGCGTGTGTGCGCGCCCGTGTGTGTGTGTGTGTGTGCACGCGCGCGCGCTCGCCCTCGCGAGCGCGGCTGCGCCCAGGCAGCTCCACACTGTTGAATTCACTCAGCCCGCAATCCGCAGGCTTCGGGATCGACATGGATATGTGGCGTAGATGTGGACCTGCTTTTACTCTTCCCTCCGTGTAGATGGGCGAGCTGCCGGACAAATGGAGCCCCTGTCGCCCTGTGAGCGTCCTCCTGGGAAGAACTGGCACGGAGGCGCTTCCACATTCAAGCCGAAACCTGCAGAAGGGGAAGCCGAGAGGAGGGATGTGATTATGTTTCACAGCAGAGGGAACTGAGATGTGAGACTCCATCCATTTCCACGCCCACCTGGCTGGCACGCCTCCCCATTGGGGATTCGGGGGATGGGGTGCGCTGTCCTGCGCAGCCAGGTGGCTAGGGCCGAAGATTAGCTTTTGAACGGTCTGTGTTCTGGATGTGAACTTCGCAGGACAGCGCGAGACCATGGCTCTTCAAAGTTCAGATATTTTACCATGGGAAGTGGACGGTCCGTCCATGGCACATTCTAGAATGTAAAATATTCCCGGGCAGTTACTAAGAAAGTTCTGCTGTCCTGGCAATGTCCCATTGCCGTTTTGGCAATGCCCACCCCGCACGACGGTCCAGCTCACAGCTCTGCGCTGGCGTCCTGGGCACCTATTTGGCTCCGAATATGGCCCATCTGATGGCGGCTTGTGTGCGCGGGGTCTGGGAGGGCGCGGAGCCGATCCGCAGCTTCGTGCGTTCTTCCCTAGCATCAGGAAGGTCGTGTGTCCTGAGGGGCGGGAGGGGGTGCCCGCTCTGTTGTGGGTTTTGTTCTTTGCCCTGGAAGTGGTGATGCAATGGGCGAGTTACGGACCAGCGTGTCTTCAGTTAAAGCCCGGGGACCCCTGAGGGGTCGGTGGACCCTTGGGGTTCTGTCTTTCCCAGGACGTAACCTAACTAAGCGGTAACGCATCCGCGCCAGTGCATAGCCCTGCGCTCCTACTTACCCCTCCAAACCCGACGTGGGTTCGACTCTGACGTCCACCTTCTGCTCCCAGACTGTGTTGAGCTCTCGGAGGCGACAGTGGGCAGCCACGGGAAGGTGTCGCTCTATTAAATCGCCCTGTTTTCGGAGACGGAGAGCACTGGAGTGGGTGGACCATGAGATGAGTGATTTGGGGCGAGGGGCCCGGGTCGGGGGGATGTACCTGCCCTCCCCATCTTGTTGTCCTCGCCCACTCCTCCTCCTTTCAGGAGCTCCCACCTCTGGGCACCGTATCTTCGGACCCGCCCCTGGCGCCCCCCGGGCCAACCCCCACGTCCTTCCCCAAGGCCTGGGCCAGCCCCGCCCCTTCTGTGGCTCCTCCCCCTCCCCGTCTCCACGCTCCTCCCTCCCTCTTTCCCTGCCCGGCCCCTCCCCGGGCGGCTGCGAAAGCTTGTTGCTGGCTGGTGGGGGGCGGGCCTTGGAAGGGGCGGGGGCGGATCCACAGGGCCGCGCAGTTGTGGCCCCTCCCCGCCCCCGCCCCGCCCCGCCCGTGGAGGGGGGACGTCATTCGGCCGGCCTGAAACCCTAGAAGTGAAAGGGACGAGGAGCCCGCACCGCCAACTTCGCGGTAACAAAGGCGGGGTCTGTGCGGGGCGGGGGGGAGGGTGGGGGAGGGAAGAGGTAGGGGGCTCGGGCGTGGGGTGCGGCGTGGACTCGGCCCGGGTGGCGGAGGCAGGTAATCGTTTTCTATTTTAAACTTCACTTTGTTCCGGTGGAGCTGGGGGTGCAAGAGGCGTGGCCGGTCACTTACAAGGGTTTACACACCTGATGGGGGCCAGCCCCGGCCCCCCTCTCCGGCACCAGGCAGGGGTCCTTGTCCTGCTGGTCAGCTCCCAAACCTCGCCTCCAGCGAGGCCAGCTGCAGTGTGGGTGCCCGTCGAAACCAGATGTGTTTCTGGGCGTGGGGCAGAGCCCTCGGTGCGTAACAAAGGCCGGGATGTGCGGGGACCCTCCGCGGCCCTCACCGCGCTGCCCTAGGCGCCGGCAGGCTCGGCATAAAGCCCACCCTGAGGGTACCGCGCGCAGGGAGTGAACTTTGTTCAAGACGAGGATCCAGTGACTGCTTGTCCCCTTGCTTCTGCCATTCCGTCTCCAGTGCTGATTAGAGACGATTGAAAAATTGATAGATGTGTGTTCACCATATGGCTGTGTAATAAATGCTATTAAAATATTGGCTGGAGAAGAAGCAACGGTAGCATTCCTCCAGCACAAGCTTTTCCAGAATAATTTTTAAAACTCTCCCGTTAAGATGTTCAGGTATTTTGACCGATCTGAGGTCCCAGGCTTTGGCAAAACCGGATAGAAGACTGCTCCGCTGTATTTTTAAAAACAAAAACTCACTTTATCGTGGGTTTGTTCCTGCTTCATTTTATTTTGCATTCTTTGATTGCGGCGTCAAAACAGCTGTATTGTTTATCTTTGCACATCCTGGGTAGATTTTAATATACCTCACTTGGAAATAAGAGAGTTGGCCCCCTTTTAGTAAAATTGAGGGCTGAAGTCGAGGAGGGGCCCCACCTGTGGTGCCTCGGTGAGAGTTGGGTTACTCCTGGAAGGAAGACATCTTTGGTTTCACAGAGGTAACCACCCTGGCCATCTTGAACAGGCCTTGTAATAAAATAAGCTCTCTGCATCTGGCTAGATGTAAGAATCCCTTGTGTGTTGGTTATTAGAATTTTGTTGTGTTAAAATACTTAGAAGCGTATCATGGCCAATGTTTTTCTTAGTATATTGCTAGCACTTTGTTTTCTTAAATTTGCTAATGTGAATGAATATGCCGAAGCTGTCAGAGCATATTAACATTCTAAAAAAATAGTAATCACCGGGGATCTGTAATGAGGCCAACGAAGAGGAACAGTCTGCCTTTCTAAAACTAAACAACTCCAAAGTAGCCTATTAGGTGTGTGTAGTACTGAGCAATGGATAGAGAGCAGCTTATTTTAATTTCTGAAGGCTTTTGTTCATCAGAGTAATCTTTCAGTGGGAGAACAAGAAGCTTAACTTTGGCACCCTACCCCCCCAAAAAGTAAAACAGCAACCCAAGCCCATTGCCGGTCAGCCCATTCCTACTCATAGTAAGCCTATAGGACCGGGTAGAACTGCCTGGCAGAGTTTCCAGAGCTGTAATTCTTATGGAAGTAGACTGACACAGCTTTCTCCCAAGGAGTGGCTGGTGGGTTCAAACTGCCAAAAATGCCAATCATTTGGTTGGCAGCTGAGCACTTAACCACCGTACCACCAGGGCTTCTTAACTTTGTGGTCCTTAACTGGTTTGCATTTAGATCATCAGTGTTAATCTCCTCATTCTTTGTAAATGACCTTTCAGGTTGGCTGGCCTACTCATTTTGAGCTTTTCTGGGGCTCTCCAATCCTGTGTTTGTAACTTTATAAGGTGTTGTCCAGACACCCAGATTGAGTGACTTGAGGGAGAGAGCTGCTTTTGGAAAACAGACCACAATGTTAAAAGCACTTTGTGTTCCCACTTCCATAAATTAAACTTGAACTTTGTTTACTTGTTCCAACATGGACATCTTTTGAGTTTCAAAAGGAAGGCATTTGATGCCCAGAGCTTCACCAATAGTTAAGAAAGAAATGGAGTCTTCTTTCCAGAATACTTTGAAATGAAGTGGACTCTAACAGATGGTTTCGAGCCTTACCAAGTAGGGCCAATGAACTATGTGACCTAAGAATGTAGTAGACTTTAGTCACGGATTGTTCTGGAAAAACCAGCACTCAATTTATTGGATTGTTGTGGATTTCTGTTTATTCATTTTCCAGGATACCTATGGGTCTTGTTCATAATTCACCAGAAGGAATCTTTTAGAAAGAATTTTGTGGGAGTGGCTGAGAGCTGACTAGAGGTTGTGTTTAGAGTTTCAACTGCATTATACCTTAATGCCACAGAAATAGGAAACTGAAATATAAGCTGATTATGTTCGGCAGGAAGGAGCTTGTTTGAACGTGTGCAACTCCCCTTTTTATAATTTGCTTGTTTGAGTTTTTAAGACTTTATGCTATTTTGTTTTTTATTCCACTTTAAAGGAGAAAATGGTATGTGTTCATTAACTGAAAGTGGAGTTTTGCTTATCAGGTAATTAGATTTCTAACTGAATAAAGCATGACTATGAAAGTTGCAGAGGAAAAAAATTCCTCTTTGGTTTTTGGTGGCCAAATTTATTTGGAGACCTCTGAACTTGCTCTGTGATTGACATGAATTTGGACATTAAGTAATATAACTAATGGAAGGAAGGAGGAGGGAAGAAGTTCAATTTATTTGATTCAGTGTCTACATTATACTTGTTTGGACTTGGAAGTAACATTACTTTTTCAAAAGCAGACATCTTACATGTTATGAATGTTTATATATTTCAGGGCTTGGATAAAACTGTGATGAGACATTCAGTTCTTTCAAAAATACATCTCTTCGCTGCCCCTAATGTCTCCTCCTCAAAAGTCCTAGAATTTTAGGTAGCTCCATTTTTCTTCCTGATTGTGGTCTCAGGAACCCTGGAGAGTCTGCCCTGAGTCTCACTGCCACATGTGACTCTGCTGTGTGTATGTTGTTGCCTAACTGACATCCGGTGAACAGACAGAGCTTCCGTTGGCTTGCTCACTGTTGGATACTGCTTTTGACCTTCCTTTCAGGAATCGTGGATGCCTTAGCAGGAAGAATTAATTTCAAGACTGTGTTTATTTCTCAGCATCTTGAGAAGGATCCTTACTCTTTGGTTCGGAAACTGCATTTGGTCTGGGTTTGCATTTGTCTGGTGACTTGCCTCTGTTGTGTGTTCAGTTAGGATATGGATTTGCTCCAGCAAGATGGTAATGGGAATCCTCTTCTGGCTGTGGTGTGGAGATGAGTCGTCACTTACAGAGTCTAGATGGTAAATGAAAATGAAAATGAAGACGTCTGGGGAGAATATTTGGCTGTCGTTGGATTGTTGCAGACGTTGTTGGGGAGTTTCATTTGTCTTTGAGCTTGTTGGGGGGATGAACCAGTGCATATGGCCATGACCCCTTTCTTCCTCCTCTCCAGACTCTAATGTTTCTTACCCCCTGACCTTTGCACCCCAGTGGCCCAAAGTCTATTGGCAGTAGCCCATTTGAAGGGCTTGAATATGTGCAGGCCCACAGAAGGAGCAGCACTTTCCAAATCCCAGGCTGGGCCTCCGTTGTGTCAGCTCCCAGGAACCAGTGACCAGTGGGGGTAGGGAGGCATGCTGACGTTGACAGAGGGGGTGACCTCTGCCCTCAGCAAGTTAAGGTTACTAACTCCACTTCTCCCACCAGAGAGAGAAGGGGGTGGTTGAGGACTGTGATTTATTGGGGTGGAGGGGATCTTTTTATCAGTGGGCCCTAGCTAAGGATATCTTAACAGTCTCAGGAATATGGGCAAGTTGGCAGGCATGAGGCATTGCATCCAGTGTTAATCCCTGTGAGGAATTTATTAACAAAGTGAACCTTATAGGAAGAGTAGAGTCAATGTTTACTATGAATCGAACATATCTCACGTGTTTGAAAAACTGTCTTAAAATCTCCTTGGAAAGAAGGCTGTTTGGGGGTGTGGCTTAAATTCTACATTGATAGAGGGGCCATAGATGCAACTCTTGTGTTTTAAATCTCTGCAGATTTACAGTAAGTATATATTTTGGAGGAACTGGTGGAAACAGCAGTGGCAACTGTTATTTTGTGTGTTCTTTATCCCTCATCAGGCTGCGTGTCTCAACAGCTGAACCCTGTCTTTTCAAAGTGAGAGCTGTCGTATTTATGCCCAGAAGAAAATGTTTTCCAGTGTCATACATTCAGATTGTAAAGGAGTATGCTTTTATGGCTCTCAACATTCCTTAAAAGTAGTTAAAAAAGAAGAAAAAAAATCTGGCATTTTCACTTCGAATGGTACTGAAAATTACAAAGCGTGAGTAATTATGAATGCTACTGTTTTCAAAAGCAAACATATAAATATATATAACGAGTAGAACAATCCCCGGGAGAATGTCAAAAAGCAAATTCTTTAAAAACCAATTGCATCAGGTTTAGATAAATTATACTTTAGGTGTTCTTTTCTTTCTCTTCCTGTGTTTTTTGGGGTCAGAATTGAATCAAGCCATTGATGTTCTCAGAAATTATGTTGAGATATATATCACATGTGACTGTGAAATTCAGATGGTTCCTTCACTGACTGAATGGTGAAAATAGGGTGAGAGATGAGTATGTTTTGTCTTTCTCAAGACAGAATTAATCTGGTGTTTTATTCCTTCACAAACAGGTAGACGTGTCTCTCACGGTTTTGTGTACCACAGGGAATTGCTGATGTCAGCTCAGCCTCCTGGATACAGCTGTCCTGTTTTTTTTTTCTCATTTAGAAGATGGTGTGCTTAGACGAACATGTGGTGTCGGCTTTCAGGACAACTTAAAGGAGTACTTTTGAAAATCAAGGCTCTCTGTTAAAATTTGGTCATTTGTCCTTTGGTGTCAGGATTTCCATTTTTTTCAGCAGGATTCTTTTTTTTTTTTTTTTAAACACTTAAAAAAGCCCACTAATCTGCCCTTCTTACCATGTGAAAGTCAGAGACATTTGTTTAGGAATTTTTGTTCTTTGTTTCAGAAAGGGCAACATGTGTGTGTCTCTGCCATCTGGTACTATTTAACCTATATTGCATGAGCTGACTAGGAACTGTGTTTAGGCAATGATTTATTTCAGCATTGGAGAATGTTCTTTGAAATTTAGTACAGTAAACGATGCCTTGAACGCTGTGCAGGCAAGCTGTTTGTGGCTTTAGCAGTTTGTTGTTCAGTTGGTATTTTTAAGGGCAGTAAGCCAGTTGCACTTTTTTTTTCTAAATAATTTTTGTGGGAAATAGTTTGACATTAAAAATTGAGGAATTGCGTGATTCAGGAAAACATTATGGGACCGAATGTGGGTAGTAAAAACTTCTGCAGGTTCCAAATAGGGTAGGACTGGGTTGACCAAAAAGAATTATTCACTGTCTCTAGTTATTCCTGTGGTTTTAATCATGATCTACAAAGTTCTTTTTTTTTTCTTTCTGTTAAAAACTGAGTTTTTTTTTTTTTTACTGGATGGATGCATCATCAAACAGATGGACATTCCTATCTCATAGTTTTCCAATACCCTTGTGGTGCTACTCTGGAAGAGAACTGTGATGTTTTGATTTAAGGATTTTTTTTGTATAGGGTCGCTATGAGTCAGCACTGACAGGACAGTACTGTTTTTTTTTTTTTTTTTTGGTTTGTTTAAACAAGCTGGTTTTGAATTTTTTGGACAGACCTGTGTTTAATTTACAAGGCTAGCATCTTAGGCCATGGCCCTGGCATTTATTAGTGTCGGTCATTGTGAATGGGGTTTTCGTCCATTCTCAACGTCCTGTGTGGCTGTGGGGTCAGCCCTCTCTGAGGTAATGTTTCTAGATGCCTCTCTCTGGTTGTATCATTAGCTATAATCATACTGTTTTTCTTGTTTTAAGAAAAGAAGTAAACAAATTTATACTCATTCATGTGCATGCCTCCAAAGAAAAGCCTTTCTCCTAGAATTTCAGCATGAAAGTGAACGTGTCTTCCATATTGCATTAATTTAGATTGACATTATCAGTGACGTGAGGAGAACATTTTTATGGCACTTTGAGAAAATATCATCATTCAGATTGATAATCATATTCCCAGCAGATTTAGATTAATCATATCAAAGCTTTCCGCGTCTTTAGCATGACCATTAGCATAATGATGATAATTTGTCCCCTTTGAGTAACACCAGGCATCATTTAAATTAGTGTTATTGTGATGAGTACAGTATGCCCCAGGTGTTAAAGTGGCTTCCTTATTTCAAAAGTAGTTTCCTGTTTTTTGAAATAAGATATGAAGAAGAGGATTACATTTCTAGAAATGGCTTGAAAAACATAACTGTTAGTAAATTTCTAACAGGCCTATGAAACTACTTGCTGTAACGATGTAAACTTGGGGACAATTCTGTGTGGAATCCGGGGGGGATTAGAGGTTTAGTGGGAGGATTAAAATTAGCCTCTGTAAACTACCCTGGTGACAGAAAGGCAGAATCTGTTAATGATTTTACTGGAAAATTGGCTTATCAGTTATTTTCTAGGTTGATTAAAGATTATGGCTTGCTCGGAAATTTAGAAAGTCAGTTTTCCTAAAATCTCCGTATTTTTAAGCATCTTACTGGTTAAAAAAAAATAAGAACTTACTGCTGTTGGAATTTAGGATTTTGTATGCATGGGGAAGACTGTTTATAATCCATTTTTATTGTTTAGCTGTAAATGTGTATGAAGGTGGCAGTTGAGAGTTTTTTTTTAATACTGGTATTAAACTAGGTCTTCCAACTGTCCAGGGGAATATTAGACCATTTTGGAAAGCACATTAAACGTTTTGGGCCACAAAGGCACCATTTAGATGTGCAGAGTTGGTGGTTTAACCAAAATAAGTGTCTTCTTACTCAGAAGGAAGGTTGATGGGCTCATTAGCCCAGAGTATTTACTTTTTCTCAATTAGGAGTGTTACGTTGGTTTGATATAATGCTCCTGGAAAAAAGTGTTTACTTTCACAGTGATTTATGTTTCCTTGTAAATTTACATTATTTCTATGTGGACTTATTTTAAAGAAGGTTCACAGCGAGAATCTGATTACGTTATGACTGGCAGGAACTCTAGGTGACTGTGAGGTGAATCCTGATGCTTTCCAGATACTGAATTGTGAAAAGTTCTGGTAATAAGAGCGGAGCCACCGAGGTGGAAGAGCTCAACGCAGGCTTTTGCACACCGCGCGGAGTCTTCCTTACGGTATGCGGTGCTGAATGCACCGGGGAAGGTGGGATTCCACTTCTTCGGTGGTTTCGAGAAGAACTCCGTCATGCCAATCTGGAGAATGGTCAGTTATTTAGGAGAGCGGGCTGTTACTTCAAGGAGGAGAAAAAGGCTGACCACGTTTTACCCTCTCTCAAAAGGGGTGTCAGGTTAGGGTGAGAACTGGACCTGTCACTGCGCTGCCCACTGTCGAACTGCGGAGCCTGGCCTGGGGAAAGTCAGAAAGGACACTCCACAAAGTCCAGACAGATGTTTTTGCCCTGACTCCCAGCCTGTGGGTACCAGAGTGGAGATTTTCTTGGGAAACCCAGTGGAACTGTCAAGACAAACGTCAACTTTTATAAGAAAGTAAATGATCAGCATGTGTGATAAGAAGTCCCCGGAGAAAAAAGCCACCCAGAAATCTTCGAGGACGCAGGGAAGTCCGGAACAATTTTGAGAGCAGCCTCTCAACATAATCATCTCATCTCAGCCACAGAGGACTCCTTGCAGGTGGGGGTGGGGGTGAGAGTGGAAGTAGGGGAGGGGTGGGAGTAAGGGTAGCGTGGGGTGGGGATGGAGTGGGGTGGAGGATAGCTAGCCCCCCTGACTTGAGTCAATTCCTCCGGTGGATGAAGTCCTTGGTTGTGGTGATCAGAGGGCAGCTGGCTTTGGGAGGAGGCTGCGCACAGGGCTGGGTCAGAGGGGCCTCAAAAGGGAGAGAGGCCCAAGAGTTGCGGACGCTTTTGTGAGCAGCGTCTTTGGTGCAGGCAGATGAGGTAGCAGCTAAGAAAAGCAGTTGGGGAGATGAGCAAGCCCTGCGAGATTTGTCCCTGAAAGTAATCAGGAGCGGTGACAGAACCACCTTGACGGCACAACCCCAGCGGACTGCTGGTGTGCATCTTGTCTGTTCCTCGTTGCTGTACGGATGCTGACAGATTGTTAACTCACGCATGGACCAGGCTCCAGTTTCCTTTGCCTGCTCTAGTTAAATTGGGAGCTAGGCCAGGGCACAGTGAGGTTGTTTTTTTTTAAATTGTGCAAGAGCCATTTAGGAAACTTAGCTCCCCTGCATTTTCAGTGTGAGCAGAGACAGCCAGCATTCTAGGTTTTCTCTTCAGGGGAGGAAGAAGTAAATTAAGACCCACATATAGAATGTGTTTTCCCTTTTCTGAAGAAGATTCTGCCAGCTGCTTTTTCATTTACCTAAACCTGTATTCCAGGTCATTTGGCCCTCTCTCTAGAAGTTTCTGAAAATATGTTATAACTGATATAAACTGAGAATTGCAAAGACTGTTGTAATCAGTTTATGAATTTATAGACCTAATGCCAGATGCCCCCCCCCCCCCCCCCGTGAGAGTCTTTCTGGGCTTGTTTGTGTATCTGGGATGGAAATACTGTTTGTATGTTGGCAGTAACAGTTTGCTTGTTTATACCCCATCTCATTCTGCCAAGGTCATGAGATACAGTTTAGGTCACATGTTAAATATGTATTGCAGAATACCAATAAAAAGAAGGATCTAGAATAACAGGTCATGATAAGGGGAAATATAAAATCATGTTCGCAGGTTATTGGATGCAGTCTGGTTGGTATATTTGAAGTCTAGTAACAAAAAAAATAAGCGAAATGTGCCTTTTTGGTGTTGAAATTACTGTAAGGACAAACACAGCAGTTCTCCAATAAAATGAAGCTTTAAAAAAAGAATTAACTATTTCAAGTAGTATGAAAAAACTTTGATCTTTCTATAGGGTATGTATTTTTTATATTGATGGTGCCTTCAGTAGCATTCGTCAGGCAAATGCTGCCGTGACTTTGGAAAGGTTTCTTCTTTGATACAAAGGGCTAAAGGCCAAAGACCAAAATTCAGGGCATGGAAAGATATTTTTTGTTACTATGACGGTGTGATCCCAATATATGCATGTTAGTGCCTCTGTGTATCAGTGAGGGTATTGGACTTTGTTGCTTCCTGTTAGGTCGGTAGAAGTAGTTTAATTTTTGTTACGAGTGACTTAGTAGGAAACCCTGGGGCATAGTGGTTAAGTGCTATGTCTGCTGACCAAAAGGTGAGAAGTTCAAATCCGCCAGGTGCTCCTTGGAAACTCTGTGGGGCAGTTCTACTCTGACCTCTAGGGTGGATGTGAATCGGACCTGACTTGACGACAGTGGGTTGGGTTAATGACTTATAGACTTGAATCAAATATAGTAGATGTCTAAATGACCAGTCCCCCAGATAGACAGCTCAGTGACTGCTTTGTTAAGGCTCATGTCCTTGTGGCAAACACTTTATCAAGTCTTGCTGTGAACAGGAGTTTTTCTAAGTTCCATATGTATATTATTTAATATTCATAAGAGTCTTTGTAACCCGGGGTATGTCTGAGTCCATTGTTGAGGCTATTGTGTCCGTCCATCTCATTGAGAGATTCCAGTATTTTAGTCAGTCTTTTGCTTTACTGAATATATTGCCTTGCTCTAGGGCCTGGTCGTTACTGACGACGTGTCCAAAGTAAGCAGGACAAAGTCTTGTCATCCTCACTTCTAAAGGACATTCAGGTTGTATTTCTTTTAAGACTGATTTGTTCATTCTTCTGGCAGTCTGTGATGTATCTAATATTCTTTCCCAACACCACAGTTCAAGTACATTACTACTTCTTTTTAATTTAATTTTGTTTATTTTGTGATTGCTGTTGAGAACACGCACAGCAAAACATATACCACTTCAATAGTTTTTACGTGGACAATTCACTGACGTTGATTAGGTTGAGTTGTGCAACTGCTCCAATCCTCTTTTTCTGATTTATTGCTCTGTTAACATAAACTAATTGGCTGCAAGGTTCCTATCCAGTCTTTCCAGTTGCTGTTTTCAGTTTGATCCTCTATGGATGATTTTTAAAAGTACATAATACTCAAAACAGGCATTGTTTACTAGTTAAGCTAAACTGTTACTTGGTTTGAAGACTTTAGGGAATCTTTTTGGTTTTAAAGTTTTAAAGATTATCTCAGGGCAGTAGTTTCAGGAGTTTATCCAGCCTTTTATGGCTCCAAGTCTATGAGAATTTGAGATTCTGTTCTGCCTTTTTCTCCTTTTGATTAGGATGTTCTATGGAATCTTTGATCAAAATGTTTAGCAATGGTAGCCGGGTACCCTCCAGTGTTGGTCTCATGGCAAAGGAGACAGTTATTCATGGACACAATTAGCCACACATTCCATATCCTGGTCCTTTTCCTGACTCCGTTTCTCTGTTGCTCCAGGTGAACAGAGAGCAATTGTTGTGCATTGGATGGTTGCTTGCAAGCTTTTAAGACCTCAGGCACCACACATCAAATTAGGTGGTAGAACAGAGGCACTAAACGTGTTTTAGGTAAGTTAACTAGGATGTCCCATGAAACCATGACCCTAAACTTCAAACCAGAGCTCATAAGGTTTTGATTACACATAATTAGCCTCAGCAGCTACGCTTTCTTTTTTTTGTCATCGTCGTAAATTTATCCATCACATAAATTTCGTCAGTTCAGGTTTTCGGAAGTGTACACCTTATTGAGAGTGATTACAGTAGTTGACTGTGCAACCCTACCCTTAATGTGATATTTCCATCACAGTTAATCACCCCTTCTCCCTCTCTCTTCCATTCCTGGTAACTGTTAATAAACTTTTTTCTTCTCTGTGTGTATCTTTTCTGGTCTTATGTAAATGAGGCCATGTTATATCTGTCCTTTAATGATTGACTTATTTCACTCAGCGTATGTCTTCCGTCTCTTTGCATCTATCTAGTCAAAGTTGTACCTTTTCACCATGTTTACTTATTCTGTATGCTGAGAAAATAATCTGAGAAGCTGGACTACATGAAGAATGGGGCATCCGGATTGGAGGAAAATTCATCAACAACCTGTGATACGCAGATGGCACAGCCTTGCTTACTGAGACTGGAGGACTTGAGGCGTTTACCGATGACTGTCCAGGAGTAACCTGCTGGCACAGCGGTTGACTGCTACGGCTGCCAACCAAAAGGTTGGCAGTTTGAGTCTGCCAGGTGCTCCTTGGGAACTTGGTGGGGGAGTTCTACTCTGTCCTGTAGGGTTGCTATGAGTCAGAATTGATTTGACAGCATTTGAGTATAGCCTTCAGTATGGATTACACCCCACCATGGAAACAAAAACCCTCACAACTAGACCAATAAGCAGTATTATGATAAACAGAGAAAATACTGACATTGCCAAGGATTTCATTTCACTTGGGGTCATAATCAACAGCCATGGAAGCAGCAGTCAGGGAATCAAATGATGCGTCACGTGGAACCGTTCTGCAAAAGACTTCTTTAAAGTGTTATAAAGCAAAAATGTCACTTAGAAGGCTAAGGTGCCCTCTAAAACCTAAGCCGTGGTATTTTCAGTCATCTCGTATAAATGTGAACACTGCCCTGAAGAACTGACACCTTTGAATTACAGTGCTGACAAAGAAGCTTGCCTGTACCAGGGAGTGCCCGGAGGAAGAACAAGTCTGCTGTGGAAGATGCACACCGGAAAGGCTCCTTCGCAGGGAAGATGTTGAGAGTTCATCTCACGTGTTTTGGACATGTTATCAGGCAGGACCAGTCCCTGGAGAAGGGCATCATGCTTGGTAAAGGAGAAGGCAGTGAGAGAGGAAAGCCCTCAATGAGACGGGCTGACCAGTGGGCTCACAGTGGTTGTGAGGACGGTGCAGGAGCAGGGCATGTTTGGTTCTGTTGTCCGTAAGGTCTCTGTGAGTTGGTACCAGATTGACGGAACTGATCAACAGAAACAACCAACTCTTCATTTCTCTTGCTGGCTGAGTAATAGTCCATTGTACAGGTACTGTCCAATTATAAACAGGTTCTTTTCTGACAATTTCATGGTAAATTGGTTCTGACATAAGTCAGATACTGTCCTTTGTCTTTTTTAGCTTTCACTATTATTGCTGTCTGTTTTCCGTTCTCTATAAATCCAATCTTTATTTGTCATTGAGGAGCTGGTAATGTGAAATATAAACTTACAGATATGTTGAGACTTCGTAGCACTTACTACTAATGATAAGGTGTACACGCACACACACTCACACACGGAGAGAGAGAGAAAATCACGAGACTGTCATAAATACACATTGTCATAACTAGAATATGTTGTAAATCAGGGACTGCTTACATGCATACAAACATTTTGTATGTCCACTCATCTGCTGAAGAGCATTTAGGTAGTTTCCACTTTTTGTCTATTGTGAGTAGTGCTGTGGTGAATGTTGTTGTACAAGTCTCAGTTTGAGTCTTTGCTTTCAAGTCTTTTGGTATATACCTAGGAGTGGACTTGTTGAGTTATGTGATATTTCTGTTTTTAGTTTTTTGAGGAACTGTCACACTGTTTTCCAAAGAGGCTCTACAATTTTGCATTCATACCACAGTGGGTAATGGGTTCAGTTTCCTCACAATTTTGTCAGTGTTTGTTGTTTTCTGTTATTTTTTTAATCTTATCAATCCTAGTGGGTATGCAGTGGTGTCTTACTGTGGTCTTGATGCGCATCTCTCTGATGACTAGTGATGGCTGAGCATCTTTTCATAGTTTTGGTGGCCATTTGAATGTCCTTTTTGGTGAAAAGTTTTTCAGAATACTTTTTCTATATTATGATTGGGTTGTCTTTTTGTTATTGAGCTGTCAGAGTGTATGTATACTTTGGTTATTAGGCTTTTGTCAGATATGTGACTTCTAAAGATATTCTCCCAGTTGGCAGCTTGTCTTTGCACTGTTTGGTAAAAGTCTTTTGGCCAAGCCAAGTGCCGTCGAGTCTTTTCATGAACAGAATTTTTAATTTTTGTGAGATTCCATTTATTTAACCTTTTGCCGTCTGTGCTTTTATTTGTTAACTAAACCATTGTTAAAAGCTAGGCCTGACAACATTGCCTCTACTTTTTCTTCTAAGAGTTTTATGGTTTCAGTTTTCACATGTAGGTCCTTAATCCATTTTGAATTTGTTTTTGTGTATGGTGTGAGGCATGGATCTTATTTTTCCGTGTGTAGAAATGCTGTTTTCCCAGGACCATTTATTGAAGGGATTGTTCTTTCTCCATGGAATGGACTTAACACCCTTGTGTTAAAAACTCAATTGACCATAGATATGTGGGTTATTTCTGGATGGGTATCTGTGTGTGTCTGTGTGTCTGTGTTTGTGTCTGTGGTTGTACAAGTGCCAAGCTGTTTTGATTACTGTAGTTGTATAGTATGTTTTAAAATCGGAAAGTAGGAGTCCTCCTACTTTGTTCTTTTCTTTCAGTGTTGTTTTAGCTATTCAACACCTCTTGCCATTCCATATGAAGTTGGAGATTTTTTTTTCTGATTCTGTAAAGAAGACTGTTGGAATTTTGATTAGAATTTCATTGAATCCATAGATTGCTTTGGGTAACACTGACATTTTAACAATGTTAAGTTTTCTAACCTATGGACATGGAACATCTCTCTTTTTATTTAAGTCTTCTCTAAACTCTTTAAGCAGTGTTTTATAGTTTTCATTTTATAAATTCTTCGTATCTGTCTTAGTTATCTAGTGCTGCCCCAAAAGGAATACTACAAGTGGATGACTGCAACAAATAGAAGTTTATTCTTTCAGCAGCCAACATCCGTGGAAACAGCAATCAAGAAACCAAAAAACATGTGGCATTGGGCAAATCTGTGGCAAAAGACTTCTTTAAATTTTTAAAAAGGAAAGATGTCATGCAGGTGACTACGGTACATCTGACCCAAGCCATGGTCTTTTCATTTGTTTCATATGCATATGACTGTTGTTTAATGAAAATGGAAGACAGAAGAATTAATGAATTATTGATAAAACCCAATACCCTTTCTTGATGAAAACTTTTAGTCCAGGAGGCTCGAAGTCCGAATTCAGGGTGCCAGTTTAACAGGAGACTTTTTGTCTCTGATCTAGGACTGTTTTCTCTCTGGTCTAGAAGCTTTTCACTGCAGGGATCCCAGGCTCAACGGATACATTTATTTCCTGTTTCTTCATTCCTGGTGACATGTTCTTGTGTTCTGTGCTTGAGTCCCTCTTGTATCTCAAAAAAGATGCACTCAAAAGACAGTCTAATCCTGTAGACTGAGTCCTGGCTCATTGGCGAACTGCCTCTAATCCTGCCTCATTAACACCATAGATGTTAGGATTTACAGCACTTAGGGTAATCACATCAGAACACAAAGTGGTCGACAGCCACGCCAGTACTAGAAACTGTGGCTTAGCCAAGCTGTAACACAGTTTTGGGAAGTTACAATTCAATCTATAACAATGTCCCTGGTTGGATTTATTCCTAGGTATTGTATTCTCTTAGATGAGACTGTAAATGGAATTGTTTCCCAGATTTCCTTTTCAGATTTTTCATTGCTGGTGTATAGAAACATAACTGGTTTTTGTTTATTGTCCTTGTACCCCGCAGCTTTGCTAAACTCATCAGTTAGCTATAGCAATTTTCTCATGGATTCATTGGCATTTTCTGTATGTCGGATCCCATCATCCACAAATGGATACTTCTTCTCCAGTCTTGATACCTTTTATTTCTTATCACTCTGGCTAGGCTTCTAATACATTAATGAGTAGAAGTGGTGAGAGTTGGAATCTGTGATCCTAATTTCAAGGGGAAAGTGCTCAGTCTTTTTCCTTTAAGGGTGATGTTGGCTGTTGGCTTTTCTTATATGTCTTGAAGAATCATTGGTGAATTTAATGTCTAATCTTCTCCTTTAGGGTTTTCATCAAGAAAGGCTATTGGATTTTATCAGTAATTCATTAATTCTTCTGTCTTTTTTCATTATGCAACTAACATATGCATATGAGGCAATTGAAAAGACCATGACTTGGGTCAGATGTACCGTAGTCACCTGCATGACATCTTTGCGTTTTGACACTTTCAAGAAATCTTTTGCCACAGAATTGCCCAATGCCATATGTTGTTTGGTTTCTTGATTACTGATTCTGTGGATGTTGATTGCTGAGCCAAGAAGGACAAAGTTGTTGACAACTTCAGTTTCTTTTTTATTTATAGTGATGTCGTTTATTAAAATTTTCTACTAACCTGTCATAGTTATCTAGTGCTACTATAACAGAAATACCACAAGTGGATGATGTCAACAAATAGAGATTTGTTGTCTTACAGTCTAAAAGGCTAGAAGTCCAAAGGCATCGGGGAATGGCTTTCTCTCTCATCTCAGGAGGAAGGCCCTTGTCATCAGTCTTCCCCTGGACTAGGAGCTTCTTAGCACAGGGGCTCTGAGTCCAAAGGATGTGCTCTGCTGCCAGTGCTATGTTCCTGGTGGAATGAGGTCCTCCCCCTCAACTCCTCCTCTCTCTTGCTTCTCTTTTTTATATCTCAAAAGAGATTGATTTAAGATGCAATCAAATCTTGTAGATTGAATCCTGTCTCATTATCATAATTGCTTCTAATCGGCCTCATTAGCATCATAGAGGTAGGGTTTACAACACATAGGAAAATCACATCAGATGACAAAATGATGGATAATCATACCATACTCGCTAGGGTGATAGACATTTTTGGGGGACACAATATGTAACATAAAAAACCCCCGCTGCTGTGGATTTGATCCATAACATAGTCACATTAAAAAAGGTAAAAGAAACAGGTAAATTGAATTTACTTTTCTTCAACATGTGATGCTGTTAAAATTGTGACCGAGACACTTTATGTTCTTTTTTGTGTGGTTTTGACATCTCAGTGTGGACTCAGCCCACTGGCTGCCATGCTGGTAGTGCAGCTTCAGGGGGTTGGCGCGCCCATCCTCCCACTGGAGACGCCGTAACCACAGGTGGGGCATGATGGCGCATCAGAAGTCTGCAGGTTCACCTGTTTGCGTTTGCTGTTGCTTGTTTTTAAACAGGCCCACCACCTGTCTGTCAGTTTGTTGTACGGTGGTGGCTTGTGTGTTGCTGTGATACTGGCAGCTTTGTCACTGGTATTTCAAATACCAGCAGGCTCCCTTTTGTAGAGAGGCTTCAGTGGAGTTTCTAGACAAAGACAGACTAGGAAAAAAGACCTGGTCATCTACTTCCAAAAATCAGCCAGTGAACACCTGTGGAGAATATTGTCTGAATGAGTGCTAGAAGATGTGCCCCCCGTGTTGGAAGACACTCAGACTCTGTGGTGGCTGCAGTGATGAAGTCGAGCTTATCAGTGAGTGTGAAGGGGCTGCCGGACCAGGCAGTGTTTCTTTCTGGCTGCATGGGCTTGCTGTGACTCCAAGACAGCTGACAACATCGGCAACAGTGACGATCCATTACTGTTGAAATAGTGCGTGGGACCTTACTTAAAATTCAGGGACAAAAAGTTGTTACTTTTTTTTTTTTTTTTACCATTGTCCAGATAGATGGGTGCTGTTCTGCCCCAGCAGGCAATTGTGGGAGTGACAGCAGTGGGGACTGCTCTGTCACAGAAAGGGCCAGGAGTTCTAGGCACTGGAATTTGGCACCCTGCCTAGATTCCAGCCAGGGATGGTGTGAGGGGTGCTTGGACTTTGTAGGACATGGTCTCTGAGTTCCTGGCAGAGCTACCTAGCTTGCTCTTGAAACAGAACCATCTGGCCTGACTCTCTTCCTCTGTACCTTGGTAACCTGCCTCAGCCTCCATGGGGTGTTCACTAGTTCAGATGTTCTTAATTCTGCGTGCAGGTTTACGCAGAAAGGAGTTTTAGTATGGTGGCACAGAGCCCCACTTGGCAAGTTCCAGCATCTCATAGCTGGGTGACTTTCTACAAGCTACAGTGTCCCAATATGCCTTCTTTTCTTCATCTGTAAAATGGGATGGAGAAAGGGACTGCCCCCAGGGTAGGTAGAGGAAGGAGCACAGTTAGAGGGCAGCTCTGGAAGAAAAGGCATTAGAACCTTTGACAGCTGTAGCGAAACAGGCTGAATTACAGTGAAGGGCTTGCTTACCCTGGGAGTTCCAGAAAACAGATGGGGAAATCATGGTGGTTCGTTTATTCTTTCCTGAGCAGTTTTAGTTGCTGTTGCTGTGCACTGAGTAGGTAATCCTGAGTGCTCACGAGGCCAGTGTTCTGTACGAAGCACCCTCCCGCTGCCCCCTGCCTCCACCCAGAGGCACAGTCTTTGGCCCCTTTCACTCAGCCAACTTGCAAGCAGCAACACTTCCCAGGGAGCTGACAGACTGAGGGCTCCTTGGGTTATCTTGCACTCTGAAATGACCATCTACTTTTCTACTACTCACTTGGATCCGACTCGATGGCACTTGGCTTGGCTGGCTATAAAGAATTTTTTTTTCTTTTGAAAAAATGTTGGATTATGGACTTACGTGCATTCTCTGCCATCATCTAATGGTAATTTTACATCTAAAATAGAAACGACCTAGGGGATCTTGTTATTTCTATTGTTTTTTCAGATTAAAAAAAACAACACACTGTAGAAGAAAGATGAATAATGTACTGTATTTCACGTAAAAACCGAAAAATCCAAACGTGTTGCAGCAGAGTCAGTTCTGACTCAAAGCACCCCTAGGGGACAGGTTAGAACTGCCCCACAGAGTTTCCAAGGAGCTCTCAGTGGATTTGAACTGCTGACCTTTCAGTTAGGAGCCATAGCACTTAACCACTATGCCACCAGGGTTTCTAGATAATAGATTAGGTAGGTAGATAAAAAATAAAAAACAAACCCATTGCTGTTGAGTCAATTCCAACTCACAATAACCATACAGGACAGAGCAGAGCTGCTTCATAGGGTTTCCAGGGAGTGGCTGGTGGGTTCAAACTGCTGACCTTTTGGTTAGCAGCTGACCTCTTAAGCTCTGTGCTACTAGAGCTCTGTATTTCTATTGAGTAGATGTTATGTATGGAGCATATTAAGTCTTAAGCCTGTTTTGGCATAATTTGCCACATTTTGGTTTTGTTAAGTTCAAAATCAAAAAGTTGTTTTATGAAAGGTAGAAACCCTTAGTTTTGCTTGGGCTTAAGATATACTTGAAGTGAAAACCCTGGGCAGAATTAGAGTTTATTGTTTTGTAAATCACTGTTTTAAAGGCAGAGAACAATTGACAGCTGAGTATTGTACTGATTTTGGTTTTACAGATCACCCTCCTTTAGTCTTCACGGATGGCCTTCATTTATCCTTTTGGGTCCTGGAGATTTGGAATATAGCTGTGAGGTCAGAAGTCTCACAAAGGAGCTAGGCATCAAAGTTTATGAGAATGCGCAAGTTGGGGAATTTTCACGTAGTGATTCCATTGTGGGGAAGGAAAATTATGGGTTTCATTCTTTTCTTTTCCTTAGTATGCATCTGAAGGAAAATGTATTCATCAGTCCTTACTAAGTAGATCATTCAACTGATGATAATGATAATAATTTCAAAAAATAAACCTTTTCCAAAAGTGGGTAGCAATGATAGGTCAGGAAAACATTTTATGAAAAGAAAAACAGTTCCAAGTCCAACCCAATCCCCTGCCCTGGAGTCAATATTGACTCATAGTGACCCGATAGACAGAGTAGAAGTGCCATTTAGAATCTCCAAGGAGTGCCTGACAAACGAGAACTGCAACCTTTTGGTTAGCAGATGTAGCACTTAACCACTACACCACCAAGGTTTCTGTAGAAGTGCCCCGTAGAGATTCCCAGGAGTGCTTGTTGCAGATTTGAACTGTCCACCTTCTGGTTAGTGGACAAAGCACTTAACCACGTCACTACTATGCTACCAGGGCTTCTAGCCAGCCCGAGGCAGGCGAAGTTCCTAAGAGCACACTGAAGCAGTGAACCCTGAATGAAGTGTAGTGAATTTTCGTTCCTTCATTGAAGCAATGTTTTGGAGCATCATTTGTGCCCTCTTCCTGAGCTACAAGGAGTTAATGAGACATGAGAAACAGAACGCATCAAGGGCCCTCCCCTTTTGGGCTTCTCCTGGCGGCTGGTTTTGTGAATGATGGAGAGTGTGGGTAGTTGGAAATTAGTTGAAAATGAGATGGAAGGGAAGGGGTTAGAGGGATTTTTTTAAGATAAAATAGTAACAGTTATAGTGTGTTTGTATACACACACACACACACACACACACACACACAGATATATATATTAAATTCTACAAGCTAGGCTCCTGAAACCCATCATAGTTTTTATGGGGAAAAACAAGGCTTGTCTTTACCACCCCAGCCCCCACGTGTCTCAAGAACACCATTCAGTTGGTTCACTTAGTTTCAGTTGCCTTCTGGCCTATTTTCAAGCTAAGGCATGGGCCATTGCTGCCCTGTCTGAGGCTGGGTCTCGTTCTTTGAGAAATTCTCTGGCAAGTCTGTTAGTGCTGTTGGAAATCCAGAGTTCATATCTACAGTTAAGCATGTATGTATAAATGAGTGAATTTTACTGAGGGTAGAGTTCTACTTCTTGGTATAGCCATCACTGGGATGCTTCCTTTGATCGGTAGAAGGCTGGTGATGTGGACTTGGCCCACGTGTTGTACAATCTTGTTTGTGGCATTGTGGTATCAACATTTGGAAAACTTACCAGATGGAAGAGCAAAGTCCGAACCCAGCTGCTTCTCTGTCTCTTTTTCAGTGGGCTCAGCAAAACATTGTCTTTAATGCATACACATAGAGGCAAAGGAATTTATCTGCTGAACGGAAGAATGTAGAATGTTCAGTGCATGTTAGTGAACCAAAACCAAACCAAACCTGTTGCCTTGACTCAACTGTGACTCATAGCGACCCTATAGGACAGAATAGAACTGTCCCCATACAGTTTCCAAGGAGCCTCTGGTGGATTTGAACTGCTAGCCTTTTGGTTAGTGGTCGTAGCTCTTAAAAACTATGTCATCAGGATTGGCTAGGGTGGGGACCCAAAATTTTTGTGAGAATTTCACAAATTCATCTGAAACTCAGTAAGTTAGATTTTATGTGTGGGTCCAGGACTTAATTGATTTAAGCCTCCACAGCCATTCACCCCATTTTGGCTCTACATCTGAGGCTCAAGACCTTGGGTGACTTCTTCTCAGTCACGTGTAAGTTTGTGGTTATTCAGTTGCCTTAGGATTTGCTAGTCAGGTGGGACTTTAGCATTGCAATAAATTAAAGAGTTGTGATGCAAACATCTCTTTCTTGGACAGACCAAGACTGGTTTTGGAGGTTAGTGGAAAACAGACAACTGTGGACTTACATTTAACCCAGCAGGGGAGAATTTCTTTCACTTGATAGGCATTTGTTTAATGCATTAGGAGAAGCCTGAGGTTGGAGTTTAGGAGATGGACTATGTCCTATTTTTAACAGAGAGGAATTATGCTAGCTAAGAACAAGCGTGGTTTGCTTCTCTGTAACTCCTTGAGGTGGAATTGCTTTCTTCTGTTGAGTTTCTTTTGCTTGCAGTGATTGTGATTTGAACCAAATGCCATTATTCCAGGATATTGATACAAAGCTACACGTTTTAATTATTGGACTGGGATAATACATGGACAACTGGCACACAGTGCCTTTATTTTCCTTGCATAAGGGAATAAGGGTAGACAGATTGGTCACTTTTAAAGACATGCACAGAGATTTAAAAAATTAAGATACACTGAAGTTCACAAAATGATATGAAGTTGCAGCACTTTCTATTTTGTGTATTTAAGGGGGTGGGGTTGTGGAATTCACTGTAAATTATAAGAAACAAGTTTGCAACTAAGAACTTGTTTTTGTAGTTTAGTAATAGCTAAGTATTCAATGTCTCTGTCGAAATTAAGCTAGTTCTCTTCAGATAATTATATAAAATGCACAGTTCACAGTGCAAAGCCTTCATCATCTTTGCACTTAAGATATTTACAATTAAAGATGAAATTGCATTTTGGGGAAAAAAACCCAAAATCTACAAAACAAAAATATTAGGTATTTCCCCACATGGACACTTTTTATTTTATGAAAGCTGCTGTGTATTTACTGTTTGTCTTCTTATGTGCTGGCCACTGTATTAGGATTTTAAATATATTAGCCTGATGGTTTATTAGTGAATTAATTTACAAATCTCAATTTCAATGAAAAAAAATCAAATTGGCACCATTTTATATGAGTTTTTGTGGAACATGTGTTTTCACATAGTGCCACAGCCTTTTCTTTAAGGGATGCATAGGATTTAGTTGTTGGCATGTACCCACCAAAAAACCAGACTCCCTGCTCTTGAGTTGACTCCAACTGGCAGTTGGTGGATTTGAACAGCTGACCTCTTGGTTAGCAACCGTAGCGCTTAACCACAATGCCACTAGGGTTTCCCATAGTGAACATGTATACACAATAATCCCCAGATGATTATTCCCCATTGTGGCCAAGGCACCAATCCCATTAAAACAGATTTTAGCAGGGTCATAGGGTGATACTAATGCATGTCAGCAGATGTCTACCCCAGGAAGCATGTTTGGTGATGGACATTTAAGTTGCTACTCATTTTTTTCTAATGCTTAGCAAACCTCTCAGATATGTAATTTTCTCTACTTGTGGCAGTATTTCTTGAAGATGGTTCCTTGACGTGGAGTTTTTGGGAGGGATATTTTAATTGACGAATTTTACCAGATTTCCCAGCAAAGACGTTGTACCAGTTTACAACCCCAATAGTCAGCTGGAGTCGTCTTGTCTGCTTGTCAACACTTGCTGTTAGCGGTCTTTTATGTCTTAGCCAAGTTGGTGTAGGAGAAAGGATCTCAGTGCGTTTTAAAAACTCTTACATGGTGTTGAGTGTTTAAAAATGTTATTATTGTTGTCATTTCTCTTGTGAATCACTGGTTCACATTCCCACTCAACTATTCATGATTTGTTGATTTGTAGGAACATTTTATTTATTAAGGACAATACTGTTCTGCTCCTGTGTTCCAAATATCTTTTTTACTTTTTTTTTGTCATTTGTAAGTTCTCTTTGGTTCAGAAATGTTCACATAGCTGATGAATGATTTGCTTCTTAAAAGGAGTGCAGAACTTTGGGTGTTAATTTGACTATGCTGTACGTGGCACAGAGCTCCTTGAAAACTCTCGATTTCTTAGGTGATTCTGGGTCCATTTCTCTTTTCTGTCTATTCCTGGGTAAATGTTGGCCATTTATGTTTCACTAGAAAGTCAGCTATTTTACTCATATTTTTAAATTTGTGGCTTGGCCTAATTACTATTCTCTCCCATTGTTTTGCTCCTTGATTAGGCCAGCTAGTCACTCGTCACACTCTTGGGGTAATCAAAGAACCCGTAAGTGATTTTATTGATCAGTTTTACATTTTTTTTCCTTACTTTCTGATTTGCTAATTGTCACTTTAAAAATACTCACCTTAAAGGTTTGTAGTTTTTGATAATTTAGCAATTTATCTTTTTAACTTGCTTTGTGTCCCATAAATTTTGATACGTAGCGTGCTATTACATTTCTGATGTATTCTTTGTTCCAGGAGTTGTTAGGGAGAGAGGTAAAAAATTTCCAAATAGCTGGATTTTTTTTTTTTACATGTTATTTTGTTTTTGTGTATTCTTTTTTTTTGATTGTTGCTTGACTGTGCGCTGGCATGCCTGAGATCTGTACTGTTCTGATTTATGTCAGAGGCCTTCTGGGTGGTTAGCTTGAGTCAGTGGGTGTTGCGCCTTTAGCAGAATGCTTTAGAGCCTGATACTTAAGCCTTAGATAAAACTTACTTTGTTGTTCAAGTTCTTTATTTCTTATAAATGTTGTCTAGTTTGCCAAGTTGAAGAGAGATTTCCTGGGTCTCCCAGATATGCTTTTTATCCTCACATTCACTGCAGTTTTTGCCTCATGTATTTCGATGTGTGTTATTTGACATAAAAGTATATAATAATTTGTGATTTTTGTTTTCTTATTGTAAGATTTGTGTAATTTAGTGCCTTATTTTTGGTTAAAAAATGTGAATTCAATGTTTTGTGATTGTTTTGTTTGCATTTTTCTGGCATGTTTTGTCTACCAGCTTTCTGAAGCTCCCTAGTTTTGGGTGTGTCTTTTGGAGAGCAGATAGTTGGATTTCATTTCAGACCCTGTCCTGGAGTCTTTTTCATAAGTGACTTTATTTCATTTATTGTTGAATCAGATTTCTCTGGTGTTTTTCTAATTTTAAAATTTCTTGCTTTATGCTTCCTTGTTTTTCACTCTTTTCTGGGTTTTTTTTTTTTTTTTTTGAGGGGAGGTTGTTTATAAATGATTTCCCTCAACTTTTCCTCAGAATGGATAGACAGTGTATAATGCCTTTAGTTCTGTGAGTGGTTACATTTGTGTCTTTTGCTGAAACCTGTGTTTTCTAGTTTATCAACTTCAGAGACCATCTAAGTTGACTTCCTCTTTGGTGAAAGATTAAGAAATTAGTACACTTAGACAAACTTCCCCTTCTTTCCTCATTCCTTCCCCACTGCCCCCTCAATGTTACTACAGTTCTGCTTTTGGGTGTTGGTTTAGTATGTTGCTGTTAATGTGTGAATTTTACATGTTACGGATTTCATTTCAGAAAGGTATTGATTGCATGTTATGTGTGGATAGTAGTTTATACTTAAATGTTCTTGATCTTATTTCCTTGACTCCTGAGTTTAGTGATCCTGGCCAGATTTTTCTTCTTGCTGTTTTAATGGGAAGCATCTTTGTTGGACTGCATTGCATTTCCTGGTAGGTTGTAAAGGACAGACCAGTGAGGACTCCATCCTGGAGGAGTTGTCGGAGTGGGATAGTGGTGGAGGAGAGGGCGTGCTCGAAGGATCCAGATGATAGCAAAAGGGGTCACAGCCCACGGAGGGGTGAGCAGGGCCTGAGACAGCAAAAGGAACCGAGCTTTGCTAGAGCCTGGAATTGTGTGCCTAGGTGTCTATATAATTGAGTGCATGTATATGCGAATGTGCTGTGTGTCTCTGAGTGTGCATGCCCGTTTAAATGAATGTCTCTGTCTAAGTAAGCATGTGAGCCCCTATGAACACATGCACAGTTAAGTGAGCTTATGTGTTTGTGAAAATGAGGTGCACATGAGTGGGACTTATGCATGTGTAAGTGAGCATGTGTGTAAGTGAATATGCCTCTGTGTAAGTGAGCAGATGTGTGTGTTGTATGTGGGTACAGGTACGTGCACATGTATGTGAGTAAATGTGTCTGAAAGTGTGCGAGAGTGTGTGTACGTGAGTGAGTGTGTAAGTGGCACATGCTAGTGTGTATGTGCAAGAGTGCATGCACTCATGTAAACGAGCACGTGTCTATGTGTGTGCAAGTGAACACAGGCCTGTCAGGGATTTGATGGGAGAAGGACCGGCAGGAATGATGGGTGAAAGTCCGGTTTGGGTCACAATATGCAGGACCCTGTGATTCCTCTTGAGTACTGTGGGGTCTGCACCAGTCAGTGGGGAGCAGCTGAGGGCCGTGCTCTGTGTGGGTCCCTCAGCTGGGTGCAGGTTGGAAGCAGGGAAAATGGCAGCTTGGGTGGGGTGAGTCAGACCGAAAGTGGATTTGGTCTGCCTCTGATCAGAGGGTAGACTGGTGACAGTGATTTATTGGAAATGAGCAAGAATTGGAGGGCAGAGTCCAGGATGATTGGCACATTTTTGGCTGAGCTGACTTTGGGTTGTCAGGGGTTTTATGGGGATGAGATTATGGGTTCAGCCTAGATGTGGTGAGTTTCAGGGACCAGGAACCTCCAGTTGGAGTCTCCAGCAGGAAGTTAGGGGTGTTGGTCTTTAGGGGAGACAAGGATTTGAGAGTCCATTTGGGACATATCTGTCAAATTCTATCACAGATGTGGTGAACCCACTGTGCAGTTGGGTGACAAGGCCTGCTTTCCCTGGACACGGAGTGTTTTCCTACTGGGGAGGCCTCAGACCAGCAGACCACCAGGACCCTGGATTGGTCCAGGCACACCATAGAATTATAGAACGTCTGAGCAGGAACAGATCTTAAGATTGTCCGTTATTAACCACTCCTTATACAAGTGGAGAAATCAAGGGCTGAAGAAGTTAAATAACAATCTCAGGCCCCCCACCTAGTGACAGAAAGCAGGAAAGAACCCAAGGCTGTAGACTCCTGTCTGGGAGCCTCTCCCCTTAAAAATGCCAGGGGTGAGGTGTTTTTAAGAGACACAGTCTTCGGCTTTATCCCTGTCCCAGTACCCTGGGAGTGATAAAGCACTCGTACAATAATGTGTCCTTTCTTCTGTGTTCAGAAGTTGAGAACTTGAAGAGTGTAATATTTTCTGCTGGTGCCAGACATCATGGATACTTCTAAAGTGACTCTCGAAAAACTTTTAATAGTAATAGTGTTTCTATTTTTATTTCTTTTTTATGGTTAAAAAATACTATTGGAAAATGATAGGTAAAACTTATTTTAGTTAAGCCTCTTAAACATTTTTTTCTTTGATTCCAAAAGTAAGACTTAGTTCTTCTTTTTTTTAAAAAAAGAAGGCGATCTTATTGTTGAGACTAGCCACAGCAGCACTTAATATTGCTTCAACAGTTTCTACATGTACAATTCAGTGACACTGATGACGTTTCTCCCAGTTGTATGACCACTCTCACTTGCCCTTGCTGAGTTGTTTTTTCCCCATTCATGTAAACTCACCATCCCTCAGGGTTCCTGTCTTTCTAGTGACTGTTGTTGTTCTGATCCCATATAAATCAAGAAAACCCACTGCCATCAAGCTCATTCTGACTTACAGTGATCCTGTAGACAGAGTAGAACCGCCCCAGAGAGTTTCCAAAGACCACCTGGCGGGTTTGAACTGCTGACTTTCTCGTTAGCAGCTGTAGTAGCACTTAACCACTGCACCACCACGGTTTCTGTTGATTCTGCATACCAAGATCTGATGATCGTACACATCAGAGTAGAACCACCCCATGGAGTTTCCAAAGAGCACCTGCTGGCTTTGAACCGCTGACCTTCATGTTAGCAGCTGTAGCACTTAACCACTGCACCACAGGGTTTCCGTTGATCCCATAAGGGTAGTTTTGTCATACAGCATCATGTCAAGGCAGACATTCTTTACTAATTCAGCTAAACTATGATTTTAAGAATTCTTGAAGGGGAACTTTTTGGTCTCAAGTTTAAAGATTTTCTCAGGGCAATAATAGTTTCAGGGATTCATCCAACCTCCATGGCTCAGAATTTGGAGTGCATGAGGATTTGAAATGTTCTACATTTTCTTCCTTTTGATCAAAACGTTCAGTCATAGTAGCTGGCACCGTCCAGTTTTTCTCGTCTCATGGCAGAGAAGACAGTTGTTCATGGAAGCAGTTAGCCACACATTCCATATTCTCCACCTAGTCCTGACTTTCCTTCTTACCGTGTGGGCTACAGGCAAATAGAGATCATTTGTTGTGCCTTGGATGGCCGCTTGCAAGTTTTTAATACCCCAGGAACTCTGCAGTGAACTCTGAGGTAGAACAGAAGCACTAAAACATTCCCTATATTTCTTGCTGGCCAGCAGATCAGCAAGGAATAATGTAAATTTTGATGCGGTAAACTCAACTATTTATCTGAAAGATTTTTAAAATTAATCATCCCACTGGAATACTTCAGACAAAGAGAACTGCTTAGGAAGGAGAAAGGAATACAGAAAGAATTTTAATAACGAAGTTTATTTCACTAAGTTATTTAACTTTATGAAACCATTTTCAAGTGCACAGTAAGCCTGGCAGGATGTGTAGGGGTTTCTAGAAAATCACAGATAAAAAGTCCTTTAGTATAAATTGGGTCAGAAATTGAATACTTTTGGCTGAGACAGTTTGTAAAAATATGTAACAGAAATCAAGTGGATTAAATTGCTCAGAATAAATCAGAGAATAGGGTTCATATGGAATTTCTAGTCAGGAAGAGGTGGAACATTCCGGAGCTGATTTATAGAAGGGCCCTTGGATCAGAACACCCCAGTGTCTATGAAACGCGGCATCTGAAATAACTTGCGCTTGGAATTCATTAAGCTGTCATTGTGGAAAGAGGCACTTGCAAAGCGTATTTGTGTTGGATAGAAATAGGTCCTTTATGAAGCTCTTCTTTGTATATCCTTGTTAGAACTATATCCTTAAAATTTTGACTGGTGCCAGAACTAAGTTAAAAGTAAAGGAGAAGAAAAAAAAATAGAAAAAGGAAAGATGAGGCTTTCTTGTTACCCGGCGGCTTGGGGAAGCCGTGTCAGACCTCTGAGCATGACATGTGTTATGGGCATCCACAGGCAGGCGGTTCCAATTCTGAAAACGTGAAACTTGCTCTCCATCTAGTGAAACTTCCCTGTTTTTTTTTTTTTTTTAATTAAAAAAAAATTTTTTTTTTAACAGTTAGTGGGTTTTGGTGATGGTCTCTGACTTACGTAAGTCTGATCCGCGTTTTCATAATACTGTTTAAAGATGAACACATTTCATGCAGTTTTAACAATGGATTATTTACTTAAATGCTTAGACATGTTATTTCATTCATATTTGGTGTCATAATTTTTTAAGAACAGTGAAGTGCTGGAGCATTTCTAATGATATTAATCCTGTAAAACTTGTATTGTTTTTTATAATTAATAAATAACAGTAGAAAGAAACTTAGGGTGACTGGGTCTAATTTTCAGAGCATATATGTATAACTTTCAGATTTCAGAGCTTTTCTAACGGAAGGTAAAAATAGAAGATAAAGTATCTATGGAATACCAACATTAAACTATGTTTTTAAAAAATATTAAAGTTTTCCTCAGATGATTGTTACTCAAATCCCTTTTGTTGAAAAAGTGAATCTTCTCCCTAGCCCCTAACCTAGTAAGTTTATTTAACATCTTTTTATGCTGAAAGAAAGTACTTTTAGCCTAAAAGCAGTAGTGGAAACTATTACAGGATTTTTGGTTATTTCAGTGTAGGAGGGTGAATATGTAACCTAAAATCCTGAGTACTCTTTTTTTTTTTTTGACTGTCCACTTCGTATAATGCATGCATTCATAGACCTTTACTAAAACTTATTTTTAAAAAGCCCTCTAAATATAAGGCTATAATAAGTGGAGCTTTCTTAGTAATACACAAAATAGGATACCAGATCCTTAATAATAATAAGTTTGGGGTATTAATTTTGGACCAGTGACTTCACCAGGCTGTGTGATCTGCTAATTTTACATTTTGCTTGGAGAAGGTGAAAATCCCCCTGCAGTATAAGGCAACTTTCTTGGTACATCCTAATTTTGATGCATCCGTATTTATAGTCATACAGAACTAAACATGTGGAAACATTATAACTTGATTTAAAAAAAAAGTTCAAGAATAAACTTTAAATGTCCTTTACATGCTGGTGTGAGAAACTGGAGATGCTAGAACATTTCATGGCAAGTTTTTTTTCAGCTTCTAACTTTTTTCCATGTTATACTTTAATGGATCAGGAACTTGGCTTGTTGCAAAGAAATGGAAATACGTGGGAGAGTGGTAAATAAAATCCTTACAAGCAGAACTCTTTTTTTTTTTTCTTCCTTTGAGGACTAGGCTATAGAATTAGAATTAGCAGGGGATTAATCAGCTCTTTAATTTATTTCCCTCCAGCTGGAGTTGGAAGCCCTGGTGGCATAGTGGGTTAAGTGCTACATCTGCTAACCAAAGGTCTGCAGTTCGGGTCTATTGGGTGCTCCTTGGAAACTCTATGGGGCAGTTCTGCTGTGACCTCTAGGGTCCCTATGATTCGGACTCAACTCAATGGCAGTGGGTTTTTTCCAGCCAGAGTTCATGTAGCCTAGAATAGCTGAATGTGGCTGGTTCTCTTTTTTAGGAACATGGAACTGCCACAGATGTTGAAGGACATCAGTGGTTTGAAGTTTGGTTGTCTCTAATTTCACGTAAATAAAATAAGTATGTTTCTGTGAAAGGAGGAAGCACAAGTTGCCTATTTCTCTACCTGTCTTATTTCACAGAGCCTGAGAGCCTCTGGGGACCTGGAGTAACTTTTTATATAAACAACTAGACCTCCTTCAGGAGGTCTAGCTGCTTATATATGAATGGCTTCGTCATTTTCTGTAAATGTGCAATAAACAGTCTGTTTAGGGTATATTTGCTGCTATTCCAAGGAGCCCTGGGGGTACAGTGGTTACGTGCTTGTTTACTAACCGAAGGTCAGTGGTTCAAGCCCACACAGTATCTCCACGAGAGACCTAGTGATCTGTTCCGGTAAAGATCACAGACAGCAAAACCATATGGGACACTTCTGTCACATGGGGTCATGCTGAGTCAAATTTGATTGAATGGTGCCCAGCAGCATCAAAAAACAATCTTCAGAACTGGTGAGATATCATTTACTTGTTCTGAAGCACATGTTTGGAATATGCGACTGCTTATCTTATTTGAAAGGCTGTAAACAGGGTGACCTGTACCTGCTGCTGAGAATAGATTCCAACTTGTGGTGACCCTATAGGACAGAGTACAATTGCCTTGTAGGGTTTCCAAATCTGTAATTGTTATGGAACCAGACTGCCAGGTGTCTTGTCCTGTAGAGAAGCTGATGGAGTCCAGTGTCAGACTTTTAGGTTAGTAGCGATTTAACCACTGAGCCACTGGGACCCCTTCTTGGGGTAACAGAGGGAGTTAAAAACCAGTGGATAGTAATTACAAGCACTAGTTACAGGTTTTAATTGATTCCTATATATTTTTTAACATAATTGCCTTGAGAAGGATAGATGAATATGGTTATTTTATGTATGGAAATAAATGTATCTGGTGAGAGAAAAACTAGGAATTGAATTAGTTCCAGATAGAACATGTCTGTAAGTACAGGAAATTGCTAAACTTCTGCTTAGTAAATTAGGCTGCTCATGTAGATTGCACAATTGTTTTGAAGCCACGACTGAATATTAAATTGGTATTTAGTGTTGGTTAGAAAGTAGCAGAGACTAGTCTTGAACACCTGTACCAGGTGTCCTGCCTGGCTGAAGTGCTTTCTCCAAAGCAGCAGCGTCTGTTCATTGAGCACCTTCCTGAAAATTGTGATACCATATCTGCTACCGGAACCTCGAAATCTAGTTTGGAGGAGAGAATTGGTAGCGAGAGGTTTTGGTAGGCCTACCCTGACTGTCCACCTGCTGCTGTCTAGTTAATTCTGACTCGCAGGGACCCTGTAAAGTTGACAAGACTGCAGACCGTCACAGAGGCAGACTGCAGTCTTTTTCTCATGGAGCAGCTGGTAGGTTTAAACTGCTGACTTTAGGGTTAGCAGCTGAGTGCGTTAATCACTGCACCACCAGGACTCCTTCAGTCACTGGTAGCCTCATTTTGCCCAAGTCATTGAATTTGTCTAGGATGAGGGAGTTAGGACTGAGCATCTTATAAAAAAATCCCGCCCTGCTCAGCAATTCCGTGACAGAGAGGTGGTCTGAGCCCAAGAGTGGCCTTTGACTTATTTGCAATCTCAAAATCCGATGCCTGCTGGGGTTTCCATGCATCACACTCCTCACTGCCCTTCCTCTCCCTTCTCCCAGCTTGGTTCCTGTTTTAATTCTCACCTTGGCAGAGCCTGGGTGTCCTCACTGACACGTGTCCCCAGATTTGGAGCTCAGGTACCGAAAGACACCCTGCCATGGTGTCTTTAAGTCTTGCTGCACCCCAAGGACCCCCTGAGCTCTGCCTCTCCCTGGATGTTGCATCCTGTGCTTCTCAGTCCTGCTTTGCTTCTGCAGTGGTTTTGTGTTGATAGTCTGTTTTCCCAACTGATGTTCTTGTGTGGTGTCCTCCCTCCCTCCCTCCCTCTGAGTTGGCCCTCCTCGCTGATACCTTCCAGGTGCTGTTGAATGAACAACGGAGGGCGAACAGGTGAGTGTGCAGAGCCCCATGCTAGGATACGAGGCTAGCGTGGCTGTAGGCAAGTGGTCTGGGAGCTGAGCAAGGTTAGATATGTTTATTGGAGTGCGAAACATGGGGCAGACGGGCAGGTACTTTCGTGAAGATGGTAGATGGTGGCAGGGCCTGCTCAGGTACTGAAATCTGGGTAGGAACGTCTTGTGCCCACTGTTGCCGTCTTCCTAAATGGCTCAGCCGGTGGCGGCGTGGTGAGGAGCAGGAGCAGACGCAGGGCTGTCCTGGCTGCCGTGTTGGATGGCGTCCACTCCTTGGCAATGTCCTCACGGTAATAAAAGTAATTAATGCCGTAAGTAAGATATATTATAAGAGCTTGAATTAATATTCTCTCCCGAGGGAACTTGGTAATTTCCAGTGAGGCTCTGATGAGTCATAAGGGGACATTGAAAGTAGAGAAGGAGCTGGTCATCAGAAAACCCATGGAAAGGAAAGCGTGAGGCCATTTTAAAATGTAAAAGGATGTGTTGTTTTCTCCTGAAGTTTGTGTGTGGGGAGTGTGGAGAACAGAGGAGTTGGGGACTCAGTCAGGAATTTAACTGAATATGTCCTCCCGGGCCTCTTACCCTCTCCTGGCCCCTTATATGCCACTAGCTCTAAGACCCTGTGCCTCGGTTGGCCTCAGTACCCCTGCTAGTTTCTGTCTCAGCTGTTTCTTCATAATGTTTCCAAAGAGACATCTGAGGATTCTGAGTGTGAACTGCTAATCTGTGCCTTCCCTGTGCCCTGTCTCCTGACCAGGTCAAAATGTGAACTTACCAGCCTCCTCAGAGCAGCAGAGGGTTATGGCAGTGTCACAGGCCTGTGTGGTCCAGCCTTCCTTCTGCCCTTCCTACTGGGTGACCTTGACAGTGTGCTTGGCCTCTCTGTTGTGAACTGAGAGAACGATGGCAGTTGTCTCCTTGGGAGTTGTGCAGATTCATTGGGCTGCGGCAAGCCCACAACAGGCCTGTCACATGGGGGTGCTCAAAACAATGGTGTTGTTAGAGACACTTTGGCATTGGCTCCTGAGGATGGCGGTTAAGGTTGGTTACAGGGGACTTTAAGGGTGGGCCATGGGGTCTTTCTCTGTCTTTTGGATACAGATCCATATCTTGGCTTGACTGCACTGAGCGAGAGTTTTTCCTTCATTTCTTTTTGCGCTTTTAGTGTCTAGCAGAAACCCTGGTGGCGTAGTGGTTGAGTGCTATGGCTGCTAACCAGAAGGTCAGCGGTTCAAATCTACCAGGTGTTTCTTGGGCACTCTCTGGGGCATTTCTACCCTTCTTTAGGGTTGCTGTGAGCCAGAGTTGACCTGATGGCAGTGGGGTTGGCTTTTCTTGTACCATCTAATGGCTCTTGCATGTTAGTCATTTCCTCCCATCTTTTACTGTAGCTTTGGAATAATTTTAGATGTACAGAAAAGTTGTAGAGATGGTGTACAGAGAGTTCCCATATACCGTTCTCTCAGTTTCCCTAATGCTAACATCTTACATTATTCTCACAGTGTGTTTGTCAGCAGTGAGAGGTTAATTTTGCCATTACTGTTGATGGATTCTCCATACTGGTTTCCAATTTTTTGTCTTTCTGCTAGTGCTGTTATTCTGTCCAGGACCTTGCCTGGTCCTGTTGTCGGCCTGCAGTTTGCCCTGGGTGTTGGCAGGTACTGAGTTTCATTCTCAGCCTGGTCAGGTATTTTGTGGCATGTCCTTTGGTTTGGGTTTCTCTCCTGTTTCCTCATAGTTAGACTGGGGCACAGGTTGTTGGGAGGAAGGCTCCAGGGCCGAAGGGCTCTTTTTGTCACATTGGGGGGTTCGTCCTTTTTGAATTTCTACTTATTTGTGCTCTTGGCTCCTCCCAGCTCTGCGCCTTTGGTTTTCCCTGCATAGTCAGTCTTAACAGAGATCGTGTAAGTATGTGCCACCAAGGTGCCACTTTGGGTTCTATTGCATCTCTGTGCATGCTGTGTGTGAATCTGGAGCTTTTGTTCCACAGTCCATCTGAGAAGTCATCGAGGCAGAGCTGTGCTCTGCCTTAGGCTGGCTCCTTTGGTCCCAGGCAGCCAAGGAAAGGGTAAATGGTTTTTTTTTAAAAGACCTCTTTCTCCTTGGCACCTCCGTGCCCTAACAGTTGCTGCCTCCCTGGCTGCCAAAGAATCAAACGTTTACATTCCTTCTCTCTGTTCCTCCTTTGACTGTGCCAAGTCTGAGCCCAGCTTCCCAGAGGCTGGGATTGTCTCTGATTCCATAACTCTTGAGCTACTCTCTTAGGTCACTTAACTCATTGATGGGGTAAAACATTAAGCCAGAAAATAAGTTAGTGCTTTTTTTAAAAAGAGCAGCAGTGTCAAAGACAAGGTGACCAGCTGGGGGTTTGGGTATGGTGCTGTTGGTGCAGAGGGCTCTGGTGTGTAGTGGAAGAGAGCCTGTGAGCATGGGGTCTCACTCAGGACTCCTAAGAAGAGTGCTCTTGGAGTCTGGGAGGCTATTCCTCATATCTGTACCTGGGATTCAGAGCCGCCTCTTTGGAGTAGATTCCTGAGTGTGAGTAGGTTGTCATTACCCTTACCTGATTAAAAACAAGCAAACAAATCCATTGCTATGGAGTCAGTTCCAACTCCTGGCAACCCCAAGTGCACAGAGTAGAGCTGTGCTGTGTAGCATAGGATTTTTGTGGCTCTAATCTTTGTGGATACAGATCACCAGGCGTTTCTTCCTTGTTACTGCTTGGTGAGTTAGGACCACCCACCTTTAGATTAATGTTACTGTTACTGTGAACCCTTGAGTTAATTCCAAATCAGGGAGGACTCATGGCCAATGAACCTGCCCCATTGGGTTTTCTAGGTTGTAAATCGTGACAGAGGCTGATTGCCTAGGTCTTTTCTCTTGCAGAGCTGATGTTGGGTTCAAACTGCCAAGCTTTGCAGTTGGTACACAAGCACAAGCCAACTGGAATTATTTATATACAATTTCTGTGTTGTAATGCATTTGTACTCTGACTTTTCCCCATTTTGATACCTGGCCCCACCCCAGCCTGTGAGGGATCTGATGATATAGCCTCAGGTTGAAGCCTACATCAGCTGCATCCGTTTTTAAAAGAGAGGGAGGAGAGAAGGAAGCATCTTTGTTTCTGCATATAGGGAATGATGAGGCTGGGTTGCAGCTCCAGGTCTTAGAAGTCTGGGAGACTAGTGTTCCTGTCTCCATACTTGGCCCTCCTGTCCCCCAAACTGTTGGGAGCTGTACCCTGGTCTTCCAGCATCTTGAAATTTCTTGGCATTCCCTTTGTGTTCCCAAGGCCACCTTGAGTGACAAGCCCTTGGCTCCGTGAGGCTGCAGAGCTAATCAGTCACTTAGGTGCTGAGTGTGAACTCTCCACAGGGACACAGGTATTGAAGTCAGGCTGAAATGGGGCCTTACGTGCTTTTATATATTTTTAAAAATACACATAAAGGGTGGGATGGAGAGGAAACACTAGCAGCCACTATTTCTTGCTCGTGTGGCAAGAGCTTTTGAGACTTTAAAAGATGTTTGCAAGTGTTGCTTTAGAGCTCATTTTCAAATACATATGGAATGAATTTAAACCCCATGAGAAAAATAGCACCACCCATTGTAACATTTGAAACTAGAAGGAGTTGGATTGGCATTCGAGGTGTATTTCAGTGTCTCTAGCAGTGAACGGACAGGCCGGGTCACATGGGGCTGCTTTTTATGGCCAGAGGCCCCAAATCCAACTTTATTCAGTACTGTCAAGGTGAGGGAGGGTGAGGTGTGTTTACCGTGTGCACTCCGGTCAGGGAGGGCGAGGTGGGTATACCATGGTGAGGGATGGTGTGGTGTGTATACTCCCGGTGAGGGAGGGCGAGGTGTGTATACTTCCGGTGAGTGAGGGTGAATTGTGTATAGTCCTGGTGAGGGAGGTCAAGATGTACATACCCTGGTGTGTATACTCCTGCTGAGGGGCGGGTGAGATGTATTATATTTTAGCTGAAGGAATAAAGATGTGATGTGCATATTCCAGGTGAAGGGAGGATGAGGGGTGTCTATTCCAGGTGATAGACAGTGGGTATCATGGATAGAATTGTGTCCCCTCCAAAATGTGTGTGTTGATTTGACTCACAAGGAGACCCAAAATAGTGCCATTCCTCCCATGTGTGGTGAATCCTGCCTCCGTGATATTGATGATGGAGAAGGGGCAGCAGCTGTGTCGGTGAGGCAGGGCTGAAGCCACAAGCTTGTGAGTGAAAGGGAGAGAAGTGAGCAGAAGTTGGGAACCTCACACCACCCAGAAAGAATGATGGAGAGCAGAGCATGTCTTGCAGACCTGAGGTTCCTGTGCCGAGATGCTCACTCCCTGGATCTGGGCTCTCAGCCTGCCGGACTGTGATGATTTCTCATATCAAATGGACTTGCAGCTCATAAATGGATTTGTGGCTTACTGGACTGTGACAATAAAAATTTCTCTCTGTGAAGCCTTCCACTCGTGGTATTTTCTGTTGGCGCAGTACCAGGTGACTAAGGCAGTGGGCACGTATGTTCCCGGTGAAGGAGAGTGAGGTATGTATATCCCCGGTAATGGAGATGCTGCCTGCCCATTGGTCCTCAAGGGGAAGGACCCACCTGCGTGCCTGCCGTTTCTGTCAGCAGTGTAATCTTTGTACGGGAACCCCGGCTTTGGGGGAGTGCCCTGTGTTCCATCTCCATTGGCGACAGTTTGATAGATCGGATCAACAACTATATTTCTTTCCTGGGGCAGCCATTAAAAAAAAGAAAAAAGAAAGGAAAAAACAAACAAACAAAACAAAACCCTGCAATGTGCGTGGCTTGTAAGAACATGAAACTTAACTGTTTCACAGTTCTGGAAGCCAGGCACCTGAACTCAGGGTGTCAGCAGTGGCAGGTTCTCTCTGAAGGTGCTCCAGAAAGATCTTTTTTTGTCTCTTCTAGTTCTAGTGGCGCTGTGGTTCCTTGGCTTGCGTTTGATCTTTAAGTGGCTGTGTCCATCTGTGTCTCTTTTCCTCTTCTAATACCACTCAGATTGAACTAGGACTTCCTTGCACTCTAACATGACCTCAGGTTAACTGATAATATCTTCAAAGACCTATTTTCAAACAAGGTCATGTTCACAGGTCCCAGGGTTAAAGACTTCAGTGTGTCTCTTTTGTGGAAATAATCCAATCAGTGGTAGAAACTGATCCGGAAGTTGAAAGCTGATAAAAGCAGACACTCTTGTTGCCCATTTATGCTGCCAGGGTCTGTGTGACAATACTTCTGTGTGCAGGTGCTTCTAGCTGCTGGCACAACAGATGTACAAGTGGACACCTCTTGCCCTCAGACATGCACCACGCAGTGTTTTGATAGCAGCCGCTCTACAGTGCTCTTATTTTGAGAACATCTTGTATTCTATCAAAACCTGTCCTATAGGAGCATTTATGTTACTATTTTTTCTTAAAGAGAAAGCAACGGTAGACTGGTCTTAAAAATGTCATTTCTTGATGCTGAACTTTGGAAGGTTTCAAAATCTCAGAGAGAGGTGAAGGGAAGTTAGTTTCCTCTTCAAGTAGTTAGCTTCTCTTGGCAGTACCAAAATTACATAGGCAGTTGGCGTGCCTTGTTTCTCCGTGTATGCATTTATAGGAAAGAGAAATGTGGTTCCGTTAGCTTGCCTTCTTGTTCAGGCTGTCTGATTACTGTGTTCCAGACCTGGAGCTGAGATCAGAGGCCAGAGGCCAGAGGCCAGTTTTTCCTTGACCTCAGCAGAGGATTGCTTTACTAGGCATTGCAGGAAAAATGTTCCAAAGACTCAGATGGCGCATAGTCAAAAACTGATGAAACAAGAACGTGAAATTGTGTTGCCTGCTTTTCATTAGGACATGGAATGAATTAGAGTCTGAACTAGAATTTTTTGTTGCTGTTTCCTGACAATCTGATGACATAAGCTACTCGGCAGAAAGCAGTCCTCAAGGTGGTGGTACTTTCATTGTTATCATCCGGCAAATATGCCCGTTTGCATGTAACTAATCACCGATTTTTGAGTCCTGCTGGCTCTCTTTTTGCATCCTGGTGGCTTGCTGTTTAAGTACTTGACTGTGAACTGAAAGATTGCTGTGGTTCTAAGCCACCAGCTGCTCTGTGGTAGAAAAAACTTAGCCATCTCCTCTCGTCAAGATTGCAGCATAGGAAACGCTGTGGGGGTCGTTGCCCTCTGTCTTGCCCTCTTGCATGCGACAGCAAAAGACTAGCTTTTTGTGTATGTGCTCAAGTGTACACAGCCTGTTAGCTGTTCAGGATGCTGTGTGACAGTGTCATTGTGATGAGTAATGGCTGCATCTTCACCTGGGGAGGAGCTCTAGCATTTCACAGAGTGTTCTGGAGATCAATTAATGGTAAACTTATGGGCGCTTTTTTCCCAGTGTCCCTAACATGGTGAAACCAGGGAAAGGCGTTGTTTTGCTGGCTCGTCTTTCATAAGTTGGGCTCCAGTCTTTCTCTGCATATTGTGGGCTCCTGCTTATGCGGTTACTGTGTTTTTACCTAAAAGTACACTACATTAGTATAAGCATTTTGGTCTTGTGCTTCCTATAAGGACATGGAGGGTGATATGAATAGTTCTCCAGTTGTTCTCCAGTCTTCTTGTGCAGTGTACTTTGATTAAAGCTGTGGAATGGTTTTATATGGACTTGGATGATGAAGGAGCCTCTGAGCCCTGAAACACTGAGCTGCAGGTGAGGTTGTTGTCCTGCAAGTGGTTCCTTGGCAGTCGTGTTGTCTGCCAGCCCTGAGGGAGAGTGGCTTGTTGGCACTTGCAGCCATGACAGAGCCCTGATGGTCCAGTGGTAATTGCTACAGCTGCTAACCAAAAGGTTAGCAGTTTGAATCTGCGAACTGCTCCTTGGAAAGTCCACGGGGCAGTTCTACTCTGTTTGTAGGGTCGATATGAGTCTGAATGACAACAACAGCATTGGTGCTTTTTTTTTTTTTACCATGATGCACTCACTCACCAGTGAAGACTGATGCTTCTGCTTGTCAAAGACATCTTGAAAATGATTCTAGGAGCCCAGAGAGAAACTGTGGAATTTAATATTGATCTGAAAGATATTTTGATGCAGAAAGATGAGAAAACCGGTGCGTTTTTGTCCCTGAGTCCTGGGGACATACCCTGGATTAGATTCATAGGAGAAGGGGATAGAAGGGCTTCATTTGGTGTTGTGCAGCTGGAAGGCACAGACCCACCAGCACCCTCACCTTGCTGAGACCCTGAGGTGAGACAGAAGGTGTGGGCAGGTGCTTATCAGGACCTGGAAGCTCCTTCTTGGCTGTCAGTGAGTGAGTAATCACATTGAGGGCTCTGGTCTTTGGGTCCCTGTACCAGACCCACTCCAGGATGGTGACCCAAATTGATGTTGGTGTCATTGCATTTTGAATTTTTTTTTTTTAGATTGTGGTGAAGCATAAATAATGAAACTGTGGTGGCGTAATGGTTAGGTGCTATGTCTGAAAAGCGTGATGTCAACAGTTCAGATCCACTAGGTGCTCCTTGGAAATGCCATGGAGCAGTTCTGCTCTGCCTTGTGGGGTTGCTGTGAGCCGGACTTGACTTGACAATTGTGGCTTTGTGAACCACTTTTAGTGTAAAATTCAGTGGCATTATTTCATTCCCAGTGTTGTGCAACCATTTCCACTGCTCGTTTCTCAAACTTTTTCATCTCTGCAAACAGAAGTCCAGGTACCCCAAGCAATAACTCTCCTCCCAGCCCTTGGTAACCACTGAAGAACCTCTCTTCGTTTGCGTTTTCTAGATACAGTTGTCCCTTAGTATCTGTGGAGGATTGTTCCAGGACGCCCACGGATACCACAGTCCACAGACGCTGTAGTCCCTTATAAAAATGATGTGGTATTTGCATATAACCTGTATACATCCTTCTGTGTACTTTGTCATCCCTGCATCACTTGTAATATGTAATAAAGTGTAAATAGTTACACTGCGTTGCTCAGGGACTGTGACACGATGCAGAGGCGCAGTGCTCAGACCACAAGATCTGGGGGAAGACCGAGAGGATCTGTGAGATGGCAAGGGACTCCTGCAGGAGATGCCAACGCAGTGTGGCATTTCTGTGGATTCATTGCAGTGCTCAGGGGGAAGCAAATCAAACTTTTGTCTTGTTGAGCTTTCCTTTTTCTCCCCCCAAATATTTGTGATCCGCAGTTGACTGACTGTGGGTGTGGAACTCACATCTATGGAGGGCTGAGAGTGTTTCATGTAAGAAAGAGGTCACATGGCACTTGTCCTTCTGTGTGCGGCCTTTTTCACTCTGTATAATGTTTTCATCCACCCACTTTTATTGTAAGTGTTTGCACTAGTAAATTTTGAAAATGAAGAAATTTAAATGCACTGAGGGTCTGCTATGTACCAGGTATTAGATTAGCATGTGGGGTCCATTACCTTATTTTGTGTTCAGTTTGCAAAAGTGGGCAAGTTGCCCTAGAAGGAATTTTTGACAGTTGGACAAATGATAGGCGGCAGATGACTCCACCCTCAAGTCTCCTTTCAAGATCACAGTGAACGGGGTGATTGAGAGCTTCTCCAGCAATGTGCCACAGTGCAGGTATGCCGAAATATCAGTCCCCTCAGCTCTCTTAGTCCTGAGGCTGCAGGTGGTTGCCTCCACTTCCCCAGGCACCAGACAGTTGATCTTTTCTTTTTCCCACGTGTGCATGACGTGGAAGATAACCGGCGCACACAAAAACGCAGTACCTGGAGAAAGCTGTGATTGTGTCGCATAAAGATGGTGCCCAGTCAGTGGTGACGAGTTTTCCATTAGGAACGGTTCTGTAATCACTGTGATATGATAAGTGAAGTGTAAGGAAACTGTGGAGTCTTAGCAATCGGAGCCCTGCGCAGGATGCTGTAAAAATCAATGCCTGCCCCTCTGCTCCTTCAGAAGAAACAAGAGAGTGAATAATTATCCCTCAGGAACAAACAAGACAATCATGTAACATGGCTTCCTACTACGGTGGGCTGTTGAGAAGTTTAACCCTTATTTTTACTGTACTGTTAGCACGTGATTCTTTTTGCAGCAAGTCTCTGGTCCAGTAGACCTTGGTTATAGTCGTTCAGAAATGCTCCAGTTCAGGGTTTTTGAATACTGAGTGACTGGTGACCAAGGAAGCAAGTCCCTGGGTGGTACAAATGGTGAATGTGCTTGGCTGCTAACTGAAAGCTTGGTGATTCGAGTCTCCCCAGAGGTGCCTTGGAAGAAAGACCTGGTGATCTGTTTTTTGAAAAGCCAGCCACAGAAAACTCTCTGGGGGGTGGGCACAGTGGTGCTCTGACACACATGGGGTTCCATGTCTCAGGACTGACTTCAGCAGCAACTGGTTTTGGTTCCAGTTTTCTTGGTTTCAGGAAACCCTGGTGTGGTAACAGTTAAGTGCTAGGACTGCTAATCAGAAGTCCAGCAGTTCAAATATACCAGGCTGTCCTTTGGTGTAAAAACTTTTAGACTTATCTAAAAAGAAAAAAGAAGAAAATAGAGCCTACCAGAATCTACTCCCACTTTAGTTTTTATTACTGGTTAGTGGCCAACTGGCCAGCCCCCTGGAGCCTTTGCCTCTCATTTCGGTCATGTCAGTTTTGGCTCTTGGAAGCTCATGGTCCCAGATGTTTGGTTGATTGTCAGGGTTCTGGATGTGGTTGTGGTCTGTTGCTTTTGTTATTATTAATTTATTTAATAATGTTCTTGATGATGGTTGACACAGCGGGTTGGGTACCCATTCAACGATTTCTATACAGTGACATTGGTTTGGTGACATTGTTTACAGTCTTCACAGTGTGTGAGCATTCTCGTTATTTCTGTTCTGTTTCCCAGCCTTTTATATTCTCATCTTTGTTTTAAAGTAATTATTGACCATTTGGTTTTGTGTAGGTGATTTTTTTAAAGGAACGCAGTATGTATCAGTTATATTTGTTATGTTTTGAGCCATATTGTTACACAACTACAAGGTGACCTCGGTTTAGTTTGGGTTGGAGGTTTGAAGAGTATCTCAGGGCATTAGTCTTGGGAAGTCCTCCAAGATGTCATTTTTCAAAAGCATTTATTGACGTGAAATTCATGTAATCCAAAAGGAACCAGCGTAAAGTATGCTCACAGTGGTGAGCAAGCACCCGCTATGCTGTCAGTAAACATCATCACCTTTCCAAAGCCAACCCCACACATGCGGTGTTTTCTGTCCTTGATGCTGTTTTGTATTTAGATTGTTACCGCTTTTTTGGGGCGATCAGAGCACGTCAGACACATTCTTACAACAGTTTAATGGAACCAAGTTTGGCATTGGGAGCTGGGGTGTAGTTGGACGCAATGGGGACAGCAGGGTGGAGGTGATGCGCTTGTGGCCTTGGTGGATGACGTCAGTTATTTCTGACCCTCACATCCTCCTCTGTAGAACAAGGGCAGACCACAGAGGGGTATCATGATGGTCACGCTAATGACACCAACTAGTTGTCATCAAGTTGATTCTGATTCATGGTGTGCCTGTGTGTGTTGGAGTAGAACTGTACTCTATAAGATTTTCTTGGTTGATTTTTTTTTTTGAAGTAAATCATCAGGCCTTTCTTCAGAGGTGCCTGTGGGTGGATTTGAATCTGCATCCTGTAGATTGGCAGCTGAGTGCATGAACTCTCTGCACCACTCCGCGACTCCACTGGGTACTCGTTGCACGCAGAAGTACCTCCTCTGCATGGTGCGTGGTCCAGTTGTTTGTGAACCATAATAGCGATCAAGTCATCAACAGAAGCACTTTGAAAATGATTTTAGGAGCCTGAAAAGAAGCTAGGGAATTTATTGTTAATCTGAAAAATATTTTGATGAGGAAAGAGTAGAAGAGAGAACCCCTTGGAATTGTTTCGATGGTAGCTGGTTTTTAATCAAACAGAGAGGTCATCTGGCTGGAGGAAGGGAAATGGACGGAGAAGAGGGGAAAGGAGGCTGTTGGGAGGATGAGACATGTATGGAGCAGAGAGGAATAGTGTGCAGTCACCGGACAGGGAGAGCAGTGGAAGCTGCATATAGGGGGGCATGTAAATTTATATGTGAATGTACATTTTCACTCAGTTATGTTAAATAAAAATAAAAATAAAAAAAAAAAAACAGAGAGGTCAGCCTCTTGTAGCATTTTGGGTTAATTTTCCCACCTGCAGTATTTGATAGACATATTAATGGTCAGTTTGACCTGATACAGAAATTCAGTGTGATGTTACCTGGGCAGTGTTCACATTTGTAAGAGAGTTCCTTCCTTGATTTTTTGCTGAGAATGGTAAAAATCCAGTGCTCTAGAATCTACCAGAGTCTCCTTGGAAACTTCTGTGGGGCTGTTTTACTCTGTCTTGTAGGGTTACTATGAGCTAGAATTGACTTGATGGCAATGAGTTTGATTTGATTAGTGATGCAGGAGGGATTGCCTTTTTTGGAACTATTTGGACCGACAGGCCTACCGTTAAGAAGACTGCCTCACGAACAGTGCTCCCTCCCATTTCTTGATTCATTAGCCTCTTCCTTCTGCCTTTCCTGCAGTCTGAGGCTTCGTGTTAACATGTCTTATGGAAGGTTTTTTGCTGTCCTTGTCACAGACTCCGTGGGACCTCAGTTGCCCTTTGGAGTGCCTTGCTTTGTAACAGGAGAGCCACTGCCCTCCAAGAAAAATATCCTGTCTCCAGGCCTGTTGACATGCTGCCACCATCTACAGCCTTATGTCCAGTCCAGAGACGACAGCTCTGTTCTGTAGGACAGCCCTGAAGAAGATTAAAAAAATACATACATATATAGTATTACAATATATGTAACAAGAAGTTTGATGTTTAAACCATTTTAAGTGTACAGTACAGTGACATGACTTATATTGACCATGTTGTATAATCATGACCACTATCCATTTTCAAAAATTTTTCATCACCCCTAGCAGAAACTGTCTACCCCTTCATCAATAACTCTCCCTGCCCACTTGCCCTAGCCCCTGGTAGCTACTGATCAATTTTGGTCTGTATGCATTTGCCTTTTCTTGGTATTTACATGTAAGTGGGGTCATACAGTATGTGTCCTTTTGCAACTGACCTGTTTCATTCAATATAATGTTTTCAAGGTACGTTTGTGTTGTGGCATGTACCAGGACTTCCTTTCTCTTTCTCTTTGAGTCATGTTCTGTTGTATGTATGTACTGCATTTGGTTGAGCCTTTCATTTGTTGATTGGTGTTTAGTTTATGTCCATCTGTTGGGTTGCCGTGAGTGGGATCCTACTTGACGGCACTTGGCTTTATTGTGACTTAGTGCTGCAGTGAGCACTGATGTACACATTTCATTTGTGTCCTGCTTAAATTTCTTTGGGGTATATACCCAGGAGTGGAATTGCTGGGTCTCTGGTGGTGTAGTGGGTTAGTCTGCTAACAAAAAGGTTGGCAGTTCAAATCTTCCAGGTGCTCCTTGCAAACTCGATAGACCAGTTCTACTCTAACCTCTAGGGTTGCTATGAGTGGAACCTGACTTGGCGGCAGTGGATTTGGTTTGGTTTTATGGTATTCTGTGTTTAATGTTTAGAGGAACCACCAAACTGTTTCCATAGTTACAGTGCCACCAACAATATATGAGGGTACCAGTTTTGGCAGGGATGTCCAAAGGTTTGATAGCTAGAAGCTTTCAAAACAAAATGGGAGTTGGAGCCAGTGGCCATTTTCTGGAAACAGGGAAAGGCATTTTGGTTGCGGTGTGCTCCGGGCCACGTGAGCAGAAGGGAGGGTCTTGAAATGTGATGTGGATGTACTGCTGTTCCTCACAGAAAAACTCATGTTGGCACTCAGTTTCGTGGATGGGTGCTCTGTGTAGAGATGGGGTTCAGATGAGGGGAGCCCTGCCAAGTAGCTTGGAAAGGCCTTTGTGTGTGCATGCCAGAGAAACTGACTCTGATGGTGGAAACCACGGGATGAGGCCTCAGTTGGGGCCCTGAGGGGGTTTTGGTGATCTGAATGGTGATGCACATTTAAAGCTGTGTTTGTGGGTGTGTGGTTGTATTACTGTTATCACTGGGACTGGACATGCATGCCTGCCAATATGCATGGTGGATTTCACAGCAAATTTTTTTTATGTTAAAAGAAAACTTTATGCACAGGCACATGTGCAGAGACATGTGCACACAGGTGCATGTACTTGCTTAAGCTTACATGCCTGCACACACACATACAAGCACACATATACAGACACATGCATATACATGTATGTACGCAGACACAGATGTGCATGTGTGCACACACAGGTATGTGTACACACACACATACACATATACACACAAGAAAGAGCCTTCCATGTATGAGAAGATTTGAACTGTCGTTCAGCTGCTACCTGGCTTTTCTCTGGTATCACAAGCATCTGATTCTACTCTGTAGTGTCTTGTCTTTCTAGAAGTCTGCATCCCTGTCTGATACCACTTTCAAAGCAGATGCAGTTTTCACACGGGGCCTTTCTTGTTGGAACAGTGCTCTTGCAGAAGTTTCTGTGTGTGCCTTAGGATGAAGCGCGTCATGGAAGACATACGCGTTATCAGTGGGCTCCCTTTCTAAAAGTGTAAACCGTTAGAAGTCAGTATTACCCAGGTTCTCTTTTTCAGTGTTTTTCTTTCAGGGTAGCCTGTTTCCACATTAAGTACTTTTACACACCAGGAACTGGAGCTACAAATAGTACTTACCTAAATAAATTACTACTGTGATGCATGAAATTTATTATTAGTAGTAAGAGAAAAACTACTTTAAAAAGGGTTAAAACCACAGCATGCTTGATATGCTAGGTGCAACTTATCTAATGGCAGGGGATATAATTTCAAATAAATAAGCGTAAACCACTGTGGGACTTGGAGGTTGGCGAGAAGCTTATCTCCTCAGAAGTAAAATGATATTTTCTGTTTGTTTCCCAGCAAAGCTGTCTTTTCAGAGCGTGGCATTGAAAGGTATTATCCTGCTAGATTACAAGACTGGATCAACATGTTCTCATGAAAGGAACCTCCTGTGTTGAAGGAAAAAGAAATGTTGGCTATTCTAGAGCCTCTTTGTATTTGAAACTCTGGGGGTCAGTGGCAGAGTGTCTGTCGCCAGTCTTCTAAACATGTTTTACTCTTGGTTTCAGTTCTGGAATATTCCCTGCCATTTCTTGAGTTCTTTTTTGTTTCAGCATAGGTTCCCTTAAGACGTGAAGAACTAAGTTTGAAAAAACTGCCATTGCCCAAGAAAGCAAACATGGTTGCGTCTCCAAAATGGGACGAGTGGGTTTAGTTTAAGAGGGAGAAAAAGCATCAGAGTGATTACAAATTCCCAGAAAGGAGGTTATTTGCAAGGAACTTTCACGTGTCTTTTTTTCTCGGCCATGCACATGTGACGTAATACACGCTCATCCACATACACTTTAAAAGTCGCCATCTCTTTGGGGGAATGTGTGTCTTGACTAAGGGGGCCTCAGCCTGCCTCAAATCCATGTAATTTGTAGTTGAGCTGGGTCCCACCTGTGAAGTACTGTCCATCTGCTTTCCCTTCCTATGGCTTGCTTTGTGACACAAGAAGACAGGCCATGCTTATGTGGGACCTGATACCAGACAGCACTCTCCAACCACATATGCTAGTGCAGCAGACTTACTTTAGGGGGGAGAATAGCTCTACAGTAAATGTAAAACAAGACATTGGAAACTATATTACCATCTATGTGTAGATGAGTAGTTTGGTGACAGGATTATCCTAAGCACAGACCTGAGAAACCCACTGCCTATGAGTTTAGGGTTGGTGTCACAGAACCCCATAGTGGAACAGTGCTGCAGGGACTGGTGATGCATTGTGATCACACATTGTGTATGAAGAGTTGGTGGCAGTTCTGAGAAGTCCGAGTTCAGCTGAGTTTCCCCGTGAAAAGGTGCTGATGGAGCCCTCCCAGGAGGAAACCATGGTTGTGAACGCTGTTGTCGTGTGCCGATGAGTGGATTGTGACTCCAGATTACCCTGTTAGGTTTCTCAGGCTGTAGTCTTTCTCAGGCTATGAGCAGATGGCCAGATCTTTCTACTGCCAAGATGCTGCTTGGCTTTGAACCACTGACCTTGTGGTTAGCAGTCAAGTGCTTAACTGTTGTGCCACCAAGGCTCCGTACGTTGTGATAGCAGAAACTGTGATCTGTCTTAGGAGTGCTGGGAGGGTCTGCAAACCTGGGCTGGGTCGGGAGGGTGATGCTGTGGTGTCCAGGAATGCTACCTAGTGCAGCCCCTGCCTAAGAAAAACACCACGTGTTCAACTTAGCATCAGGAGTCTCACACTTCAGTGTGATCTTTTGGATGATGACTCTTTCTTAGTTTTTAGGTGGGATTTGCAGGCACTGGCTGGGCAAGGTTCCTAAGTGTTTGCTTCTCTGGCCTGCATCTCCTCACTAGTGGTCCAGATTTGGCTTTTACAACAGATCCCTAGATCGCACAGCCCCTCATGCCCAGAAGCAGTTTAGCTGCTGAGGGAATGGAGTGAACCACAGTGCACATCTTGTGTTTCACCTTCACAGAGGCCAGGTTCCCCTAGATGGGCCAGGAGAGCTGCAGTCTCAGAGTCCAGCCTTCACAAAATGGGTGTATCCCAGCGGTCCATAGTGCCTTCTCATTGATGGACCTGCCTATCCCCTGGATGGGCCAACGGGGAGCCCATGATTGGTGGAGAAAACGAAGAGATCTTTTTTCTCTTGTCACAAAGTTGTATTTATTAAGGAATAGTCAAGCAGCAACTCAGTCTGATGACTGGATTTGCAAAGTGTCCTACGGCAGAGCAATTCCATTTTCTTTTTTCACAGTGGAAACCCCAGTGACGTAGTGGCTAGGTCCTATGGCCACTAACCAAAATGTCAGAAGCTCAGATCTACCAGGTGCTTCTTTGAAACTCTGTGGGGCAGTTATACGCTGTCCTTTAGGGTTGCTATGACTCTGAGTTGACCAGATGGCAACATGTTTTTTCCCCTCACTGGCTGGCTAATCCAGTGGCAAGCATCCACCTCGTGTTTGCTTCCTTATTCTTCAGACAAAGTGTACACGGAGATATCCGTCGTGCACATGATATGCTTGCTGTTGGGCATGGTGCCTCTTTTGAGATGGACTTGGCACTGTCATGCATCGTTGTGTGTGTTGAACAGTTTAGGAGTCATCTTAATGGTTTTTGTCATATGGCGTCTGTGATGTTTCTTTTAGTACTTTCTGTAACTGAGGTGATTTTCTTGAGCCAGTGAACTTTGTAAGTATCTCATTCTGAACTTAACATGTCTACCAACAGTTTAGCAGGCCTCTGAGTTTTGGCCTTTGGGTCCTGTGTGTGCTGCTCCTTCTGGAGGTTCTCTGGGCTGCTGTCCAGACACCAGGACCCTTGAATACACATCTCACCCCTCACCACCCATGCTGTTAGAGAAGTATTGTAGCCTCTTAACCTCCTAGCAGTGCATAGCACATCTCTTCACAGCTCTTGCTTCAGATCAGATTTTTAGGAGTTTCTGGTACTTTGAGGATGGAGGAAGTAGAATGAAAAGGGGGAGTTGGAAATGTTAGCACGCATAGAATGAACTCATATTTATGAATCTTAATATATGCCATTAGCGTGGCTTTAATTTTAAAGATGGACCCTCCTGTCGCCAAGGAGTCAGCAGACATTGTCATTGAGTTACAACCATGGTCTTGGGGTTCTTGGGAAATGTTGGCAAGCAACTGGTGTGATTGCTGTGTGTCTCTGTGACAGTGTGGTTGTCACGAGTCAGGCCTGGATGATGGCAAAGAGCTTTGATTTCAAGTTTGCTAGCTCTCCTCTCCAGGGACTGAGGGGGCAGGGGATGTGAAGTGGGCAGGGGGTGTGAAGTGGGCAGGGGCTTGGTAATCCCCAAATTTGCCTTGTTATGTTTTCTATTTACTTTCATCAAAAGTTGGTGTGAGGTGAGGTGCTTTTGGCCTAGAAAACTGTTCCCGTCCTCATTGCTGCCAGATCCTTTATGATCACTTAAGGTGCTTGATTTGCCTTACTTTGGTGGCCGAGTAATAGGCTGACATTATTATGGGGACTTAAAGTGGAATTTTATTTGTTTACTCTTTTTTTGTTCCATGTTAAGGGAAGTAGTCTTTTATCCTCAAAACCTAGAACTTTAGGTGAAGTGCTACTACCTGTGTTTGCAAAATATACTTTTGGATAGCGGGGAAATGCTATGGCGATATGACATCATGTTGTTGTTAAGAACTGTTCTTTGTCAGCATTCTCTGATAGATCACGCTCCCTAAGCGGCTGAAAGAACCAACTGCTTTCAAAGGTGCAGGGTACACTGGTGATAAACTAGGTCACGTCGCCGTCGTTATTGACAGTAATGGGTCTGGACAATTTAAATGGGCTCTTTTATGTGTGCTATGTATAGTAAACATTTCTGGAAGATTGGCCCTTCTCTAGTTTTGAACCTTCGAAAGTATTGATTAGTGTTTGTATAATGACAAACAAAATCTCAAATAACTCCCTGCGGATCTGCCTTTCAGCTGTCTTACCAAAACTACTCAAATCAGGGTACTCTCACCAGAAAATGTTTGGGATTACTTACAGAATTCAGCAAAATTGATTTTTTAAGTCTTTAGTTTTTGCTTGTGAGCTCTTATTGAAGGGATTTTGGGGAGCTGACTTTTGTGCTAAACAGCATTACCTCTACAGGTAATGTTTAACAGAACGCTTTATGGCTTACTGCACATAATTACCTCTCTTTGTATTCTTGGGCACAGTTCTTTCTCTCAGTTGATGGTGGGGACTTTTAGTTTCTGTCACAAAGTGGACAGAGTAAAGAGATGGGGGTGAATTGCAGGCTGTATTCTTATACCAGGAGAGAAATGTTGGTTTTTGATAGGATTGGACAGTAAGGCAGTGTGTATATGTGTGTGTGCACGTGAATGTGTGTATATGCGTGCATACATGCACGTGCCTGAGTATATCCACGGGTGTGCACGTCTGTACATGTGGGTGTACATGTGTGCACCTGGTGTGCACACGTGCTCATGCATGTGTGTGCTTGTGTGAGTGTATACTTGAGTATGTTCACAAAAGCGTGGTCAATATTGGCCTTGCTGTTAACTTACATGGAATAAAATATATAGCTTATTTGTAGAAACAAATTTAGCTTAATTGTTTTACAATCAACGAATCTCCAAAAACTGTGTGTCTAGTAATGACTAGGTGGCATTACATACTAAGAAAACACAGCGAGCGTCTACACACGATCATGTCTAGAGAACTATTTTTAATTGTGCTGTTAGACACCGCGTCGCCAGCAGCTCCTCCACTTCGGAGTTCTGGCTTAGTGAAAACTTACAAGCCCCTTTGGAATCTGGTTTTCACCACCGTTTACCTCCGAGCCTCTCAGACCGGCCATGTTTGTTTTAAAAATAGAAACTGCTGAGTCTTCATGTTTGGTCGTGCTCCCCAAGTTTTCAAGGTTTCGGGATTTCACTGGGGCTTTGGCTCTGTTTTATTTCCGTCCTCGATGGAGAAAGAAGCAAAGTGAGAACTCACCGCTTGTGCGGCGCGTGTGATGAATAGCGAGTGATTTGGCCTCTGTCTTTGTAAAACGCGCAGCAGCCCCGCACAGTGGCCTGGCTGGTCCGGCTGCGGGGTGGCAGGGGGAGACGCAGCTGAAGCCGCTGGAAGGGCAGCATCGATGGGGACGGTGACGATCGTCGACCACCTAGCTCACTCACTGCCTGCTGCTGCTGCTGCTGCTGCTGCTGCTGCTGCTGCTGGCTGCTGGCTGCAGCTCCCTGCAGACGCAGCCTCTGCAGGAGGAGGAGGAGGAGGAGAGGAAGGACAAGGACATTTATTTGGAGAGAAGCAAGGGGCAGGCCCTGCCCCTGCTATTTTCTCTTTTTCTCAGATTCTAAAGTTTACTTCTTTAAGGACACATGGATTAGTAAAGTGACTACTTAGCAGGAGACTTGGAAAATAGCGCATTGATTTCATAGAGAGAGAGAAAAAAAAAACCCAAAAGGAGGCTTTTTCTTTTTTAATATAAAAACACCCTTTCCTCAATCTTTGTTCAGATGGAAGCCTGTTTATTAGAGCCTCGGTGACCATTGTGGATTTTGCAGGAGATGGGAGTTAGGGCTGAGGAAGGAACATGCCCACATCCTCCCTAGTTTATTTTTAGACTTTTTTGAATATGATCAATACTTGTATGTATATTCAGCTGCTTTTTTTGGGGGGGGCCCAATAAATTCAGGTTTGACTACTGGTCTTTCTGTTTTAGTTTTAGTAAAAGATCATGGGTAGTTTATCTGTGAATGTTCTTTCCTTTTTTTTTTTTAGAAATAGGTTGCTTTACTGTCCCTAGTTTAAGTCAGTGTTCTGTGTGTGTGTTACTTCTGGGGGCAGAGCCGGAGTGTCTCTCTTTCTTCTCCTGAGCTAGGAATTTTATGGTTTTTTTTGACAATTTATGGCATGCAACATCATAAAAGATAATCTGTTTGCGTTTAGGTCGGAGATGCACTTGCCTATAAATAGATGATTCCAGAGCCCTGGTCTGTGTTGGGTAATTGAAGCAAGTCTTACTTATTAACTTACATGATCACAGAGTTTCCGAAATGAAACCCTAGTATGCAGAGTTCGTTACATTTGGGGAAATAGCATGTTGGTACTTGTCTTTATTTATTGGGGGCTGCGAAGTCATTTAAAGGGAACCTTTGTTTAAGAAAATGGAATTTGGTCTTCATTCGATGCTTCATCCAGTCTGCCATGTTTCCTGAACAAAGCAGATTTGAGTCTTACCTTTATAAACCAATGTTCTCTCCTGAAATGTCCTGAAACGTCCAAACACTTTGTTCCTTGGCTGCTTCCAAATAAGGTTTGTTACAGGCGTTGTGCTGGCCTCTCTGCTATTAGTTACACCCTGGGACGGTGGGATTGTCCTTCCTTCCCGACTCAGGGAGGCGGGGAGAGGCCTCTGGTGAATGCTGCTGGTTCTGGCAGCCTTTATTCATCCCTTCTTATTAGAGTGGAAATGCAGTTTGTTCATAATGGATTATTGATTGCTCTGAGAACAGCCACAGCCCAAGGCCTTGTCATCAATGGTACTTACTCTCCCAATAGTGAATGCGTCACTTCATGGGGCTCTTCGGGACCCCAGTCTGGGGAATATAAGCCTGTAATTGTCCATCGTGCACAGAATGGGTTTTAGGGAGAGGAACTCCACATTGTTGTCATGGAATTTTTCCCCCATTTGTTCAGAGAATGGGCTTTTTGTCTCAGTCTCAAGATAAGTTTGCCCAGGATGTTAATGATGTATTTTAATTCATGGCTCATAATCCTACAGTGTAACTAATAAAGCGTATTTCATTGTCTCTCAGAGAACAAAACAAGCACAGTATACTGAAACCAAACTGGGCCCCGCGCCCACTCGGCACATGTGTGTCCGCCTACCCTGTCGCCGTGGACAGGAATACCCGGCCACGGAAACACACACTGAGCAGGGGCTGAGGCCCTAGGACTGCCCCCACAGACCACCCTGCAAACATCTGAAGCAGTCTCTGCACTTGGTGCTTTTTTTTCAATTGCCTTTTACCATATCTCTGCAATTCTTCAGATTCCACTTCAGCCTGTTCGCAAAGTCTCTTGGTACCCGGGGTCCATGTACGTGCCTATGGGGGCCACTAGGCCCACAGACACCCAGGTCCACAGCCACTGTGGCCAGGTGCTGAGTTAGAGGTCATCTCTGTGCTTTCTGTCCTGTCCGTGCTAATGTCAGGGTCTCCCGAAAGCCGGTGCTTATTTCTAGAAGGTGGATCAGAGGTAAGAGGAGGAGGGTAAGTGAAACCACATGGTGGCTAAGAAACCAAAGTCCCCACTGAGTGTTATGTGTGACTGGTGAGCAAAGGAGCCTCCAAACCAGCGGACCAGTCATTCCTGGAAGAATAGCACCAACTCTAGTTTTGCTTCCTGCTGGAGAATAATCCTGCTCCTGGAGTGGACAAGGCAGGAAACCCTGAGTCCCCCCTGCCCCGCCTCCCCTTTGTTCCGCTTGCTGCTGCTGACCTGCTTTTGGTCAGCTTGCACAAACTTAAGTTGTTTTGCTTATGAAAGTTACTCTGAACATTAGCACATATTTGAAAGTTAGCCTTCAGATACCTTTTCCTAGATCAGTTATCTGATAGACTCCATTCCACTGGGATAGTTTCAGGGAAAGCCGTACAAAGCATTTCAACTTTCGCTCTGCCCTGATTTCCTTTGTGGAGTAGAAAATGGCCACATTCTCTCCAGAAGCAGGGGGACACCTGCCACTGAAACCTGTAAAGCCAAGCCAAGTGCCTTCGAGTCGGATCCGACCTGTAAAAGAGTTTATATTTTTCCCCGCTAACAACACTGTATTTATCCTGTCGGAAAATTACCGTTTAAAACGTGGACAGGGACCTCCCTCATCTTGCTGGGTTTTGCCTTGGGCCATCACAGGGAGGGTCTTGCTGGACCCCAGAATCCACCGGGCTCCTTTCTGTCATCTGGAGAGGCTGTACTCCAATGCCAGCTTTCAGCACGGATTACTTGAACGCTTCTGGGCAGGACTCTTTAAACACCAGAAGGGAGTCTTTTAACAGAAAACACTGCTGTTCATTTCAGCCAGTGCATACTATTCAGATGACTTCTTTTTTTTTTCCTGTGACTTCTGAAAAGTAGAATGAAAAAAGGTAATTTTTTCCTAAGTGCATTCCTTAGAGCTTCTGGGCTTCCTGGGGGCCCAGGAAGGGGGATTGGAGTGGGAGTGAGGGAAAGGGGAGGAGGGATAGAAGGGGAGGAGGGACTAGAAGGGGAGGGGCCACCTGGCTCCCCCCAGAGCAGCTCTGCTTTCCTTGTTTTACGTGCTGGCACTTCAAATGAGATCTTTTTGTGTGTGTGTGTGTGTTAACTTCCTTCAGAAAAATTTTCCAACAACCATAATAATGGAAGGAATAGTCAATATAGTTACATATTCATCCACCCACCATCTAGATACAGCTGTTAACATTATGATGCATTTGTGTGTCTCTCTCTTTGATAAAGTACCTCTAAATACCTCTTCATTCATCTCTAAAAAAGTAAGAGCATTCTCTTCTGCGACCAGCCTAACACAAGTAATAGTAATTCTCAAATATCTGATATGGCGTTCATATTGAGGTTTAATTTTTATGAAGAGTTCTGGAGTGAAAAGATTTGAATATGTTTGTTGCAGATGATTATCTGTGTTGATGGAAGATTTTATAATTGTGTTGAAGAGTCTGTTGTGCACACTATAAAAGCTCAGTAAATATGAAGTTATTACTTTTTAACTATTTCTAATTCAACTCCTTGGGCTTCTGTTAATCTTTTTAAATTTATTAAAATTAAATATACCCAGTGTCCAGGTTATCTTTGGATACTGCACTGACATTTCATTTGTTCAACATGTATTTATGAATAACGGTAGCTAGCATTTACCTGGCTTTTGCCACGTGTAAACATTGTGCTTAGTACCTGCGTGCATTAAAAGGGCTGTAATGTAGGTACAATTGCTACCATGTGATTTTTAAAGCTGAGGGAACTGATGGAGGAACAGAGAAGTTAAGGGACTGGCCCCAGGTCACACAGCAAATCTCAGTAAGTGGCAGAACCGGGTGTGGACTTGGGCATCCTGAACTCCTCTAACAGTGCTGTGATGCCCACTTACGGTTGCTACTGTTGGTACTGCCATCCAGCCAACTAGACGTAGTTGTGTATTATGCGATGTTCACCAAAAGGCCGCAAAAGAATTGAGAGACTCTGGTATTTCCCACTTGGATTATTGGGTTACAGAATTTTTCTTAAGGCTAGGATTCAGCCCACATTGATTGGGTTCCCAGACAAGCTGCAGTTCCCTGGGAAGACTCAGCTAATCCGTACAGATACAGTTAACCGTGTCCTGGCCTGCCCTTCAGGAAACTTCTATGTATCCTGCTGGTGCTCTGACAGTGATATCTTATCGTTGTGTGTTTCTGTGCTTGTTTCCCTTTTGGGCTTCTATAGCTAAGCATTGTTTCCTAGCACTCTTTAATTCTTTATCTGCACTCAGTAGGCGCCCAGGAAATGCTTGGTGTGGCGGAACCGTTGTTTGCATGTGATCGCACAGCCCTGAGCTGTGTGGGACTAGGTTGTGAGGCCCATTTTGTACAGGCTGTCAGATGAATTACACAGCACTGATGGACACCTGCGGTCCGTGTACATTTGTGTTCTGTATTATCTGTCCACATTACATGTGTTCTTTCTGGTCTTGGATCTGAGCTTTCTTGTGCTTTTCTTTAAGTTATTTTGATGTAAGTGGAGTTACCCTGGTACATGCTTCCCCATTCTGGGAACTGTGTCAGGTACCAAGGTTTGCTTGAGGAATTGGCTTCCTTGACCTGTGTCAGGGTCAAAATGGCAGTTTCCAGGCTACAGAAGATGATTTATTTGTTGAAACATGAACCCACAGTTTAAATTTATCCCAAACCAAGTGAATGCAAGTACACCTGGGTGAGTCTCTCAAATACAGGAACAGCAACAACAAAAAGAAAGCCATGATGTCTCTAACGCATGGCTTTCTCTCTCTCTGGAGACCTAGTGCTTTATTTCTGCATCTGCATGATGATTTTTTAAAAACATTTACCCGCCTCTTTTATTTTCAATTGTATATTTTGACTTCTCTGTCCAACTCCTCCCTATATCATTATAATGTATTTTTACATTATATTTATGTACTTTACATTGTACTTATAATGTAAAAATACATTGTAATGTATTTTTAAGAAGTACCTTCAAGCTGTGCTCCAGATTCTTAGAAAAACACACAGAGCAGAATGGCCATTGAAAATCTATTTTAAAATCCAGCCAGCAAGTCATTTTTATGCCTGAATAATTAAATTACAGTCTTGTTTGGCAAGTTCTCAATTTTAGACCTGGAAAAAGTTTGTAATACATCTAACAATAACAACAAAAAACAGTGAATCATGAGCAAAATACATACTCAAGTTGGGCATGGTATATGCATGTGTACTAAGTGACACACCGCTGTGTGTCAGCTCGGATAAAAAAGCGTGCTTACTTTCCTGTGCCTCCTTGTGCTGGTGGAGGACTTTAGTTTCTCCAGGCTGGGTAACAGGTTAGTGTTGGCAAGTTGATAAGGTTAGCTACAAGGAGCCCTGGTGGTCTAAGAAAGAGTTAAGTGCGCTCAACTGCTGACAGGTCGGGGATTCAGACCCACCCACCGGTTCTGCGGCAGAAAGACCTGGTGATCTGCTCCCATAAAGACCATAGTGAAGGAAATACCAGGGACAAGTTCTGCTGTGTCCCGTGGGTCACGGTGAGTCAGAACTGACTGGAGGGCACCCAGCAACAAGGCTAGTTGTATCAGTTAATATGTCCTACGAAGTGCTGGGACCTCATTTGGGTACATCTGCCTTTTCTGAGAAGGTAAACAGGGACATGTCAAGGGCTGAAGCATATTTGACTAGAACAGAGTATAATAACAGTTTATCAAACCTACTGGTGTTAGAGGTAAGCGACCTCCCATGAGTGACCAAAATAAGTCTTGAGGAACCATCCAGGCTCTCTGGCTTACAAGCCTGGGAGATGTTTCTTCAAGAATAGCAGGTCAGTTTGGAGTCTGTACTTTGAAACTCCCTTAGGCCCCCTAATTGGGGTGGCCACCCACGTAGCAGTTGAGATGGAAGTTCTGACCACAGCCTTCTCTTTCTGTTTTGGAGAAGTGATGGGCTTGTCTTAAACTGTAATTCGGCCTGCAGCTAATAGGAAGGATGACAGATTGGGTGATTTGGAAGTGGGGAGGAGGGCCAGCTGCAGGGATTTCATTTCTGACCGTTTGTCCCAAGGTTTTGGAGACACTGCTTGCCAGCGTGGAAAGGGGACCACTTTATGAAATGCTTTCAGTAGAAGCAATCTAATTAACAAGAAGGTTTCTTTTAAGATTACTGTGTTTCTGGCTTAAATCTTTATTCCCATTACGGCACTTTTTCCACTTCCACATTTATATATTTTCCCTTCAAAATATTTTTTGAGCTCTTCACTAAAAACACTTACCATGCAGTTCTCCCAGGACTTAGTTTTGAAAGATGGGGGGTGTGTGTGTGGGGGGGGGTGGGTCCAGCAAAGAAGGAAAACAAAAGAGAAAGAGGAGTTTGTTTGGCTGGTCGCAGGGGGTGGTGTCAGTGCCCCAGTTTGAGGATTTCCCTGTGAACGGTAGGGCCCAGCTAGCTCTTGGGTGAAGCCTGGAAACTAGCTTGGAGGGAGGCCATGGTAGGAAACGAAGGCTGCACTCTGTAGTCTTCAGGCCCTTTGAGGGACGCCTCTGGTCTTTGGCTGCAAGTGGGGATTGTTAGAGATTGTGAAACTTGACCATGAAGCCTGCACTGAGGAGAAGGGAGTGAATTTCTCCGGAACCCAGAATGAGCAAGCCCAGCCTCGTTAAGTGCTCACAGAGGTCTGAGGCCCCCTCCTGGAAGGCAAGGGACATTGCCTCCTGTCCTGCTGGAGCTTGTTCACGCAGAGGTCACTAAGCCACGAACCCTGTCCAGGAAGACGCAGTTCTCACAGATGACAGAGCAACACCTCTCTGGGAAGAGGGGCAAACACTTTCCATGGTGTTTCATGTATAATCATCTCCTTGACCTCCCATGGGCCGGAGAGGCCTGTTGTTTGCTGCTCTCTAGTGGGCCCCTGACTTAGGGTGCCCGTGTGCACAGTGGAGCTGAATGCTGCCTGGTCCCGTGCCATCCCCACAATTGTTGAGTGGACCATTGTGATCCAGAGGGTTGTAACTGGCTGGTTTCCGGAAGTGGATCATCAGGCTTTTTTCTCTAATCCATCTTAATCTGGGAGTTCTGCTGAAACCTGTTCAGCATCATAGGAACATGTAAGCCTCCAATGAAGGATGGGCGGGCACTGGCATGAGGAGGGCTGGCCAGGAATGGAACCTGGCTTTCCTGCATGGAAGGTGAGAATTCTATCACTGAACCATTATCCCAGTGAGGCCTGCAGGATAGGAGAGTTATTTCTCTTTGGCAAGTGAATAAACAAGGGGGCAGAAAACACTTCTTTTTTTTTTATTATGACTGAGTGAAATGGTACATTCCCATATAAATTTGTGTGCCCACCTATATGCAGCTCCCACTGCTCTCCCTACCCAGTGACAGCACACTCTTCCTGTCAACTCTGTACATATCTTAATTCCCAACAATCTCCTATCCCCTCCTCTCTACGCACTTCCCTGCCTCCAGTAAGAGGTCAGCAGGATGACATCTTATGGATGCATAGAACCATAAAGTGCGCACATGATATGGTCACTCTGTGTCACCAAGTCCAATCCATTCCTGTCCGAAGAGTTGATCTCTATTATGATTTATGGATAGGGGCAGCATCAGGGCCAGGGGCCATGCTCCCAGGGGAACGCAGAGGCCCCTAGATCATCAGTTGCGGTCTTGGGTTAGAAAACACTTCTGTTAGAAGAGGATTTGAGGTCCCACAGCTGCCATAGGCCCCTCAGACTCCTCCATCCATTCTAGGAAGAGAGGGCTGGAATACAGGACACGAAGGAATGTAATTAGACACGTCTGGTTAATGGAGAAACCTTAGTAGTATGGTGGTTAAGTGCTATGACTGCTAACCAAAAGGCTGGCCGTTCAGATCCACCAGGCACTCCTCAGAAACTCCATGGAGCAGCTCTACTCTGGGTTGCTATGAGCAGGTTTAATTGGCACTGGGTCTGGTTTGGGTTAGTGGGAGGTCTAAGGACTGATGCCATCTCCCCTGGTTCCCACATTTCACCCTTTCTGTCTGCTGTGCTGCTGAGACCCGAGGTCAGCATTGATGGAAGGGAGCTGGGCCTGGGAGTCAGCTCTCCTCTCTGCTGTTGAAAATACTTGCTCTTAGTGGCCCCTGAGAGATCTGAAAATATCAGAGCATGGCACAGGAGTAAAGGAGCCAGGTGGCACAAGTATTAAGCACCCAGTGGTGAACTGAAAGGTTTGAACCGCCCTGGCACCTCTGCAGGAGAAAGATCTAGCATCTCATTCTGTACCAATTGCAGCCAAGAAAACCTAGGTGGCAGCTCTACTTTGTCACACGGGGTCCCCGTCATTGGAAACTGGCTCACCAGCACACAAGAATGACAAGAGCACGGGGGAAGGAACAGTCTAACCCTAGAGCTTTAAAGAACCTGTTCAAGTCATCCCCCTTGACGTGATCAGTGGGGAGTCAGGATGAATCTGTGGGTTAGCTCTTAGGATCTTCAGTTAGGTGACTGCTTGTACTCTCTGGATCTTGTCTTTCAGCTGTTATGTTTGGCTTTGTGTAATAACTTCAGTTTGAGTGTTGTCTCTGCCTAACATCTTTTGTGAAAATGGAGTGGAGTCCGGTGGCATCTGTAAAATTTCCCCAGACCCACAGTTTCCATAGCCTCTGCATTAAGAGTGTAGTTTTGTTTTTTTTTTCTGTAAACTTATTTCTGTATGGTTCTTTAAACATGGAAGATTTTTATACTCAGATTAAGTCATTAAGTTAATTATAAATACTATGTTCCAGTCATGCTTTTATATGTTAATATTTGGGGGAACGGGAGAGCTCAGAGATAGTATGTATGGGGGTTAGGACTGAGACTAGGGTAGAGCTGAGGGTAGCTTCAGGGGCAGAAAGTGACTATGGGAAGGGCATTGTAGGCCAGTTCGGTCTACACTGGGCTTTATCAGAGAGCTTAAGACCAGGAGGCTGTGTCTCCACGTGTTTCAGGGTCACTGGTGCTTGGAAGAGACAGTGTGAGAGAAGCTTCTGCCCACAGAGGCCGAGGACGTCAAAGAGTGTATAGTGGCCAGTTCATAACAGGCCGCCTCGGGACTCATGGACTCGGCTCTTTCTCCGTGGGCTGTGTTGCCCTGCCTTTGTTAAACAACCTGCGATCTTGTTGAAGGCTCATCTCCGTACCATCTAGACTCTGGAACAGATCTGTAAATGCCTTTAACAGCTGTGAAATGCCTCTGCAGAACGTTTCCTTGGTCCATGAGCCCTGCCTTTGCCTGGATGCGGTCTTTCTCACTCTTGCACATCTTCCACCCAGCTTCATTTCTCCCTGACCCTTTCTGCGCGTACACCCTGATCCTGTGGCCTATACAGAAAGTGCACGTCTCACCCTCCCACAGATTGCCCGCCCCCCCCAGCATTTCCCTAATGATCAGTTTGGTTGAAAACGTATTTTAGTACACAGTCATTTTAGTACACAATCATTACTTAGCATGAAAATGTTTAATCATCAATAATTCAGTTTTAAGCTACTGATTTTTTTAAAAAACAGTTACTTGTGTATTTGAAGCGTTGATGACGCTTCTTCAGTTTGTTCTAGGATTATATATACATATATAAATTTTACTCTTATAAAAGAGATGACAAAATTGATAATTTTAATCATATTTAAGTGTATAGGACAGTGGCCTGGATTATGGGTACAATGTGCAAGCATCCACTTCAAAATATTTTCATCACCCTTAACAAATTTAGTACCCCTTAAGCAACCCTAGGAAACCCTGGTGGGATAGTGGTTAAGTGCTATGTCTGCTGACCTTTCGTTACCTGCCAGTTGCTCCTTGGAAACTCTGTAGCAGTTGTGCTCTGTCCTTCTGGGGTGTTACGAATCGGAATCGACTTGACGGTGGTTGGTTTTGTTCTTAAGCAACCCTAGTGGCATGGTAGTTAAGTTCTGTGGCTGCTCACCAAAAGGTCGGTAGTTCAAATCCACCAAGCACTCCTTGGAAACTCTATGGGGGAAATTCCCCTCTTTCCTGCGGGGTTGCTGTGAGTCAAAATTGGCAAGAGTTTTTTTAAGCAGTGACTCCCGCTTCTCCTTCCCAGCAGCCCCTGGTAACTACTAATCACCTTCCTATGCCTTTTCCTATTCTGGACTGTTACAGCATTCTGTAGAGAAAGAGAACCAGTGATGGATAAGGAGATAGATAGGTAAAGAGAGATTGAGTTACTTTAAGGAAATGGATCACATAGTTGTGGAGGCTTGCAAGTCCAAGCTCCATGGGTCCAGTGATAAGGAAAGGAGGCATTCTGCCAAGGTGCCTTATTTATGTCTGGACGCAGAACATATCCTCGGGAAAGACCCTTTTCAGTTGCTTGATCATATCACATTAGATCGCATTATGGAAGGTGTGTACATGGAACAGCAGCTAGACCAGTGTTTGGCCAAACCACTGGGAACCATAGTCTAGCCAAGTTGACACATGAAACTGAACCATCACATAGGCATTTCATATAAATGGGATTGTGCAACATGTGCCCTTTTATGTTCACCTCATTTTGCTGAGCATGTTGTTGAGCTTTGTCCACATCATAGCATGTGTTGAGCATGTCACTTCTTGTCATGACTGAGATGAAGCAGAGTTGATAAAAGGCTAGAAAGAATGGCTCCCTCTCCGACGGTGGGGTTGCATCCCAGCTGGTAGGGAAGTTTTGTGCATCTAACTTTCGTCTGCTTTCTTCCAGGTGCTCTCTGCCATCGGCCATGCTGTCTGCTTAGAATATGCTGGAACGCAGCCATAGCAGGCATTCCTCTGGCAGCTGGGAAGCACAGCCTCATCTGAAAATGGAGAGATAGGGCTGGCACCTGCAGGAGTACCTGAGGAAACTCCCACCCACCGCAGACAGGCCTGCCCTCTCGAGCTCCAGCTCATGCCCTTTTAATTGACCGAATGGATCGGAACAGAGATGCGGAGATGGAGCTGCGGCGGGGTCCCGAGGTGGACGGGGACAAGACGGTGTGCCACAGCTGCTGTATCTGTGGCAAGAGCTTCCCTTTCCAGAGCTCTCTGTCGCAGCACATGCGCAAGCACACCGGGGAAAAGCCATACAAATGTCCCTACTGTGATCACAGGGCCTCCCAAAAGGGCAACCTCAAGATTCACATTCGGAGCCATCGGACTGGGACCCTCGTGCAGGGACATGAGCCAGAGGTGGGCGAGGCCCCGCTGGGTGAGCTGCGGGTGTCCGAGGGCCTGGATGGCTGCACTAGCCCCACAAAGAGTACTTCCGCCTGCAACAAGATCCTGAACGGGGCCTCGCCAGGGGACGGCGGCAAGATCCTGCTGAGGAGCAGTCGCAAGGAGGCAGACACGGCGGGGGGCGAGGGCGAGGAGGGCCCAGCCTGTGCTGTGACCTCCCAGTGCCCGTTTTGTAAGAGCATTTTCGAGCGCAAGCGGGGCCTAGAGCAGCACCTGCAGCAGGCCCACAAGCCCTTCAAGTGCCGGCTCTGCAACTACATGACACTGCGCGAAGAGTCGCTGCTAAGCCACATCGAGAAGGACCACATCACGGCGCAAGTGCCTAATGGTGGGAACAACGTCTCGACCGTGGAGAATGGCAGGAGCGAGTTGCCGGTTGGGGAGTTCCCTTGCGAGGTGTGTGGCCAGGCTTTTAGCCAGACCTGGTTTCTGAAGGCTCACATGAAGAAGCACCGAGGCTCCTTCGACCATGGCTGCCACATTTGTGGCCGCCGATTCAAGGAGCCCTGGTTTCTCAAGAACCACATGAAGGCACATGGTCCCAGGGCGGCTAGCAAGAACAGGCCCAGAAGTGAGCTGGATCCCATCGCAACCATCAACAACGTGGTGCAGGAGGAGACCATCGTCACCGGCCTGTCTCTCTATGAGGTTTGCACCAAGTGCGGGAACCTGTTTACAAACCTGGACAGCTTGAGTGCGCACAACGCAGTGCACCGGCGCGCGGAGTCTGGGTGCGTCCAGGGCGCTGAGCCCGCTCCCGCAGACGCACAGCAGCGTTTCCTCCAGTGCCTGAGCTTGCGGCCCGCGGGCCGGGGCGACGCTCGGGGCAGCGCAGCCGGACGCAGGGTGCCTGAGCTGGACCCAGTCAGCAGCTACCAGGCCTGGCAGCTGGCCACGCGCGGCAAGGTGGCCGAGCCGGCAGAGTACCTCAAGTACGGTGCCTGGGATGAGGTGGCGGGCGGCACAGATGCTGCTGTGGAGCGGACGCGCCGCGAGTTCGTGCTGGTCAGCCCCGACAAACGTAAGCGCGAGCCCGCCGCTGCCACTACCCCTGGCCACCCACGAAAGAGGGCTGGCGGCCCCGGGGAGGCTGGCACCGTTCCACCCTCTGACCTTGACTACAGGCCGGCCTCACGCCAGGGCCGGCGCGCAGCGGCGCAGAGCAAGTCGTCCGAGTGTTTCGAGTGCGGCAAGATCTTCCGTACTTACCACCAGATGGTGCTGCACTCCCGGGTGCACCGCCGCGCACGCCGCGTCCCTCACGGCCACCCAGAACCCGGCCCTGTCGCGCGTGCTCGCTGCGGCTCCCTCAGTGAGGGCGACTCGGCCAGCGGACCTAGCAGCCCAGGCTCAGCCAGTGCCGCAGACGATTCTCCAGGCTCTGGCCTGGCAGACGAGGCCCCCGATGACAGCGGCGAGGAGGGTACCCCTGAGTCTGCTCCAGGTGAGGCAGCGCGCGGCCACTCACAGGTGGGACCGGGCCTCGGTAGCCCCGCGCTCAGGTACCCTGCGCACAGGTAGCCCCATGCTTGGATGATCATACATGTGGCTGATGCCACGCCTGGGTAGCCTCCCGCCCCAGTGACCCCGTGCCCAGGTGATGCCATGCACATCTATCCCCAAGCCCTCGTACTCCTCATCCCGGTAGTTCCCTGCCCTGATGGTCTCGAGGCTGGACAAGGCAGTGCCCAGCAAACCTAATGCCAGTGTATCCCACATCTAGGTAGTCCCATGTTCAGGTAGCACACACCCTGCCCCGGTGGTTCCACACCTGGGGGCACCATGACCTGGTAGCCTGCATCTAGGAAGACCTCTGTCCTAGTGGTCTTGTGCTTGGCTGGCACTGTACCCAGAAAGCCCACCGCTAATGTACCCCACACCCAGGCATCCTCCTGCTCTCGTGGTTCCCCACCCGGGTGGTGGTGTGCCCAGGTACTCTGCTTTCAGGTGACCCCCGGTCCAGTTTCTCCACACCCAGTAGCCCACACCCAGGAAGACCCTGCCCCTGTGGTCCTGTGCCTGGTGGCACTGTGTCTAGGTAGCCTTACACTCTGGAAGCCTTGGCACCTCCCATTCCTCTCATCTGGTGCTCATGTCCAGGTAGAATGTGCCCAGGTGGACATGCTCTGGAGCACTGGTGGCTGGTGGCTGCTAGCTTCCTTCTCGAGCATTTTAATTAGCCAAACCTTTTTGGCATAAATTAGCCCTTCTGGCCTGGAGCTGGTGGTCTCTCCTAAGAATGGCATTTTTTTTCTGAGCAAAGAGAAAACAATTCCTGCTGAGGCCTGGCCCTCTTTTCTTCAGTTTTCTCTTCTTACATCTCCCCACCCCCCCTCCACCCACTTCTGCTCTTTTCCTGAGCACCACACAGACAGGATGGTAGGGGCAGTTGTCATAAATCGTCGATTGAGGTAACCCTGAGTGTGCAGAGATGGTTAACTGAAACCATTTCAATTGCAAGCACGTACATATTTGAAGAAGCAGGACAAACTTGTTTTAATAATTTTCTACGAGACAGTTTTTAATTTGTAAATTTTAAATTTGCTTTTATCTTTCACTGACTTGTTTTGGGTCATTTTTGTAAGTGTAAGATGACACTGCAGTTAGGGAACTTGGAACTTTGTCCTCATGTAGCCAGGGTTATTGTTTATTCCTCCCTGCAAACTGGGTAATGCGTGTCACTTTTACCTGGAAGTTTCAGAGAAACCAAAGTGATTTTGCAGGGTGGTTTGTATTTTGGGGTGAGGAAAATGACCCTTGTGCACTTTTTCAAAATAAAAAATAATCTGTCTTTTTTACCCTGTTAGAGATTTAGCGAAATCACCTGTACAGTTTTTAGTGTAATAGTCTAGTAGGCTCAAATAATACTGGACCAACAAAAATGTAGGAAAGTGGCTTCTTGAATTTCTTAGAGAAACCCATGCTGAATCTACATGTACACTTACAAGGGTATCTACAACAAGTGGGTAAAAATACATGATGCACTGAATGCATATTGTGTATTTCATTTCTCAGTTTTTCATCCTTGCATGGGAGGGGGTGACAGAAGAACATTTTGTATTCTGAATGTGCAGTGCTCAGGCACTCAGCACGCTTAGATTCTTTCAATAGTTTGTTTTGTGAAATCTGGTAGATCATTTGTGAGCCCTGGAGTTTTTGTTTTTGAAGTTAAATTCTGAGTTTTCTTTTTCAATGTTTATAATTACAAATTTTACTGGTTTTGTCCAATAGTAGCATGCCTACTTTTGGGGGGCCCATTGGGTCCAATCCTAGGAGAGAGCCTTGATTTCCCCCCAGACCCTCCTCCCCACCCCCCCGCTTTGAAGACTCATATTTATTATTTGGAAAAGATCCTGCTTCCATCCATGATGGTAGCAGTCAGGTGTTAACAACCTGAGTAGTGCTTTTAAAAGCAAGAGTTGGAAAGATCAAATTATTTTTGCTATAAATGCAAGTTTACGTTTTCCTTCTGGCTTTGGCTGGCTTGGCTTCAGATTCATTAATGTTGGGGATTACCATTTACTTCTTTGGAAATATTATGTATATTTTCTTGATGTGTAATTTATTTTTTTTGAAAAGTCTAGAGGTGCTTGAGGTGTTTCTGTAGCATGATTATGTGTAGTAATTGAATTTAGCAAAAAGTTGACAGTAGATTAAGTAGAGTGTTGTCCCTTGTTAAAAGACCAGAGGAAAGCACTAGTGGTGTGTCAGCAGTGCAAGACTTTGGAGAGCTGTTTGGGTTTGCGGAGGTCACTTTTGTAATCCTAAGGACAACGGACGGAAAAGCTTTTTAGTCATAGCAGGCCCCTGTACAGGCCTCACGTAGCAGCAGATTGCTGACTCACTGTGCTCCTTAAGGAGGGGAACCCGTATTATAACAGTGTTGCTACTCAGCAAAAAACCCATTTGTAGGCTATGCTAAGGCCTTTGAAGCTACTGCTTTGGAAAAGAGACAAAACCAGGGGGGGAAAAAAAAAAAACAAACGCAAACCTGTTGCTGTCAAGTTGATTGTAACTCAGAGAGACTGGGTACTTGGAATTCTGTATTTTGCTCTGCAGCTGCTTTTCTTTTGAAAACAGATACTACTTTGGAAAATGCTTGCTTTTCCTATTACTGGAAGGATTGCTTAGATCTTGAAACATGTTTAAAATCCTCATAGAACTCTGCTGAGGTGACTAGTTAAGTTTGGGAGAACAGATTTGTAGAGGGACAGCATCTACAAATAGTTCTCATGAGAACTAATCGGACTGCTAGTGGCACAGTTGAAATTGGGGTTCCTATCTCTGTGGCATTTCCAGTTAATGACAACCATGCCATAGTTTCACTTGAGGACTGAATTTGACATAACAGGAGTTGATTTGAAGGCTGTTTTGGGATTAGACTAACTGAAACTTATTTTTACAGTGAACCATGCAGATGTCTGGTAAGTGTTGCTGTCTGCTACTTTGGAGAGTTGTGGTAGTCATGCCACTACTTCTGCCTGAGACTAGGTCCTGGTAGTCCTTATTAATAAAAAAAATAAAAAAATAAAAAAAAGACCAAAAAAAACAAACCAAAGCCGTTACTATTGAGTCAATTCCAACTCATAGTGACCCTGTAAGACAGAGCAGAACTGCCCCCTAGAATTTGCAAGGAGCACCTGTTGGATTCAAATTGCTAACATTTTGGTTAGCAGCTTGTAGCACTTAACCACTAAGCCAATAGGATGTCCCTAGTTTGCATTACTCACTTGAAATATAGGAACAGAGTTGTGATGAAAGTTCAGTGATTGAAGTCTGCTCTGGAGATAGAAGATTTAGATCCTGAATGGAGAAAGTGACATGGTAGTGATGGCTAGTTTGCAAAAAATGAATCCTTTTGAAAAGGCCATATAACTGAGGCTTATAGAATCAGCATTTCCAAGCACAAAAAGAATTAGGGAGTTCAGAGGTCAGCACCTAGGAAAGCTGAGCCTTGCATCACTCATGGACCTCGTGTGCACAGGACAGAACTTAATTCAGCAGCATGCAGTCTTGGCTGGTGGGAGCAGAGTGATCAAGCAGTGCTTTGAACGACTTGCTTTATCCAGGTGACTAACTGCCCAGGGCTCATGCCACTGGAATTAGCGCCTTCCTGTTGGAGTGCCTGGGGCTGGCACCAGTCATGAATATTGAAATGTGTCTTTCGTGCAAATCGGTCAGGAAGCCGTCAGGAGCACTGGTCTGTATGTTGTTTAAGCTAAATTATTAACTACCCAAATTTTGGTCCTTTTTTCCTATGTGACCATCTCTTACCACATCTGGCCTGTATTCCACTGAGCCTCTTCTCTGTTTTGGTTACTTTAGAAAGAAAGGAGTCCCTGGGTGTTTCAAATGATCAGTGTGTTCAACCGCTAACCCAAATGCTGGATATTTGAGTCTACCCAGAGGTGCCTCAGAAGATAGGCCTGGCAGTCTTCTGAAAAAAAATCAGCCATTGAATACCCGATGGAAAATCTTTCTCCTCTAACACACATGGGGTTGCTATGAAGCGGAGTCTCCTCGATGGCCACTAGTTAATGAAAAGTAAAACCTGCAAGCTTTAGGTCAAGTCATGAAACTGTTGTTCATGTGCTGCCGCTTTTGAGTGACAAAAATTGGCACATTATATGGCTCCATCAAATAGCATAGAGAAGTGTTTGAAGAAAGGCTGTAGAATTATACACAGCTTTAAAGAATAAGAAGAGAGTCTTCAGAAGGAAAAAATATGATTGAGGGCTGGGAAGATAATTATTTTTAAAGGGACGGGTTTCCCTTTGGAAAGCCTCCCATTTCCTAACGGTTCTTGGAGCTAGATTCAGGGCCCACATTTCTGAGGTGGCTCAGGAGCAGGGCCACACGGAGGTCAGGCCATGAGGCAACAGGGTTAACTAGCCTTTCTTTTCAGGAGAGCAAGGCCATAATTAGGACAGCTTGGGGAGAAATGTTTTTATACAGCCACCCATTGACACAGGATTTCGGGTGCATCCAGCCAACAAAAGTAGGAATGTGGAAACTGGGGGGTGATATTTGCACATGGTGACTGGACTTGCTGGACGTGGGAAAGCTTTTCTACCTGACCTATTCTTAAGAGTTTAATTTAGAGCTGAAGTAACTCTTCACAGAAAGCATTTGCTCCTTTGTTCCCAAAAGGCGACACTAGAGACCTGCTGCATGTCTCATGAGCTACTGGAGTCCCCTCTAGGCCAAAGGGGCTTCATCAGACAGAGGCAGTCAGGTCAGGAGGAATTTTGTCTGAATAAAGTGTTTCATCATTGGTCCCATCTGAGAATGAGTGCACAATATCAACAAAGAGAGGTGGGCTGGGTACCAGGAAGGAGAGAGAGCTAATAAAATGAGACCAAAGCAAGTTCAAAGTATTGACAGGAAATAGCAAAGTGGAGCTTCACTGGGGAAGGAAAACCCACATCTGGGAACGATTTAGCGTGAAAAAACTAATACACAGGGAACAAAAAACCCCCAAACCTGTTTCCGTCAAGTGGATGCTGACTCATGGCAACCTTATAGGACAGACTAGAATACCTGCGGAGTTTCCAAGGCTGTAATCTCTGTGGAAGGAGACTGCTGCATCTTTTTCCCTTGGAGTGTCTGTCTGTTGGATTCAAGCCAATGACCTTCCAGGTATTAGCCAAGCTCTTAAGCACTGTGCCACCAGGCTCCTTAATTCTCAAGGACAGTGCTGTGGAAACCAGTGATGCCGAGGGCTGCTGGGTGATGTGGAGACCTTCTATCAAACAGAAGCTTGCAAAATCAGTGAAAAGCCAGCCAAACAAGCGGCTAGCTCCTGTAGGGACCAGGAGGCCTACTTCATCTCCCTCTGGCGGTTCCTTCATCCCACCCGCAGCCCCCGTTGCATGCTGACTGGTATCTGATGTGTATGGGTAGATCAGTCGACTGCTCCTGGAAATGCTGCCTCCGCGCTCTCCTGATGAAGTGTTAAGTGCCCAACCATAAAGTGAGAGATGCTGGCTGCCATATGGCCAAGGCCATCCCAGAAACGGTTCCTGGAGTGTTGTTGTGTCTCCTTCGGGGAACAAGCAAGAACAGACCCCAGGAGAGCGTGGTGAGCAGGAAGCTGCGGAAGAGGATCTGCCAACAGAAACACGGATCCAGCAAGAGTAGGCATCAGACAGATGAAGAACAACAGGCACTTGTTGCTAACAGGTGATATTAAGAAAGACTTCGGCACTTGGCTTTGGCTAAACAGCCCCAGTGGTTTGACAGGAGTTGTGGTGGCGCTCTGCTGAAGGGCTCTGCTGCTAACCCAGCGGTTGATCGTTCAAACCACCCAGCTGGTCTGCAGTGAAAGACTTGGTTATTTGCTCCCTTTAAGATTCTAGAAGACCAAACCTGCAGCTGTCGAGTCCGTTCCGACTCCTAGTGACCCGATAGGACAGAGCAGAACTGTCCCATATGCTCTTGATGGGAGCAGACTTCCACACCTTTCTCCAGTGAAGCAGGTGATGGGGTTTGAACTGCTGGCCGTTGAAGCACTGCCCCACCAGGGCTTCTTTGTCAAACCACTAGGAAGGTTTAACATCTTGGTTAGTGTCATCTGCTACCAATCAGGGCCAACCCTGCTGGCCCAGTGGGTGAAATGCTCCATCTGCTAACCAAGAAGTCAGTGGTTTAAATCTGCCAGGCACTCTGGAAACTCTATGGCGCAGTTCTGCTCGGACCTACAGGGGTGCTGTAACAAACCCAAGGCACTGGGTTTGTTGTTGGTTTTTTATTTTTTGGTTATAATCAGTACTCGCTCTTCCTTCGTTTGTCTAGTGCCTGCTCTGGCTGGATCTGTGTCTCTCCTGTTAGATATCCTCCACAGCTTCTCTCTCAGCAGGAATTTTCTTGGAAACCAAACATGTCCAGCCCCAGCATTGACTAAAGTGGAGTCACTGGGGCAGAGGAAGAGGAGTCGGGAACTAACATTTAATGAGCATGCTGTTAGTTCTAAAATTCTCCCCATTCTGTAAAAAATTTACCAACTTTTTCATGAGCACAGGCTAATAGTGCGCCAGTAAAGCGTGCAATTCCTAACTAAGAGTTCAAACCCAGGAAGCAGCTCAGGGAGAGAAAGACCTGGCAATCTGCTCCAATAAAGATCAAATTGATTCTGACTCACAGTAACCTTATACAACAGTGTAGAACTGTTCCATAGAGTTTCTGAGAAGCGCCTGGTGGATTTGAACTGCCCACCTCTTGGTTAGCAGCTGTATCACTTATCCGCTATGCCAGTAGGGTTTCCCAAACCAAACCCACTGCCGCTGAGTCAGCTCCAACTCATAGCGACCCTGTAGGACAGAGTAAAACTTCCCCATAGAGTTTCCGAGGAGCATGTGGTGGTTTCCAGTTGCCACCCTTTTGGTTAGCAGCTGGAGTACTTAACCACTACACCACCAGAGTTTGCTTATATTTTGGTAGGTATTGCCAAATAAGTTACAATAATTTTCATATCTACCAGCAGCTTTTGGATATGTCCATCTTTTTACACCTTCAGCAACTCTTGGTTTTGCAGATTCTCTAATTCTGCCCCTCTGACAGAAGAAAGTGGCCCATTTTTATTGTTTCTAACTATTGTTTTTCTGATTTGTTGTGAGAGTAAGTATATTTTCATGCTTACTGATCATTTGTGTTTCTTCTGTGATTTCACTGTTTGTGCACTTTGCTTCTTTTTCTAAAGTGTTTCTCTTTTTTATTTTATTATGCTTTAGGTGAAAGCTTACAATTCCAGTTAGCTTGTCATACAAAGACTTACATGCACACTGTTAAGTGACCCTGATGGTCTCCCTACAGTGTGACAGCACACTCCTCCTCTCTACCTTTTTTCTCTTATGTCCATTCAACCAGTTCCTGGTTCCCTCTGTCTTCTCACCTTGCCTCTGGACAGGAGCTGCTCATTTCTTTTCATGCGTTTACTTGAGCCAGGAAGCACACTTTTCCCCAATGTCATTTTGTGTCATAATAGTCCAGTCTGCTTTCTGTCTGAAGAGTTGGCTTCAGGAGTGGTTTTAGTTCTGAGGTGACAGAGTCTAGGTGCCGTGTCTTCTGATATCCTTCAGTATGTCAGACCATTTGTCTGGTCATTTATTAGAGTTTGAGTTCTACACCGTACTCTTCCGCTCCTTTGGGGACCCTGTTCCCTGTCACAGTGGTCTTTGGTGGTAGCTGAGCACCGTCTAGTTGTTCCCAGTCTCGTTCTGATGCTGTTGGTATTTTTTGTGGCCCCTCTGTCTCATATTTTCCTTGTGTCTTTGATGTTCTTTATTCATCTTTGCTCTGGGTGGGCTGGGACCAATTGGTACTTCATAGATGGAGACTTAAATTTTAAGACCGCAAATGCCACTCACCAAACTGGAGTGCAGAACATTTTCTTAACCAACTGAGTTTTGCCAACTGACCAAGATGTCCCCTGAAACCATGGTCACCAGGCTCCAGCACCTACCACTGTGTCCCTCGAAGTGTTTGGTCGTGTTTAGAAAACTTCAGGTTTTATTCTGGTTTGGCTGTCTTCTCTTGTATTGTGTGTTGTGTTTTTGTTCATCTAAAATAATGCTTGTCAGCAGTCTAGTTGGAAACCCTCAGGGCATAATGGTTAAGTGCTACAACAGCTAACTAGAAGGTTGGCAGTTCAAATCCGGCAGGCATCCTTGGAAACTGTGTGGGGCAGTTCTGCTGTGTCCTGTAGGGCTACTGACAGTCAGAATCAACTGAGTGCCACTGGGTTTACTCTCTAGTCAGCAAAAACTTCTCTTCCTCCCTCTCACCCTCGTAACCATCAAAGAATGTTTTCTCTGTGTTTACACATTTTCTCGAGTTCTTATAATAGCCATGAGTCGGATCTGACTCGACGGCGCTTGGCTGGCTTGGCATACAGATTTGTCCTCTTGTGACTAATGTCACTCAGCATAATGCCCTCTGGCCTCCTTGTTAACCAGATGTTTCACAGATTCGTCATTGTTTTTTGTCACTGAGTAGTATTGCATTGTGTGAACATACCATAATTAATTCATCTGTTGGTGGGCACCTGGGTTTCTGTCATTTTGCTATTGTGAACAGTGCTGCAGTGAACATTGCTGTGTGTATATCGATTTGTGTGAGGGCTCTCCATTCTCTAGGATATAGCCCAAGGAATGGGATTGCTGGATCATGTGGTATTTCTAGGTTTTTTAAGGAAGTGCCAAATTGACTTCCAAAGTGGTTTTGACATTTTACATTTCCACTAACACTGTGTAACTGTTCCAGTCTCTCCACAACCTTTCCAGCATGTATTATTTTATTTTTTAAGTTAATGCTAGCCTTGTTGGAGTGAGATGGTGTCTCATTGTAGTTTTGATTTGCATTTCCCTAATAACCAATAATCAGGAGTATTTCTTCGTGAACCTACTAGCTGCTTGAAGGTCGTCTTCGGTGAAGTGCCTGTTTATACCCTTTGCCTGTTTTTTAATTGGGTTATTTGTCTTTTTATTGTTGAGATTTCGCAGTAAGTATTTTGTAGATTTTAGAGACTCAATGCTAATTGGATTTGTCACATTCAGTTTTTTTTCCTGCCTGTAGGTTATCTTTTTACTCTTTTGGTGATTCTTATTTGTTTCTAAGAATTCTTTATATAGCATGGATATGAATCTTTTTGTTATACATGCTTCAGGCATTTTTATCTCAATTTTCCATTGAAAGTTCTAGTTCATTTATGAAGTCTTTTACTGTAGAATTTCTGAAGTCATACTTGTCAAACTTTTGCACATAACCTACAAGGACATTCCTTACATTACTGTTCACATATTTTATTGAATAACACTCGTTTAGTGTATTGCATTTGTTGTAGTTCAGATCGCTTTAATCATTGTGGGCTTTTAAAAAATGTATTATGTGAGATGTTTTAAATTTTCTCATTGGTGGCCAGTTGTTGCAATGTAGTTTTTTCAACTTTGTCTTTTCTCTATTGGCTTGAAATGTCAACACCATAATATACTGCATTTCCGTATGCTAGACACTTTCTCCATATTTCATCTAAATCTTCATGTACCACAGTGAAGTGAACTCACTGTTAGTGGCTACAAGCTGATTCTGACTCATGGTGGTACCATGTGTATCAGAGTAGAACTGGGCTCCTTAGGATTTTCAAGGGCCAATGTTTTCAGAAGCTGATCACCAGGCCTTTCTTCCTAGGCACCACAGGGGGTACCTCCATCCGTTTGGTTAGTAGCTGAGGTGTTAACCATTTGCACCATCCAAATACTGAACTTGGCACGTGTCTCCTTGAAAACGGGGTTATATGTAATCAACTATTAATATAGGTAATTTATATATTTTTATTACACTTGCGTGTGGAGGGTGGTACGGTGGAGCAGTGTTTCCTAAAGCAGATTTTTTTTTTTTTTTTAATGAAATTGTCATTAAACACATGCAGGGCATCTCTGAATATCTTGAATACTAGAAGGTAAGAGATTTGAGTAGCCCAGCCACAAAATGCTTTCATGGAAGGAACGCTTAGTGAGCCACCCAAAATCCCTGTTGAGGAATGAGACTTCAAGGCCCCATCCAAAGCCAGTAGTAGCCCCAGAGAGCCCTTACGTTTTGGATCTGTCAAAGGCAGTGCTAACTTTTCTTGCTAACCTTTCTCCGTTTCCCACAAATGCATTGCAGTCTGCTGTCTCAGCTGATGGTACTGCATCATCATGACACACAGCTTTCCTCTTCCTGCGTCATACTCACGTGTTTACTTTAGCGTTTATGTACTTTTTGGCCTGTGTGTTTGGTTCCCACGATGCTTTGTCTCAAGCAGTTCAGTCAGATAATAGATTCATTTGAGATGCGAACAAGCTAGGGTTTCTAGATTTAGTCAGTGAACATGAAGGACATGAGTTACAGTTGAATTTCAGATAGTTTTTTTTTTTTTTTGTCTTAGCATGAGTTTGTCATATGCACTATTTAGAACATACTTAGGCTAAAGAATGATCTGAAATTCAGATTTACTGGGCATCATGTATTTTATCTGGCAGGTGTCTTGTGAGTAAGTCCTTTCAGGTTGGCTGTGTTGTTTCAGTGTGGGAAACGTCTGCTCTTGTGTCTTGGGTTACTAGTTGGCTGATGGCGGGAGCCCTGAAATCAACCTGATGACACCCCACAACAATAGGGTGGCCCGTGAAACCTGTTTAGCAGGTCTCCTTTGTTTACTACTAGGTGTTGGCTACCTCTCAGGGTGAATGTTAGAAAAATCATAAGCAGAAGAAGCCGAGGGGAGAACCTTCTGGTGGCGTTTCCTTTCCTTCTACAGCTGACATCTGTTACCACTCCAAACACGTCTCATATCTGTGGAGAGTCTGAGCCGTGCTGGTGGGAAAAGCAGTTCAAAAGGAAACAAAATGGCCATTAGTCTGTTGGCGTGATTAAAAACCCCAAAGTTGGCTTTTTCTAACTCAGTTGTGTAACGTTTCCTGAGTTAGGATGACTTAGTATGTTTGAATAGCATATGCATGATGAAAGAAGCTTGATGTTAACCTGATGTCTGACGTTTCCTCTAAGTCTCTGAAATAATGTGCCAGGGATTGTCTCATTGGACATATGTCACTAAGCAGGTTACAAAGTTTTATTTGGAATTGTGTCTGTGTAAGCTTTTGACATTGAGGCCCCTGCGTTGTCTTTTACTTTAGCATTGGTCCTAGCCTAGTAAAAGCCCTGGCGTGGCAGACAGCTCAGTGCTTGGCTACTGACTTCTAAAAGATTGGCAGTTTGAGTCCTCTTAGAGGTGCTTCAGGAGAAAGGGCTGGAGATCTACATGCAAAAACTCAGCCATTGACAGTCCTGTGGCACTGTTGTTCCGTGGTGACACTCATGGGGTTGGCATTAGTCAGTCTTCTTGGTGGCCACTGGTTTGGGTGCTGTTAGCATAGTGAAGGCAGTACAGCTTGTCACTTACATGTTGAGCAAGTGACTTAATGGCTGAATGGCACGAATACCAGGCAAATATAATCTGCTGAGAATTAAGATGTTTACAGAATCCTGACCTAACCACTGAAATTGCTGTCGTATGTGTGATCCTCTCCTTAATTCAAAATCAGAAAGACCCAGGCATGCTGTAGGTCACACTTAGGATGTAGGCTTCCCAGGTACAGAGTGTATGACCTGTAGCCTGTGAATTCCACAACTGAGAGAGTAAATAAATAGATCAAGATGGAATACAAAAGCAGCCTGAGGAAACCAGTCCTCATTATGGTGTGGCTGTTTTAGTGGACGTATTTCTTTTGGTTCTAAGTTGATTTTGCTGTGTATAAGCTATCCGTATTTAGTCTTTTTTTCTTTTTTTAATAAACCAACAAAGAAGCATGTGTGAAAAAAAGTCTGACAAATCACCATTCTCTTGGGAATTCTTTGTCCCGGGTTTGAACTGTTGAAGAATTGCTTCCATATTAGTTGTAGATTCCATTGAGCAAATGAGAAAGTTATTAAAAACAAAATCAGTGGGCACCTCCCATTCCTCCAGACCAGCAGAATATGCAAACAGATTCAATTTATTTTAAACAATTTGTTTGTAATTGAAGTGGAAGTTTCTCTAAGACCCAGTCTTACCTTGAGATAAGGCTCTCCTGAGTCAGCAGAACGTTCTCACATCTCCTGAGTGTGTTGTAGAGGTGTGCCTTATCTCATACTGGCACATGTCTTGTAATGTTGTACTGCTTAAATGGTGTTCCAGGCAAGGGGTGTCCCCTTAACATTAAGGAAGTGGTACTCGTATACTACAAGAAGAACTTGGTGGTGTTCCTCCCCAGAGGAACCTCAGGAGACACCTTGTTGAATCATAGTGGCTTCCTTTTCCAGTTTGTGAGGCAGCAGGCAGCTGTTTTTCTTCTGGGAGGCTTATATTCCTTCCCTTGGAGGGGCTGCGTGTAAGTCCTCTTGTGACACTGTGCTTGCATGAACTCTTTACCATGTTGTATTGTTATGTCTCTACCTTTGCCAAAATACAGGGGTCCCACTTTTCTTGTAACCTTAGAACTGCTTGATGAGTTACCTTCATTCTCTTGAGCAGACTTGATGTTTTGCCTATTGAAATAATGTTAGCTTCTGGATCCTCTGGTTTTTGATCAGGTAGTTCCCTCTCATATGTTCTCAGGCATAGCATGGCTTCCTTTTTCCATATAATCTGGTGGTATCAGTAGACACAGCCTGTGAGAGCCCAGAAGGTGGCTTGACTTAACCCCACACCAGTCTCGTTCTGCAATCGGAGACGTGGAGGCCTGCTCTGGGGCAGTGCCCTGGCTGTGTGCTATCACTGGATGTGGCATGTGGATTCCAAAGCCAGTGCTCTCTCCACAGACACCTTGGGCACTTCCTTAAGTTAACAGTAGTATCTTTAATTAGCTACACTCCGTCTATGATTATCAGCATTTGTGATAGCTTTTTTGAGTTTGACTGGAGTTCACATTATCTTGCTTATGTAGCCATAACCCAGACACCAAAGCTGTTTCCAGCTGGGTCATCTGCAACTCATAGCGTCCGCATGTGTTACAGAGTAGAGTGTTGCATAGAATTTTCTTGGCTGTGATCGTTGTGGAAGCGGATCACCAGACCATCTTTTCCCTGGTGCCTCTGGGTGGGTTTGAACTCCTAGCCTTTAAATTTGTGAACAGGTGCTGAAGGCTTTGCGACACTCAGGGATCTAGCGTAGCCGTATTTCAAATAATCATAATCATTGATAGTCTGTGCATTAATTCGTGTTTGAGATAAAAAAGTTCTTGCCTTAAAATGGCCTGAATTACAGTTTGATCCATATAGGAGATCAGAAAATCCATGGAGGCATAGGTGCCACACCACTGTGTAACTGGGGGGGTGTGTTCGTTTGCTTAGAAGCAATTTTTTATCTTTTGCATCCTGTGTTCTGTGCCACTGAGTGCACTTTTTCCTGTAAGTAAAACTGAAGACGTGTGAAGTTGTTGTGTGGGTGTAGACAAGGCATTGCGTGATTTCATGTAGTATTTTCAGTAACAATGAAGAACGACTCTTGAGAAATTTTCACTAGGTTTATATTCAGGATTCATTAAACTGTAAGTGCTGCTCTACCTGGCTTAGCTCTCCTGGAAAGATACCAGGAATGTAGTGAGCCTGGAGTGTGTGTTTCCAGGCACCTTGAGTTGTCTAGCAGGTTTGGTAGGAGCAGGAGTTGCCAGGACCACAAATAAACTCCTGTGCAGACTGGGTTCTGTTCCCACTCCTGGCTGGGTTTGGTCTGGCAAACCAGGATGATGTTTGTCCTTTAACACAGTCCTTGGCAGGGACAGGTGTTTCACTGTCCCCATCACCTACAGTGACTCAGGTTGTGTGTGCCATTGCTCTTGTCACTTCCTCTGCACCCAGGAGCCTAGTGCCAAGCAGGTTGGTGTGCAGAGGAGCAGCGGCCAGGCCAGTGCTGTCCCTGCCTGTGTGTGTCTCTGTCTAGGGCTCATACTCTGCCTCTCTCTGGTGCCCCTCAGGTCATGGTAGCTTGGACTTCACTGCAAACCGTGTCTCTGCTCCTGATCCTAACATAGAACAGCCTAAACAATGGATAACTTCTTGCTTGTCTTTGTTTTTAACCATGTGGGAGTCAACAATTAGCCCTGACTGTGTGTGGTAACAATCCTGGTGGTGTAGTGGTTACGATCCTTGACTGCTTACCACAAGGGTGGCGTTTTGAATTTGCCAGATACTCCTTGGAAACCCAGTGGGGCAGTTCTGCTGTGTTCTATAGGGTTGCTATCAGTTGGAATCAACTCAGTGGCAGTGGGTTTGGTGGATAATACACGACAGATTCCTGTCGTGGTACACGCTTCTCAAAAAAAGGAAGCATAGACTGGTTTAGGGAGTAGGAAGTTGTTATATTGTTAGTGTCCAGATGTTTACTTCAAACTAGAATCTTCACAGATAGTCACTGCTGTTTGTCCCACTCTGTCTCCTTTAGAAAGTCACCAGAATTCAAGGTTTGTGAAACAAATCCATGAGGGAGTAGGGTAGGTGGGTCTACTGTTAACTTTTTGTGTGAGTGTGCCATGAGTTTTGGAAGTTGTCCTAATGCTATTGTGGATCAAGTATCCCATTTGTGACCTTCTCTAGGAACCTGACTGCAAGTCAATTTTCTGATAAAATGCACTTTCAGTTTTGAATAGTTGGTTTACAGATACTTTGTCTTATTTATAATCTAACTCATTCCTGAGGTGTAGCCCCCGTGCACAGCCCTAGCATTTTAAGAGTGTGCAATGTGTAAACCACAGTGGCTGCAGGAATTATATTTGCATCCAAAGTCTGATCATCTCTGAGTTGAGTTTTCTTAAAAAGGTATCTGTTATTTTCCTTTAAGTAACGTAATCCAGCCTCTCACATTCCCACAAGCAAATAGTTTCCCAAATAGTTAATTTACATTTCAAGTGAGAAACAGTTGTGACCACAAATACAGCTGGCCGAGTTTTCTCCTTGTGCCTGTGGGGTGACTGTTGTGCTGGTTTCAGTTGCTTGGCAGATCACCTTTGTGGAATCCGGTACATGGTTGAGTTGCCCTATCCAGAGACATGCCCCCCATCAGAGACAGACAGGCAGATAGACAGATGGACGTAGATACAGAGAGACACAAAGACAAAGGGGGAGAGGGAAAGGCAGATACAGAGTAGGAGGCAGAGCACATGTATGAGAGAGGGGGAGAACTGGGGCGGGGGCCAGGTAGACAGGAAGGTCTTTGGGGAGTTTGAGTGGTCAAGTAGACGTCATAGATTCAGAACGCTGAACATTTCTGATTGCCTGCAGTTGCAGATGAAGTGCCTGCTGTCCCTCGTTGCCAGTAGGCTCGTTGAAATCTCAAGCCAGCTACCACTTAGGGATTTAAAGAAGTAGAAGCAGGGAGCAGTGATTAAGAGCTGGGCTGCTAATTAGAAGGTTGGTAGTTCAGATCCACCAGCTGTTTCTTGGGAGCCCTGTAGGGCAGTCTTCTCTCTCCTGTAGTATTGTTTTCAGCCAGAATCCACTTGACAGCTGTGGATTTGGTTTGGTTTAATGAGTGACTGCTAGGAGCCAGGAGAAGGAAGAGCTGTAGAATTCCACTTTCCGGTGAGTTTTAAACAAGAAGCTGTGGGGGGCTCCGCAGTGGTGGTCCCTCGTGTCAGAGCCCTGGCTGGGCCATTACCCACATGGTGCCTGACTGCTTCATTAGACCCGGGCCACCTGTGCACTGATGGGTGGCTCCATGGGCCTCCACGGGGCCTGGACTCTACAGTGCTTGATTAGAGGACAAAGGAAAAAAAAAATCACCGTTATGTGAAGATTAGTATTTGTATTGTGCATATTCTGATTGATCGCTCAGAAATAACCCAAACCCCAAACCCACTGCCGTCAAGTTGATTCTGACTCATAGTGACCCTACGTTGTAGAGTAGAACGGCCCAATAGAGTTTCCAAGGAGTGCCGGGTAGCTTCAAACTGCAGACCTCTTGGGTTAGCAGACGTGGAACTTAACCCCTACTCCACCAGGGTTTCTCGCTTAGATGTATTTCATTGTGTTATGTTACATATAATTTAATGAGTGTAGGAAAATTAGAAAATGCAGGTAAGGAAAAGAAAAAAAAATACCATGGTTCACACGTAACTGCTGAAGGTGTTTTGGCTGAGCTGGACCTTTTAATATGTCTCCTATTATGGCAACAGCAACAAAAACCCACTGCCATCAAGTCGATGCTGACTCACAGCGACCCCATAGGTCAGCGTAGAACTGCCCCATCAAGTTTCCAAGGAGGGTCTGGTGGAGTCAAACTGCTGACCTTTTGGTTAGCAGGTGTACCACTTAACCACTATGCCTCCAGGGTTTCCCCGTCTGCTGGAGATGCTGGTTCTGTGCACATATGCATCTAACATGTACTTCTGTGTGTATGAGGGAGCCTTGGTGGTACAGTGGTGAAGGGCTTGACTGCGGACAACATGAGCAGCAGTTCAGATCCACCAACTGCTGTTTGGAAACCTTAGGAGAAGTCCCAGTCCGTCCTATAGGGTCGCTATAAACCAGAATCCAATGGATTACGAGGTTTTTTTTTTTTTTCTGCTGCTAATATTTTGTTTATAAGTGTGATGTATGCTTTCACATACACAGATATATTGGGAAAGTAACTGCTGTATCATCCATTTTTCTAATCTTACATTGTGAAAACCTTTTTGTGTCCCTATCTCACTGGCTTATGTACTGGGCATTGATTCCTATAGGGACCCAGAAAGTAGAGGTGTAACTCATTTCTTGGCATCTGGAGACACACATTTCAACAGGGCATGTAGCTGTGAGTTATAGCATCTTCTCACAGGGGTAGGGTTTGTTTGTGGTGTAGTGTGAGGTACAACTCTCTGCCTGTTGGAGTGTGGCTGTGGCCTGGCTGGATGTGAACTGTCTCCTGCATCTCACCTGAGAAACAGGGGTGTCTGCTTGGCAGGACACAGAGCCCCAATCTCCGTCCTTTGCTGACTCCATCCCATGCCTTGTGTTCTTGCTTTAAGTAGCAAAGCATTTTCATGTGCACGTACTAGCAACCTGGTCTACCATTCCTTGTTCAATTTGGGCTCCCAAACTAAATTCCCTATATATGTTTTAAACTATCATTCATTTTTATCTTAGCTCCTTATGTTTTTGGGTGCCACTGAATAGATTTAAGTTCACAGTGATCCCATGTGACAGAGTGGGTGTGCCCCTGTGGTCTTTTAGGCTGTAACCTTTATAGGAGTAGGTCGTTAGATCAAGAACTGCTGAGTGGGTTTGAACTACCAAACTTTTGGTTGATAGCTGCACACTTAACCACTGTGCACTAGGTCTCCTCTTCTCTTAGATTAGCACTGTGTTTCCAAAGTGAAAAAATAAAGATAAATTACATTTAAAGTGAAGCTATTGCTATTAGATTTTTTTTTTTTTTTTTTTACTTGCATCGTAATCGGCACTTGGCTTGGCTTGGCAATTCATTCTTACTTTTTAAGACAAAGAAACTGTTTTCCATGTGTTTAATCTGTTTGTTTGGGGTAGGGGGGGTATGCTGCCCCATTGTAGAGATTGAAGCTAGTGTCACATGACAATATCTGTTCAAACTTTTGTATGAGAGATTAACTTGAACTGTAAACTTTCACCTAAAGTACAATAAAACAGGGGGGAGGGGGAAGGGTACTCCCAAGCTTTATTACTTCTTGGCTTTAAATAGCAAAGAAACATCAGTTGTAAATTCTGAAATACAAGTTTTTTGTTTTTAATCAAGGATTTACTGAATGGGGTGTGTGAAGCAAAAAAAATCGTTCTTGGATTATATGTCTGTTTAAATATAGTACAACCATGTGTTAGAAAAATTGGTGTGTTTTTGTGTGACTGTCCTTGTTTAAAGGAGAAAAAAAACCGCCATGCACATTTTCAAACTGGGCAGGAGAGCATTCAGCTTTTGGAAGTTTCTCAAGGTCCTTACAGTGGCTCTTCATGGCTGTGGTTTCCGCGTTTCCAGGGTTCCCAGAAAGCTGAGAGAGCTGGGCCGAGTGCAGAGTGGAACACTTAAGGCTAATTGTGCTCTCAAATCTCTGCCCTTGGCGAGGGCAGGCAGGGAGGCTTTTGAAGTCAAGAAAAACGGGCCAGATGAGCAGGTCGCTTGCTGTTGCGGAGACGAAGCATTCGGAGTTCAGAGGCATCACGCTGAAACTGTTTGCCAAGTCCCGTTTCCAAACTTGACAGCAACCATCAGATGGTTGGCAGCTGAGAAGCGTTGTGGAAATCTGGGTATTTCTCAATATCCCAGATCGCTCTGACCCTGGATTCGCAGTTATTTATGGAGGTCATTCGGGCTGTGTGCGCCGCCATGAGAAGGGCCAAATATTTTTGCATTCGTTTTTCCGTCCTCTTTGCTTATTAACCAACTGCTGTAAATTGGAGATGAAAGCTCCTGCCTCTGTAATTTGGAGATAGAATAGTGGGGATGTGAAGGGAGTGTGTATTTTATGGAGATTTCAACCGAGAAAGGAAGTAGCGAGTAGTTAAGAACGAGGCTAGTGAGGATTTAAAGAAAACCGTTTTTCCTTCTTTTTTGCCAGTGATGAATTCTCTAAAAATTTTTACTTCACTTAAGAGTCATGTAAGAGTTGCAGCCTGAGTTCCAACTAAGACGAGGGCTCAGGCATGTGGTCATCACACATGACGGATGGCCCTTATTGAATGGTGATTCAAATGAGGCTTCAGTGACACGTACGCATTGAAGCAAGCGCTGGTTTCTGTGTTTTGAGACCTGAAAAAGAGCCTAAGTTGCAATTTCCTGATCTAACATTTGGGTTTGAATTAAACCTTACAACTGGAAACAGGATTAAATAATTGACTAAAAGAAAAAAGCCCCAAACAGCAAGTTTGGATACCCTGTGACTCCTCTCCTTGGTCGTTAAAGGGCATGCTCATGACTTGGACACAGTTTGAAGGATCCACAACAACCTGTCTAGGCTGTGCCTGGGAACTGCCTGTGGGATCATTATGAGCTAGTGATCTTTACCAGCTTGTCCTAAGCAGTGTCAGGGGCTAGGAGCTTCCTCCTGGCATCTGGTACACAGCTGGCAGCCCCCTTCTGAGGCCACCCAAGGATCGTTCCCAACCCTGCAGCACTGATTATGTTCGTAAAATGTCTTAAACTGCCCAGTGGTTTTCATAGCTAGGTGAGCACTTGACTTCTCTGTGAGACTTTTCCTTCCCCTCTCAGTATGATTCAGAGATTCAGTGTGTTATGCTACAAATTGGCCTTTTTGTTCAGCACGATTGTCCATTTAGCATAGGAGGATGTATTGGGAACAGTTGACTCTGTTAGTATTCATTTAATGGGTTGAAGTTGTAGTTATTAAAAAGGGTTATTAATAGTGTTTTGGTTCTTTTGCTAAGCAAGACCATTGGAAGCTGGAATGAAAGGTCCTATTTCAAACCATGCCTTTTGCAGTGAGTCAGAATCTAACCTCAGGATCAGTACTTTGGTCTTTGGTTATACTCTGTGGTTGCTGAGCAGTTTAGACTCTGAATTAACTCAAAAACCTGATCAAAAGGGAATAAAATGTGAATTTCAAATTAAAATTGTGCCCTGAAGTCTTCTTTGAAGCAAAAAAATGAGCTGCTTTAATTTAGTAAAGTACAGCTGCTTTGAGCATTGCGCTTTTTTAAAGAATTATCTACCGAAAGGGAGAAAAAAAAATTGCTTTGAGTCCATTTTGACTCACAGCAAACCTATAGGGCAGAGTAGAACTGCCAAGAGTTTCCGAGGAGCACCTGGTGGATTCAAACCCACTGGCCTTTTGGTTAGCAGATGTAGCACTTAACCACTATGCTACGCCAGGATTTCCCAAGAATTATCCACGTGAGATCAAATTGATAGTGACAACTCAAAAGGTTGGATGAGAAGTTTAGGGGGCAGCGAGTTTAAGAAAATGACAGTTGAGTAATGTAAGATAGGATGGGTAGTGTCACCAGAAGCGTGTAACCGGCATCATTGACTTGTACCTGTAGAAACTGTTGAAATAGTGTTACCTTTTGCTGTGCATAAAACAAGCAAACCAGTCCCATGGCCATCAAGTTGGTCCCAGTAAGGTCACAGAAACCTTATAGGGCAGAGTAGAACTGTCCTATAGGATTTCCCAGACTGCGGTCTTTATGGAACAGACTCCCATGGAGCCCTCGTGGGTTCAAACTGCCGGCCTTCACTGTGTACACTTTGACCAAAAACATTTTTTTTTCTTTAAAGTAAAGGAAAAAAAGTGTTAAATGATGTCTGGAACAAGCTTTGTATTCGGAACAAAGGACTTGCTTTGTGGCCTTCTTTCAGCTGGTCTTTCCACTAACGTGAGAAAAATGCCGTTTCCCACGACGCTTCCCCTGAAGTACACATCTCCAGGCAGGTGGGTTCCCTGGGCACACATGGCCGGAGCCACTTTGCTTTCCGTGGTGTCTGTCTTTCAGACAGCCCCTCCTGCTTGCCTTCCTGAAATTGTGCCCAGTCACCATCAGCCACCAAAGCAAAGCTCTGAAGCACCAACCCCAGCAGAACCTACTCAGAATTGTACCCTTCCCAGCGACTCCCGTACTGCTTGCAGTTCAAGTTGGCTGTTCTTTTCAGTCCACTGACTGTGAAATGTACATATATTTACTGACATTACAAGGGCACGGCTCAGAAAAGTGCTTTTAGTGGTTGGAAAATTGATGTTTAGTGACGGTAGTTAGGGGTCAAAGCTTGTTTATAGCAAAGTTTGCTGTCACTGTCCTCAGAGCTAAGTAAGCGTCACGTGGAAAAGTTGGACAGATAATAATGGTCTTTCAGATTCTCATGCTTTAGAAGTTCTTTCTCCGTTTTGTTCTGTAAGAGTTCTTTTTGGCTGGCTCCAGAGTTTTTCCCAAAGTAGATCGTATAAGGTGATCCATTGTGCTGAGGCATTTCATTTAATACAGACTTGTACACACACATGCCTGCACATATATGTGCACACACACTCATTTACTTTGAAAAATAAATGAAAAGCCAGACTTACTGTGTTTAATGTCGAGTGTCTAGTGGCAAGATGGGTAGCCAATGCAGTGGGATTCTCCATCTGATGAATTACTGTCATGTTAAAGAAACTTAAAACCACAGCATCAAATTGGGAATCTATAGTTTTATTTTTCTATGTAATGAAATTATTCTGAGTAAACCAATTTGTTGAGAAGAAAAATCCTTTAAAAACTTACAGTGTGCGTGATGTAGGTAAGCTTGTTTGAATGAATAAAAAGTGCTAAGAGCCTAAAAAAAAATTCGGCAGTAAGAACGTAGATTTGAGCAGTAGGCCATGACACAAATGTTTGTCATGATATTTGCAATAAGCTTTCCTTTGCTTGTGTGTTTATCTATGTGAGCGTAAGTGCCAGCCTGTACCCAGGCTGCTCTCACAGGTTGCCGAGCCAGATTGTGGTGTACTTGTGCAGACACCCTCTGGGTCCGTGGACGCTGCAGTAGGGGAGAACACATTCCACAGGACAGACAGTGGGATGGTGGGAATTGCTGAGTCACCATCAGAGAGTGGTCCCTGGACTGGGATCTCTCAGGGAGGCTGTCCGCCAGGCGGTGGTTGAGCCTGTCCCAGGACAGCTGGCTGGGCTGAGGCCTCTGGCTGGGCTGAGGCCTCCCTGTCTCAGGAACTCCCCGTTCCTCCTGTCCGGGGGATGCCTTTCTGCACTCAGTCCTCTCCATCCCCAGCAGAGACCTCACTGGAGCACCTTCCCGGAGAAGCACTTGGGGGTGACAGTCAGGTTGGGTGCTATTGGTCTGGGCCCGTTATGTAAGAACGTGGCTGAGCTAGGGATCACTGAGTCATCAGTATTGTTTCCTCTGAAAATAATTTGTGACGTTCAGTGGCAACAATGCCAGTATTGACCTCTCTGTGTTGTGGTCTGGAGGCCACGCTTGTGCTTTGTGGAGGTGACTAAGTCATCTGCCAAAGCCCGAGGCACTCAGATTTTGCTGTCTGGGCCAGTCCTGGGGTTGGTGTTCTCCAAGGTTCAGGCAGTTTTATTATAAGATTGTTGGAGGGTTAGGACGACCTCCCTGGTTTGCCATACTTCTTTATCTCAGGATCTGATAATAGCCAATTATTATTTAAAATGTTTTATGCTGTAGGGAGGTCACAGGTTTGCAGATGCTGTGTTTGTCTTGGGCTTAAGCACTTGGGTAGTGTTAGACAGTCACTAAGCCACTTCTGTAGAAATGGCAGAAAATTTAACAGTTCCATCTAGGTCAGCCTCCTGATTTTATGGATGAAAAACTTACGGCCAGGAGTAGATTTTAGGCCTTCCGAGTCCAAGGAGCGCCTTCTCCCTGCCTAAGAGGCAGGGTCGCCATGAGTCGGATCCGACTCGATGGCACTTGGCTTGGCTGTTGAAAATACCCACAGAGCACACTAATTGAACGATTTCTGCATGTTGATGCAGTGGCATTGGTTACAGTCTTTGAGTCAGGCCACCATCCGCATCCTTCTTTTCTAAATCACCTTTTTTGCTGTTAACATAAAGCCTTCCCAGCTGCTGTTGAGTTTTCATCAAGCCTTTCAAGTTGCTGTTGACAGTTTTAAAAGAGCATCTTTTGGTTTTTCTCATGTATGTAATGGTGTTTGGAAGTATTGATGACTTTTGCTCATTGGATTAGAAGTAGAAGTCAGGGGTAAGTATAAACAGGTACGGTTTTTAAACAGGTACAGTTTTGCTTTATCTCATTGTTTTTGCCACGTACTCTGACTATCCTGAGGAGGTGTCTGTGATACCACTGATTGTGATGAATGTTTTCCGACATGGGTTTCTTTCTGGTTAAGAAGTGTTTAGTTTAAGTAGTATATCTTAACTGGAGCTTTTCTGTCTTGACTGTGTGGTATTCAATGGAACTCCATTAACATTGATACTTTGGAAGATAGCTTTCTAAAATCAGGAGGAAAAGAAACACTGGCCTGTACAGATCAGGTATGTGTCCCGTAGTATCTCAGGTCTATGAAGGGAAAGGGCCGTTGGTGGTACAGTGGTTAATCACTCAGCTGCTACCTGAAAGGTTGGTGATTCAAACCTACCCAACAGTTTTGCACAAGACCTGGCCGTCTGCTCTCATAAAAATTAGAGCCTAGAAAACACTGTGGAGCAGCTGGACCATGTCACATGGGGCCTCTGTGAGTCAGAATTGACTCAGTGGCCCGCAAGAGCCACAAAATAATGTTCAACAAGCATGTGTTGCCTTTACAGTCAGAAAAATATGTTGTCAGGTAAAGGAGGCTTGGGCTCTGGGTTGGGAGGCCTGGTGGTACAGTGGTCAAGCCCCTGGCCATTAACCAAAAAGTTGGTAGTTGGAACCCAGCCAGCGGTTATGAAGAGAAACACCTGGAGATGTGCTCCCGCAGAGGTGACAGCCTGGAAAATGCTATGGGGACAGTTCTACTTCTCAGCCCACTAGAAGGTGGTTAAGATGTGACGTGTTTTCATCCAGACTGGCAGCCAAGTAGCAGCTGTGTCTGTGCTGTCCCACGTGGTGTGGTCTGTAGCCCTACCCACGGCCACCACATTGGACAGGGAGGATTGATGAACGTTTCCTCCTTGGAGGGAGTTCTGTTGGACAGGGCAAATCTAAGGGACTGGATGTGCTTTTCAACTGTCTTAAGAAAACAGCTTCTGAAAATGAAATCTCTTCATAGAGGAGACACTGTTTTGGAATTCTAGCTCTTCTGTTTCTGTTTTGATGCCTGAATGTTTTTCCTTCTCTCAAGATCCTCATGTTTTCTCACCAATACGCTGAAAGGTAAAAACAGCACAGAGTTGTGCCTAGAGAGTCCTCGTGGAGAGATTTGCTCTTGGAGATGTTTAATTGGCTGTAACCTACAATGTTAACCCCCTCCCCTAGGAGTTGGTTGCCTCCTTTGCTGTGATACTGCGCTAATGGCCTGGTCAGCAGGCGTTTATTACTCACAGGATAAATGGGACAAGGATGACAGCACAGCAGTCATCCTCATCAGCTGGGATTCTCTGAATCAGGTGTTTGTACCAGGATGTGATTGATGTTATTGCATTCAAGTGTGCCCCATTCTGTATTTTGGGAGAAAAATACCAGAACCTGACTCTTCTGGGTTTAATATACTAACAGGGCAGCCATGTGTATGTGCCAAATGCATGTACAGAGACCAGGTAGGGGAAACCAAATACTTCGTGGTGTCCTGTTGATCCTGACTCACAGTGACCTGTAGAGCAGGGTAGAACTGTCCTCATGGGGTTTCCAAGGAGTGGTGGGTGGATTTGAGCTGCTGACCTTTTGGTTAGCAGCTGTAGCTCTTAACTGCTGTACCAGCGGAGTTTTTAGTAGGGTGAAAAGGTAATAGGAGGTGAAAGGGGATAATTAAAGTAGAAGACCCCCAACCGGTGGTGGACTTCGTTTGTTGCCTGTTTAGGGCAGGTGACAGTCTCTCGATTGCTATTCTAGATTTACTGATATCAGGAGCATTTCTACCCTCTTTCCCCCAGTGTGATAGCTTGACAGAGTTCTAGGTTTCTTCAGGGGGCAAACATCTCCTTGTAAGGCATATCTTTATGTCCATTAGCAGCTAGAAAGATGGTGAGCGACATTATAGTATACCTGTGCACCCAGCACCCGTATTCTCCTGCAAATAAAATACAAGGAGAGGAAAAGGGATCGGCAGAAAGAGGGCAATCAGTCGGACAAGGATGAACTGTAGTTTCCAGGGATGCTTCTTTGAGGTGTAAAGAAACGTCAGACAGTGGTTCCCTTTGTGGGATGGGGTCTCTGAGTGCATGGCTCTCTGGTGAGGCTTCCCCAGTGGCAGTCAAGTTCTGTTTCTGGACCTGGATGTGCTTATAACAGTGTCCTGTAATTTATTCACCTGCACATCAGTATTCTATCATTTTCTGTATCTATGTCTTACTTTACCTTAAAGTTAAAAGTACTCAAGGGGAACGATAGCACCCTTGCCATAGACAAAACTCAGTAGTAGGCGAATTGACTGGGTGGGCTGTTGGTCATAGCAAAATTGCCTTTGCTGTATTGTGAGTATTGAGGTGTGAGACGTGAGACACGGAGACTGTAACCCCTCTTCCGTCGTGAACGTGAAGCCGCCTTCCTGCAAACCGAAGTGCTACTTCTGTGTATGTGTCCCGCGTGGCTCACTGGATTCTGTTCTCGACCACCTGACAAGATGCCTAGACATGAACCCATTTTATAAATGAGGAAATGAAGGCTCAGAGACATTAACTCATCTGCCCAGCTGGTAAACGAGAGAACCTGGACTCGGGCCAGGCTCATCTCCCTCACAGCGGTGGGACACTTTGTCTCCCTGCCCTGCCCTTGCATCTAAGATTCCAGCCACATGGGGAGAGAAGAATTGCACCCACCAGTGAGCCCTGAAGAGATAAGGCAGCTGGGCTGTCACCCAGCATGCTCAGAGAGTCCATGCTCAGTCTCCTTCTGTCCCGAGGAAGATGAGAATTCTTAACATTCCTGGATCCGTGGTGAATGTAGCTGGGAAAGAGAATTGACTTACTGGCTGCTGGAAATCTTGATATTTGTAGATAGGTGAACAAAAACAAGTGTGGGAAAAGGAAGATTTAACAGATACACAATGCTGTTCTCACATTCCTTTAAGGTTTGATTTTTTTTGTGTGTGAAAAAGCAATTAGATGAATTGTAAGTCTTCTGAGTGCAAGCTCAGGTGGCAGTGATGTGGCACAGAAGGGGCAAATGTGTCTGCTTACGAGGAACGCTTTGACCCAGTGGCAGTAATGGGAGCACGGATGGGCCATGTGGTAGCCAGGTTGGCCTGCTGTGACAGAAAGGCCGGAGTGAAGGTGCTGGGGGTCTGGCAGACCACATGTGACGTTCTCCCCGGAAAGCCAGAGTCTGAGGAGAAAGCCTCAGTGAGGGAGTCCGTTGTCACGGCCAGAGTGGCAGTCGTATAATCTGTGTGCTTCATGGGAATGGAGCCCAGCATAAGACCCTGTCTCCCCCTTGGCACACCGTCACCCAACAGACCAGGTGATGCTGACACTGCTAAGGTGTCCTCTTAGCTTAGGGGCTAAGCAATCGGCGGCAAGCCAGCAGGTCAGTGGTTTGAACCTACCAGCTGCTCTGTGGGAGAAAACTGTGGCAGGCTGCTTCTGTGATGATTACAGCCTTGGAAACCCTATGGTGCTGTTCTGTCTGTCCTGTGGGGTCACTGTGAGTCAGAATGGACTCGGTGGCAACACATTTGGCTTGGCTTTTTATTGGGATTATTGGTAGGGCGGTAGTAGAATTCTAGCCTTCCATACGGGAGGCGGAGGCTTGACTCCAGCTCAGATACCTGCTGGTCTGGAGGTGGAGGTGTCAGTATTTCTGTGATGCTCAGTGGGCCTTAGCGGACATTCCAGACTAAGATGGAGTAGAAAGAAAGGCCTGGCTGTCTACTTCCTCCGAGTCTCAGCTGATGGAAGCCCTGTGGATAACAACCATCTGATCCGTACCATTCACGAGATGCCCTGGGACCAGGCAACGTTTCATTCCGTTGAGTGTGAGGTCGTCACCGGTCAGAGACGAGTTCACAGTCAGCCAACAACCACACAGCTGGAATTACTAGGTAGAATTCTAGGTGATGATGGGTTATCACCACTTGTCCCCAAATGAAATCTGGAGCCAGTGACTTTCCACCGTCCAACACGGACTGTGGTGATGTGGTTCTGCATTTCAATGGCCCAGATGTTAATCGTGTTTTCATTGCATCACAAATGTGCGTGGACATTTCAAATAAATACAGTTTTTTCCTGTGGCTTTCTGTGTTGTTGATGAATGCTTCTTTGTGATATTTGAGTTACCACTGCTTAGAACAGGTGTTTGAACCCAGCAGAATCAAGGGTCCAGAAAACACGAGGAGATTAAGTGCAAAGGGGGTGTTAATGGAGAGTTTGCATCAAACTCCAGCCACCCCTCTTGCCTGGTTCTGGTGTGGTCCTGCCCTTCTAAGCTGTCTGGTCATGTGTTGTGTTGTTTAGTGGGGGGGTGGGGGGGTGGGTGGGACTTTTGGGACCCTCTGCCATTGCCACAGCCCCACCCAGTTCTTATTGGGGACGTCCCAAGCCCCCTTGACATGCAGGTGGCTCTGTACAGGCAGGGAGGAGTCCAAGGCAAACCCTGTGCCTCCAGGCCAGGGTTCCCACCCTTAGCACCTTGACAGTGGGCAGGATCACCTTTTTCTGGGGGCCATCTCTGTATGGTAGGATGTGTAGCAGTAACCCTGGCCTCCATCCAGGAGATGGCAGTAGCACCTCCTTCTGTCCTAGCTGTCCCAACCAGAACTGTCTCCAGACTTTGTCATGTGTCTTCTAGGGAGCAACCCTGCCATTAGGAGCTGTTGAATACCATGAGGTCTCGTTTTAGTGCCGTGCGTGCGCATGTGTGATACAAGGGTTGGGGTAACCAGGGTGACCGGGGACTGTACCCAGTGTGGGCTAGGTTTGCAACTTGGACGTGTCTGGTACCAAACTAAAACTTTCACAGAGCTGATAAGTTCTTTTGCCACCCTCCTCTGTGAGTTCTACGTGATGGCTTGTGTGTCCCCGTATCCTGGAAACTATATGCCCCAGTGTTTCAAATACCAGCAGGGTTACCATGGGGGACAGGTTTCATTAAGCTTCCAGACTGACAGACTAGGACAAAAAAGCTGATAATCTACTTCCAAAAATTAGCTAATGGAAAACCTTGTGGATGGCAGCAAAATATTGTATGATAATAGTGTGAGAAGATGAGACCCTTAGTTGGAAGGCACTCAGAAATACTTAGAATTGCTGTAAGTCGTATACCTGTAAAATTACAAATTGACCAAAGTTGTGTGGTACACATATAATGACCGAAATGAAAAAAGAGTCACTGTTGACACTGCGTGTGTTCTATAACCAGTGATATGTGCTACTTTGGTTTGGAGATTTAGGGTCATGATCTCATGAGACATCCCAGTTAATTGGTCTGATAATGTGTTCAGTTATTCTGTTCTGCTTCCTAGTTTGTTGCATAGTGCCTGAGGTCTTAAAAGCTTGCATGTAGCCATCTAAGGCACAGTAGGTGGTCCCTGTTCACCTGGAGCAACAGAAGGAGGAGAAGCAGAACCAGGAGGGGATAATGGAGTGCATGGCTGATCACTTCGATTAACGACTGCCTCTGTTGCCAAGAGACCAGAAGCCCTGCGTGGTGCCTTGTTACCACTGCTGAACATTTGTATCAGGAGTTCTACAGATGAATCCTAATCAGAAGGGAAAATGCAGAACAGAATTTAAATTCTTTTGGATTCCAGACTTTTGGAGCCGTGGAGATTGGATGAGCCCCTGTAACTGTTGCTCTGAGATAATCTTTTTTGTATGTATGTTTGTTTGTTTTTTATTATGATTGAATGAAAATCTACATTCCCATATAAATTTGCATGCTCACCTATATGCAGATCCCACTGCTATCCCTGCCCGGTGACACCACACCCCTCCTCTCTGCTCCATACATGTCCTATCCTCCCAACAGTCTCCTATCCTGACCTCTCCACCCACTCCCCTTCCTCCAGCAAGAGGTCAACAGGAGGACATCCTATAGATGCATAGAACCATAAAATTCCCACAAGATAGGGTCACTCCTGGTTGCCAAATGCAATCCACTGCTATCTGAAAAGTTGCCCTTCATTATGATTTATGGACAGGGGCAGCATCAGCGCCAGAGGCCATGCTCCCAGGGGAACTCCGAAGCCCCTGGACCATCAATTGTAGTCTTTTATTGGAGATCTCAGGGTGCATCCCTATTTATTCTCTCGTTGCCAATGAGACTCAACTTTGTAACCTCCATCATGGCTGTCACTGGTGGTGGCTGGGCACCATTCGATTCTTCTGGTCACAAGTCGATGTAGAGACCCACTCACATGGGTGTCTCTGTCTTCTGGGTTCTCTTTTCCACAGTCGTTCTTGTCCTTGGTTGTCACCCGTTCCTGTTGAGTTGGGACCATTTGCTGTACCCTCAGATGGCTGCTTGCCATCTTTTAAGACCCTGGATGCCACTGACCAATGAGGGGTACAGAGAGTTCTCGTTAGCAAAACGCTGCCTGTGCCAGTTGGCCTTGATTTTGCCTGAGCGCATGGTCCCCGCCCAATCCCGCCCCAGCTTCTCTGTCCTCGCAATATTGAGTTAAGATGGGAGGAGTACTCAAATTGTGTTGCAGTCCAGTTATTATTGTTCTTTCTAATGTGTGCTGTTACTGATTTCACCCAACCAAATTTCTGTTAACCATCTAATCTAAACCCTCCCCCCTTTACTCTCCCTCCCTTCCCACTCTTGCAGCCATCAGGGAGTCTTCTATGCATGAGTCTGTTTTTAAGTTCTTATCGTATGGGTCTCATGCAATATTTGTCCTTTTGTCACTGACTACTTTCAATCAACATAATGTCCTCCAGTTGAAACCAGGTTAAGAGATGTTTCCTGCTGTCATCGTTGTTCTTTATCATTGCGTAGTGTTCCATTGAGTATATACGCCATAGTTTACCTATCCACTCCTCTGTTGTTGGGCATCTGGGTTGATTCCATCTATTTGCTGTTGTGGACTGTGATGCAATGAACATTCTTGTGCATGTATCAGTTGGTGTGAATGGCTTTGATTCTGTAGGATATATTCCAAGCAGTGGAATTACTGAGTCAAATGGTATACCTATGTCCATTATTTTAAGGTAGCACCAGATTGCTTTCCAAAGAGGTTGCACCATTTTGCAATCCCACCAACAGTGTAGGAGAGTTCCAGTCTCCCCACAGCCTCTCTAGCATTTGTTGTTTTGGGTTTTTTGGATCATGGCCAACCTTGTTGGGGGGAGATGGTATCTCACTGTTGTCTTGATTTGATCGTGAGCATGTCCGCATGTGTTTTTTGGCTGCCTGGATCTCCTCTTTAGAGAAGTGTCTATCCATCTCCTTTTCCATTGCTTAATTGGATGATTTATCCTTTTTAATTGATATTTTGTAGTACCTTATAGATTATGGAGATCAGACATCGGTCTGACATAGAATTGCCGAATATTTTTTCCCATTCTGTAGGTGGCCTTTTAATTCTATTAATAAAGTCTTTGGATGAGCAAAAGTGATTGATTCTTAGTAGTTCCCATTTATCTGTTTTCTCTTCTGATGATTGTGATTTGTCTGACAGATTCTGAAGTCTGTCTGCATTGTGTATTAAACCTTCCATTGCTCCTCCTACTTTCTCTTGGGTGAGCTTTATCGTTTTAGATTTGATATTTAGGTCTTTTATCCAGTTTGAGTTGGTTTTTGTATAAGGTGTAAGATAATGGGTCTCGTTTTAATTTAGTGCAGATGGATATCCAATTTTGCCAGCACAATTTGTTGAAGAGATTGTTTTTACCGTATTTTAATGTCTTAGGGCCTTTGTCGAATATCGACTGTTCATAGACAGATGATGTCATTTCTGGGATCTCGATTCTGTTCCACTGATCTATATGTCTGCTTGTGTACCGGTACCAGGCTGTTTTGACAACTGTGGTAGTGTAATATGTTCTAAGGTCAGGTAATGAGAGGCCTCCCAGTGTTTTCTTCTGCCCTGAGATAATCGTAAAACCATAAAGCAGTGATACCCTCTGAAGTCTTCTTAAGACGAAATGATAGTTTAGCTTGGCTAGTGAAGAGTGTGTGTGTTTACTGTCGTGTTTGGTGTCGTGTGGACGTGGGCATGTTGACAGGGCCCTGACAGCTGTGCTCTCCTGCCTGTGGTCCCCTGTGTTTTACTAACCTGCCTCACCAACAGTTGGTTGCTACCTGCCACGTGCATTGCTAAGTTGATGAAAAGAGATGGTCTCACACCCGGTCAGGCCCAACCAAGCTGAGTTACCTGCTTCCTGCTTCAGGGCAGGGGACGGCCTGTATCCTTGGGATCGCTTAGGACCCCACAGATACATGGTAAGAAGGCAATGGCCAGTGCTTCTCAGATGCATAGACAGTCACTGGGCGCAATTTCTTTGCCTGCAGTCTGTGTGGGTACTCGGTGGCCAGAAGGGTGCTTTTGAATACACTGCCACTATTGCTATTGCTTGTGAGTATATACTTTTTCTCTCAGATTTTTAAAGCGATGGCCGTTTTGTGTTCTTCACTTGAGCCTTTTCTTGTGAGTATGTGTGCATTCTGTAAGTCACAGCACTGACAGGAGCACGTGAGCCAGACTGGAGGCGGTGTGCTCGAGCCTTTACTTTGGGCTAGATTGGATGTGCACAGCTTCCATGTACAGCCACACTTTCTCCTTTTTCCGAGTGGTATACTCAGTGAACTCTAAGTTCTGGGCCCGTCTTTGTATGACTGGGAGAAGGGGACAAGTTCCCTGGACTCTGGGTGATGACAAACAGATGGCACTGTGATCCCTCCCGACCAAAGACACCCCTTGAATCCCTGGTGGGAAATTACATGCATGTCTTTGTGTGTTTACATGTATGTATGTAAGTAGGCCTATATGGTGATATGTGACTCCATGCCTACCATGCATACAAGTATTTGCATTGAGATGGCATATGTATGTATGTACATGTGCACAGACATCTGTCATTCTGCACACATGCGCATGTGATCATACACAAACGTCTGCATCATTCTGCATGGGTGCACATGTGATCATACTTGTCTCAGCTGCATGGGTGGCTGACTCATGTATAAGTGTGCATAGGTGTGTGTGTGCCTGCATGGCTGCATGTGACTTCATATGTGCACACGTGTATATATATGTGCAGCGTGACTGCATGTGGGCATGACTGGATGGGTAGACAGCATTGTGCATGTGTGTGTGTGCCGGTGAGGCGAGTGGGAATGGGACAGGCACAGGCGTACTGCAGGTGGATGGCATGGGCATACATGGGCATACATGGGCACATGGGCATGTGTGTGTGCAGGCAAGGAGAACAAGAACAGGACAGGCACAGGCATGCTGCAGGTGGATGGCATGTGCGTGGGGGGTTGTGGACAGGAAAGCAGGAGCAGGCCAGCACAGGGAGACAGCCACGGGGAAGGCCCAGCCTGGGCTGCTGTGTGGAGTGCCTCTTTGACCCACTGCCTTTCCATCGTGCAGTTGGTGACTCAGCTAGAGATGCTGATCGACACTGCACTCCCAGGCAGTGTCTGTTTTTAAATTTGGTGTGTGGCTCTTACCTCTCAGATTTAAGCTCTGCCACCACGAGCCCTTGGTTGTGGTCTGTCCTGCATGGTGCTGACTGTGAGCTGCTAACACTCTGAGAGCAGTGATGGCCTAATAGAGGATAGACGCTTGGTAGGTGTTTTTTTAGGTTAGAGAGAGGGAACAGTGTAAGAGGTTGCGTATACTGTCATTGCTGTTCTAGAAAGGTGAGTGGAGATAAGAGAATGATTCAGACATTCAGATCACTTATAACTTCTCCAATTAGAATTTTGCAATCAGGGATCTCCTGATTGGCCAGGTTTCTCTCCTGAGGTTCTTGGTGAGAACTCTGGGCCTCCTGGAGGCTGTTCATATCCAGGGCTGCACCCTCACAGTGGTGGGGGCTCTAGTGGGCAGCAGACAGATACAGGTTGGAGGCAGGTCCAGATTCTTGCCTTCAGGACCCTGCAATGTGAATAGCAAACCCTGGTGCTGGAGACCTCCTTGGACTTGACTGCACAGAAATCTGAGTACTAGAATGTACGGGAAGAGTCTTCCAGGTCTCCAGCGTGTGGTTCAAGGAGGTGACCGCTGGTGTGGTGTCATGTGTGGGCATCACTACACATCAGTTCATGTGTGTTCATAGATTATTGGAATTGTATCTACCTCCTGTGCTGGAGGTGAAGTCCCATGAGGACAGCCGAGATCAGAAGAGAAGTGTAAGTATCTGGTACTATTATTAGGTAATGCAAAACCAAACCCACTGCTGTCGAGTCGATTCTGACTTGTAGCAACCCTGTAGATCAGAGTGGAACTGCCCCATAGAGTTTCCAAGGAGTGCCTGGTAAGTTTGAAATGCCAACCTTTATGGTTAGCAGACGTGGCACTTAACCATCATCCCAGCAGGTTAAACAGTACATGCATGAATCTGTGTTGATGACAGTGACACTCTGGCAAATAGAAGCGATAGGCCTGGGAGTGACCCTTAAAACGCAGAGAAGCCTTCCCTACCACTTGAATGCAAAGACCAACCTGCCACCCATCACCCCCATGCACATGTACACACAAGGCACGCACAGGTGTGCTCTTGTGCACGCAGGAACGCACATGCCTGCTCTCACACGTGTGCTGGCACATGGTACCTGCAACAGAGCTGGTAAAGGACTGCTTCTGCATCACTGCCAGTCTAGCTTTTGAGCTGATCACGTGTTCAGAAGAGGAATCAGATGTGCAGTGGGCAAATGCAGTTTGCTGAACGGGAGACTCCTGGAGCAAAAGCAAGCAGAGAAATCGGGTGTGTTTCCTGACTTGGCCGCCCCTCACCTTTTCCCTTGATCCTGCATTGGCCGACCCGCCCTGGCCACACCTGGCTGCTCCCAGCAACTGCTGGCCTTTCCAGGCAGAGGGAAGGGACAGGCCGGGGACAGGGGTGTGGGGGTGGTGGGAGTGTTGTTGGGCCAGAAGGAGCTAGAAGACTGGTGACGGGGGCAAAAGGGCAAGAAGGGGCTGAATAAGGGAGAGAGGCTGGCCAGTAGGGCCCGGTCAGCCACCCCGCCTTTGTTCTCTAGGAGGGCTTGAGTGGGTGACAGCTGACACCACTTTAGCTTTAAATTTTTTTGTTTTTAACTTCATAGATGGAGAGCTACCACTTGTCCAGCAAGTTCCTGGAAATCAGTCCCAGGTTACTGGTTTGCTTCCTTGATTAGGAATATGACAGGGTGATTAAAAAATTAAGTGTGGTTTTGAAGGTTTTCCTGAGATTTTCTGAGCATCACTTCTAAATTGGGGCTTGTCATTCTCTCTTGACTTACGTTTTGGTTAGATAAGTTGTAGGTGAGCTATGGGTTAGCTATGAACTAAAGATACATGGAAAAGAAATACCCATTTCCTGTAAAAAAACAAATGTATGGAAAATGAAAACTAAGGAGTGAGGAAGTACTGAAAGGAGAAGGGCATATGCAGGCTTTCGTTTTACTCTTGTTTTAATGAAGGACATTGAGTTACAATTCTGTGATTACAACTTAAGATTTACAGTGTGCGTGGGGAGCCTGCTTGAGGTTCCAGAAGCACTTTAGCCCTGTGATTTGGGAAGAACTGCTTAAATTATTAAGTAAAATGGAAAGCAAGTCTTTCCACTAAGTATGTGTGGTAAAGTGCATTTGGGGATTTAATATTGATGTTGTAGTTGGAACTTCACATGAGAGAGCTAGAAGTCTTCTACCTTTTACACAGATTGATGGGTAACCCTAAGATGTTGGAAGGTGATTTTGCACAGGTGTCTGGAGTGGGTGAGAGTATCCGTTACACAGGCTGTGGCTGCTAGCGTTCTCCTTGTGTGTGTCTCTCTGTTTATGGTTTTGTAACTCAATGCTCATCAGTAACCAGCTGCAGAAGAGTTGGCTCAAGAGTCCTAGTGACCCAGTGGACAACAGAAGGAAAAGCATTCCAGCTGTCACCATCTTCACGATTATTTGACTTTGTGGCTGCTGTGTTATGAGGGCTGACAATTAAGTTTGTAAATGCATCCTAGAAAAAGAGCTACATAACTCATTGCTGAATATCACTACAGTCACCTTTAAAGTACTCCTCTTGGGAAGCTGTGCACCAGTGCCAGGGCCTAGTCCACCCTTAGAGCCGTTTTGGAACTCTTTTTCTGGAATGGCCATTAGAACTGTTGTCATATTACTCTTGATGTCCTGAATGTCATCCAGATGTCTTCCTTTAGCTATTTCCTTTATCTTTGGGTAGAGAAAAAAAGTCATTGGGGATCAGATCCAGTGAGTAGGGAGGGTGTTCCAATACACTTAGTTGTTCACTGAGTAAAAATCCCCCCACAGACAAGTACATAATTAAGTTCGCGAACTTCCCACCGTGCCACACTGTGTGCAATGGCCATTGCAGAAAAAGAGTTCCAAAATTGCTTTGAGGGGTGGACTAGGCACTGGCGTTGGGCGCACAGCTTCCCAAGGGGAAGTACTTCACAGGTGACCGTGGTGTTATTCAGCAGTTAGGTATGCAGCACTTTGCGGACTTGTCAGACGTTGTATTTTGGTGCTTTCCAACCTAGGGGCTCATTGTCTGGCACTGTATCGGGAAAAGTGTTCTTTGGGATCTGTAGAGATTTCATCAGCTGATTTTTGGCATTAGATGGCCAGCCATTCTTCCTGGGGTATCTTGGCCTGTAAATAGAACTGATACCTGTCCACCATGGGTGACCCCGCTGCTCTTAGAAACGCCGCTGGCACAGCTTCCCGCATGTGAGCCGTCGCAGCATGACGGGCCGACAGATGGGTGGCGGTCTTAGAAGACACCTGTACTTTAACTTTGAAAGGAATTACTGTTTTTTTCTTACATTGAATTGTATTTATTAAAAATGTTGAATAGGTAGAGCAGAGGGACCTAACCCACCAGTCACAAAGGCACAAATTTTATTAATCAAAGAGAAAACTGATGTGTAGAGCAAGGGTCGTGAAAGTATGGCTCACAAGCTAAACCAGTCCAATTCCTGATTTTTGTACATAAGGTTCGGTTCTTTTTTCTAATGTTTTTAATTGTGATTAAGTGAAAGTTTACAGTCCAATTGAGTTTGCCAGTCAAAATGCCAAACACATGCATCTTTGTAACTCTGTCTGCTCTCCTCACCCTGTGACAATATACTCCTCTTTTCCACACTGTACTTGTGGTATCCCCTCAACTGACGCTTGTCCCCTCCTCTCCAGCCCCCCCTTTCCCATCTAAAGGAGAATTAGTAGGACAGCCTCTGTTAAGCCAAGGATTTACTTACTGTTTTAAAAAGTCAGTTGTTAAATTACCAAAATTATTTTTAAGTTACTAAAGTGTAAGTCAGTTACTGAATTATAGACTAGGTTTTCAAAACGTAAGGCAGTTGTAGGGACTATCAAAATCAAGAATATTAACAGCTGTATAGTGTGTAGCCCCCAAAGACTCATGCATATAGAACTATTATTTCAGTAATTCAGGTATGCCATTAATTCAAAGCCATCCATGCTTTTACTTTGTGAAAATATTTATGAATACTCCAAGAGATGTTGGATGCTTTTAATATCTTTCAGTGAATATTTTCATCAGAGTGATGTATTGCTTGTAATGATAAAGTATGTTTCGAAAGAATTGTACGTTTCTGTGTAGACACACCCTTTAAATAAGGTTCTTGGTGTACATGCTTTGCTAGTAAATACCTGCTGTTCTAAGTAGAGGACACTGAAATGCTTTTTTTAGGTCCTGGGACCACACATGCAGCTCAGGAACAGGGCAGAAGTGGGTTATACATTGTGAGCAGGTGCCATCTAGTGGTCCCGTGCATGTATTGCGTTTAGAGTCCCAGGCACCAAAAGCCAGAAATGCCACAATTTTCATGTATTGCATTGTGGACGTAGGCTGGCTGTGTTTTGAAATGGCCTTTATCTTGCGCATTGGCCCGAGTTCAAATGTGATAATGATCCTAAGAGATGGCAGATTTGTTTGTTTCTCTGGGAGTCCATGGTATATTTAATGTTCCTTACCAACCCCGTAACTCAAAGGCTTCAGTCCTTCTTCAGTCATCTTTATTCATGCTGAAAAAACAAAAACAGACCACTGTCAAGTCAATTCCACCTCATAGCCACCCTACAGAACAGAGTAGAACTGCTCCATACAGTTTCCAAAGCAGATTCAAACTACCGACCTTTTGGGTAGCAGATACAGCACTTAACCACTATGCCGTGATTGAAACCACCATGGCTTGGGTCAAGCACACCTTTGTCCTCAAAGTGACATCTTCGCTTCTTAACACTTGAAAGAGGTCTTTTGTTGCAGATTTGCACAATGTAGTACGTTGTTTGATTTCTTGACAGCTGCTGCTGTGGGTGTGGATTCAGGTAAAAGGAAGTCCTTGACAACCTGACTCTGTTCTCTGTTAATCATGATGTTGCTTGTTGGTCCGGTGGTGAAGATTTTTGTTCTCTTTATGTTGAAGTGTAACCTATACTGAAGGCCGTAGTCTTTGATCTTCTTCAGTAGGTGCTTCAAGTCTTCTTTACATTCAGCAAACAAGGTCATATCGTCTCTGTATAACAGGTTCTTAAATGAACATTCCTCTGTTCCTGATGCTGAGTTTGTCATATAGTCCAGCTGCTTGGATTATTGGAAACCCTAGTGGTGTTGTGGTGAAGTGCTACAGCTGCTAACCAAAAGCTCAGCAGGTCGACTGCACCAGGTGCTCTTTGGAAACTCGATGGGGCAGTTCTACTCTGTCCTACAGGGTTGCTGTGAGTTGGGATTGATTCTGTGACAACAGGCTTGGCATACAGGTTGAGTAAGTATGGTGAAAGGATGCAACCCTGACGCATTCCTGTGCTGGGAGGAGTACAGGCAGAATGCTCTTTGGAAGTGAGGATGGTGACACTTTGTCTCATGTATTTTGGACTTGTTATCGAAGGGACTGGTTCTTGTGGAGGGACATTGTGCCTGGTAGAGGGTCAGTCAGAAAGAGAAAGACTTTCAGTGACTTGGATTGACACAGTGGTTGCAACAGTGGGTGGGCACTGATTGTAATGATGGCACAAGGCTGGGTGGTGTTTCATTCTGGACTTTTACAAGGGGCATTGTGAGTCAGAACCAACTTGAAGACATCTTAAGTGGCTGAGATTGAGTTTGCTGTTAAGAATTGGGAGTAAAAGGAGGGTGTATAAATTGTATAACCAAACCTACTGCTGTCCAGTTGATTCCGACTCATAGGCACCCTATAGGACAGAATAGAACTGCCCTGTAGAGTTTCCAAGGAGTGCTTGGTGGATCTGAGCTGCTGACCTTCTGGTTAGCAGACTGAGCACTTAACCACTATGCCATCAGGGTTTCTGATAAATTGTATAGTAGCAGTGAAAAGTCTTTTAAGTTCTAGTCATTTTAGCAAGGGTTTGATGCAAAGCAAAATCTCAAGTGACAAAGTTTTATGATTGAGTCAGTGAGTAAGTGAGTGAATTCTGGATTTCTAGAAGGTGATTATGCTTTATGACAGGACAAACTACTCGTTAGTTACTGAAAGCAGTGGGTAGAAACTAGAGGTGTTTGGTTAACCTTTAAAATGTTGATCTTTTACCTTCTCGAATTGCCTAATGTTTGGAAAATTTCTTTCCCAAATTCTGAGCTGTAGATTTTCTCATGTAACATGGATAATTTGTTTAGTCAGAAATCCTGTATTTAATTTGGAACCGTTTTTCTTCAGATATCAAAATATGGCTTCCAAAGTGTGAAGATATTTACATATATTTCCATAAACACAAGTAACTTACAGTTTTGCAAGTTATTTATGTTAACAAGTTAATCATCATTTAAATTGGAAACTTTTGGGTACTCAACCCTAGAAAGAGGTAGGATGAGCCAGGTGGGGTTATAAAATAGATGTAGACGTTCAGCATAAAGAAATTCAAAAATACATTAGGTGGTCACATTAATTTCCTGGTCATTGCCAGCCAAGCCAAGTGCCATTGACTTAGTCCTTCACCTTGCACACGTAGCTATTAGATGGTTGACAGTAAGTTTTTAAATGGTTCTCTATGAAAAAACAGAGGTTGTCCTTTTATGAAGAGTGAAACGCAAGCCCAGGTGGTTATTTTCCCTTAGCATGCAGATACTAGAAGCCCTGGTCGCATGGTAGTTAGGAGCTTGACTGCTATCCAGAACAGCAGCAGTTTGAATCTACCAGGCACTCCCTGGAAAACCCAGTGGGGAGTTCTGTTCTGTCCTGTAGGGTTGCTGTGAATTAGAATCAACTCTAAGGCAATGCATTTGGTTTGGTTTATGGATATGTGCTCCTGTGTAATAGAAATAACCAAGTTTATATTTGTCATGTGGTGATTTTTTTTTTCCAAAAGCAGAACTTCCAGATTAAACCAGCCTGTGGTGCTGTCTCCAGCAGTTTTGGGCATCCTTTGTGTAGAAAGCAGAAATTGTGGTTTTTGATTTGTATCTCAACCCAGAGGTACTGGACATCCTCCAGGTGCTCTGTGACCCTGTCTGGGAGCATCAAATGTGAGGACTTGGCCGCATGGACTTTGGAAACCCCAGATGTTGGGATGTTAGATGGCATTGCTACTCATACCCTCCCCCCACCCCCTGTTTTAACTCCACATTCTACTGCAGGTCTTTCCAGCATGTTTCCAGGCACCCTTATTTTATCTGGGAAAAAAATAGGACATGTCCCCTCAAGACATTCCTGCCTTTGAACATTTAGAATGAATTTTACCTGCTGGCATCCAGGCCACACTGGGCAGAGGTATAAGCCTGCCCTGGGTTTCATCTCTGTACATGCTGGCAGCATCAGAGCATGCTAGGGCCCCCAGCCACCTGCTCTGGGTGTAATCGTGGGGTCCTTGTGTCACACATCAATAACCAGTGGAGGCTAAACTCCACTGGAGTTCTCAGTGGCTGATTTTTTGTAAGTAGATCACCAGGCCTTTCTTCTGAGGTGCCTGTGGGTGGATGCAGACCTTCAGCCCTTGGGTTATAGTAGCTGAGCATATTAACTATTTGCACTACCAGGGGACTCCTTTTTCTATGAGCGGATAAATATGCCTGACTTTATTTCCATATTAGCTTTCTAGAGAGGTTCTAAATTCAACAACTTATTCCTCCTTTGTCTCTCATCTGCACCCACTCTGCACAGCGCATCCTCCTACCCCCCCCCCACCGCCCCGTGGACATTATCCTTTAAAATGGTTTGCAGAGGCTCATTAGCTACATGCTAATTGGAAACAAGCATTTATTATTGTAATCCTTCGGTTCCCTGTAAATTCATCCTGTGAAGGAAGCTTTTCCTGTCTTGATGAAGATTCCCTCTGAATGGACTTTTTTATATATCATTTTGATGGGATTCTTAGGTGTTAACTCCAAAAAATTCCTTTGGGAGTTTTTAAAGAACGTTCTGAGTTAATGGATACTTATGTTCCATTGGCTGTTAGAATCTCTACACACCTTCTTGACAAGATAGTCACACCAGCCCTTCTCAGGAGAGGTGGCGTCACTGTTTCCTCCTCCCACCACAGTACAGTATCAGACACACCAGGCAGCCTGGAGATGCTGGACGGCAGGAAGAGGGCTGCAGACGCAGTCATGGTCAGTGCAGCCTGTCTCGTGTGCTGTCACAGTGAAGGTTTAACATATCCAGAAACACTGACACTTTATGAAGAATGATTTCTAGGACAAAACGAACACCAGGTCATTTTGGGCCACTTGAGGCAGGATTTGGACGTACTCCTGCTGTTTGTACTTACCCTGTAGTTTGATTTGGGGAAACTTAGATCGTCATCTCTGCAAGACCACCACTCTGTGGTGAGGGGTTGCCTGGGTCTCTGGGTCTCTCTGCTGTCTCCTGCAGCTGACTTCTGGGATGTCTGAGGCTCGGTCACCTCAGCCTTGTGGAGACAAGCTTTCCTGTGGTGGCGACACACACACAGGCACTGTACAAGTCACCACACAGGTCCAGGGTCTTGAAAGGTCCAAGGCCATCTCTATGCTGTTATTTCCCTCAAACAGCCTGCAAACGCAGGTGCAGAAATGAAGGACTTGTCATGCTGTGCCTCATGGGGCTTCTGAAGGCAGTTTGTGGAGGCCGGGTTTGGGCTTTGGGTTTTAGAAGACAAATTGAATCCACATCTTCACGTGCAGCTGCTACCTTTTTCTGTACTGTTTTGTGGGTCATTTTAATCTGCAGATAAAGAAACCTCACTCCAGGTATCCTCATGTGTTTCTTAAGTTTGGTTTGTGCTTAATGGGGCACATTAAGGGCAAAGCAAACTCAGGAGGTGTTCTCCTGAAGTGCGCACATGTCTGTTAATAGGATGTGGCTGCCTTTGGGTGTGCTTCTCTGTTACTGGAGTCTCGGGTAGGAATGGTTAACCTGTTTGGTTACTAACTGAAAGGTTGGCAGTCTGCCCAGAGATACCTCAGAATAAAGGCCAGGCAGCCTACTTTTAAAGACTCAGCCATTGAAAACCCATGAAACAGTGCTACTCTGACAGTGGGTTCCCATTTGTTGGGGTTGATTTCCAAGGCACCTTTTTCTTTTTTGTCCTGTCACTGTTAGCTCCTGATCTTCCTGTTCCGTCAGAGATAGTAACTTCCCATCTCACTTCCCGTTTTCCAGGGGCAAAGTCTTACCACTGCGGCTCTCCCGAGGAGGCAGCGCCAGCTGTGCTCATCAGCGGCGGCCAGAGCCATGCCTTTGGGGACAGCATGCCAGGAAAAGGCACCGGCATGTCCAAAACGGGAATCCCAGCTCCGGTCAGCTTACTTGAAAACAACAGCAGAGAGAATTCCAGAAGACAGGAACTGCACAGATTTTCCCTCAACCTGAAAATGCAAACATTTCACCCCAAGCCTGAGGGACCGGGAGACACCACCGGGCGCCCTGCAAGTGCCGAGTGTCCCGGCATTGTGGATCCGACACCACCACTAGACAGGCTGGCAAGACCCCCGCAGGAGAAGCCCTCCTCGGACTCATTCGGCAGGGAGCCCCTGGGGGGTGGCCCGTGGGCCCCCGACCCGGCACCACTGGACCTGAGCGCGCGGTCCTCACGGGGCGCAGGTGGCAGGGAAGCGGCGTGCGCGCTGCAGGCGGCGCTGCCTGTGCACCCCTGTCCCTACTGCAGCCACCGGACCTACTACCCTGAGGTTCTTTGGATGCACAAGCGCATCTGGCACCGCGTCAGCGGCAGTGCTGTGGCGCCACCCTGGGTACAGCCCAACGGCTACAAGAGCGTCAAGAACCACCTGGTGTTCCTGACACGCAGCGGGCGCACTGGTCCCCCACCTGCGCTGGGCGGCAAGGAGTGCCAGCCACTGCCCATCGCTCGTTTTGCCCGCACTCAGGTGCCAGGCGGGGGCCCGGCCCCCAGGGGGAGTTCCTCGCCACTGTTGGGCGTGGCCACCAAGGCTTCGGGGCCACCCCGGGGCAAGGAGGGGGCAGCAGGGGGCCCTGGTGAGCCGTGGGCGTCTAGCCCAGACGGGCACCGCCAGGCCCGGCCTGGCCTGGTCCCTGGGCAGAGCGTGCCCGTGGCCCCCACTACGCAGCCCAGGCCGAAAGCGGAGCCCAGCACCCAGCCAACCCCCGGCAGCGGCGCCTTCACTAGAAGTGCCACCCCCACGCCGTCAGTGATAGCCCGGGCTGGCCCCCCAGCCCCCAGCAAGCCGGTTGAGAAGCAAGGAGCGTCGCCCATGGGGCCCAGCCTGGTCCCCCCGCCCAAGCACAGTGCCCCGGACTCCACGAAAGCCAAATTCAGCCCCCCGCCACCGTGCCAGCCTCCTGGAAAAGGCGACGGGGCAACCCCTCTACCTCCCCGCGAACCCCCATCCAAGGCTACCTGCGAGCCCAGAACATTGGGCTGCGTTGGTGCGGTGGCCAGGGGCAGTGCGGCGGTGCAGGCCCAGCCCTCAGCTGCCGGTGCGCCCGCTGAGCTACGCTCTGTCAAGCAGGAGCCCGCAGCCGAGGGCCACGAGAAGCGCTTGGACATCCTCAGCATCTTCAAGACATACATTCCAAAGGACCTCGCCACCCTCTATCAGAGCTGGGACGCCAACGACCCGGCCCTGGAGCACCGAGGTAAGACTGCCACTCCCCAATGCACCTCTCTGCGGGGCAGCCAGGGACCAGGCTGTCTCCTGGCTCAGCTTGGCTCCCTCACAGGTTCTGGGTAATGGGGGCATATGGCTCCTCCAGGCGCCTTGTGTTTTTTTTAGCTAAAAATTATACACAACAAAACCATGCATCCTTTTAACAACTTTTACGTGTTCAGTTCATTGACAGTGGTGACATACTTCACATTGTCACCACTCTGTTTCTGCCGATATTGTTAATGTAGGCCCTCTGCCCACTAAAGGTCTGTATTTGAGAGCCTGTCACTGAGATCTCTGTAACATCATAGAGATGATACTTTAAAAGAGGGCAGTGCACAGGAAGAACAATCTTTCTTAAATAAATTGCTGTTTAAAGACGACTTCATGGGACAGTTGTTTCCAGGCAATAAATTTGGGTATTGCTACAGTCTTAGTGTACGCAGTTAAGTCTCGCTTTCAATAAGAGTTTGAGGTCCTTTTCCACTTTTTTCCTCCTTTGGATCAAGGTCTGACTCTTGAGTCTTTGACCAAAACATGCAGTGTGGTAGCTGGGCACCATTGATTTCTTCTGGCACCATTGATTTCTACAGGCAGTTGTAGTCTGCTTCCTTCTCCATTTCCTGGGTGGTCATCTTCTCCTGTTCTGTTCTTTCAGGGACAGCTGCCACTGTCAGAAGGCATTGTAATTTTCCCAGCTGTGTCAGAGGTCAGGTACCCCACTATTTGGAAACCCAGCCCTCCTCCCCCGTACTGGAGATGAACAGGCAGGCTTGATTGCTCCTCACCATCTTTGTCATTTTAAGTAATCTTAGATGTAAAAATTACGCACCTAATTTTTTTTACTGTGATTGAATGAAAATGTACATTCCCATATAAATCTGCATGCTCACCTACATGCACCTTCCACTGCTGTCCCTGCCCAGTGATAGCACACTTTTCGTCTCTGCTCTATACATGTCTTATCTTCCCAACAGTCTCCTGTCTTCTCGTCTCCCCCCCTCCCCTTCCTCCAATATGAGATCAACAGGACGACCTCTTATAGATGCCTAGAACCATAAAGTGCCCACACAATATGGTCACTCTGCGTCACCAGGTCCAATCCATTGCTTTCCAAAAAGTTGACCTTCATTATGATTTATGGACAAGGGCAGCATGAGGGCCAGGAGCCATGCTCCCAGGAGAACCCTGAAGTCCCTGGACCATCAGTTGTGGTCTTTTAGTGGAGGTCTCAGCGTGCACCCCTATTTATACTTGACACACGTAATTTTTAAAAAGACCTAACAATGAACAAGTACTCCAGCGTTGGGAAGCAAAGCCATGTGGAATATGTCCCTTAGGAAGTTCTAGGAGTGGGTTTGTGCCCCCATGTCTGAGAAGATACTCCTTAATGTGACTCTCTTTTTTCCTCTCATTATCTCAAGGTCAATGTCTGATAACAATGACAGTAAGATTTCTTGGCAGTAGCTTCTTGCATGCCTTGGGGGCATACATGTTGGAGGCATTGTCCGGAATTTAAATCGAGGGTCTCTGTCACTTACCATTCAGGTTATCAGAATATCTAAAGTATTTCTTAGCAAAACACAAGTGAAGGCCCCTGTGATGTTCTCTCCCACTGTTGTCACTGGGGTAAGCTTTGTCCTTCTTTGAGAAGGGTGTGTTACAAGTTTATATTTCCTGGCTTGCTATTTAAGGTGACCTATGTGATCCAGGACCCCAAATCTGAGGATACCAAGAATCAGGAGAGAAACCCTAGTGGTGTTGTGGTGAAGTACTGTATCTGCTAACCAAAAGGTTGGCGGTTCCAGTCCACTAGGCGCTCCTCAGAAACGTACCCAGCAGACACAGTGGTTAAGAGATACAGACGCTAATCGAAAGTTCAGCAGGTGGAATCATTCCACCAGCTGCTCTTTGGAAGCCCTATTGGGGCAGTCTACTCTGTCCTATAAGGTCACTGGGAATCAGGTGGCTCGGTAGCAGTGGGCTTGGCATAGGTTTGTTTTTTTGGATATTAGGAAGTTGGACCCAGCAAACCGTGTAGCTGAGGGTTTTTGCTTTTTCAGATATCATTAAAGCAAGTGAGTTTTACAGTGTCAGCTGTATTTTTCAGATGTGCAAATTACTTGCTAGTGGATTGAGCAGGAAAAAAGGCTGGCTTTTTGGTGCCAACATAGCTCTTTAAGTAAGTGTTTTCTCAGATTCTGAGGCAGGAACGTTGTCAACACGGAGTGATGCCCCAGGTTTGGTGTCCTCAGGGTGTCCCGGTGGCCACTTGTGTCCTGATTCAGATCCTGGTGCCTGTGTACCCCTACTGTGGGTTTGCTCACATGCTTTGAGCAGCTCACCTGTAGCAAGCTCAGCTAGGGCTCCCTCTAAAGGCCTCATGTATGATGTAGTTCTGAACCTGCTGGTTTACGCCTGCAAGGAGCTCTGGTGGTCAAAAACCGTCCTGTTGGCACAGTGGTAAGTGCTGCCGTACTAATCAAAACACTGGCAGTTTGAATCCGCCAGGTGCTCCTTGGAAGCTCTGTGGGGCAGTTCTCCTCTGTCCTGCAGGGTCATTGTGAGTGGGAATTGACTCGATGGCAGAAAGTTTTTTTTTCTTCCAAAGGAGCCCAAGCGGTGCGGTGGTGGAGCGCTTGGCTGCTAACTGAAAGATGGGTGGTTTGAGCTCACTCAGCAACTCCATAGGAGAAAGACCTGGCCATCTGCTCCTGTAAAGATGACAGCTTAGCGTACCCCTGGGGACAGTTCTGCTCTTGTCACGTGGGGTCACTGTGAGTTAGAATCAACTCAGTAGCACCTAGCAACAGCAACAAGCCGTATACTTGCTTTTTTTATAGGCTGTTTGTGGTACCCTGTTACTGGTGCCATTTATTTACTCTTCCAAGAAATTGTAAGTGGTTTTCAGTTCACATGTAGAATCTGAAGTATAGGATAGTCTGTAATGTGTTTCTTCTCATTATTATTATAATTATTTTTATTGTTTCTAAGGACTTTTTTTTAAAGAGACAAGTTAAATATTTATCTTTCAAGTGTGAAAAATACTGATGTTTCCCTGGGACACACATGCTCCTCTTGGGTGATTTATTCTTCTGATGTACATGCTGAAATATGGTTAGGTATAAAGGCAGCAAGTTTATGGTTTTCACGTTTGCTGGGATTTGAGTTCCTTAAGGGAAGTGTTTTATATGCCTTAGTCTTAATACACTTATTAATAAATAAATGTTTAGAACCGTAGCTTTCTGGGCTCAGAAAAGAACCCAAGATTGGCTTGTCTAACTCTGGTAGTCAGGGTCCGGGAGAAGTGGCAGAGCAGTTTGAAGGCCAAATGCCCCCAGCTAGAGGGATCTGTGTCCCCCAGAGGGGATCTCCTTGGGTTTGACAGGCTTAGACATGGCTACACTCTGTTGGCTGCTATTCTCTGCTTGGGGCCGTTCAGAACAAGCTGAGTGCTCTTCTGAATGACAGTCCTTGAAATACATTGTCCTCACTCATCCTTCTGGGCTGCCCCCGCGGACATAATTCCTCTGTGTCAGCTGCTCCGCAGCTAGCCTTCAGAGCCCTCCTGGTTTCTCTCATCTCTGGGGAGTTTCTTCATGATGCTCTTAAAGACTTGTGGCCAGGAGGACCAGGCAATCGGCTGGCCTGACGATCTGCGAGGTGGACAGATCAGTCATGTTTCTTGTGATGGGGCACCCATTTCTGTTACTGCAGCTGGGGAAAGATGTAAGGGGTGCTGGTGGCATGGTGTAAGTGCTCAGCTTGGAAGGGAGAAGTTGGTGGTTGGAACCCTGCCAGTGGTGACATGGGAGAAAAGACACTGTGGTCAACTCTCGTAATGATTGCAGCCGAGGAGACCCAGTGGGACAGTTCTGCGTTGTCACATGCAGTAGACTCGTGAGTCGTGACTGTGGAGTCTTAGTTATTTCATCTATGTGTCACCTTTGTGATTTGACTGGTTATACAAGTCTGCCAGAACTCCTCGGGTGCTTTTGCTAACCTGAAGACCACAGCTTCTCCATACGGGCACCATTGGTTGAACATACCGTGATAGCATCCTCTTGCAGTTAAAACTGAAGCCCACTGCTGTCAGGTAGACTCTCATAGCAACCCTGTAGTTAGGGGAGGCAAAAATTTGAATAGAATTTTCCAGAAAAATGGTGAGGGAAAAAAAATGTGTGTACGTGGGTATGTGTATAAACATTTGTGGTGTACTTAAAGCAGTTTTGGGTGCTAGGCTAGGAGTGTGGTCCTGTGGCTGTTCAGTGGGGTTAGTATTTATCTGTGTTTGTCAGTGTCCTTTGGTGATGTCCCTAAGATGTCAGACATTCAGAAATCAAGACAGTTCTCAGAGACTTTCCCTCATATAGATTCAATGGGGTGCCATTTCTGCATAAAGGAATAGTCTGGAAGCTCACCAAAGAGAAGTGGAAGTGACTCTTAGGTGACCATTGTCACCTCCCTTAGGGGCCCACAGGCTAACCTATGAAGAATTTAGAATGCCACATTTTCTGTCATCGTTCTGTGATGTGGCTGCTGAGTCTGGGAATGTACGGGAATGTAGGATAAATGATTTATTGATATTGTAATAGTAGTAAAATAATAACGTGTGCGTACAGACTTTATGGCCAGCCTAGGTTACATGATAGTATGGATTTTAGAATAAAAGTGAAAGATTCATTTATCCAAGGGAACATTAATGTGATGATGATAAAAGACTTGTCCTATATGCAATTAGATCCTTTGTGTGTGGACTCTTCTTGATCCCTCTTTAGGAAAGGGCATGTTACAGTATAAAGGAATGGGACCTTTCAGGGATTCCATGTGCTGTAGCGTGTATCTGTGAGAATTGGCAGACCCTTCCCGGACTCCTCAGCGCATGTTCTCGGTGTCTCCATCAGAGTGTTAGGGATGTCTGCTTCCCATGTAGTCTCCAATTCAGATGATCTTTGTGAGCTTTGTGATTAACACGAAATGGTGGGGTCTCTTGGATGTAATGTTCCTGATCATAAAGGGCTGATGTCTTGTCTTTACAACATGGAAGGGAAAATGACATTGCAGAATGCATTGGAAATGGATGGGCATCAGTGTGTGTGGGTGTCAGTTTGTGACTGTGTGCGTGGACATGGGCGCATGTTAGTGTGTGGCAGACTTTGTATAAATGTGAGTGAAGGTGTGTGTGGACATGCAGGAGTGTGTATACGAGAGTCTGAGTGAGTGTGTTGGGGGGAGGAGAGAGCGCTAGCGAGTGAGCGAGTGTGTGGTAGAAGTACCAGTGTTCTCTGCTCCTAGTGTGGAATGAAGTAGTTGCTAGAAGAGTTGTTTGGAAACAACGTGGTGATGTTGTGGTCTTTGAATGCTGACGATGTTAGATGCACAATGACATTTTGTTTATCATTACTGCTGCCGTGCGTAGATGTAGTTGGCATTTACATGAAGGTGCAGTCACGTTATACCTTGGAAAATCCAGATGCCCCCAAATGACTTTCCAAGATACTTTCATAGGGACAATGAGAAGATTGGGACCAAGTTAACTTTTAAAGTGTAGATCCTTCTAGACCAAAGTCAGCGAAGGAAAGTTAGCCCGGAAGGATTATGTGTTAGCCACTGCACCAAAGCCGATGGTGGCAGACTAGTTTTGCACTAAATGTGTAGTGCCACAAGGACTCTGACAGTGAAGTATCTAGTTTTTGAGCAGCCTTGGGGGGTGCCTGGTAGGCCAGGCACCCACTTCTCGTCCAGCCTTCCTGCTTCTCCTGCAGCTCAGGTACTTTTTTAGAAAAGCTCAGAAAGAAGCAACATGACCAGCAGCACCACAGCACAGGCAGTACACGTAAAGGGACTCTTTTATTACATTTTTGCTAAAGGTACATGCAGCAAAACAGGTTCCTAGTCAGCAGTTTCTGGACGTAAAGAATGGTCGGGACCATTGTGTACATTCTCCACCTTGTGTCAACATTCTCATTATTTCTGTTCTAGTTTCACTTCCATGGACCCAAATGCCCTGTCCCCCAACCTTTGCATCTATGCTTTAGAACAACTCTCATCCATTTGGTGTCACAGGGATAATTTTCATAAGACCACAGTTCTCAAGAGTGACATTCTTTACTGTTAGAGTGAGCGAACCTGCTATTTAGTGAAACAGTGTCTTTAGGGGCTCGTTTCTCTTCAAGATTTAAAGCCTATCTCAGACAGGAGTCATGGCAGATCTTGACTCTCGGTGGGTCCAGTGAAGAATGGACTCTTCGAGAATTTGAAGTTCTGTTACACATTCTTCCTCTTTACTGTTGTGGCCCTGATCAGACTAGTGACTATCTGTGTGATCCTGTTTTGAGTGTTTAGTAGTGGTAGCTGGGCACCATCTAGTTCTTCCAGACTCAAGGTGGACGCCATGGTTCATGGAGACAGTTAGGCCTGTATTCCGGTTCCTTCTCTGATTCTGGATTTCCATTCTCTTTTGCGCCAGATGAGTAGATACCAGTAGTTTTCCTGAAGATTTTTATTCTCAAGTTTCATCCTTGATGGGACACAGTATTAAAATTATTAAATGAGTTTGTGCTAATGACACTAGAACCAGTGTTGGTTGAGAATATTATTTTTCTCTTTGTGTTCCTCAATAAGGCGACATGAAGTGATGAGCTTTCATTGACAAGTTCTTAAATTTCCTTAAGACACATTTTTATTATCTGCTAAATAGGAAACTGAAGGAAAATATGGTTCACAGTCCATAACATAAACATTACCTGTCATGTAAACATGATTTTATGTTCTCGTATCTGTTGAAACTCTCTGTTCAAATTGGGACAAGAAAAATAATGATGAATATTTGATTTTCAAGTCAGCTGACTAAGATTCCCATTGGTCCTCATTTTTGTCTTTTACACACAAATGCCAAATCTCGTATACATAAATACTCAGCTACATGAAAAAAAATTAATTTTTGTCAAAAAAATTTATTGACGCCTATGGATGTCACTTTTCTCTGTTAATATATTTTTTCCCATTCAGATGGAAATATAACATGTTTCCAATAAATATAATAGTAGAAGAGTGAAAATCAGACCCAGGAGAATTGCTTTGTAGTTACCACTGCATGGCAAATTAGCCGTTTCTTTTCTTCACAGAGAACTTCACAGAGACACACGGGCAAGGATCCCTGGTGGCAGAATGGCTAAGCATTCAGCTGCTACCTGAAGGGTTGCTGGTTCAAACCCACCTGTGGGTCAAAAGTGAAAAAGACCTGGTGATCTGCAGCAGTAAAGATTACAACTGGGAAAACCTGTGGGGCAGTTCCGTTTTGTCACTAGGCGTCACTGTGCATTAGAATCAGCTCGACATTAAACATCTGCAGCAGACGCACAGGTGGATTAAATACAGTCAGGGGCACCTGTGGGGTGGGAGAAAGTGGTGGACCTGGTACTAGGCTTTGTGCACTGACCTCTGGGAAGGGCGGAGCAGGCTGTGCCCCCACTGTGGGTGACCTGGCCCAGAATGGGAAGTGACTGGGCTGGCTGCAGGCCACAGGACGTGGCTATGCTCACATGTGTCTACAAGCTGAGGCACACAGGTAAGGAGCAGAGGCCGCCCTGAGCCTTGGCTCTGCTGTGCTGCCATCACTTGGATTTGCCTGATGTGCCACCTGATGGGGCCGGTGATGCTTGGGGATGCCAGCTGCTTGGTGGCACACCTGATGCACAGCCGGCTGGGTGACTGGGAGCAGTGTTAATTCAGGGTAATTTATGCATCCTCGCAGCGCATGCCAGGCCTGTCAGCTAGCCAGATGCAGGCTGGCAGTTGTCATCAGGGCCTGGAGGTAGCTCGCATCATGACACATCAGACAGACGGGTGATGTTCTGTGGTGTAATGCTGCCCTCTGTTTTCCCTCCCTCCTGCACTGTCACCTCAGGGACGCTCCGGACACCAGCCCGCCAGGGAGACCTCGTGTGCACGGAGTGTGGGAAGTGCTTCACCCAGCCCAGCCACCTCAGGGCCCACACGCGGGCACATGCAGGTACGGCTGCCTCTGTTCCCATGGTCCCCCATGCAGAGGGGTTCTGTGCTGTAGCTGTTGGCCGTTGCTTTATTGTCCTCGACCCTGCATGGGTTTAGATGTCTCCTCTTTGCAGTAAGGTTCAGATCCCTGGGTAGTGCACATGGTTTGTACTCAGCTAGCAACTCAAAGGTTCACAGTTTGAACCCATCCAGGGGTGCCAAGGAGGAAAGGCCTGGCGATCTGCTTCTGTAAAGAGTGCAACCAGAAGACCCCTAGGGGACAGTTCTGCTGTGTAACACACAGAATTGGAATCCACTTGGTGGCATCAGGTTTGGTTTTTTTTTTTTGAGGTGGGGAAGGTAATGCTATCCATCCCTGGCATTATAGATGACTAGATTTCCCTGATCAGTACTGGATTTTTTTTTTCCTTGCAGCTAGTTGTCATGTGGTTTAATTTTGAGCTAAGCCTGTTTGCAAATGTTCTGTTTTAATTAGAGGGTAGACTCCTCAGAAATGAATATGCTAATACATTATATTGTCACTAGCTCAGATGGAAATCAAAGTGCCCCTTTCCACAGAACATGCTGCTTTGCCTTGTTTCCTCATGGGGACTGGCTGGAGTGGCACAGGCCACTTTTACCAAGTTCCCTGCGGCCACGTCAGGCAGGAAACCCTGGGTCACTACCCTTTGAACACCTGAGGGTGGGGCCCAGGAACCACTCCTCCTGCCCCCCCGTTAGAGGTGAGAGGGCTGCACACAGGAGCCCATCTGATGTGCGGTGACAGGGACTGAGTGGTAAGTAATGCCAGCAGAGGGTCCCCTTCCACATACACTGATAATTAATGTTGTCAGCGATTGCTTCTTCGGCAGACGACTGGGAATTAAAAAGGGCAGCGGCCCCGGGCTGCCATTACCACATTCTCCAGCAGTAAGTGTTCCGGTAAATTGGTATTTTCTGGCCACAGGCTAGGAACTGGTGTCTTTTTTTGTGAAAGTGCTTAATCTCTAATGGACTCGGGTAATGTGCACGCCGTGCAGAGGCGTCTTGCTCATCTGTTCACTACCCCTTGTTCCCACAGTGCTGTTTGAGTCTAATGGACTCCGAGCTACTGATGTTCAGACTGCCTCCGCCGACGCCCCTAAACAAGTAGGTGTCCCTGTGAGTGGACGTTTGGGTTTGAGCCTGGTAGCTGCGGGGGTGGCCGGGACTCATCGCTAGAGCACCGAGTGCGTTTACTCCCTGTGTAGATGCCCCCACGTCACTTTGGTGGAGAGCCCCTCCATCAGGACCACCTGCAGATGCTAGACGTGTGAGGACGGTCTTTATAGCTGCTCGTCACGTCCTCGCCAGGCACAGAGCTGCCTGTCCGTAAGCCCGGGGTGAGATCATTGGTGGAGACTACCGAGGACTTGCAAACACTAGATACTACCTTTTTACCGCAAGATCTTTTCAGATGTTTCCCTTTGTGGGGAATTGTTTTTTCCAAATCAAAAGAGAAGTTATATTCAGGCTGCTTTCTTAAGAAATAATTCTGTAAGAAAACTTCTGCTTTGTGCATTGGCCCTGGTGGTGTAGGCATCCTGATGTGGCTGTCACACCATTGGCGGCCCCTGGTACATGAAGGTGATTGAGTGTAGGTGAGTGTCATGTGCATTTGCCTGGTGAGGTGGCTGCGATAGGGTGCACACACATAGTGTGGCGGAGCCTCCCGGGGTGGCGTTGTGGCAAGATTTGGTGTGTTGCTCAGTCATGTTGGTTTCGTCCAGGCCCTGCTCTCTCCCTTCCTTTTTTGCTCCTGAGATGTCACACCCATTGTCCAGTTCTCACCGGAGCATGCTGTGTTTAACATTCTTGCCTTTCTGAACTCTTGTCTCAGAAGGTTCTGTAACTCTGTTGTCTTCCCTTTGTAAATAAAGTACGTTCTCTCTGAATAGTAGAATCCAGTTGTTGGTGTGTCCTGATGAATATCAGTGGTCCCTGGATGGTGTGAATAGTTAATATGTCACTCAGCTGCTAACCGAAAGGTTGGTGGTTCAAGTCCACCAAGAGGATACTTGGAAGAAATCCTAGCATGCTGCTTCTGAAAAATCCATTATTGAGAGCCCTGTGGAGGAAGCACAGGGCTGCTCTGACCCACCTGGCAGCTGGTGTAATCACGAGGGGCATGATGGTTTAGGCCTCCATGGAATCCTGAGACTCATTCTCACCTGTTTCTCCCCTGTTGAGGACAATGAGGAAGAAGTAAGAAAGAGCTTTGCTTAGGTCTGCTGCTAACGAGGTCTCAAGCTGGGGTTAGAACTGACCCTTTCTGCTCTAGGGCTTGTCTGCTTCCTGTTGCAGTCGTAGAGTCTTGTTGGTTGTTCAGTGCCTGTTCTTCATTCATGGTGGAGGAGGTGCCTGGCCATTCATGAATGATAGTTCTTGAGTATGTGACTTGTAGCTTTCTTAATAAAACTTACAGTTTAAGAATGTGGAATCATTATTTCATGATGGTCATCTGTGGCAGTGTATGAAATGAATGTGACATTGGGTTAAAGGATTTCCAAATATACATGACCTCACTTGAATTGAGGTGGCACCGTCCTATTTAACAACTAAAATCACCTTCCTGGACTCACTGTGATGTGTTGGTGGCAAGTTGTAGTTGCGGGTCAGGCTGTAGTTGGAGAGGGATACTGGAGTGAACTCCAAGTGCTGCTGTGAACTCCAGTGACCCACTATATCACCAAAGATGTGGCGTCTTGGTAAGAGGTGTGTCATGTTGGGGACCCCAGGCTCTGTTAGGCAGAACTCCTTGAGGTCCCCTAAGGAACCCATGTACATTTATTTGCTACATATTGGCACGGTGGTTAAGAGCTTGACTGGTAGCCAAAAGGTTAGCAGTTTGAATCCACCAGCCGCACCATGGATGCCCTAGGGGTGGTACATCTCTGTCCTGTTGAGTTACCATGAATCAGAATTGACTCGATGGCAGGAAGAACGGGCTTAGCTTTGGTTAAACTTCTTTATAATGCTTCTTCCATAATAAAAAGTCAGAGGCAATAAAAAAGTAAATCACCAAGGTGGTGCTTTAAATTACATCTGTACTTCGTAGAGTTCGGCTGGGAATTCATCATAATCTCAGCGGATCTTGATTTGATAAAGAATGGATTTGTGTTTTTGTCTGTGCCTCTTTAAACTAGAATTCCATCGTACCTACTACCAGCTTATCTCTTTAGCATGACGATGTAGCTCAGTGTCGTGGTCTTGTTTGTGTGGATTTCTGATGTAACTATGAATGAGAGGCCCTGTGACACTGTAACAGATCCAAATTTGTATGCCTCTCTCATGATAGCAGAGCCCTGGTGGTGCAGTGATTAAGAGCGTGGCTCCTAACCAAAGGATCAACAGCTCACATCCACCAGCTACTCTTTGGAAACCCTGTGGGGCAGTTTTACTCTGTCTTAAAGGGTGCTATGAGTTGGAATCCATTTGATGGCAGTGGTTTTTTTTTTTTTTTTTGTCGTGATAGTGGGGAACCCTGGCATGGCAGTTATGGACTTGGCTACTAACCAGAAGGTTGGCAGTTCAAACCCTTCCAGTGGCTCCTTGGGAGAAAGACCTGGTAATATGTTCCCCTAAAGATGACAACCTAGGAACCACCCGCACCCAGAGGGCGTGGCAGTTCTGCCCTGCACATGGGATCATCACGATTCGGGATCAGCTCTGGCACAAAGCAGTACCTCGTGATAGCAGAGTTTGTCTGGTGCCATATTTGAGCTGTTTGCCTCTCATTTATTTGTGCCCTTAGCCATGTCAAGTAGCTTTCATTGATTTTTTTTCCCCTGAAAGTCCCAGTCTTCTAATGAAAGTCTCTTTTCCTTAACATTCTTAGTAACTGTACCTTTAAGAATCCCCCTTAGAGATTTGTCTGCCAGAATCATTGAAAAACATGTCAGTAACAGATAGAGGCTTAAATCTTAGAGTTCTTTGTTAGCCTGTAGCTCTCATTGTGTAAATCACATACATTTACAAAAATCACCCTTTCAGTTTAATTTGAGGATACGTTATGGAATTATAGAACAGTTCTGTAGTTATTTATATCTGGAATGTGACCCCTTATACTTACCAACCGTGTTCTTTCTCGTTTTTAGAATGCTTTGCTAACATTCACTAATTAATATTTAAATCAGATTCTTCCCTGTGGGCTTTAGATGCTGCAGATTGTAGTATTTTTTTTTTTTTAAATCAAGAAATTGTGAATTCATGCAGAAATTGCTTAATGTCACCGTGGAAGTTGATTGACAAGCACATTAATATGTGCTACTGTATCTAACTGAAACAACATTTAGAAGTCAGTTTTACAGCAATCATTTGTTTACTTATTGATGACATCTATTGAGCACCAACTGTGTGCATGCAGGCCATTGAGAGCAAAGGTGTGTGTTGTCCCTGCTTCTCTGGTCCTTCACATCTTTTGGGGCTACTTAGAGCAGGTACAGAGTGCTGGAGAAGTAGTAGTTAAGTGCTACGACTGCTAACCAGAAGGTCAGCAGTTCAAATCTACCAGGTGCTCCTTGGAAACTATGGAGCAGTTCTGCTCTGTCTTGTAGGGTTGTTGTGAGTCAGAATCAACTGGATCGCAGTGGGTTTGGTTGTAGCTTTTTAGAGCAGGTCATAGCAGGTAAACTCATGATAAGAGCGGGTTATAAGGGAGGAACAAGGCACGGAACCTGACATGAGGCCTTTGGAGAATGTGTTGGCAACAAGAATAAACATGAGTGCGTTGGCTATAAAACAGATACAGGTCGATGGGCGGCAAATGTTCCTGGGAGAGATCCCACCCCTGGCAGATGCAGGTAGTGGGGCATGTTGCATTGGAGATCCTGGTGATGCTCAAGATGCCTGGAGCTGGGAGGGTGGATGAAGGCATGGAGATGTGTGGGAGGGACACACAGGTGTCACAGCTCTGCAGTTAGACAGTGAGATTGCATGCAAGGGCAAGTGAAGGCCCCTTCCTTCATCGCTATAAGCAAAGGGTCACACCATTGGCATTATATCTTTACAAGATGATCAGCATTGGGGGTGCCTTGAGAATAGATTTGCCATGGTTCAAGAGAGATGGCTGAGGATCCTCTTGGGAGGTGCCTGGGATCCCAGGGAGAAACAGGATGGTCTAGGCTAGGCAGGGCAGGGGTTAGATGTGGACCAACAGGCTGTCCTTGGTCCAGGTGTAGGCAGCTGGTCTCTGTAGGAGCCTTTCTTTGAGGCTGGAAACCTTGAAGAAGAGCAGGGTAAGACCAATTTCTGACGAAAATCAAGTGACATGTGAGATGTCTTTTGGGGATCCAAGGAGCAACATCCACAGACGAGTGAATACAGGGATTTGAAGTAGAGAAGAAGGAGTTGACAGAGAAAATAGATGTTTAATAGCTGTTGGTACGATTTTTGTCTCATAGTGACCTGTGTGACAAAACTGAACTGTCTCATGGGATTTCCCAGGATGGAATCTTTGAGGGAGAAAATCAGCGGGTCTTTTCTCCTGCGGAACGGCTGAGTGATTCAAACTGCTGACGTTTTGGGTAGCAGCTGAGTGCTTAACCCTTGCACCATCAGTGCTCCTCTCCTTATTTAATAGCTACTGATATGTAAATTCACTTTAGAATAGCTACTTCTCTTTTCAGGAAGGCCTGAGTCATATAAATCATGAAAATACTGCGCTGTTGAGTCAGACCAATCTTCTTCTGCCTTTGGCATACTCCTGTACCTAAATGTCCTCATCTACAAAGTCATAGTCGTGGTGGTACTTTTTATCTTGTATTCTTGCCGTAAATGTTAAGTGAGAAAATGTTCAGTACCTGCCACAAAGCAATTCACTGAGCATTTGCTGTTGCTGTTACATTTATTCTAGAAATAAGCAATTGTCTTTAGAATGTAGACAGCACACCTGTGCAGTGCATGTACACGAGAGACATGTACACACACATAGACACAACCATGTGTGCATGTGTCCATCCTGTATAAGCAGCACTTGCGTGTTGTGTGCATACTGCTCTTGTGCACACACATGCAAACACAGTTAAGCTGGGGTGTGTCTCCATGTGAATAAGCAGGGTAGAAGGTTGGGCTGTGGAATCAAACTTCTTGGCTTACTTTCTTTGCTGGTGTGTTCTTGAACTTTGTAGAAGGAAGCTTGATAGCATACTTACATGTTCTCTTGTTTGGTTTTTCCCAGAGATTGGTATTTCATTGTTCAGTAGGGGAAGAGTGTGGGAAAACTCTTAGTTTGAAAAAAGGAATTGTCAACAGGGATGCAGTTTCCCGGTTTGTTGCTGTCATTTGGTAAATCTTCATCACTAGTTGCTGTGTGTACAGCTGTGGGATAATTGCCTGGACTTGACCATAATCATATATGAAGTTTCTTCATTAGGTGATTCTACAAATTGTGATATAGCATGCATCTCAGTGAAACACTGAACAGGCATAGGTCTGGGTAAGTAGGAAGAGATTGATTTAATTCATTGTAGTTTAGGATAAAGGTTCTCTTCAGTATACTTGTGAACTTTGAGGGGGGAAAAAAACAACTTTTGATATAACCATTCTTTCAAATGATACATTGTTGGGGCCATTCCCCCTACCCTTTGTTTCTTTGAAGCTAGAGGTCTGAAAGAGCTGAATCCTGGCTTTCACAGTGCACCTGTACTTGGGTTCTAAACGATATTTTTTTTTCCATCAGATGTCAACAATATAATGATTGTTTCTGTAAACACAGCATTGTAGTCCAGGCTATGAGTCGGAATTGACTCTGTGGCAGTGGGTTTGATTTCATTTGGTAGTATGAGTGTATATTTATTTAAAAGATTCTAGAGGATTTAGGAGTCATGGGGTTGCTATGAGTCAGAATCAACTCACTTGCAACTGGTTTATGGGGTCGTATGAAAAGCTAACATGCTTAGCTGCTAACCCAAAGGTTAGAGGTTTGAGTCTACCTAGAGGCACCTCAGAAGGAAGTCCTGGTGATGTACTTCTAAAAAAAAAATCAGCCATAGGAAACCCTATGCAGCACTGTTCTACTCTGACACGTGTGGGTTCTCCATGACCTAGCACTGACTCTATGGCAGGTAGGACAGGTAGAGAATTTAATGAAAACCAGGAGGGTTAGGTAGTTATTTTATGAGCATATTCCTTTAAGAGACAGTTATGGGGGAAGAACCATCACAACAGTCAAAGTTGAAGGTCTAGACTTGATGATAGGGTTTCCACTTGTGAGTTCTGGCCCCAGTGTCCCCTCTCCAGGCCTCTCGTTCTTTGGCATTTATCATAAATGAACGAGAAAATTGTAGAAATTTAGGCACAGGCTGTGAGAAGCCAGTTTGCATGCAGGGAGTAGTAAGAATTCTTCTAACTGAATGGGAATAAAAGAGTTTACTGTTAGTGCTCGTTGTATTACGCTATAGAAAAACTCTGGTCATGGGGTAGCTAATCCATCAAATGAGTTCCCTGTAAGCAAGAAGTCCATGCATGCTTGTACTCTAAAGATGATTGGCCATTATATAGCACAACTTATGACATGTTTAGTTTTAGTAATCATCAGTATTCATTGTTAGAAAGGAAAATTTTGAGAACAATAGACTGAAATATGGATGTTATTGTCTTGTGGGCATGAAGAGAAAAACGAGATTTACTGATGTGGATAATTTCAATTTCTTTTTTTTTTTAAAGATTGGAGATTTTCTTTTTTTTTCATTATGAATGAGTGAAAATGTACATTCCCATATAAATTAACATGCCCACCTGTATGCAGCTCCCACTGATCTCCCTGTCTGGTGACAGAACACTCTTCCTCTCTGCTCCATACATGGCTTATCCTCCTAGCAATCTCCCATCCCCTCTTCTCTACCCACTCCCCCGCCTCCAGTAAGAGGTCAGCAGGATGACATCCTATGGATGCATAGAATCATAAATGGCACACGTGAGATGGCCACTCTGTGTTACCAAGTCCAATCCATTCCTGTCCAAAGAGTTGACCTCCATTATGATCTGTGGACAGGGGCAGCATCAGGGCCAGGGGCCATGCTCCTAGGGAAACTCTGAGGCCCCTGGACCATCACTTGCTGTCTTTTAGTGGAGATCTCAGGGTGTACCCATTTTTATTCTTGTGTTGCCAGTGAGACTCAACTTTGTGAGCTCCATCACGGCTATCACTGGTGGTGGCCGGGCACCATCTGGTTCTTCTGGTCCCAAGTCGATGTAGGCACACACTTACGTGAGTCTGTCTGTCTTCTGGGTTCTCTTTCTCCCGTGTCATTTTGGTCATTGGTGATCATCTGTTCACACTGAGTTGGGACCATTTACTGTACCCTCAAATGGCAGCTTGGCAACTTTTAAGACCCCAGATGCCACTCACCAATGTGGGGTGCATAGCAAAATGCTGGTTGTGCCAATTGGCCTCAATTTCCCCTGAGAGCATGCTCTGTGGACCCCTGCCCGAGCTACTCTGTCCTTTCAATATTGGGTCAAGATGGGAGGAGTAATCATGTTATGTTGAAATCTAGTTAATATTGATCTTTTTCCTAATGTGTGCTGTCACTTATTTCACCCAACCAAATTCCTGTAAACTACTTAATCTAAGCCCTCCCCCAGTCGCCCTCCCTCTGTCTCCAACCTGACAGCCATCAAAGAGTCCTCTATGTAAGAGTCTGTTTTTAAGTTCTTATCGTAGGGGTCCCATACAATATTTGTCCCTTTGTGGCTGACTACTTTCACTCAGCATAGTGTCCTCCAACTGAAACCAGGTTATAAGATGTTTCCTAAAATCATCATTCTTCTTTAACATTGCCTAGTGTTCCATTGAGTATCCATAGTTTACATATCCATTCCTCTGCTGTTGGGCATCTGAGTTGATTTATCTTTTTGCTGTTGTGGACTGTGCTTCAATAAACATTTGTGTGCATGTATCAGTTGGTGTGAATGGCCTTGATTCTGTAGGATATATTCTGAGCAGTGGAATTACTGGGTCAAATGGTATATCTATAGCCAGCTTTTTAAGGAAGCACCAGATTGCTTTCCAAAGAGGTTGCACCATTTTGCAACCAACAGTGTAGGAGAGTTCCAGTTTCTCCACCACCTCTCCAGCATTTGTTGTTTTGGGTTTTTTGGATCATGGCCAACCTTGTTGGGGTGAGATGGTATCTCATGTCATTTTGATTTGAATTCCTTTAATAGCTAATGATCGTGAGCATGTCCGCATGTGTTTTTTGGCTGCCTGGATCTCCTCTTTAGAGAAGTGTCTGTCCATCTCCTTCGCCCATGGCTTAATTGGATTGTTTATCTTTTTCTTGATGGTATTTTATAGTACCTTATAGATTATGGAGATCAGATGTCACACTGACATATAGTTGCCAAATATTTTTTCCCATTCTGTAGGTGGCCTTTTAATTCTATTAATAAATTCTCTGGATGAATTCCTGTTTATGTATTTTCTCTTTTGTTGTCTGTGGTTTGTTTGACGGATTTTGAAGTCCATCTACATTGTGTATTAAAGCTTCCATTGTTGTTCCTACTTTTTCTTGGATTAGCTTTATCATTTTAGATTTGGTATTTTAGGTCTTGTGTTGATTTTTGTGTAAAGTGTAGGATATAGGTCTTGTTTTAATTTAGTGCAGATGGACATCCAATTTTGCTAGCACCATTTGTTGAAGAGATTGTTATTACTCCAGGTTAATGTCTTAGGGCCTTTGTCGATTATCAGCTGTTCATAGGAAAATGGTGTCATCTCTGGGGTCTCAGTTCTGTTCCATTGATATATCTGTCTCTTTTTGTACCACTACCAGGCTATTTTGACTGCTGTGGCAGTGTAATAGGTTCTAAAGTTGGATAGTGAGAGGCCTGTCAATGTGTTGTTTTTCTTCAGTAGTGCTTTACTTATCTGGAGCTTCTTCCCTATCCAGACAAAGTTGGTGATTTGTTTCTCAATCTCATTAAAAAATGTCACTGGAATTTATATTGGGATTGCACTATATAGGTAGATTGCATTGGGTAAAATAGACATTTTCACAATGTTAAGTCTTCCTATCCATGAGCAGGGTAGGTTTCTCCATTTATGTAAGTCTCTCTTAGTTTCTTTTAGTAAGATCTTATAGTTCTCTTTGTAAAGGTCTGTTATTTTTCTGGTTAGATTTATTCCTAGGTACTTTATCTTCTTAGGGTCTATAGTAAATAGTATTGATTTAGTGATTTCTTCATTAACAATCTTGTTGGTATAAAGGAATCCTACTGCTTTACTTACATTTATCTTGTATTCTGAAACATTGCTGAACTCTTCTATCAGCCTGAGTAGTTTCCTTATGAATTCTTTAGGATCCTCTGTGTATACAATCATATCATCTGCAAATATGCTAAGGCAGATGCCCTTTATTTCTTGGTCTTGTCTAATTGCTGTGGCTAGAACTTGTAGTATAATGTTGAATAGGAGAGGTGAGATTTGGGCATCCTTGTCTAGTTCCCATTCTCAAGAGAAATTGTTTCAGTCTCTCTCCGTTGAGTATGACGTAGGCAGTTGGCTTTGTATAAATGACCCTTATTGCATTGAGGAATTTGCTGTCTATTCCTATTTTGCTGAGAGTTTTTAGCATGAATGGGTGTTGGACTTTATCAAACGCATTTTCTGTATCAGTAGGCAAAATCAGGTAATTCTTGTCTTTTGTGTTATTTATGTGGTTGATCACATTAATTGTTTTTCTGATGCTGAACCAGCCTTGCATCCCTGGTATGAATCCATCTTGGTCATAGTGGATTATTTTTTGATATGTTGTTGTATTCTGTTGGCAAAAATTTAGTTGAAGATTTTTGCATCTAGACTCCTGAGTGATATCAATCTGTAGTTCTTTCTTGTTGGGTCTTTCCCTGGCTTTGGTACCAGGGTTATGCTGGCTTCATAGAATGAATTTGGGAGTATTCCATCCCTTTCTATACTGTGAAATAGTCTCAGTAGTACTGGAGATAACCCTTCTCTAAAAGCTTGGTAGAATTCTGTGGTGGCACCATCTGTGCCTGGACTTTTTATGGTTGGTAGTTTTTTGATAACTTTTTCAATCTCTTCTTTTGTGATGGGTTTATTAAGTTTTCTGCTTCACCTTGTGATAATTTGGGTAGGTGACTTGGCTGGCTTTGATATGAATCAAGGAATTTGTCCATTTCCTCTAGGCTTTCAAATTTCTTAGAGTACAGACTTTCATAGTATTCTGTTACAATCTTTTTGATTTTTGTGGGATCTGTTAGGACAACTCTCCTCTCATTTGTTATTTGGCTTATTTGTTTCCTTCCCTATTTTTCCTTAGTAAGTTTAGCCAATGGTTTGTCAATTTTGTTGATGTTTTCAAAAAACCAGCTTTTGGTCTTTTCAATTGTTCTTGTGTTCTCTAAATCATTTAGTTTTGCTCTAATCTTTATGATCTGTTTTCTTCTGGTGCCTGAGGCGTTCCTCTGTTGTTCTCTCTCTACTTGTTCAAGCTGTAGGGTCAGTTCTTTGGTTTGGTTTCTTTCTTCCTTTCAGATTTGTGCATTTATGGAGAAAACTGACCTCTGAGCACTGCTTTGGTTGTATCCCATAGGTTCTGGTAGTAAGTGTTTTCATTCTCATTGGAATCCATAAATTTCTTTATTTCATCCTTGATTTCTTCTGTACCCCGTGGGTTTTTGAGCAAGGTGTTGTTCAGTTTCCATGAGTTCCACTTTCTATTTATGTTTTTTCTGCTATTGATTTAGACTTTTATGGCTTTGTGATCTGAGAAGATGCTTTGCATTTATTCAATAGTATGAATTTTTTGAGAATTGCTTTATGTCCTAACATATGGTCTGTCCTGGATAATGTTCCATGTGCACTGGAGAGAAGAAGGTGTAGTTGTCTACTGATGGGCAGAAAGTTCTGTATGTGTCGATGAGGTCTAGTTAGTTAATTGTGGCAATAGGGTCTTCTGTGTCTTTATTGAGCTTTTTTCTAGATGACTTGTACAATATCAAGAGTGAAGTGTTGAAGTCTCCCACTATTATTGTGGAGTGATGTATATCATGTTTGAGTGTAATCAGTGTTTCTTCGATGTATTTAGGTGCCCTCATAGTAGTGCTTAAATATTTGCTGTTGTTAGTCCTGCTTGTGTATTCAACCTTTCAGCAATAAAAAGTGTCCATCCTTCAACCGAGAAGACAGAGAGACCCACAAGAGTGGGTGCCTACATCGACCTGGGACCGGAAGAACCGGATGGTGCCTGGCCACCACCAGTGATAGCTATGACGGAGCTCACAGAGAGGAGCCTCACTGGCAACACAAGAATAAAAAGAGGTGCATCATGAGATCTCCACTAAAAGACCTCAATTGATGGTCCAGCGGTTTTGGGGTTCCTCTGAGAGCATGGCCCCCGGCCCTGATGCTGCCCGTTCCCATAAATTATAACAAAGGTCCACTCTTTGGACAGGAATGGAATGGACTTGGCAATGCAGAGTAACCATATGTTGGAAGCACTTTATGGTTCTATACATCTATAGGATATCATCTTGCTGAACTCTGGCTGGAGGAAGGGGAGTGGACGGAGAGGAGGGGAAAGGAGACTGTTGGGAGGATGAGACATGTATGGAGCAGAGAGGAATAGTGTGCAGTCACCAGACAGGGAGAGCAGTGGAAGCTGCATATAGGCGGGCATGTAAATTTACATGTGAATGTACATTTTTACTCAGTTATGTTAAATAAAAAAAAAAAAAGTGTCCATCCTTGTCCACGATGGTGGATTTTACATTAAAATCTATTTTATCTGAGATTGGAATTTCCAGACCTGCTCTTCTTTGTGTATTGTTAGCTTGATGTGTGTTTTTCCATTCTTTAATTTTCATTTTGTTCCTATCTTTAAGTTTAAGGTGAGTTTCTCGTAGGCAACATATGGATGGGTCATGTCTTTTGATTCAGGATGTCACTTGGTGTCTCTTTACTGGAGTGTCCAGTCTATTCACATTCATTATAATTATTGCTAGGTATGTGTTTAGTGCTATCATTTTTGTGTTGATGTTTACTCTGTTCTTATTAATCTACTCTGGGAAATTCTTCTTTGTGAGTTGATTTTTCATCCTTTTCAGGGTTGGTTTTGTGGTTGTTGAGATATGCCTGTATTAGTTTCTTCATTTGATATGTAGCATCTTTATTGTGCTTTACAGCTGCCCCTGTGACCCCCCTCAATCAACTATTATAAACTCAGTTTTAATTACTACCACTCTTATTAACTTCCTCTCCACCTGGAAGGACTATAGCAACTGTAGTACATCCTCTTTTCAATATGATGACATCATAGTTTTCATGATATGATCACTGGATCATTTCTTTCACTGTTACAGCTTTGATTGCATTTGGAGCCTTCTCTAAGTGAGTAGGTTTCTGGGTGATGTGTCCTTAATTTGCCTCTAAAATATAAAGTTAGTGGTTTTGTTCTTCTAAGCCAAGAGATTCTCAGTATTTCTTGTAGCTTTGGTTTGGTTTCTACAAAGTCTCCAAGTTTCTGTTTATCTGTGAATGTGTTAATTTCATCTTCATATTTGAAAGATAGTTTTGCAGGATATATAATTCTTGGTTGGAAGTTCTCCTTCAAAGCTTTGAATGTGTAATGCCACTGTCTCTGTGCCAGCATTGTTTCTGCTGAGAAATCTGACAAAAGCCTACAGGGTTTCCCTCTGAATGTTAACTTTGCTTTGAGCCTTGCTGCCTTTAAGAGTTTCTGCTTATGTTTCATTTTGTTAAGCTTGATTATAATGTCTTGGAGTCTTTTAGGATCTATATTGAGTGGCATTCGATATGCATATTAGATATCCGTATTCTCTTCTTTCCTAATTTCTGGGAAGTTTTCTGTTAGCAGCTCAGCCACAATACTCTCTGTCTTCTCAGGTGTCTTGCCCTGCTTAGGATCTTCAATTAATCATAGATTGTTCCTCTTAATAGAGTCCCACATGCTTCTTAATGCTTCTTCATTTTTCTTGTTTCTTTTTTCTGGTTTCACTTCATAGATACTGGAGTCAGTAGCTCTGTGTTCCAAGTCAGAAAGTCTCTTTTCCATTTGTTCCATTCTGTTTTCTTGGCTTTGAATTGAAGTTTCTGTGTCTTTGATTTTGTTCTTGATCTGTTGGATTTCAGAGTATTGATGTTTCATCAGATCAAACAGCTTGCTTAATTTTTCATTTTGTTCTGCTGGCATTTTGTATAAGGTCTAGGAGGGTTCTCTATATAATCCTTTTGTATTCACCTTCTGATAGTTTCAGAAAGGTTTCTTCGTCTGGGAAGTTCTGTGGTGCTTTCTTTTGGGGGCTTTCTGAAGCCATGGATGATTTCGTGGTTATGTTTTTCTCCAGAGTTTGTTGCTTTTGGGGCATCATGTGAGTCAGTAGAGACTGGGGGAGAGGCTGTGTGTATGGACTGCAGTTGTTTCTCTAGGCCATTTTAAAATGAAAGGTAAAAGGTATCAGACAACTTCCAAAGTCAGTCAGGTTTTCAGGTGTACAGGTCCCTCTTCTCAGCTGGCAAAGTGAGTACCTCTATGTACAGCCCTAGATGTTATAAACTGGTTCAAAATACAGAAAGGCTACTGCCCTGCTGGCCTGTGCTGTCTGGCCCCAGCCATAGGTGACACTGTGTAAAATACTGCTTTTCTGCTGGAAAAGCACTCTCCTCTGGGCAGCCACTGCCTCCCAGACTAAGAATTAGGTGTAGCTGAGGCCTCCATATGAGTACTATGCCTCCCAGATGGAACAAGATGGAGTCCCCCACAAGCTCTCCATCTTCCTTGGTATGGCTACTCAATGGCAGAGGTGGAAAGAGAGGCCAAAGGTGCCAAGATCACAGAGTCCAAAGCTGGGCTCTCAAAATGTAGCAGTTGTGCCCACTGATTCCACCAGCTGTGCATCTGAGATTAGCTGCTAGCCAAGTCCCAGCTCCACTTGCCAGCTAAGACAGAGGGAAAAAAGTTAAAATGGTGAGTTGCCTTTGGTTCTTGAAAGCCAGCACTCACCAAGTGTGGGAGATGGTAAGAGATAGGAGGTTTTCCGTTTAGTGGTATGAAGTCCAACTTAATAGCCCAATGCTGTGACCTAGGGCTCACTAGGTGTCTAGAAGGCTCTGTTTAATTATCATTTCTGGTCTTGGTTTCCAGAGGGATTTAAGAAGGCATGTGTTTAGTTCACCATCTTGAACTCCACCCCCAATTTCAATTTTTGTCTTACTGTTTTCTTAGAGATGTGTTACATTAATTTTTTTATGTTGTTAAACATTGTTAAGTGCCATTAGGTTGGTTCTGACTGACAGCATGTCTGCATACAAGAGGATGAAACACTTGTCTGGACCTGGGCCATTCTCATAATTGTTTCTGTGCTTGGGCCCACATTGCAGCCACTGTGTCCACCCATCTCATTAAGGGTCTTCCTCTTTTTCATTGACTCTCCACTTTACCAAGTGTGATGTCCATCTCCGGGGACTGGTCCCTCCCCACAGCATGTCCCAAGAACATGAGACAAAGTCTCACCATCCTTGCTTCTAATGAGCGTTCTGATTGTACTTCTCCTAGGACAGATGTTTTCATTCTAGAGGTTGACCATGTGTTCAGTAAAACCAAGAAACATTTATCCTGTTTCTCTAGCCCTGGGCTTTGAGATTTAAAAGATCAGGATAATTTTTGCTGAACTATAAAACCTGGTTTGTTGATTTCTTTGGATTCCCTGCCCAAATTTAAAAACTAAGATTAATAGTTTATTTCTTACTCTTCTAAGTGTTATTTATTTTAAAGTGGTTAAGCTGAAAAATAATTCCCTTTATCAGAGTAACAGGAAATGAAATAATAAATGCCAACAAAATTTGTTTCATTTTTAGTGGTGGTTATAATGCCAAGGATGGGGAAATCCAGTAGGTGGTTATATATGGACGTAGTATAATGAATTTTCAGTCATTTTGGGGCTTCCAGCACCACTCATTAATTTCAAAATGCAACTCACTTGTTTAAACTTTCTTATTCACAATCAAACAAACATCTTCAGACACATTATCCATGTTTTTCAAGTATAACATGCTATATAGTACTGATGAATCTAACTAGTGACTTCTTCAGAGTTACCTGCAGTAAACTGGGTTGCTTACAGATGGCTTATGAGGTAGGGACTGAAGTCAGTAAGGTGTGGAATGTCATCAGTTGTAACAGATTTAGTATCACACTTGTGTGTCCCAGGGAAACTTTATGTAGCTGACTTCCATTTGGAGACTGAGAGCTTCCCATGTCTTGGCGTGTGTGGGGGGAACACAGCTTTTCTGTATACACATGAGGGACTGACACCAGGATTATACATACAACAGCTGCCAGTTAAGGTCACCAACTCATCCTAGAAAAAGTGCTACATACCTCATTGCTGAGTATCAGTACTTTTGAAGTGCTCCCCTTGTGAAACTATGCACCGATGCCAGCACCTACTCCACCCTTCAAAGCAATTTGGGGACTCTTTCTGCAGTGGCCATCAGAGCTGTCGTCATATTACCCTTGATGTCCTGAATGTCATCCAAATGTGTTCCTTTATCTTTGGGTAAAGAAAAAAGCCACTGGGGCCCAGAACAGGTGAGTAGGGAGGGTATTCCAATACATTTATTTGTTTACTGGCTAAAACTCCCTCACAGACAATTAAGTTTGTGAACTTGCCATCATGCCACTGTGTGTAATGGCCATTCTACAAAAAGAGTTCCAAAACTGTTTTGAAGGGTAGACTAGGCACTGGTGTTGATGCATAGCTTCCCAAGGGGAGTACTTTGAAGGTGACCATAGTGATAGTCAGCAGTGAGGTATGTAGCACTTAGAACAATTAAGTTCGCAGACCTAATCATTGGACCTCATCCATCTTGGCTTATAAAGAAGAAAGCAGAAAAAATAGATCTAGTAAAGTACCAGAGTCTACATCTGTCCCTGGAACCCTGAAATGCCTAAAGACAGATAAGTTATTCTTCCCACGTTGCTGAATTGCCGATGAGTTACACAGCTGCTTAAAGAAAAGCCACCTGGTTTCCTCGCTTTTTGACTCATTTTTTTTTTAGGAGGAACAGCAGCAACAATGACTTGTGTGTGCCCAGAACATCACGGCTTGCTTGTTGAAGTATTTTTGTGGCCTCATGACCATAGCCACTTTTCCCCTTTACCTGATCCATCAGTTGAATCTTATTTGTTTCTTAGTAATCCTTGAGGATGACTGTGTTGAATAACAAAGGGGTGGTTCCAATGAATCAGCCTTTTAACATGGCTCTTAAATGAGGTGCTGTTTGAATTAATCAATTGTAAGGAGAAAAATGGGCATCCAGGTGTCTGGGTTGGTGTAAAAATTTAAAAGCCTAGTTATTTGAGTTGTCCTGATTTTGCAGTCCTTCTGAAATATTTATGTTGAAAACTTGAGAGCCCTGCCATGGAAATCTTGCAGTCCTTCCTGGCAGGGGGATGGGGTTGTATTTGTACCGGGTGGGTATCCTGTGCTGTCAGATCTGTCATGGTCCATAGATGCTCGTGATTCCTCCTTTCACAGCATGTGAAGCATAGAGAAGTCCCTCAGTGGGGCAATGGTTAAGCACTTGATGACTAACCCAAAGATTGGTGGTTTGAATCTACCCAGAGGTGCCTCGTAAGAAAGGCCTGGTATCTACTTCTGAAAAATCAGCCATTGGAAACCCTATGGCGTGTGGTTCTACTCTGATACCTACAGGTTATCCAGAGTCAGTGCCAACTGGACGGCAGTGAGTTCCTTGGCTTTAGGCACACAGCATTAGGATTCTTGGCATAGAGCAAGTTTGTGAGTTCTGGCCCTGGTGGGAGAGATTCCAGCTGTGTTTGTACACCAGGGAGGGACATCTATCCTGTGTACCTGATCTAGACCTATTCAGTACTCACGCATTCACACACATTCTCTGCCCACCCTCCAGAACCACCAGCAAGTCTGTGTTGCTCTGTCCATTTGTTGCCTGGAGACAGCCAAGACCATATATCTCTAAAACAGCTAAAACAGCTCCCTTTTCTCTCAGTAAACAGGCCATTTCGGGTCCTAGAATTTGTCCAGAACTCGTTGAGAATGAGCCTGTTGGTGGTGAATGCCCCCATCGGGAGCTCTGGTGATGAGCTGTCACTGTGGATGCCATAGGCACTGTGTCTGCTCAAAATGTTGATCACAGCTCTCGTCCATTTCCACTTCCTGCATTTCAGATATGTGTTGTCTATACCACTGAGTTCTCTGCCCCGCCCAACCCCTCCCACAGAACATTGGGTTCAGAATCTTCTTTCTCACCCCTATTAGAAGTCCACTTCTAGGGTATGGATCCGAGTCTGCTGTCAAAAAGTTTTGCAGAACGATTAGCACAAGTTGTTATTGTCAGGTGCCATTCAGTCTCGACTCGGCGACACTGCCTGGCTCTGTGCTGTCCTTACAGTCGTTGCTGTGTTTGAGCCGGTTTGTTGCAGCCACTGTGTCAGTTCATCTCCTTAAGGGTCTTCCTCGTTTTTGCTGACACTCCACTTTACCAAGCAGGATGTCCTTCTCTAGGGACTGGTCCCTCCTGATAACATGTCCAGAGTATGTGATGATGAAGTCTTGGCCATCCTCGCTTCTAAGAAATGTTCTGGCTGTATTTCTTACAAAACAGATTTGTTCATTATTCTGGTGGTCTGTGGTATACTGAACACTCTTTGCCAACATCACAATTCAGAGGTGTTAGTTCTTCTTTGGTCTTCCTTATTCGTTGTGCAGATTTCACATATGTATGAGGTGATTGAAAACACCGTGGCTTAGAGTCAGTTACAAATTAGTCCTTAAAGTGACATCTTTGCTTTGGAACCCTTTGAACAGGTTTTTTGCAGCAGCCTTGTCCAGTGCAAATCAGCACAAGAGAAGCACCGGCATGACTATATTTGTCACCCCCTCTACCAGCATTTCTGGGGTTCCCGTATGCATGTTACATGAGGGTTTGTGTGTGCAGCTGATCTCAAGCTCTGAGTGAGCGCTCTTGGCCCTCCTGACTCTGGATTCTGTGGCTAAAGCTGTGGTGTTTGGCGTGTATCTGGAGCTGTGGCTTCCACAGTTTCTTGCTTTTATCTTGCAATTCATTAGCCTGTAGAAGACCCCATCTGTTTTTTGAACAGTCACTCTTTTTTTTGTGTGTGGAAATTGGTGAAAACCCTATCAGGCTCAGAAGACTGATGTATACTCTTCTTGTTTGGGTAACCCCTAAAGGCACCCTGTTTTGGAGCTTTACCCAGTGATAAGTCAGTTTTGTAGCATAGAATTTTGGTTTTTTCACCCTCCCACTCCCATTCTTTTTTCTCACCCTTTCCCTGAAGCCAGTTCAGTTGCTGTGATTTGCTGCTCTTAAATGTGAAGCTGATTCTTTTCTGTGTCATTACTGCTACTCAGATGCACACCCCAGGTGCGCACAGTAGGACTGCTCCACAGGGTTTCCAAGGCTGTGAGCTTTCAGGAGCAGATCACCAGGCCTTTCCTCTGAGGCATCTTTGGGTAGCATCAGACTGCTGACCTTTTGGTTAGCAGTTGAGTGTTCCACCCATTTGTTCCACCTACGATCTCTTCTGAATCATTAGGAGTGAGTTTTTACAGCTTTCTCTGCAAGGCGGCAAAGCAGATTTCAAAAGTGAGGGTGAGTCTTGGCCTGTTCGACTATTTGTTCTGGGAGGTGGTTGTTTGTGTTCTTGGGGGTTGGAAAGAAAGTGAGCTGGGAAATTGTACTGAGAAACCAAAAGGCGGAAATGAGCTGTTTCTCCTTGTCTCCCTTCTCTTTTCCAGGGGAGAGTCCATTCTAACACAGATCCCGTCCAGACAGTGCCTCTCAGAAAGGGGACCTAGAGATGAGCATCCTGCGCCCGCCATGCACCCATGAACAGCTGTTTACAGGACCCATGGTTCTGACAGCCTCCGGCCCATGACTCCAACACCCCATGGAGGACCAGCTGAAGAGTCCCTACCAGACACCTCAAGTCCTGGCGCCGTTGTGCTGGCGTGAAAACAGAAGGGACATGCTTCTCCTTCACCAACCCTTGAAAATAAATGAAGATGCTGTCCTCTAGCATTCCATGTATATATATTCTATATGCAGATATATGCTAATCACCCATAGTCCCATATTTTCGTATCATAACCAGTGGTACTGGCAGGCACTATAGGAGCACAAGGCATCAATCTATGTGATTCAAGATGAGTTTGAGACACTGGAAAAAATGAGACTTGTGTGTATCGGACAGAGTGAAGACGCTAAGCTGTGACAGGGCCTTCCGGATGCTGAGAGGACTGTGGAGATGATGTCAGAACCAGCAGTGGTGTGTTTGAGCTTGTTAAAGTATTAATACCACTGCCTTTCCTTGTCTTAGTGGGTATTAAAGAGAGTAAATAAAGACGAGGGAGGGGGTAGCGTTCAGGTGCTGTGGAAGCCAGGTGTGAGGGGCTGGGGCCGAGACAAGATCCTAATTCCTGATTCCCAGCAGTTGGCTCCATCAGGGACTGCGGGCCGCTTGCATTCCCCATGTGCGTATTCTCTTCTTTCCACCATTTGTACCAAGCGAGTCTGGCGCAGGAAACGTGCTGTGGAAATGCTTAGATTCTGCTTCAGAAAAGAAAGCTAGTTGAACACTAAGAAAAGCAGGCTTCTTTATTTACTCTCAGGACCTTTTTGTAACAGGGCTACAATTCTGCAGACCGCGCACAAAGGAAGACTGCATGTCTTAGCCAATCACCCAGCCACTGACCCCTCCTGATTCGAATCGGTTTTAGTCACGGCAGAAGGGTCCCTGAGCAGCTTTGGGACCCTGGGTCATGGGGGTGCTTATGCTCTGGAACCTTCTCTTTCCCTTCCCCTCCCCCACTTACTGTCCCAGCAAGGCATCAATGCCTGGTGTCTTTTCTGTTTGGGCCTAGTGATCGCCAGAACTGGGTTAATTTCTCTCAGCAAGGCACATACTCTCAGGATGATGGTATGTCTGTCTCTTGTGTGGTGGTCACCAGACCCATGGGTGGGGGGGGACAGCTTTATATACCTCTTCCTCATAACTTTTCAAGTGCAAGTTTGTGTGTTGGGGTGAAGGCCTGTGACAGAATCTGAAACCATGCAGAGCACGCAAACTAAAACCGTATCCCACAGATTTTCTTTCCCTATTACTGTGACACTGTGTGTGATGGTAATATTTCTGAGAGTTTCAGAGTTTTGCACATATGATTTTATGCATTATCAAAAGTTAACTGCTGCCTTGAATGAAGATGTTCTGTGAAATTTTTTGCAAAAGCTTTACTAGGTTTTTTTTTAATTGTGAAATTTTGTAAAGGCAGGAAATGGATTGAAACGAGCATGCTAAATATATTTTTCAAGAGAAGCAATAATTTTACATGTACAGAAATTATCCTAACCTTTAATACTGGTGAGAGCAACAGTTTACTTAATACAGTAATGGATTAGTGCAGTTTTTGTAGGAAACAGGCTTCTGATACAAAGACTTCATGTAAACACACACACACAGACACACAGACACAACTCTAAAGTGTGGTTTTCCTGTTCTAATGATTTGTTGAATTATATTATTATTATTGTTGTTATTGTTATTAGTTAATGTTTGGTTCTGGATTTTACTTGTTACTGAGTTTAAATTACTTGACGGTTCAGCTTACTTTGCAACACTTGCAAACAATGCAATGTAACTGGCTAGCTTATATATCTCTATATATTTTTGACACTTATTTTTTCCTGATATTCTGACACCAGTATGTTCCAGAATGTTCTGCCATGTTGGTGTAATTAGGGATGTCTGTGCAGACATACTAAGCGACGGTAACGGACTGTTCTGTAAAGTTATCTTGAGCAGCATTGCAGACACAACATTCCTCTGTTCACCTAAGAAATCAAAGTATCTTTCTGTTGACTTACGTGTGATCATCTTCAGTAGTGCTCCCAAAGTGGTCATTTCCGCATTTTCTGGCTTTTATTTCCTTGGCTAAAAGTAAACGGTAACAGTTCAGGAGGTGCACGGGAGCGAGTGACCCAGTCCTGTTTGTTTCTCTTTGTTTTAGTTATTAAAAGAAATCCGGTACCCAAGTGACGACAAGGGGCTAGTGTACATTTTTGCTTTTTCAGAAGCGGCCTGGAGAAGCCCAGTTGTTATTTCGGGCTGGGAGGGTCTCCTGGTCTCAGGACTAGTCCACTTATAATGGGTGGGAGGTGGCATGTCACTGCCATCAGGGATATCCCTTGGGCACAGCGTCTAAGCAGGTGAGCTGTCGAGAGACCACCAGCCAGGGGTCTAGCTGCATCGGGCAGCCTGGAGAAGTGAGGTTCTCTTTTACTCACACAGATGTGAGAGCTCGTCTCCCCCAGGACGCCAGCCTCGAGACAAGTCACTTGCAGGCATGAATGTGTGATGCCTTTCCCCATGTATCATCATCAGTGTTGTATGGGTTTGTTAATTCCCCGATGCCATCATATTTAATATGATCTGTGTTTTCTGTTTTCTTATTTATTTAGCTAATATGTTTTGATTCTTTTTTTTTTTTGAATGGCAATTTCCACGCAATACAATACACTCCTGTAAACCACCTCTGACTGTTACAGACTTTCTACTACCTCTACCAGCCTGCTGTTTCCTTGTTTCTTAACAGATTTTTACAGTGTTGCCGTCTCCTGTAACCTAGACAATAAAGGGTTTGGTTGTCTACACTGCAGCTTCTCTGTGTCTCTCCCTGACCCCCGCCCCTCGCTCCGCCTGTCACTCCTCCTCTTTCCTCGTCCCCTTACCCCCCTTCTTCATCTTGAATTTCAATAATCTCCAAACAGTGATCTTTGAAAAAGCATTCGGGATATTCACTCGTACTCCTTAGTCTGAAGAATGAACATTTAAATTCTCTGGAAAAATCAGGGGTTAAGTATCTTATCTGGGAAACTGTCACCAATACTGGCACCTTTCTGCTTGATTCTGGAAGATTTTTTTCTTTAATCTTAGGCAGATAAATTCCACTTTGGAAAACACAATGCAAGTGATCCTGCCAAGTGGAGTTTAGTTTTTCTTGGTTGTTGTCTTGAAAACTATAGACTGTTTAAGAGGTTACCCTGATACTTATTTATTTACTTTAAACCCAGAAAAGACACTGGTTTCCTGACACCAGGGTGCTCCTGGAGGTTGCCCTTGGGAACTCTGTGCAGTCACTTCATGTGATGAAGGGACTTTGGTTCTATGATACTGTCCAGTATATGAGAAGGCATCTTCACTTGACAAGGGTGTCACAGGTTGCTGTAGCCTGGCATCAGTTTCTGGGTACAGGCATGGGGGCACCAATGTAATTATTCACATGCCTCTGGAGGCAGCATGGATCCAGCCAGATTCCTTACACCAAGAGCCAGGGTTTGGATGGTGAAAAGGCTGCCTTCCTGGGTTAGGGAAGTGAGCACCATTCCCAGTTTGGAAGATGTGGTTTCCTGGATCTTCATGGCCACACAGTCTACTCTAACCTTCCTTTTTTAAGGCAGCCATACAATATACATAAGTTTGAGACATTTGGATACTGCTCAAAAAAAGGACTGCATTTGTGTAACTTTTCCCAGTTTCAAAATCCCTATAGCAACATACATTATTTTTACTGCCTTTAACCTTGAGGAGTTCCAATCACAGACCATTTTATTTACAGCAAAAAAGAAAAGATCAACAGTCCCAGACTTTAGGTAAAAAGTGTTCCACAGATGGTTAGGTCCTTGTTTGCTGAGTTTAGCTGCCGGCAACCACCCTCCAACATGTCTGTGGAGGCAACTGACTGACACGCTCCGTGCACCACCCAGTGTCAAATGTTCACTCTTCATCCACCTTGCTCATTCTCCTTTGAGGCAGTAAAGTACAAAAGACCACAGAATTTGTATTTCTTTTTTTTTAAAGATACAGTTTATAACATATTTTGTACTCTTTATATTAGAATTTGTAACTAGATTGATGTATTTAACTCTTTCTGGAAAAGTCATTCAATGTTTCCGTTGTGTGATAAAAATATTTAGATAAAACATATTCTATTGGAATTTGAAATAAATAAAAACCTCTTGGAGTTCTTGACATTCGTTAAGATTTTTCCCCCTCTTCAGAAGGTGGTTTACATCATGGGACTGCACATTCTGATCTGCTGAAAACATACAGCCTTCATCCTTCCCTCCTCCTGGGTGATGTGTTTTTGTTGGCTGAATGCAAAGCAACACATTAGTGCTCTTCCTTTATATGAGCATAAGGATTTTAGGAGGACTCACAGGGAAGAAAGTTCATTTTAAAAGCTCAAATGGCAACACTGGAGTTTTTTGAAATCTTTTCTCTGAATTTTTTTCCTGATACTGTACTTTGATGGTTTACAGAACAAACTAGATTCTCATCGAACAGTTAGTCCAACCGTTGTTTTATGTAAGACATTGGTTAACACCCCCACAACATGTTAATATTCTGTCTTCTCAACCTTAGGTTCCTTGTTACCAGCTTTCATGTCCCTCCTGCTTCTGGTCCTTGCCCCTGGGCTGGTGTGCCCCTTTAGTCCTGTTTTGTTTTATGGGCCTGTCTAATTTGGGGGTGAAGGGGGAACCTTGGAAAAGGAATCCTGAGGCAACAGACTATATACTACATGAGAGAAAGAAAAGGCAACAGGGAGAACACTTTGTTTTTTTCCAGCTGACAAGGATAGTATGGGGACACCCATTCGAAGAGCAGCATTAATGTGGTATTAGATCTGCTAAAAGTGGAGCATTGCTTTAAATTCTTAACTGGGACGGATGCCTGCAGTTTCAATTTCTAAAGGACTAAGGGCATCTAATTTTTTCTGTACCCAGATTTCTTAATAGAAGAGTACTATTCTGGTCACAATAAATGTTAGTTCCACTCTCCCCCAGCTCCTTAGGCAGTATTCTCTGTAATTCTGAGAATTTAAGGGTGACATTCATGAACTAGATGGTTCCAGAACAGGGGAAGTGACATTGAAAGGAGGAGTATCACTTAGAGAAGGAAGGCTTCAGAAGGAACAGGTGAGCGATTGGGAACCTTGTGGAGGCCTACCGGGAAGAATCACAAGGAGGTGCATCTGGGTCACTGTGCATGGAGAACTGTAGCTAGTAGGAGGAGATGACAAGGCTGGCCTTGGCTCCGCTTGAAGAGTGACCCATGGATTGGTCTGTTCAGGGAGTGGGTGAGTTGCCTTATCCCAACAGGAGGGCTTTCTGTCCTTTGCAGGATGCAGTGTTAGAACCGTGCACAGAGGTGTAAGTTGGAACCAGGTAAACATGCAGGTCTCATCGGACAAAAGGTTGTAGCACTCTGGGAAGTTGTAAATTGTACAAGAAGTTGTTAAACTTATAAATTCATCTGACGAGTCAGAGCATTGGCTCTGTGCTCTGTCTTGTGGTCAGCCCAGTGGAGTGGAGCTGGACAGAACAGAATGTGCTCTCGAAACCCTTGCTAGGGAGGAGGGTGCAGACATCAAAGCAGTTCATTCTTTTGAAAGACATGCAGGGTGCAGGATTGTGGATGAAGAGGGAGAGTGGTCAGGAGTCTTACAAAGTCAGCTAAGTGTGTGCATGTTACAAGGACCAGGTAGCCTCTGTTGTAGACTCTCTAAAATGACTAGGGAAATTGCCCAGGAACAAGACTTGACACAGACTTGTGTCTGATACCAAACCTTTGTTGACTTGGATTATGCTGAACAAGGTCTCGACAGAGAAAAGCAGCATCTAAGCTTCAGTGAGGAAATCCTGAAAGAACCGTATTTTGGGAAATAACTCATCTTAAATTTTCAGCATATTCTGAATTATTGTCTCTGACAGAAGAGAGGGATTGGCAATCATTCTTCCATGACTGCCTTAGTCATCTAGTGCTGCCATAAGAGGGTTATCACAAGTGGATGACATTAAAAAGAGAAATTTTATTTTGTCACAGTCCAGTGGGCTAAAAGTCCAAATTCAGGGCGTTAGCTCCAGGGGAAGGCTTTCTCTGCTGGCTCTGGAGGAAGGTCCTTGTTTTCAGTCTTCACCTGAACTGGGAGCTTCTGAGACACAGGGACTCCTGTCCTTTCCAAAGGATGTGCTTTACTTTCAGCACAACTTCCTGATGGTATGAGGTCCCCAAATCTGTCTGCTAGCTTCTAACTTTTGTCTCTCAAGAGATTGCCTCAAGGCACAATACAATCTTAGACACTGAGTCCTGCCCCACCAACCCAACTGCTGCTCCTCTTTCCTCATTAATACCATAGAGGCAGGGTTGACAACGTGCAGGAACATCACACAATGCCAGGAATTGTGGCCTAGCCAAATTGCCATACACCTTTTTGGGGGGACAGAATTCAATCTGTGACAATAGCGTTACCTCAAAGTGAGACTTTAAGCAGCAAGGAGGTCAGTAGACTAATAGTGGGCAAGCTGCTGTGGGGGACCACTCCACTCAAGAGCTTACTGACATAGGAAAAGTGCATCAGTGCCTGAGGTGACAGCTGCCTGGGTTGTCATTAAATATTCAAGGAACCTGAGAAAACTCCGGGTGGACAACACTGCTGGAGGAAAACGTTCTGAGATGTAACAAGGGAAACAAACTACTGCTCACATTTAAAGGTGTTACCCCCTTCAAATCTAGAGAGACAGAAACTCAGGACCAAAGAGAAATGCAAGTATTTGAAAGGATTACATGTGTTTTAGGAGGGCATCCATGGGTGGTGCAAAGGTGAATATGCTCAGCTGCTACCCTAAAGCTTAGACGTTCAAGATCATCCAGATGTGCCTCAGAAGAGAGACCTGGAGACCTAGTTTTGAAAATTCAATCGTTGGAGACCCTGTAGAGCACAGTTCTACTCTGATACATGTAGTATGGGTAGTGGTGTGGGCAGTGGTGGTATGCTGTGGTGGGATGGGTATTGTAGGCAATGCTGTGGACGGCGTGGGTGATGTCGGTAGTGTCACGGTGGCATTGTGAATGGTGTTATGGGTGGTACTGTGGGTGACTGGGTGATGTGGGTGGTGATGTGGGTGTGGGTGCAGGTGGTATTGTGGGTATTGTGCTTGGTGGTATTGTGGGTGTCGTGGATGGTGTGGGTGGTGTGGCTGTTGAAGGTGGTGCTGTGTGGATTGGTTTGGGCAGTTTTGTAGGTGTGGGTGGTGGTGTGGGTAGTAGTGTGCATGCATTGTGCATGGTGTCATGAGTGATTTGGATATTGTGGGTGGTGTAGTGGGTGCTGTGGGTGCTATGGATGGTGTGGGGGGTGGTGTGACTGTTGAGGGTGTGGCTGCAGGGAGGAAAGTCAGAACCCCCAAGGCTGGGAAGCTGGAGGACTCTTTTCACAGGGCTAAGCTCCTCAGCCATTTCTCATACCTCTGAAAGTTCACCCCCTGGCACATGATCACCCAGGACCCTTACACCACGGCCTGCTCAGACACTGTGAACAGTTACATGGTGTGTTGACAGTGTGTGTGTGCATGGGGGGTGAGGAACAGGGACCATAGAACAGGCCATTCAGGACCTGTGCTTCCCGCTCATTCCCCAGGGGATACCCTGGCCCCTGCCCACTGTAGCCAAAGTCAGGTAGATGCCTGGGCTTTATTACAGGCAGGATAGGAGAACTCTCACCCAATGGTCCTCGCTCAGCACCCTTGTGCAGTGGCCGGGCTCATTCTTGGTCAGGGCTCGGGTACGGCCGGAAAGGCCCAGCGCAAACCTCTCCACTGCCTGTCTGCCGTGTTAGGCCACCCAATTAATTGTTTCTTCACTTGGAACCTGGTGTCTTAACTTTCTAGAAGGCTCTGTCAGTTTGTATATAACTCTGGAGCTGGCTAACGTGTCAGTTGACCATGAAACATTTAATTCAGGGTTACTGCATAAATGCTAAAGGAAGCATACCTTTCGATTTGAGATGAGCCCCCAACAAAACAAAATTATTCAAGGTGCTGTCTACTGGCATTTCCCCACTCTGACTATGCAAGAAGGGGTTGTCGTGGGCTTGTCTTCAGGGGGTGACAGGAGGGAAGGCTGGGGAAGCACTCAGATACTCTGTGGCCCACAGGTCTTTTCTGTCCAGATGGACTGTCACATCCAGAGAGGTCACGCCATGTTCCCACACTTCACAGACTCTTCACAGTTCTCTTCAGTTTATTGCAGCCATCTTCAGGTGTTGCATTTTGAGCAGCACTGTCCTTTCTCTTCTCTCCATTGTTCCCTCAGTTTTAAATCCCCTCTTCTGAATCCATTTTAACTACCCCCAAAGCTTGATAGTGTAGTCGTAAAGTGCCACATCTGCTAAACCAAAAGGTCAGTACTTCAAATCTCCCAGACACTCCTTGGAAATTCAGTGGGGGCAGTTCTCCTCTGACCTGTAGGGTCACTATGAATTGGAGTCGACTTGACAGCAGTAGGTTAAATCATCTCCAGATGTATTAATAAAATAGGAACGACAACATTGCAGTATTCTTTGGTTAAGGTGTCGGCGTGTGTCTGCCTGCCGATCAAGTGAAAACAAAGTGCGTTCGCTGCCTGGGGATCTCTTGATGCCCTGATAATACTGAGAAGTCCTGGTGGTCGGATGGTTCAGCACTCAGCTGCTGCTTGAGGGACTGGTGGTCAGAACCCACCCAGCAGCCCCTCAGAAGGAAAGACCTGGTGATTTGTAAAGATCTAGGAAGCCTGATGGGGCAGTACTACTCTGTCACCTGTGATCGCTACGGGTTGGAATCGAGTCACCAGCAAGCAACAGCAACAATGATCATTCTTGGCACATCGTACTGCCTGCAGCTTGAATGCTCTTGTCGCACGGGGGCTTGTTGGCTTACCTTCTTGCTCACCTTCTCAGCGGTGTTTGCGGTTTGGTGCCCTGTGGATTTGTTAGAACTTACACTCGGTGAGGCAGACGGGGAAGCGACTGAAACACTTCTCTGAAGCTTATCACCCTGAAGTTGCCCTCCTCCACCACTAGATGGTAGGTGGTGGCCATACATGAGTACAATGTAACAGTGGCTTCGCGGTCTCTTACTTCATTCGTTTTCCCCCTGGTAAACATCCATTGAGCACCTACTGCGTGCCAGATGGTGGGCTGCGTGCTGAAATGGGGATACAATCAATACAATATCACTGGTCCCAGGCAGAGGTTACAGTCCACCTAGAGGGGCTTTGGAAGAAAGGCCTGGCAATCTAATTTGGAAAACTCACCCACTGAAAACACAGTGGAACAGAGTTCCAGCCGGTACACAGGGTTGCCGTGAGTTGAAGCCGCCTCAGCAGCAACCAGACAGTTCAGTTACTGTTGCTTCTGTTTCTCTGGAAGAATTCTAACTGGTAAGTGGCGGGGGCCTCGGAGGCGGGCTGATGCTGAGGCTGATGAGGAGCTGGGGTAGAGGATGAGGGCCCTGAGGCTGGTTCGCAGAGCCTCGTGGCCTCAGGGGCCTAACCCAGAGGAGAGAGGCTCTTGGATTGGAGGGGTAAAATCCCTGGGAATTGTCCTTCTTTACATAAACAGAACGGGGGACGTTGGGTTGGGGGCCAGCGGGGGCGGGGGGAGCTTGCAGGAGGAGGCTGGAGGGATGGGGACAGAGAGAGGACAGCTCTCTGCTCGCTGCGCTGGGTCAGCACTGCAGGCCGTAGACAGCGCTGTGGGGCCTGCCTTTAAAGGTAGGATTTGTCAGGTGCCCACCTGCAGCAGGCATGGGGGACAGGTGACAGCAGGGTAGGGGACCATGGAGGCGATGCAGGCAGAGGGGTGTCCTCTATCCCGTGGGCTCGCAGCCCCTCGTGGACGAGGTGGGAGCTGATGAACTGTGTGGAAGCTGGGAACACAGAGTTTAGGGCCAGGAGTACAATCAGTGAAGAACACAGCAGGCCCCAGGAGGGAGTTCTGAGACCCCTGATGTCACGTTGTAATGTTGATACTTGAGTTATGTCTCCTCACTTTTTAAAGAACAAAGTCCCACTCAAGTTGGCAAAATAAAAATGGCATTTTAAGAGTAAAAGGAGGGCTCAAATAACTCAAGCAAAGAAATGCCCTGGAGCCCTGTGGGACTGGGGACTGGGGACTGCGGAAGGCTTGGTCACCAGCCGGGGCCCTGGACATCACCTGCAGTTAACTGCACGCTCTTCCCAGGGTGCTCTCCTCAGGTGGGACATACCTGTGGCTCACTGCCCACCTGTCTGAAGGTGCTTTCCTGGCTTACCTGCTGGCCTGCAGGGGACTGAGATGGCTGCCTTGCCTAGTCATGTGGCCTTGCAGCTCACTGCATGGGCTGAGTGTCTCACTGACCCCATCCTAAGTTCCTGAGAGAGGGAAGAGGTTGTCCCACTCATCGCTTATAAAATGATTGCCCTCTGCCCCTGTCCTCCCTGCACTCGAGCCTTCTCTGGACAACGACTTGGAATCACCAGGTCATGGAGACTTGAGTCTTCAGTGAGCTGGGGCTGTGTCTCTCAGAACAAGAATGAGGCTGGGCAGGGTACACCTGAGGGTGGGGGCCGGAAGCCGGGGGAAAGTGTCCCTGAAGCCCTGGGAGCACAGCCCTGTGATCTTGAACAGACCTCAGTAGCATCTGTCTGTCCCAGTGACTCCAGAGAACTGAGACTTTCTTCATCTTTAAAAAACAGAAATAAAGTAAAACAGTTCTTGATGCATCTGAGGTAGGTATATTAGAAGTAAATAATCTTCCTGGATTTTTAAGCTTTCTGGGCAAGGGGGTGACAGCCCATCTATAAATGCCTTAATTTAATACTAGGAAGATTTCTGATTTGGAAAAAGACTTTAATATTTTCAGTCATCATTTGGAAATACTGTAGATGCCCAGTGTAAGCCCTGTGATTTGCCAGATTCTGGTCCACAAATACCCATGCCACCTGTGTTCCAGCAAGAGGGCTGTGTGCTGTGGAATGAAGCCTCAGTCCTGGCAGGATGCTCTGTGCTTCTCAAAATCTCTGTCCTTGAACTTTTCCTCGGCTGGCTCGTCATGTCACCCAGGTATCAGCTCCCTGCTACATTTCTCTGAAGGGGAATCATTTTCCTCTCTTCATGGTTTGCTCTGCTTTTATTTGGAGTACTCAGCCCTGTGTGTCCTCTGGGGCTGGGGGTTTGCTAACCAATAGGTTGGTAGTTCAAACCTGCCCAGCAGCTCCACAAAAGAAAAGGCCTGGCGATCTGTTTCTGCTAAGCTCCTAGCCAAGAAAACGCTATGGATCAGTTCTACTCTGTAACACATGGGGTTGCCATAACTTGGGGCCTGACTCAATGGCAACTAACTGCAGCACAACACTACCAGCACCAGAACATAAGCACCGTGAAAGCAGAGACTGTCTTGATGATGGCTGTGTCTCAAAGCTTAGAAAATAAATGGGCTCCTGAGGGGCAGGGAGAAAATGGTTAATATGCTCAGCTGCTAACTGAAGGGTTGGAGCTTTGCAGAGGTGCCTGGGGAGCAAGGCCTGGCAATCACTGTGCAGCCAACTCAGTCACTGAAAGCCCTAGAGGAGCACAGTTCTACGCAGACACTCCGTGAGGTAGTCGTGAGTTGGGCTTTCCGTGATGACAACTGGTACTGGTGCGAAAAAACACATGCCCACTAAGCGTCAGTGGCACACAATAATCAGTGATGGTATTTGTTTATTAGTCTGCAGGGTAGCTGGGTGGTTCTGCTGATGGAGGCTGGCCTAGAGGTACAGGACTCACTCCTTACCTTCTCTCGGGGATAGGCAGCAAGGGGACTTTGCTGATCTTGGAGTGGTTCTCACATGCTTGGGCCTTAGCAGGTACAGTGGGCCCAGATAGCCCTGCCTTTGGGAGCTCTTTCTCCAGCAGGGCCAGGATGAACTTTTGTTCATGATGAAGACAGAGAAGCAAGCTGGAGATGTGGGTGGGCAGGGCTCCTAACTCGTATCTTATTCCTTCCTTGGCCTTCTGTTCACCAGTGCAGTTCACACAGTGCTGGGCTTCATAAGCTGGAAAACAGACTCCACCTCTTAGTAGAGGAACTGTAAAGTCACACTGCAAGTGAAGGGGATCCATGAAGTTTGGAGGACTGAGACTGTTTTTGCAATTGTCCACCACAAACAATATGTTAAATGCAGTAAGAAAATATGTACAGGGCCCTGGGAAAATAGAGGAAGGTTTCTTAGCTGAACCTTAGGGTCCATGGGAGGCTGCCAGGGAAAGCTAATGTGTGCTTGTATATCTATCAGCAGTGTATAATGCAAAATCATTAACTCACAGAACATCGTTACACAAAAAAATGAATAAATAAAAGACAGTGCATCTCCCCTGGAATCTTCCTCTCTGATACACATGAAGACGTTCATACTGGGACTTTTGGATCTCTTTGTTTGGTTCTTTTCTGTGTTTCTACATCACCTGGAGTGTGCCATGGATTGAATACTGTCCCCCCAAAACACGTGTAGCAATTTGGCTAGGCCATGGTTTCTAGTACTGTGTGATGTTCCTCCACTATGTCAGTGAGGAAGGATGGGCAGCAGTTGTGTTAGTGGGAAAGCACTCAGTGTGTAAGATTGCATTGTGTCTTGAGATGATGTCTTGAGATATAAACGAAAGGGAAGCTCACAGAGAGATTTGGGGGCCTCATACCATCAGCAAAGAAGCAGTGCTGGCAGCAGAGTGTGTCCTTTGGAAAGGGTTCAGGGTCCCCACACCTCAGAAGCTCCTAGTCCAAGAGGAGACTGCCAACAGGGACCTTCCTCCAGAGCCACTAGAGAAAGCCTTGTTCTGGAGCTGACTCCCTGAATTTGGACTTTTAGCCTACTGGTCTGGGACAAAACAAAATTTCTCTTTTTAAAGCTATTCACTTGTGGTATTTCTGTTATAGCAGCACTAGATGACTTAAGACAGGGCACCGGTCTCATTTTCCAAAAACTTTAAGTCTCCGTGACATTTGCCTGATTCATGTGTTTTGATTGGACTTGGGGCTCAGTAGTAGTGTTTGTATTTTCCAAGCTTAGCAGATTCCTTAGAGGAGGTTTGTCCTCTCTACCTCCATAAATTATTTTTTGATAGTTTATCATTGCCATCGTCATCGTCACCGTCATCACCACTTTCAGCGCTATCACCTTTGTCATCACCACTTTACTGTCCCTTCCACCAGCACCATTACCAGTATCAGCGTCACCACTACCATCACCACCAACGTTGTCACCAACAGCGTTATCATCATCATCATCATCATTACTATCACCGTTGTCACCACCGCTGTTGCCATCACCATCAACACCATCGTCACTATGACCAGTGTCATCATCCTCATACATGAAAAATAGTGTATATCACAATTACCTACCTAGAAACAAAGCCCGCCCAAAACTAAGAGAGAAATAAGACTGAAAAGATTCACCTGTGATGAGATACTCACGAGTAAAGCCATGAAAATAGGCCAGTCCTCTAAGGAAAATGAAGTAAAACGGGACCGAAAGTCGGTGTGTGATGATGCTCTTGCAGGAAGGAAGGAGGAGGAGGTGCAATCAGCTGCAAGTTCAGACAGAGCTGCTAGAGACGGGAGAGTTAGAGGCTACGGAGGCACAAGGCACAAGAGCCCGGACCAGGCCCTTGTCTTCCCTAGGACAATCTTTGGTGATGGGAAAAGAGAGTTGGTAGAGTGTAAAGATGGAATTCAGATTTGTAGGTTGTGTGTATTGTAGCCTGTGTTGGTTAAGATTGTGGGTCAGCTTGTCTGGGCCATGATTCTCACTGTTTATATGTGATTGGTCCCATAATGGAATCTACTGTGAGTAGTCATTTAGTTGAAAGGTCTGCATCTGAATACAAACAGATGTTCCGGCTTTTTGTTTGCTCCATATCCTGGGACTGTCTCCTATTCATCTGGCATCCAGTTCTTGGGACTTGAGCTATCAGCTTATCTGCTGCTGATCTGGGGATTCATTGATCTTCATACTCTGTGAGTCAAATCCCGCTCTTTGACCTGCCAGTCTTGGGTTCACCAACACGAATCAAGAGAATCTTTGCAGTCTTGTCTGCCTGTCTTGGAATTTGTCTATTCACAGCCTGTGAGAAAAAGCCTAGGTTTCTGATCTATTGATCTTGGGTTTGCCAGATCCTGTAGCTACCTGAATCAGGAGAAGCCTCTATCCTCATCCGTGGACTTCTGACATTTCAGCCTGTACAATCCCATAAGCTTTTTCTTTGATATAAATTTCTCTTTCTATGTATTTATACACTTCACTGGTTTTGCTTCTCTAGAGAACCTAGCCTACGACACAGCCTGAGACATCACAGACCATATGCCCCTCAGCTGCCTTTGTACCACAGAGAGGACCACAAATGTTGGGGCTTTTGTGGAGATCTGGTGGACTTATAATGAGCCAAACTAAGGACTCTCCTTTTGAGATATTTGCTTGGATAACTAGAATTTAAACTTGCACTATACATTGAAGGAATTTGGCAGCCACTGGAAATCAAGTAATTTTTAAATGCTCTTTTGGAAGAAAGTTATCTTTCAGTGTTTGCAGACTATGTCTTTTCTAAGACAATGCTTCAAGAAACCATGAAGCAGATTTTTTTATAAAATATGAAATGTGACAATTAAGTTCATGAACTCATCCTAGAAAAAGTGTTTCATACTTCATTGCTGAATGTCACTACAGTCACCTTGAAAGTACTCCCCTTGGGAAGCTGTACACTGACAACAGTGCCTAGTCTACTCTTCAAAACAGTTGTGGAACTTTCTTTTCTGGAATGGCCATCAAAGCTGTTGTCATATTACACTTGATGTCCTGAATGTCATCAAAATGTCTTCCTAAAGAAAAAAAGTCATTGGAGGCCAGACCAGGTGAGTAGGGAAGGTCTTCCAATACAGTTATCTCTTTACTGGCTAAAAACTCCATCATAGATAATACTTTTAAGTTTGCTAACTTGCCACCTCGCCATTATGTGTGCAATGGCCATTCCAGAAAGAGTTCCAAAATTGCTTTGAAGGACGGATTAGGTACTGGCATCAGTGCATAGCTTACCAAGGGGCATACTTTGAAGGTGACCATAGTGGTATTCAGCAATGAGGTGTGTAACACTTCTAACAATTATGTTCATGGGCTTAATTGTCAGACCTCGTAAGACTGCAGTGGAGAGAAATCATTAGCTCATTGCAGAAACTGTTGAGATGGGCTTGCAATGTTACTGAAGTGTTTTCTTTCCAGAAAAGCTGTGAGGAAGTAGGTGACTATGATAGAAAATATCTGGTGTCAATAAAATTGTTTGATAATTTTTGATAAATTCTACATTGTATGCCCATGGGTGGTATTTTGAGAAAGCTTCTTGAGGTTGGGGTCATGTGTGTATTTCAAGCACCTTATTTGGATGAAAGAGGGAAGGAAGGAAGAACAAAATAGAACGAGAAGGAAGCAGAGGGGAAAGAAATTGTAGCAGAGCCCTAGGGTGTTTAAAATAAGTTGAAATGCCCTATACTTGATCAGTTCCATCTGAAGATCCCGAAACCACTTGCAGGCAAGAACATTGTCAGTGACCTTGGAGGGGGTTGGGAAAATTGAGGACATGCCAAGACATAGATAAATGTCATTCTAGTTTTCAAAAGTAATAAGATGGTAGATTCCCAACTACATATCGGTTTGCTTGAGCAGCCTTCTGGAATACGTTATTGAAGAGAGAGTCTTAGAGCTCCTGGAAAAGAAAGCATTTCAGCCAGAGTGGGGCTGGTGGGCCCTCCATGTTTCCACCTCTTAGCCCTCTGCTCACATCTAAGTGGAGTTCTGGAGACGCCAGTTGAATAAACAAAAATTATTGAATCTAGCTTTGCTAGTCTAGCTATGTTCCTTTTTCTGAGAGTGTTAGATGTTTAGTAAATAAAAGTACTGGGAGACAAATGGCATGTCTGGAGAATGACTTATTTGACAAGATATTCTTGCAGAAAAATGAAAAAATAAGGGCTGAAATTTAGTACAAATGAGGAGATTTCTCCATGAATTATTTATTCATTCTTTTAGAAGGTATTTAGTGAACACCTATAGAGGCTTACTGCTGGTTGTGGTCAGGTCAGTTCTGACCCATGGAGATCCCACGTGTGCAGAATAGAACTGTTCTATTGGGTTTTCAAGACTGTGACTTCTGGGAAGCAGATCTCCAGGCCTTTGTTCTGAGTCCCTCTGGGTGGATTTGAACCAACAACCTTTCAGCTTGTAGTTGAGTGCTTAACTGTTTGCACCACCAGGACTTACAATAGCAGCACAGTGTATTATAAATAGGGTCCTGACCTAGATTTAGAGGAAGGAGACCAGGGCCGAGGAGGCCCACAGGCTGAACGGGAAGGAGGGACACCCTCTTAGCAGAGGGAAAGGAGGGATGTAAGTGGGGGTGCAGAAGGGGAGGTGGGGCTGAAGGGGTTGAAAACTGGACTGAAAGATATTGGGAGCCATCTGTGCCCGTGTAAGTGTGGCCACGTGGAGGCCCTTCAGTCACAGAGAGGAAACACCAGGCTTAGGGTCAACTGATGCCGGCTACGCCGAATGTGACTGCCTGGAGAGTGTGTCCTTTGATGCATTCACCAAAACACAACAAAAAGTATCCCAAAGTGAAAGTTTAGATAAAGCAATAGTGTCCTAGCCCTTCTGAAAAGTGTGGCTACTCTTTCCTTCTTGTCAGAAGGTGCTGGATGCCATTTATCACAGGTTTAGTAAGACGCTACACTGATTCTTCCAGGCTAACTCTCTCCCCTTGCAAGGCTACTGTGGGTTTTCTCAGCTAACGCACCAGAGAGCACTCTGAGATGGTGCAGAGACCAGGACAAGCAGGAAGCTATGTCTGTAAACGGTGGCCTTTGCTCACCAGGTGCAGACTCCTGATACTGGGCTTCATTCAGACTCCTTTTTCTTTTGAAAAAGCAGTATTTCTACAGATTATCAAGGCAGCCACACCCAATCATGTGAGTGTTTTTTTTAAGTAGGAATTTCCGGAAACCCTGGTGGCGTAGTGATTAAGTGCTACAGCCTATGGCTGCTAACCCAAAGGCTGGCAGTTCAAATCTGCTAGGTGTTCCTTGGAAACTCTGTGGGGGCAGTTCTACTCTGACTATAGGGTTGCAATGAGTCAGAATCGACAGCAGTGTGTTGCGTTGAGTTTGGGTTGGTATTCAGAAAGCCACTGTAGAAAGGAGGTGAATGGAGAGACTGTTCATCTGGGGAGAGCCCACTGAAACTGCCGGGTGTGGATAAGGAATAGAAATGCTGAGCCGCCTTACCTAGCAGTTGAAGCCTTCCCTGCTGGGGCTGCTTCGTTAGACCAGAAAGACGGGGAAACTCAGGCTCGCTCCAGGGCCTTCTAGAAGTTTTCCATGAGAGAGGCATTTCATTTTCATAGAGGATGCAGGCAGCCAGCTCTGAGTGCTTCCCGATTACCCAGCATTGGCAAAGTCGCATGGTGTTGCTGAGGGAGGGAGGCATCTGGCATTGCTCACCAAAACACCCTGTGTCTCCTGCCAAAGACGTTCTAATTATACATGTCGCTGTCCTGCCTCGCCACACTGACTTTAGACACATCGCGCTGGGAAATGGGCGCCTGGCTAATGAATGGCCATTGTCTAGGTGTCCTGGCCTCATTGCCGATTTAGGGACGTTATTTCCTTAAATGAATGGGCAGGGGGAAAATCAATGGATATATAGGATCTTGTGCCTGTGGGTCTGGCTAACAATGAACTACTAGCTCCTCAGACATGGGGCCCCCACTCAAGGGCTAGTTCTAGCTTCCTCTCAGTGATCTGTGCAGGTTATTATTATTATCTTCAGAAACAGAGCAGGAGGCTGGGCCCAGCTTTGGGGCTCCTGGTTTGGACACAAACAAGTGTGGTTTTTTGCAGACTGTCAGTATGGATTGCAGCTGCCTTGCTTTGTCTTGCTTTTGTAGCTACGTATTTGAGTCGGCTTTCCATTCTCCTTATTCGCTTGAGCTGATGTCCTTATTTCTTTGAGTGCCACTTTAACAAAAATTTCTAATTATTTCCCTTTAATACTAGACTAGCTATATGTTCCATTTAGAAAAATTAGAAAAGACAGGCAAGCGAAAAAAGAAAATAAAAATGCCCTCCTGAAATCTCATAATGAGGAGACAACTCGAGTTAACATTTTGTAAGTATGATTCCAGACAATTTATTATATGTGATATAACATGATACATGATATTAAATATTCCCCATGACGAGACTATACCCTACCTACTGTCTTATAATCTGCTTACTTGTTACAGGAACGTCTTCAGTGCTCATAAATGCTTCCCTGCACATCGTTCCTAATGGATGCAAAATACTCCATTGTGGTGAAGGACTTTTTATTTAAACAGACCTGTTTGATGCGCCTGTATATTCCTCCCCGTTTTTAAAAATTACTGCCCACAAAGCTCTGACATACATCCATGTTTCTGATCTCTGTGCACTTTCTTGTTTCTGTCTTTGGAAAATACCCTCGATGGGAATCCGTTGCCATTCCGAAGGCTCTCAGCGTGTCATGTCAACGCCCTCTGCGAGGGGCGTCACGTCACCGCGGCGACCGAAGGCTCTGCGCCCCTTCCCTCTTCCAGCCCCTTTCCTCTCTTCCAGCACATCTCCATTTGTTTGTCTTTAAAGCATGCCTCTTCTTTCTCTTTCTTTTTTTTATTGACAAAGTTGTTTACTGTTGACTTATCTTTTTGGTTTGAGGTCAACAATCTCACCTCCGGTGAAAAGTAAGCACATAGCAATGTGACTGCTGCCTCGATTCCTTCAATGTAGTGACCAGAGAAGAGTCCATCCAATAATCTGAGCATTGGCATCTCTTCGACCCCTTTGCCTCACCGGCCTCGGAGTTCCTCCTGAGATCCCGCACCCTGTCATTCGCAGGCAGTGCGGTGAGTTGGGTTGGGGTCTGGATTATGAAGTAGCCGGTGTCCACGCTGTGGCCTTGCTCTCCCTTGCCATTCACAACAAGGCTTTCATTTTCTAGTCAGTGCTGTTTCGAAGTTCCAGAGATTTTCCTCAGATATTAAATGCGAGTGGTATAGTAGACATTTGCCTCTACCCGGTAATTTGTTTAGCTCTTTGTGCAATAGATTTCATTAAAAAAAAAGAGAAGAAAGGTTTATTTGTTTTGACAAGCCCACGTGCTTGTACTGTATTGTGCCATGAACATGTCATAATATAAAATAGTCCCTGCAATTAGCTCGGTGGTACTATGACTTAGAAAATGGCTGCTTTATAATTTTTGACAATTTGAAAGTCAACCAAAGTGCTCCCTCTAAGCACCTTCATGGGTTCGTTGGATGTTTCTTCTGTTTCAACAGGGCCAGGAGCCAGGATAAACCAACTGTCTCTACAGGATGCAAGTCATGATATAGAGAACAACCCCACCTCCACCACAGGTGAGGCACAGGGCCCTGAAAAAGGGCAGGGTTGTGGAGCCAAGCAGTGTCCTCAGGTCAGAGGTTTCTGGGTGCTGCCATCTGTACAGACATACAAGAGAAGGATTCTACTAGACTGTACAGCATGCATGGAACAAGCCTTTGACGTTTCCTTGCCTCTTCCACATCTCGCTTCAGACCTGGATTGTGGTGCGAAGTGCATACTAATTTTTCTAGTAATTTCTACCTGAGTGGTTATTGTGTTTCATTTCTGTTGTTGCTAGGTGTCATCCAGTTGGTTGAAACTCACAGAGACGCCATGTACAACAGAGTGAGACACTGCCTGCTTTGGCCTCACCCTCACAGTCACTGCTAGGCTGCTGGTGCTGCCGCTGGGTCAGTCCATCTCGTTGAGGGTCTTCCTCTTTCTCATTGACCCCTTACCAAGCCATGAGATCCTTCTCCAGAGACAGGTCCCTCCTGACATCATGTTTAAAGTGAGTTACATGAAGTCTTGTCATCCTTACTCCCAAGAAACATTCTGGTGTGCTTCTTCCAAGGCAGATTTGTTTGCTTTTCTGGGAGTCGAGGGTATATTTAATATTCTTCACCAAGACCATAATTCAAAGGCATCAATTCTGTTCCAGTCTTCCTTATTCAGTGTTGCATATGAGGTGACTGAAAACATCGTGGCTTGGGTTAAGTACACCTTATTCCTCAGAGTGACATCTTTACTTTTTAACATTGTAAAGAGGTCTTTTGCAGATTTGCCCAGTGCAGTGTTTTCTTTGGATTCGTGACTGCTGCTTCCATGAGCAGCATATTTTTCATACTTCTTGACATTTCTGGGGCCATTCTAATTTAGGTAAGATTTTGCTTTTTAAAAATAATGAAACTAGAGATAGCCAACAACAAGTGCTGTTCGATGTTTATCTGCTATCTCTCCAGGATTTTTTGGAAGGCATGTGATTACTTCCTCATTCTGCAAACAGAAGTACTGTGGAACCATATCAGCAATATGGATTTCTTCATTTGCTTTCAAACAGCGTGGCAACATCCTACCCCGTCAGACCCTTAGAGGGCTTATTTTATGTCTTTGCTTTTGTTAGTAAAAATAGAGACCACGTCCTTGTCTGTGTTTGGAGAAATGTCTTACTCACTTAACATGCTTTATAAATAATAACAGTAATAACAGAGCAGTGGAACCACTAACTGTCTTTTAATTTCTTTTCTTGCATCGTGTTCAAAGCTGACTGTTCATTTTCTTCTCTACCCACTCACCCTTGCATCTCATGGTATTCTAATGAGTTATTTTAGTCTCACTCATATTGTTGTGTTCTTCATATATAGGTCTTATTTATATCTACTAACAGCCTTTTAAGGATGATTTTGTCAAATGTACTCTGGGGACTCAGGGATATTATTATCACCACTTTGAGACTCAGGGAGGTTCATTAACTCATCAGATGTCACACAAAGAATGAGTGATGGAACCCAAATTTGAACTTGGGTCTGTCTGGCTCCAAGGCTGACTATATTCACTGTGATCTGTACTTTAAGCAGACTGACACATCTTCCTCCTGCAGAGTGGCTGGTGGGTTCAAACCTTGACCTTTTTGATTAGAAGCTGAACATGTAACCATTGCATCATCAAGGATTCTTTCTCTGATATTGCTGATACGTGCTGTCTAGTCAGTTCCTGCTAGTAGTGGTCCACGGACAACAAAACGAAACGCTGCTTAGTCCTGTACCATTCTCACAATTGTAGTTTTGCCTGTCATTGCAGCCACTGTTCAGTCCATCCATCAAAGGTCTTCTAATTTCCGTTAGCATTTGGGTGAACACACATCATCTCCAACAGTGTGACTATTAATTCATTGTTAATAGATGCAAAAACAGAAGCCTCATTCACATTCTCACGCATTTGCCAGCAGGTCTTCTGAGCACCCACCGCGTGTCAGGCACTGTGCTACATGTAGGTATCATGAACATGCAGGTGACCTCACCAACGCACGAAAAGACTGCACACTCAGAGATTGCATACTGACTCCAGAAGGGCCGGTGGGTAAGTACACCCACAACTAAAGCATGGAGTGACTACCGCTACTGGAGGATAGAAGGTACCATGGGAGTCAGTGATCTCACTGGGGGCTTCAGGGCAGGTACTTAGGTGGAAGGATGAGAGACTTGTTAGGTGCCATCAAGTGTGACTCTCACTCATGGCATCCCTGTCTCTAACAGAGCACAGTGTAGCCTGATCATACACCACCTTGCTGATCATGGGCGTGTTTGAGTCCCTTGTTGTGGCTATCGTGTCGGTCCATCTCACTCAAGGTGTCCCTTGTTTTTGCTGGCCCAACTCGATGGCACTTGGCTGGCTGGCTGCTTTATCAACCCTGCTGCTTTATTCTAGTGAATGATCTTTCCTATGATGTGACCAAGGTAATCAAGCCAAAGTCCTGCCATCCTCACATCTAAGGAACATCCAGGTCGTATTCATTCTAAGACTGGTTTGTTCAGTGGTGCTGGTTCAGTGACTCCCATGGTACCTTCTATCCTCCAGTCGCGGTAGTCACTCCATGCTTTAGTTGTGGGTGTACTTACCCACCGGCCCTTCTGGAGTCAGTATGCAATCTCTGAGTGTGCAGTCTTTTCGTGCGTTGGTGAGGTCACCTGCATGTTCATGATACCTACATGTAGCACAGTGCCTGACACGCGGTGGGTGCTCAGAAGACCTGCTGGCAAATGCGTGAGAATGTGAATGAGGCTTCTGTTTTTGCATCTATTAACAATGAATTAATAGTCACACTGTTGGAGATGATGTGTGTTCACCCAAATGCTAACGGAAATTAGAAGACCTTTGATGGATGGACTGAACAGTGGCTGCAATGACAGGCAAAACTACAATTGTGAGAATGGTACAGGACTAGGCAGCGTTTCGTTTTGTTGTCCGTGGACCACTACTAGCAGGAACTGACTAGACAGCACGTATCAGCAATATCAGAGAAAGAATCCTTGATGATGCAATGGTTACATGTTCAGCTTCTAATCAAAAAGGTCAAGGTTTGAACCCACCAGCCACTCTGCAGGAGGAAGATGTGTCAGTCTGCTGGTAAAGGATATTGAAAGTACTGTGGGCTGACTACCAAAAGAATAAACAAGTAGAAAATTTGAAGTTTCAAATTTTAATCATTAGCCATAGAAAACAGTGGCAAAGTGGGAAAAGCATTGTACTAGCTTTTGTAGTTTTTTACAACTGGTTTTCAGAAAACCACTAGAGTTCCTTGACATCTGTAAAATCCTTCTCCCCAAAGGATGCATGTTTTACAATTTTTTTGGTGACACCTTTTTGAAAGGCATAAGCCACTGCCTACTGTAAAGTTGTTTACTCTTCTCACTGCTAAATTATTTATTATTAATTTTGGGTAGACCTATACTGCTAAAAAGCTAGTCTAATCTATTACATCTTTAGAAAATATCAATAAAATACATTTTTTTAGCCTACTTAGGACTTCTGATGTCTTCCCCCCCCTTTGGTTATTGGTTTATCTTTTTACAAGAAATCATTGTTAACAAGCTCTTTTTCAAACTCAAAGATGTTTTAGGTGCTTTGGATAAATCCATGTGATCAATATAGGAATCTTTGAGCCAGCCTGATGTTGGTAGTCTTTTTAGCATATCAGTCAGATAGAAGAATTCTATGCCAGCAACATTTTAGAATATAAAACACATATACATAGCCTCCCAAGCAGTTTTTCAGCGTTGCCTACTCTGCAAACATGTTGCTGGCCCCAGACAAACGGCAGCACTTCTACCTAGTCTGTTTATGACACTCCTTTCCCCATCATAAGGAGCCAAGCCAAGTGCTGTCGAGTCGGATCCGACTCATGGAGGAAGGGCTGCCCTTTTCCTCCAAGTTCTTATCAGCCTAGGCGGAGAGAAGCACGTATTGAACGGTTATATGAGCAACATTTACTGATTGCAGCTGAGCTCTGTGGATGCAGAATAAGACAGGAAAGAACCAGATGAAGTGGTCACATTTTCATTCTTTCAATTCCAATCTGATCTTCATTAAGTCTGAACCCGAATCCCAAGGGGCTGCTTTGATTTCTTTCAAGCCATAGTTGTAAAAATGAAGGCTCATTTCTACTAATTTCTTTACTTTTTGGTGACCACTTTGCTCTACCAGCCCCTCTAAAGTCAGGAAACTTGAATTATTGAAATAATAAATCACACTCAAAATCCCATCATTTGGCCTGAAATGAGGGTCAACGTGTGCATCTGCTGATATGGATTTTTCCACGTCAGTTTGACCTTGTCCTGCTTTCCTGTTTGTGAATTACTATCAGGACAGAGTCAACTCTTACAGATCTCGGAGCCTGGTTTTATTACAGGTACCTCAGGGTGGACAATAAAGATTGAATGTTACCGGGACTGGCTTAGACTTTCAAATGGCTGGGGTGACATTTAAAGGGTGAGCAGGGCTGATGGTGCTACACAGTAGAGAGTGCCAGGAGGAGGGTTTCTGAATGTTTGTTCTGTTGCCACTCAGTGTATTTTGTTGGACCTGATGCTATGATTGCAGATATTTAAATTATTATGTGTAATAGAAACGGAACCAAATAGCTCTCTGTCTCTTTCTCTTCTTCTGTCTGCAACTGCACCTCAGTCTCCTCTGTTATCTATCTCTGTTTCTGTCTCTAGTTCAAGTTTCTCTCTATCTCTGTCCCTGTCCTTAGCCTATGTCTAGTTCAAGCCTCTAGTTGTCTGAGTACAGCAAAAGGAAAAAGCAAACACTTCCCTTCCCTTCAACAGCTAATGGCACAATTACACATCTTTGTGATTTTTCCTGCTTCCTGCTATGTTTATTCCCAAACATATAGTATATACTGTGTCTACATCTGGAAACAGCTGGAAACCCTGGTGGCGTAGTTGGTTAAGTGCTATGTCTGCTAACAAACAGGGCAGCGGTTCAGAAGTAGCAGTCCTAAGTACGCTAAAAAATGTGTTTTATTGATACTTTCTAAAGATGTAATAGATTAGACTAGCTTCTTAGCTGTATAGGTCTACCCCAAATCAATAATAAATAATTTAGCAATGAGAAGAGTCAATAACTTTACAGTAGGCAGTGGCTTATGCCTTTCAAAAAGGTGTCACCAAAACATTGTAAAACATGCATCCTTTTGGGAGAAGGATTTTACGGATCAAGGAGCCCTAGTGGTTTTCTGAAAACCAGTTGTCTCTAGCCAGTCTCTAGTTCAAGGCTCTCTCTGTCTCTGTCTCCAGCTTCAGCTCAGGCTCTGTGTTCAGCTTTAACTCTATCTTTAGCTCTGCTCTGTCTCTGAAAACCCTGGAGGCATATTGGTTGAGAGCTACAGCTGCTAACCAAAAGGTTGGCAGTTTGAATCTGCCACGTGCTCCTTGAGAACCCTGTGGCGCAGTTCTGCTCTACTCTTCAGTGTTGCTATGAGTTGCAATTGATTTAATGACAATGATTTTCTTCTTTTCACCTCTGTCTTTATTTCCATGTCTAGCTTTATGTCTGTCTTTAGCCCTGCTCTAGCTCTATATGAGGTCTGACAACTAAGTTTGTGAACTCTCCCTAGACAAAGTGCTACATTCTTGATTGTTGAATATCACTATGGTCATCTTCAAAGTGCTCCCCTTGGGAAGCTATGCACAAATACCAACACCTAGTATCTTTCAAAGCACTTTTTCTAGGATGAGTGTAGGAACTTAACTATCAGATCTCATATGACAGCAGCTCTGATGGATGTTCCAGAAAGAGAGCTCCAAAGTTGCTTTGAAAGGTGAACTAGGCACTGGCATTGGTGCACAGCTTCCTAAGGAGAGTACTTCGAAGGTAACTTTAGTGATACTCAGCAATGAGGTATGTGACACTTTTTCTAGGATGAGTTTGCAAACTATATTGTCAGACCTCATAGTTAGATCTAGGTGTATATTTATCTCCATGTCTAGTTGTATCTCTAGCTCTGTTTCTATCTCTATTTCTACCTGTAGCCTATACCAAACACAACCCATATGCCCATATGTCAAGGTCTGTCCCTGTATCAGTTTCTTTACAATCATTTTTATACCAGCCTGGAAATCCACTTCACTGCTGTTGAGTTGTTTCTGACTCATAGTGACCCTAGAGGTCAGAGTAGAACTTCCCCATAGAGTTTCCAAGGAGCACCTCGCAGATCTGAACTGCTGCCCTGTTGGTTAGCAGATGTATCACTTAACCTACTATGCCACCAGGGTTTCCAGCGTAGTTGTAGACACAGTATATACTATATGTTTGGGAATAAACATAGCAGGAAGCAGGAAAAATCACAAAGATGTGTAATTGTGCCATTAGCACTTGAAGGGAAGGGAAGTGTTTGCTTTTGCCTTTTGCTGTAGTCAGACAATGATGACTGTGAATCCCCTGAACCCAGATGCCTCTGTTTGTCCAGACAGTGGATTTGTGAAGTGTCTTTCAAAAATTCCTTCGCAGGTAAGCTGGCATTGAGAGGGGATGGGAGCTTTGTCTGTCTCCTCAGCTTGATGTAGCTCTTCTGCTTTCTGAAGTGACCACCTTACAGGACTTCTCAGTGCCTGTGTTTAAGTAAACTGAACAATAATGCGATACTCAATTTACTTCTCTGAGCATCTCTGTCAAGTGCCAAAGCTTAAGTGCATATGGAATCAGGGACAGGAAGATACAAGTTTATTTTCGATCTATTCCTGACTTTCTCACCTTCCTAATTTTTTCCTCTTCTCTATGAGCAAGTTATTGCTCAGGACCAGTTGGAAGGGGAAATAGAACTGAACATCGTTTGCCTCATCCAGGTACTCCTAGAAGAATAAAGCCTTTGGCATTGTGACTTTCCTGTCCCCAACAAAGCTGACAGTCAGAAATGTGTGTACTGAGCACAAGGAAAGGAGAAAAAATACTAGAGATTTTAAAAGAATAATAGTAGCACTTATATTATTGTGAAGGTTAATGGAAATAACCAGATCTGCCAACTAAGTTTATGAACTCATCCTAGAAAAAGTACTAGATACCTTATTGCTGGATATCACTGTGGTCACCTTTGAAGCACTCCTCTTGAGAAGCTATGCACTGATACCAGTGCCTAGTCCACCCTTCAAAGCAATTTTGGAACTCTTTCTGGAATGGCCATCAGAGCTGTTTTCGTATTACCCTTAATATCTTGAATGTCATCCAAATGTCTTCCTTTCAATATTTCCCTTATCTCTGAGTAGAGAAAAAAGTCATTTGGGGCCAGATCAGGAGGGTGTTCTAATATAGTTATTTGTTTACTGGCTAAAAACTCCCTCACAGACAACTATACAATTAAGTTCGCAAACTTGCCATCATGCTACCATGTGCGGTGGCCATTCCAGAAAAAGTTCCAAAATTGCTTTGAAGGATGGACTAGGTGCTGACGTCAGTACATGGTTTGCCAAGGGGAGTACTTCAAGGGTGACTGTAGTGACATTCAGCATTGAGGTATGTAGTACTTAGAACAACTATGTTCAAGGACTTAATTGCCAGACCTCATATGATGTTGTTTGCTCTTGAGTCTATTATCACTCGTAGTGACCGTGTGTGGCAGAGTAGAACTGCTGCATAGGGTTTTCTTGCCTGTAATTTTAATGGGAGCAGGTCACCAGCTCTTTTCTCCCACAGAGCCACTGGTAGGCTTGAACTGTGGACCTTTAGATTCACAGCCAAGTGCTCAACAACAGTGGCACCAGGGCTCCTACTCAGCACATTCAAAAAACTGCGTACATTGCCATCGAGTCCATTCTAACTCACAGTGACCCTATAGGGCCGAGTGGAGTTGAGTTGCCCTGTTGGGTTTCTAAGGAGCAGCTGGTAGACTTGAGCTATTGAACTTTTGGTTAGCAGCCAAGCTCTTTACCACCGTGCCACCATACCTAGCACATGGAAGGAAGTAAAACAGGACCACAGAGCTTACTGATGGTAATTTGAGAAGCATTGCCCTCTGGTCTCCATTCCCAATGTCGTGTCTTTACTTTGCAGCCAGTGTTTTGTCTGAAGTTCTGGAATTCCCCAAACTATCAGGTACATTCATTTTCAGGATCTCTGATAGTGACATTACCTCACTGTTGCCTGTTGGTAACTGTACTCATTGCCTTGAGATAATGTCACAAATGCCACACCATGGGTGGCTTTAAGTGGAAACTGTCTCACTTTCTGGAGGCTGGCAATGCTAGGTCAGGGTGTCAGCCCTGCTGATTCCTTCCAAGGCTCAGAGTAAGAATCTGTTTCTGTCTCTCTCCCAGTCTCTGGGAATTCTGGGTGTTTCTTGGCTCACAGCTGTACCATCACTTAGTGTCTTTCTTTCATCTTCCTGTCTCTTCTCTTTATAAGGACACCAGTGGTATTTGATTAGGAGGCAACCTACTCAGATGTGATCTCATGTTAACTGTTAACATCTTCACAGGCACTGTGTTCAAAGAGGGTTACATTCACAGGCAACCCTCTTAAGAAGTATCTTTTTTTTGTTGGAAGGACACAATTCAATCCATAACAGTAACTGAGCACATTTGATTTCTCATCTTTTGCTGTAAAGCACGATCACTTAGGCCTTTATTGGAAAGGCCTTCTTGCCTTATGAGCTATGTGAAATCTTTACCTAAAATGAATCATCCACTCTAATGTAGATGTTCTACTAAGTCTGATCTGCTTTGGCAGTAATTCCAGAGATCTAAGTGACATCCCTTCAACAGACTTTTCTAGAAATGCAACACCATGTGGCTGCTCATGTCCACAGTCAGCCTCTTTTAACTGGTCCCTGGCTATATGGCGCTATTATCTAAGACTTGGATCCTAGTTTGCCTTGAGAATGAATCTCCTTCCCGCATGAAATTTTGAAACGTAAGGGAAGATAGCGCTATTTTAAACCAGAAAAACCAAACCCGTTGCCACCAAATCGATTCTGACTTACAGCAACATTATAGGACAGAGTAGAGGTGACCCATAGGGTTTCCAAGGAGTGCCTGGTAGATGTGAACTGCCAACCTTTTGGTTAGCAGTTGTAGTGATTAACCCACTCTACCACCAGGTCTTCCACAGCTGTTATAGCCAGCAACAAGTGATTTTAAATTGTTTAGGAGGATGGAATGCAATTCTTGGCTTTTATCTGATGCTGTGGAAGTGACACAGTTGAGAAGCCAAGATCAGGTAGGGATCACACTGAATGTTTTACGAGAATGGAGGGGGGTTGGTTCCTTCCACACAGCTGAAGGCACTATTTTTTTTTCATTGTGGTTTTTTGTATTTAATATACAAGAATTTGACAAAGTACTACAGTATAATCTAATAATATTCGTTTTACCCCATACAATTATTATATCCAGTCTTAAAATGTTAAATATGTCACCATTATAAGAGAGTAACATAAAATTTGGTTATAATATTAAAGCTCATAATATGACACAACGCAATCCATCACATCCACTGGTAATATTAAACCTTCCTCTTTTTTTTTTAAATTTTGCATTTTTAGTGTAACAAATTGAGGTGCAAACAGCAGGGTTTTTGTGCAGTCTTTCTCGGCAGTGAATGGCGGCTGTGAAGTAACCAGCAGAGTGACGGGAAAACAAATCACATGAATATCTAATATTTAATAACATTTCCAATAGATCACTGAGATTTAAGATCCTGAGTGGTAATCAGCACTGGATCAGTGTAGACATTCCAGTAATTACAGACACTATGTGTTTGACCGTTTTTGAATAAATGTGGATGATTAGGAAGAGGCTTGAGTTAAACTGTGTGGCTTGGAAGAAACAGATATTTCTCTTTGAAGGTTTTAGTTTTGCCTCCACGGTTTTCTTTTTTAACTAACTTTCTGAATATTTTCCTTTAAAGACAGAATAACTTATCAATAAATAACTTGGAGTTATTTTTTAAACTATCATGTTACTACAACTTAACATGAAAGATTGCCTCTCTGTAACTTTCCCTGGAATATTTACATGGCGGAAATATTTTCCTGTGAGTGTTTGAGAATGTCTTGGTATGCATACTCATTATGTTTCTTACGAGAACTGAGCTACTAAAAAGTCACTTTTTAAAAACTTTTTTGTGTATAAATATTTAGATAACAAAATAGCTGTCATTTCAACAATCTCCAAATGCACAGTGCAGTGAAAAGTTTATTTTTTAAAAATATTTTACTGATAAACAAGGTAATAGCTTTTAAAAATTTACGTGATTTAGTGATGAATTGAGGACAATTACCCAGTAAAGGGGATAAAAAGTACAGGTGAAGTCGTCGTTATTTCTGTTTTGCACACAATGTACATACCATTTATTTTTGCTGTGTTACATGGGATAATCTAAATCCCTGTATCTAACTCTTCATCTCAATTTAGAAACTCAGCTCTATCAATCTCTGCAGCATTGGCACCAGGTAATTTTTCCGTTCTCGAGAAACAGATTCCTTGCAAGGGAGAATGGAGAAAACCAAAGACACAGGGGAAAGATTAGCCCAGAGGACTAATGGACCACACCTACCACAACCTCCATCAGACTGAGCCAAGCACAACTACGTGGTCCCTAGCTACCACCACTGACTGCTCTGAAAGGGATTACAATACGGGGTCCTGGACAGACCTGGACAAAGCCTAGCTCATAAAAACGACCAGACTGACTGGTCTGACAGAGGCTGGAGAAATGGCTTCTGAGAGTATGGCCCCTGGATACCCTTACAGCTCAGTAATGAAGTCACTCTTGAGATTCATCCTTTGGCCAAAGATTAGACAGGCTCCTAAAACAGAAAACAAGACGAAAGGGGCACAGCAGCCCAGAGGCAAGGACCAGAAGGCAGGAGAGGACAAGACAGCTGATAATGGGGAACCCAAGTCAAGAAAGGGAGAGTTCTGACATGTTGTAGGGTTGGCAACTAATGCTATAAAACAATATGTGTTTAATGAGATACTAGTTTTGTTCTGTAAGTCTTCATCTAAAGTATACTTTAAAACAATAGGTTTCTGTTTGAGGGGCTTGGTTCCATTAACTGCAGACACTGTATTTTCTGATTTGTTTACTTAACAAAATGAATTCATACAAAAGGAGGAGTCTCCAGCAATTCTACCCAGACTGATTGAAAGGAGGCGCTCAGATGGGTACGTGTGCACCAAAGTTGAATGCAGCACTTATCTGTAATAGCTCACAGTCAGAAGCAACTCAAGTGTCTATCAACAGATGAATGGATAAACTCCAGTGTTGTGTACCCGTTATCCACACAGTGGAATGTTCCTTAGCCATGAAGAGAAATAAAGATCTGAAGCACACCATGACATAGATGAACCATGAACACTTTGTACTGAGTGAAACAAGTCCAGGCGCCAAAGGACAAATATCGTGCAGTCCCACTTGTGTCACGTGTCTAGAATAGACAAATATATAGAGATAGAAAGCAGATTAGGTGCTATTAAGAGGTGAGGAAGAAAAAAAAGGAGTTATTGTTTAGCGGGGGCAACGTTTCTGTTGGGGTCATGAAGTTTTGGAAACAGGTAGTGGGGATGGCTGCACAGCATTGTGGGTGTGATTAATACCACTGGATTGAACACATGAAAATTGTTAAAATGGCAAATTTTGTGTTGGGACTATTTTGCCAAAAACAAAACAAAACAAAAAGCAAAACCTGTTACTGTTGAGTAGATTCCTACTCACAGTAACCCTATAGGACAGAAAAGAAACGCCCCATAGGGTTTCCAAGAAGCAGTTGGTAGGTTGAACTACCAACCTTTTGGTTAGCAGCTGAGCTCTTAACAACTGTGTCCCAAGGCCCCTACAGTTGAAAAAAAAATGGACTCTGTGTACATGGTAATTTTTATGTTGAACATTTCTTCTCTGCTCACATTTTGAATGAATCCATGTAACATCCTTAAGTACGTCTGACATTTTTATTACAAGTTTGCAATTCTGAGAGAACTTTTATGACAAAGAATTTAACCAACAGACGGCAATGCCATGAGAATATCTAGTGACTTCTCTGTCGTAAAAGAGTCTCATCATCCTAGTCAAGGAAAAAAACTTCAGGATACAGAAAACTTAGTATTTGTTTCTGTTGTGAATTCAATTGTGTCCTCCCCCAAAATATATCAAAGTCCTAAGCCCTGTACCTGTGAACTTGACCTTGCTGAGAAACAGGGTCTTTGAAGAAGACACTGTCAGTTGACATAAAGTCATACTGGAATAGGGTTGGTCTTAATGCCGTCTGAGAGGTGTCCTTGTGGAAAAGGAGCAGAGATACAGAGACACGCAGGGTGAAGAAGGTCATGTGAAGATACGTCAGTGAGCCGAGGAACTTCAGGGAAGCCGGGAAAGACAGGGAAGTCTACTTCTCTAGATGGTGCAGAGAGAACATGGTGCTGACTCTGGACTTCTGGGTTCCACAACTATGAGACAGTGTATTTCTGTTCTTCTAAGCCACCCATGAGTCAGAATTGACTCAGTGGCACTGGGTTATTTTTTAAGCCACCCCAGTTCCAAGCAGTTTGTTACCACAGCCCTAGAAAATGAATAGAATTACATATAGCTCCATATTAATATTTACCAATTGGCTTGCTTGTAATTTCTAATTTAAATAAGAGATAACTAAGACCAAAGTCTTCACTTGCCTTTCCAGAGAAAATGACACTTGTGCTCAACCCACACTCTAGCCCCAAGAACTCACATCGAATTTCACATGAGTTTGTTGAACATCTGGATGCAAGCTCTGCAACAAAGCACTTTCTGCATGATGCACGTGCCCTCAGAGCCTTTGAAGAAAATGCTGAAGCAGAGGTTACATTTCCTTCAGTGATGGGAGAGAGGAGGGAGACTTCACAGGGCAGATGATAGCTGATCTAAACACGAGGGGCAGTTTATCAGGTTATGGAGGAGGAGCTTAACAGGATCCCGGCCAAAAAACAAACTCACTGCCTTCCAGCTGATTATGACTCATAGCGACCCAGTAGGTCAGAGTAGAACTGTTCCAAATTTCCTGAGGAGCACCTGGCAGATTTGAACTGTCGACCTTTTGGTTAGCAGATGCAGCACTTATCCATTATACCACCAGGGTTTCTGGATCCTGGCAAGGAATATACAATTCATGTAATACCCAATTTCTTGTTGTGATTTAGCCGATGTCTTCTCTATTGCTTGGTGACATTTTTTAAGTTTTCAGTTATTGAGAGTATTTTGTGTTGTACCCATTATATAGATGGAAAAAAAAAAAGGATTTAAGAGGAGGGACTGATTGTAGAGGCACAGTTCATGTATGGGTGGCTGGGACTCCACTCAGGTCTGTTTCACTGCAAAGTCCATATTTTTAACTGCTGCAGGGTATGGTATTACACTGCAACCTACAAAGAGATGTTTAAAATGCAATATAATTAATTGGCCCAAACTCAAAGCAAACCTTTTGCTGTCAAGTTGATTCCAGCTCGCAATAGTCTTAATGGACAAAGTAAAACTGTCCCCATAGGGTTTCCAAAGAGTGGCTTCTAGATTCAGACACATGAACTTTTGGTTAGCAGCTGAGCTCTTAACCAGTGCATCACAATCTGAAAAGCAAAATTTAAAAACATAGTATCTAGACCTCTTTTTTGTGTTGTTAGCACAACAGATTATTCGGCTAAAAATTTACTTGGGTAAAGGGTCAGTTGATTTTACTTCCAGTGAAGGAAGAAATATGAAGGAATAGAAGAGTTGGAAAGGAATAAGATATATATGTATGCATGTACTTTTTTAAGAGGTAAAAATCTGTTTATATAGATACATTGGTTTTCTATTGCTACTGTAACAAATTATCACAGATTTGGTGGCATAAAATAACACAAATATATTATTTTACAGTTCTGCGGGTCAGAAGTCTGCAATGAGTCTTACAGGCTAAAATCAAGGTGTCAGCAAGGTTGGTTCCTCCAGGGGGCTCTAGGAGAAAGCTGGCTCCATTGCCTTCTTCCCTTCTTGAGGCTATCCACATTCTCTGACCTGTGGCCCCTTCCTCTGTCATAAAATCCAGCATCAAAGCATTTTCATATCTCTAACTCTGATCTCCAGTTCTGTCTTCACATCTCCTCCGACCTTCCTGCCTCCTTCATACAAGGAGGCTTGTGAGCACATCCAGGCAACCTGGAAATCCAGGATTACCTCCCATCTCAGGATCCTTAGAACTTCACCACTTCTGCAAAGCCCTTTTGCCGTATGAGCTGACACAGCCACTGGTTCCAGGAACTAGGACATGGGGCAATTTGGGGGCCATTATTCAGCCAATCACAGTATTCATAAATATCATTCTGCATATGTATTTATATGCATACCAATATGCTATATATAGCATATTACATATGTGCATATATGCATACCAATATGCTATGTATGTATATATATATATACATACATATGTGTGTACACACACACACACACACACACACACACACAGAGAGAGAGAGAGAGAGAGAAAGAAAGACCTGTTAATCATCTATTATTTTCCCACCCTTGAAATTTTTTCAGCCTTTTTGTTTCAGCATAAAATGGTCAAGGTCTTCATGGTTTTAATTCAGCCAGAGCTCTGGCAGCAAAATTTGGTGAGAAAAGTCAAGGATTGCTTAGCTTGCTTTTTTCTAAGACTCAGAGAGTTCGCTGTTGTTTTTAGAGCTTGATGTTCTGGATGACAAGTGAGGGTACTGAGTCAGGGTTAGCCCTAAGTTTTCTTCTAACCCTGACTTTTTAAAATCCATGCTGTCTTCAAGTCATGATCTAATCACAAACCACTTATAACTTCTTTGAAGTCTCCAATAAGCCTCGGATCAGACTGGTGGCTGTAAAAATCACTTTTCAGTTTTGTTTTCGCCAGTCCATGTGGGTGGGGTCTCATCACAACCTGCGTTGTGCGTACTTTGCTGTTTTCAGAGCTCATTCATTCACACACAGTCATTCTCTGTCCCCATCACTGACACAAACATCGCTTACATAAATTTTGTTATTTCCGTTGAGTTGACTCCATCTCATAGTGACCTTACGTACAACAGGACAAAACACTGTGGCATCCTTGGGATCCTTGCTGTATTTCAGCCCACTGTTGTAGCCACTGTGTCACTCCGTCTTATTACAGATCTTCCTCTTTTTTGCTGACCCTCTCTAGCTTACCTGGCATGCTGGCTTTCTTGAGGGACTGGCCCCTCCTAGGAACATTGCCAATGTACCTAAGAGGAGCATTGTGAATTGTACTTCATCCAAGATAAACTTCTTCCTTCTTGTAGTCTGTAATGTATTTAAGGTTCTTTATCAACACCATAATTCTAAGGCATCAATTCTTCTTCTGCTTTCCGTATTCAGTGCACAGCTTTCAAAGGCATATGAAGCTATTGAAACTATCTTGGCTTGGGTCAGGTGCATCTTTATGCCTTTTGTCAGTGACATCTTTGCTTTCCAACACTTTAAAGAGGTCTTTTGACACAGATTTGCCCATTGCAATACAGTATTTGATTTGTCTATTGCTACTTCCATGAGTGTTGATTGTGGATCCAACTAAAATGAAATCTTTAAAAAAATATATTTTTACGTGCTTTAAGTGAATGTTTATAATCTAAGTCACTTTGCCGTACAAAACCCTGCACGCATACCTCTGTGCAGTCATTAGTTTCACCACTTTGTGACAGCACTTTCCTTCTTTCCACCCTATACTTCCCGTATTCATTCAACCAATTCCTGTCCCATCCTCTCCACCCTTCCAGCTTGCCTCCAGACAGGAACTGCTTCAGTAGCCTCATGAATATACTTAATGCAAGAAGCACACACTTGACCATCATCACCTTGTGTCTTACAGTCCTGTCCAAGAGTTGGCTTTCGTACAGGTTTCAGCTCTGAGCTAGCGGTAATCCACAGGCCACGTCCTCAGGGGACCCTTCAGGATGTTGGACCATCAAGTCTGGTCTTTCAGTAGAGTTCTAGTTCTGCACCCCTCCTTTTCTTGTGCTGTGTCAGGGACTCTACTTTGTGTTCCTTGTTGGGACAGTCACTGGTAGTGGTCGGGCACCATCTAATTCTTCTGGTCTCATGCTGATGTAGTCTCTTGATGGTATGACCATTTCTATCTCCCAGGCTCACATTTTCCTCAATCTTTAGTGTCCTTTGTTCTCTTCTTCTCCAGGTAGATTGGGATGAATTGTTGCTCCTTAGATGGCAGCTTCCTAACTTTTAAGATCCCGGCTGCAGCTTACCAAAGTGGAATGCAGAACATTTTCTCAAAAAAAAAAAAGGAATTATGAAAATTGACCTGGATGTCCCCTGAAACCATGGTCCCCAGACTCTTGCCCCTGGTACTTTGACCTTTAAAATATTGGAATATATTTAGGAAACCTCTTAGCTTTGGGTGTAGGCCAGTAGTGTTAATCTCCCTTCCTTCACTTCATCCAGTTCCTATCTATGATCTAATCTATGAATATCCATTTTCTCCCCTCTCTTGTGACCATCAAAGATTATTTTCTTCTATGCTTAAATTTTTTTCTTGAGTACTTTTAACAGTGGTCTTATACAGTATTTGTCCTTTGGTGACTGTCTAATTTCACTCAGCATGTCTTCCAGATGACTCCATGTTGTCATATGTTTCCCAAATTGTTCTTTATTATTGCATAGTATTCCATTATGTAGGTATACCACAGTTTGTTTATCCATTCATCTGTTGATGGGCACTTAGGTTGATTTCTTCTCTTTGCTAATGTGCACAGTGCTGTGATAAACATTGGTGTGCATGTATCTATTCGTGTGACAGCCCTTATTTCTCTGGGATACATTCCAAGCAGTGGGATTGCTGAATCTTATGGTAATTCTAGCTTAGCTTTGTAAAAAAGTGCCAAATCAACTTCCAAAGTGGTTGTACCATTTTACACTCCTGCTAGCTGTGTAAAGAGTTCCAGTCTCTCCACAGCTTCTCCAACATTTATTGTTTTGTGTTTTTTTTGGATCAATCCAAGCCTTGTTAGGGTGAGATAGTATCTCCTCGTGGTTTTGATTTGGATTTCTCTAATGGCCAGTGATCATGAGCGTTTTCTCATGTGTCTGTCAGTGTCTGGATATATTCTTTGGTGAAGTGTCTGTCCACATCCCTTGTCCATTTTTTAATTGGGTTATTTATCTTCTTCTTGTCTAGGTTTTGCAGTACCTTTTAGGTTGTGGAGATTAGATGCTGATTAGACTTGTGGTTGCTATTTTTTCCTACAGTCTATAAATTGTTTTTCACTTTTCTGATGAAGTCTTTGGATGAGCATAAATGTTTGATTTTTAGGAGTGAGTTCCTACCTATCTATTTTCTTCAATGGCATTTGTGCATTGTTAGTAATGTTTTGTTGTCTATTTATACCACGTATTAGGGTTCCCAGCAGTGGTCCTATTTTTTTTTTCCCCATGACCCTTATCATTTTATATTTGATATTTAGGTCTTTGATCCATTTTGTATTAGTTTCTGTGCATGTTGTGAGATATGGGTCTTGTTTTTTTTTTTTTTTTGCGGATAGATTTTCAGTTTTACCAACAGTGTTTGTTGAAGAAACTGTTTTTTCCCCAGTTTATGGACTTTGGGCTTTTGTCAAATACCAGCTGCTCACAGGTGAATGATATTATTCGTGGACTATCTATTCTGTTCCATTAGTCCATGTATCTGTTTTTGTACCAGTACCAGACTGTTTCAACTGTCATGGCAGTGCAATAGGTTCTAAAGTCAGGTAGAGTGAGGCCTCCCACTTTGTTCTTCTTTAGTAATGCTTTACTTACCTGAGGCTTCTTCCTTTCCATATGAAATTGGTGATTTGTTTCTCCATTTCATTAAATAATGCCACTGAAATTTGTATTGGGATTGCATTGTGTCTACAAACTGTTTGGAGAGGAATAGACATTTTCATGATGTTAAGTATTCCTTTTCATGAACAAGGTAGGTTTCTCCACTTATGTAGGTCTCTTTTGGTTTCTTGCAGTAACATCCCATAGTTTTCTTTGTGCAGGTCTTTTACATTTCTGGGTAGATATATTCCTAAGTATTTTATCTTCTTGGAGGCTATTGTAAATGGTATTACTTTGGTAATTTCCTCTTTGATGGTGTCTTTTTTGGTGTAAAGGAATTCAGTTGATTCATTGATGTTTATCTTATGTCCTGATACTTTGCTGAACTCTTCAGTTAGTTTCAGGGTTTTATTTATTTATTTATTTATTGTGTGTGTGTGTGGGTGGGTGGGTGGGTGTGGGTGTGTGGGGGTGTGTGTGTGTGTGTGTGTGTGTGTGGGTATGGGTGTGTGGATTTTTTAGGGTTTTCTGTGTAGAGGATCACATCATCTGCAAATAGAGATACATTTACTTCTTCCTTGCCAATTTAGATTCCCTTTATTTCTTCATCTTGTCTGATTGCTCTGGCTAGAACCTCCAACAAAATGTTTAATAAAACTTATGACAATGAGTTTCCTTGTCTAGTTCCCATTCTCAAGAGGAATGTTTTCAGTCTGTCTCCATTTAGGATGTTGTTGGCAGTTGGCTTTGCATGGATACCCCTTATTATGTTGAGGAATTTCCCTTCTATTCTTAATCTGCTGTTTTTAACATGAATGGGTGTTGGAGTTTGTCAAATGCCTTTTCTGTATCAATTGATAAAATCAAGTGATTCTAATCTTTTGTTTTATTTAATGTGATTGACTACATTGTATTTCTAATGTTGAACGGTTGCTGCATCCCTAGTATACATTATTATTATTATTTTGATATGTTGTTGAATTATATTGCCTAGATTTTTTTTTTAGGAGTTTTGCATCTAAGTTCATGTAATTTTGCTTTTATGTGCTGTTTTTACCTGGTTATGGTATCAGGATTAAGCTGGTTTCGTAGAATGAATCTGGGAGTAATCCACCCTTTTCTATGCTGTGTAATACCTTTAGTAATAATGTTGACTCTTCTGTAAAAGTTTTGTAGAATTCTCCAGTGAAGCTGTCTGGGCCAGGACTTTCATTGGTTGAGAGTTTTTAAATTACTTTTTCAATCTCTTCTTTTGTGATGGATTTATTATGTTATTCTACTTCTGTTTATGTTAGTAGGTAGTATGTTCTTAGAAGTTTGTCCATTTTCTCTAGGTTTTCAAATTTACTAGAGTACAGTTTTTTTTATACTGTTCTGTTAGGATTCTTTTAATTTCAATTGAACCTGTAGTGGTATTGCCCATCTCATTTATTTATTAGACTTATATGCTTCCTGCCCTACTTTTCTTTCATCAGTTTGGCCACTGGTTTATAGATTTTGTTGATCTTTTAAAAAAACAATCTTTTGGTCTTGTTAATTTTTTCAATTGTTTTTTTATTTTCTAATTCATTTAGTTCTGCTCTAATTTTTATCGTTTTTCTTCTGGTGCCTGAGGGGCTCTTTTTATTGTTGTCTTTCTGCTTGTTCGAGTTGTGGGGTTAATTCTTTGATTTGGTTCCTTCTTTTTGGACATGTGCATTTATTGAGATAATGTGACCTCTGAGTGCTACTTTTGCAGCGTCCCATAGTGCTGGTAGGATGTGTTTGCACTCTCATTTGATTCTGTGAATTTCTTTGTTCTGTCCTTGATTTCTTCTGTAACCCAGAAGTTTTTGAGCAAAGTGTTGTTCTGTTTCTGTTTCATTTTTTACCCTTGCTTTTTCTGCTATTGATTGAGACTTTTGTGACTTTATGGTTTGAGAAGATGCTTTACAGTATTTCAGGGCTTTGGATTTTGGTAAGACTTATTTTACGGCCTAATATATGCTCTGTTCTGGAAGGTGTTCCCATGTGCATTGGAAAAGAAGATACAATTGTTTGTCTTTGGGTGGAATGTTCTGTACACGTCTATGACATTAAATTGGTTGATTGTGGCATTTAGATCTTCTGTGTGTTTATTGAGCTTGAGATTCTTTCTGGGTGTTCTGTCTACCACCAAAAGTGGTGTGTTGAAGTCCCCTACTATTATTGTGGAGCTGTGTATCTTACTTTTCGATGGTGTTAGAGTTTGTTTCGTGTACATAAAAGCTCTGTTCTTGGGTGAGTAAATATTTAATATGTTTATGTCCACCAGATATGTTCATCCTTTAACCTTTCTTGTCTACATTGGTGGATTTTACTGTAAAGTTTATTTTATCTGAAATCAATATTGCCACTCCTCCTCTTTTTTGGATGTTGTTAGCTTGGCATATATTTTTCTATCCTTTGAGTTTCAGTTTGTTTGTATCTTTAGGACTAGGGTGTGTCCCTTGTAAGCAGCATGCTGACAGATTGTGTGTATGTTTTTCTTTTAATCCATTCTGCAACTCTTGGTCTTTTTATTGGTGCATTTAATCCATTTATATGCAATGTAATTATTGATAGGTATGAATTTAGGGCTGTCATTTAGTGTCTTTTCGTGTGTATTGTTGATAGTTTTTTTGTTCCACTTAATTTTCTCTGCTGAGTTGTTTTTCTTTATGGATTTTCTTTTCAACCTTTCCACAATTGTTGGTTTTACATTTGCTAGAGTTTCTTGATTCTTTTTTCTTGTTTTGATGTGTAGGTTTGTTAATTTGCTTTATAGTTACCTTAATACTTACCCATAATGCTATAGGTTTAAACTAGTCTTTCTTTGTAGTGCCTTGACTTCCTTTCCATCTGAAAGATCTATGAATGCATTAATTTGCCCCTCTTTTTGGTGTAATGTTTTCACTTACATACTGAGGTCTCTGTTTTCCTATGTTTAGTGTTTGGGGATTTGATTTACTTTTGTTGCTTCTCTGTCTGTGTCAATATTTGGATGCTCTGTCCTTCACTGTGTTCTTGAGTATATATTTGATGTTACTGATTTTCTAATCAAAGCACTTCCTTCACTGTTCTTGTACTTTGGTTTTTTTTTTTTTTTGCAAATTCTCTAAACTTCTGTTTATCTGGGAATGTTCTAATTGCACAGTCATATTTGAGAGACAATTTTGTAGGGTATACAATTCTTGGTTGGCATTTTTTTTTTCCTTCAAAGCTTTGTATAAGTCATCCCATTGTCTTCTCGTCAGCATGGTTTCTGAGTAATCTGAGCTCATTCTTAATGATTCTCCTTTGTACATTATTTTTTTGTTAAAGCCTAGCTGCCTTTAAAAGCATCTCCTTATCTTTAGTTTTGGTAAGTTTGATTATAATATATCTTGGTGTCTTTTGGGAGGGATCCATCTTGTGTGGAATTTGATAAGAATCTTGGATAGATGTTTTCTTGTCTGTCATGATATTAGGGATGTTTCCTATCAACATGTCTTCAACAATTCTCTGTATATTTTCTGTTATACATCCCCTCATCCTGGTACTCCAATCATTGGTAAATTATTCCTCTTGATAGAGTCCCACATAACTCTTAGTAGTTCTTCATTTTTAAAAATTCTTTTACCTGATTTTTCGTTATACATACCGGTGTCATTTGCTTTATCTGCATTCTTATTAATTCTGCATTCTGTTGCCTCAATCTTGCTCCTTTGCTTTTCTATTGAATTATCTAATTCTATATTCTAATTGTTAATTTGCTCAATTTCAGATCATTGTTGCTCAAGTATTTCTTGCAGTCTGTTTAATTTTTCATTATACTCTGCTATACTTTACCTAATCTCTTCTTGATATCTTTAAGAGCTCTAAGCATTACTCTTTGTATTGTACTTCTAATAATTGCAGGAAGTCTCCTTCATCTGGGAAATTTTTGACTCTTTTGTTTTGGGAGTTTTCTGAAGCCATGGTGGTCAGCTTCTTTAAATGATTAGAAATTGATTGCTTTCTCTGAGCCATCAAGAAGTCATGTACATATATATATGGAATATATATATTTCATTCAGTTTTTGAGTGTCCAAATAGTCTAGTCATTTTAGATATTTTGGTCTTTGGAGCCTTAAAAATTCCAGTGTCCTGTCACCTGATAGTTACCATTGTGAGCACAGTGAGAAAGGTGAGGGAGTTCCCAACTCAGGGGAGCCTGCAGATCTTTTTTTTTTTTCCTTCCAGCTCTCCCTTAGTTTCACTCTGCAGGTCCAGGAAAATAGCTAAGGAAACCCAGGGCATGCATGTAAGATGCCCCGCTACCAGTCCAGGATGTGCATCAGAGTTTAGTGCCTGGTGCAAAGTAGGGAAGTACTGAGGAAAGGGAGAGAAATTATCACATAAGAAAGATTTAAATCTGCAAGGGTTCACAAGCAGTTAACCTAGAATGCTCAGATGAAGGTCTCCTGTGGTTCCATAGGTGCAGCCATTCTAAGCTCAGCTTCTCTACTCAGAAAGACACCCCAGCTTACAGTAATGCTGCTGTTTGGCCACCCACTGCCGTGTTGTGGCTCCACTTGGCATGCCGAAGTAGTTTCCTCTGTGGCATGTAACTTCAATTCTGGCCGAAGTAACTGCTTCTGGACCTACGCTACTCTCCCTATCACCCAGTCTGATCTCTCAGTTTTCCCCCTGATAATCAGGGCTCTTAGAATGTCCTTCCCGCCTCCCTGTCTGACTTTTTAATGGCCTTTTGCTTTCTTGATGCCATTCCACAACTTGTCTGGTCTTTGGTTATTAGTGTGCAATGTGTTAAATCTATTTTTGAGATTCTCTCAAAATTCAAGTGGGATGTACTCAAGGTGGTATTCTGGTTCTCATTTTAATTTTCTTCAGTTTCAGCTTGAACTTACGTATGAACAATAATAACTGTTCCACAGTTGCCCTCTCGCCTGTTCTTTGATGATACCAAGTTGATTTGATTCCTGTGTTTTTCATCTGATGAAGTCCACATGTATAGTCACTGTTTATGTTGCTGTAAAAAGGTATGTGCAATAAATAAGTCATCTGTCTTTCAAAATTCTGTCATGTTATCTTCAGTATCATTTCTATCACCAAGACCATGTTTCCTAACTACTGAGCCTTCTGTGTTCTCAGCTTCTGAATTTCAATCACCAATATTATCAGTTCATCTTGATTGTATGTTTGGTCAGCTTTAGACTGCAAAATTTGGTAAAAGTCTTCAATTTCCTCATATTTTGTATTAGTGGTTGATGTATAAATTTGAATAATGTTTGGTTAACTGATCTTTCTTGCAGGTATATGGCTAGTGTACTATCACTGACAGCACTGTACTTCAGGATAGGTCTTGAAATTTTTCTCTTTTCTTTTTTGTTGTTTTGAGGATGAATTAGATGCCATTTGTCTTCAGTTTGTCATTCACAGCATAGATGGCACAGATGCTATGGCCAACCATGTTCCAGCCTTTGGGATTCCCAATATCCTGATTCTCTCCCAACAGTCTTGCCCAAATCCACTGTGAACAATATCATTTTGTAAGAATCCTGCCACAGGCTTCTGGGTTAGAGAGTCTGTGAGCCATATCCCCTTTAATTTGCTCAAGTTAACTAGTCCCCTCAGCTAGTCAGAAGTGTGAACAGCTGCCTATGGTAAGAACTCAGTTTGGATATAGAAGTTATATTCATGATTTGTGTTGTGCATTTAATGGGCTATACAGCATAACATGGAGTTATTTCCTGGTATTCTCAAAGGTCCATTTTATATCTTCTGTGCACAAAAAACCAATGCAAGAAGGGACAGAAAAGTATTCATAGAACAAACTATATTTATATAATAGTTTTGAACTTCAACGCTGTGGTTACTTTCTTTCTAGGCATGAGTACTTTTTAGAGAAAGAGAAAGAAGATAAATGTTGAGGAAAAGGGTACGTTTGGGTGCAATCATGCAATTGTTGTCACTATGGTTACATTTGCTTAGCAAATGTTCTGAGTGCATATGAAATGGGATGGAGGCTGTCTTTTAAGCCAACTGTTTTACTTACCACCACCACATACATAAAATAATGTTTATTGGCACTTAATATTTAAAAGTGACTTTGCTATGTCTCAGTGACAAGGCTGTGCTCGTGTCGGTACCTTTCCACAGAAATTAGGGCATGGTCTTTGATAGCGAATGTATTGTGTGGCAGATGAAGTATTGGTCTAAAACATAAGTCTATGTGTGTGGGATGTCTTCCAGCGAGCTCAGCCAAAAGCAATAGGGAGCAATGGCTAAATCATCTTAACGAGTTAAGTATTGTTTTTTCAGGAAAATGCGTTTATATTTGTTTCTGAGACTGTCGTGAACCAGTCAAGCAAATATTACAGTGGAAGAGAAAAATACACATGTACATAAAGCTCAGCTGGACTTACTTCTGTCTGCAGTGAAAGCTGCAGTTCCAGACAATGTGGCATTACAGAATCAAATTTGTATTTCAGAATTGTTCCTGTCCAGAGGCCTAACTAATATGTCAAACAAGTATTCCTCTTTCTTTTACATGCCATCATACAGGCACCTTTATCAAATCCGTATGTGGTGCCCAATGAGCTGCTTTCCATGTGAATACAAGACTACCAAGAATTAAACTTGCAGATGTAGGAGACTGTTTGAATGGGCTCCGGGTTTCTACTTCTTCTTTACTTTGAAGAGGAAAAGTCCACCTCAAACAGAAGTGACTGTTATGGTGCCTGCATGGAAGCCTTGAGAGATGTGGTGAGAAGAACCTTTCTCCATGCTGGCCCCCAATGTCTTCTGCAAGAAAGAAGACACAGGCTCTCTCCTTCACCCAGTGCCTTCCGCACCATGGGGCACTCAAGCTCTACAATATCTGCTTGCTATCTCTTGTTCTCTGCACCCTCTCCATCCATCATAAGGTAAAATCATTCTCTACAAGTTATAGGGAATGTTTCTTTTAAATCAAAAATGAGATTTTCACTTTGAAACATAAAGAAGCAAATAACAGCACTATATGCACATAGAGTAGGCTGTGGGGACTTGCAGCTGATGCTAACATCTTGGTTTATGGCCTTTGTTATGGGCTAAATTGTATCCCTGCAAAAAGATATGCTGAAGTCCTAACCCTCATACCCATGAATGTGATCTTGTTTGGAGACACAGTCTTTGAGATACTGCTATCATACTGGAGTAGGGTGGGTCTTAATTTTGAGGGCTGTCTTTATAAAAGAGACAAACAGACACAGGAACAGAAAGAAGGACACCATGTGATGCTACAGCAGCAAGCCAAGGAACACCTAGAGATATCAGAAGCTGGGACAGAAGCATGAAAGAGAGTGTCCTTCCGAGCTTCAGAAGGGATCAGCACACTGACACCCTGATTTGGGCTTCTGGACTCCAGAACTGAGGGACAATACATTTCTATTCCTTGAGACCTACCACTCATTTTGTGGCATTTTGTCATGGCAACCCAGCGAAATGAATATACTTATTTCTTTTCATTTTTCTAGGTGGCAGAGATAAAATAGTACTTGTAATACTCTTTTAACTATTCGTGTGCACATATGGTATTCTTAACAGAGTGTGGATAGCTTACACTACTGCAGTCTATCTCTTACCTACTTGTATGGAATAATGCTATCATTTGAGGGTCTTTGGGCGACCTCCCATTCCTTTGGATTCTATATTCCTAGCCTGTCCTGGGAACCATGCTATATTTTTATTTCTTTGGGGTTTGAACTTTTCAGAGTTGATCTATCAAAACTCAGCTGCTGCTCACGTGGGCTGTGAGAGCCATGGGTGGCTGGCAAGGAAAATGCCCCGTTTACATGATCTTTGTTTGCTTATTTGGTCATATATTTATTATTCTTCTTTGCATGATAATTTTTGACTTTAGTAGACACTGGAACTCCAAAGAGCAAATAAAAGGGTGTCATAGAGTAGATAATCCCAAACAGTGAATAATCCTCAGCCTGTTTGCATATGTTTTGGGAATGTATATTTGAGTTTGCATTTTTAATATGTCTAAGAAGATTCCAGACCAAATAACAAGCTGAGTATCAACAAGGCTGTTTCTGAATGAAAAGAAAATTGTTTTTTCATATTCAGGTACTATTCAGTGCCTTCTTCATGCCAGGAGCAATATTAAACTCTTTTAGATCAAATTTTCAGAACAAGAGGACAGTGGTCAGTCATGTGTTATGGTTCGAAAGGAGTTCAATCACAGCTGAGGTGCAGAGGATAAGAACTGATGGAGATCAAAGATAGACAAACTTTTGATGTCTTCATGCATGGTTGAGACCACCGGCTTGAGGTCTGATCCAAGTTCCTATCCCTTTCTCTTCACCCCTAACCTAGTCATGACTTGCTTGTTGTCCGGTGCTATAGAATCAGTTCCAACTCACAGTGATCCTATGAACAACAAAAGGCAATCCTGCCTGATTCTGTACCATCTTCACAATCTTTGATGTATTTGAAATGACTGTTACAGCCACTGTACCAATCCATCTGGTTGGGTATCTTCCTCTTTTTCACTTCCTTTCTACCAAGCATGGTGCTCTTCTCCAGGTTCTGATCTCTCCTGATAACATGTCCACAGCATGTGAGATGAAGCCTTGCCATCCTTGCTATGGGCATTCTGGATGTAGTTTTTATGAAACAGATCTGTTCATTTTTATGGCAGCCCATGTTATATTTAATATTCTTTACCAACACTGTGATTCAAAAGCATCAGTTTTTCTTGGGGGCCTCGTTCTTGTTCCTTGTGCTGCTCTCACATGTATTTGAGGTGACTGAAAACACCATGCCTTGGATGAGTACACCATAGTCCTTAAAGCGATAACTTTGATTTTTAATACTTTAAAGAGATCTCTTGTGGCAGATTTCCACAGTGCAGTTTGTTGTCTGACTTCTGGACTGCTACTTCCATGGTTGTTGATTGAAGAGCCAAGTAAAATGAAATCCTTGACAACTTCAATCTTTTCTCCATTCACCATGACTTTTCTTCACTTATCATATCTTTACCCCACTGCTGTCAAGATGATTCTGACTCATAGAGACCCCTATAGACAGAGCAGAACTTCCCCATAGAGTTTCCAAGGAGTGCCTGGTGGATTTGAGAGCCAACCTACTGGTTAGCAGCTGTAGCACTCAGCGACTATGCCACCAGGGGTTCAACTTTAGACAAGTTAATTTTCCTCCTCCAACTTCACTGTCCCTGGCTGAGAATAAAATTCCCAACCCCACAGAAGTATTGCTAGTGAGTATTGAATAATATGGCAGACATGCAAGGTCTGACAATTAAGTTTGTGAACTTAATTGTTCTAAGTGCTACATATCTCATTGCTGAATGTCACTATAGTTACCTGCAAAATACTTCCCTTGGGAAGTCGTGCACTAATGCCAGTGTCTGTCTTCAAAGCAATTTTGAAACTCTTTCTGGAATGCCATTGCACACAACAGCACAGTGGCAAGTTTGTGACTTAACTGTATAGTTGTCTGTGAGGGAATTTTTACCCAGTAAACAGATAACTGTATTGGAACACCTTTCCTCCTCAGCTGATCTGGTCCTCTTCTTCACCTGGCCAAAAAGATAGACATTTGGATGATATTTAGGACATCGAGAGTAATACACCAACAGCTCTGATGGTCATTCCAAAAAAAGGATTCTCAGATTGCTTTGAAGGGTGGACTAGATGCTGGTATGAGTGCATAGCTTCCCAAGGGGAGTACTTCAAAGGTGACCATAGTGATATTCGGTGAGATATGTAACACTTTTTCTAGGATGAGTTTGTGAACTTAATTGTCAGCCCTCATCTATGATGTGGCATCATTATTGGCATACCAGTAAAACAGTTGCCATTGAGTCTATTCTGATTGATCGTGACTCCATGTGTCAGAGTAGGATGGTGCTCCATAGGGTTTTCAATGGCTGATTTTTCAGCAATAGATCACTAAGTCTGTCTTCTGAGATGCCTCTGGGTAGACAAGCACCTCCAGTCTTTTGGTTAGCAGCTAAGCACATTAAATGTTTGTACCACCCAGGAACTACAAGTGGCATAGAGTAAGTGATTAATAAACAGTACCCACTATTTTTACTTTGCAAACCAACTTTGTGACTGCAACAAATATGTAGAAGTTGAAAAATATATATATAAATGCTTCTTATGCTAAAGTGTAGGTTTCCTTTCAAGATTATTTGTATTATTTTGACCATATTTGATTCCCCAACCAAGCAAAAAAGGTAGTGCATTGTTCTAAGATGCTAGACAGAAAGGACTACTTGTAAAATTCTTTTAACTACTAAAATGCATAAATGCTATTCTTTCTATTTTTATGGGTGATAGTATGATATTATTTGCTGTTACCATGAGGTGTTTTGACAGTGTATCTCTGTTAGGTACACATCACTTGATTGGAGTGTTGTAGGTTGGGCATAACCAAAAGGATGGAAGAGGTTACAGCAAAGAGAGGAGCAGATTGGAACGTGGGGAGTAAGACGGAACATCAGATGAAAGATAAGTATATTGGGTGTGATGCTCTGAAGAGGAATTAAGAGGAGGGAGCTTAAACAAGTCAGTTTACCCTTATTTTGTAAATGTGTTCCAGTACTGTAAACACACACAGGTCACACCCACCTTCTGTCTTTTCACCATCTTCCTGTTTCCTCCCACGGCACATTCATCAGCTCTGGCATTCCTTGTGTGGAGGGCAGATTCACAAGTTCACGGCTCAGGGCTGAGTGGATGCTTTAAAAACATACAATTAAAAAACTCTACTATTTCTTCATGGAATACTCTTAATCAAACATATGAGGTCTGACAGTTAGGTCTGAGAACTCATCCTAGAAAAAGTGCTACATACCTCACTGCGGAGTATCACTACAATCATCTTCGAAGTACTCCTCTTGGGAAGGTATGCACTGATGCCAGCTCCTAGTCCACCCTTCAAAGCAATTTTGAAACTCTTTTTCTTGAATGGCCATCAGAGCTGTCATCAAATTACGCTTGATGTTCTGAATGTCATCCAAGTGTCTTCCTTTCAATATTGCTTTTATCTTTGGATAAAGAAAAACATCACTGGGGGCCAGATTAGTGAGTAGGTAGGGTGTTCTAATACAGTTGTTTACTGCTAAAAACTCCCTAACAGACAACTATACAATTAAGCTTATGGACTTGCCACCATGCCACCATGCACAATGGCCATTTCAGAAAGAGTTCCAAAATTGCTTGAAAGGGTGGACTAGGTGCTGGCATCACTGCATAGCTGCCCAAGGGGAGTACTTTGAAGGTGCCCATAGTGAGATTCATCGATGAGGTATTTAGCACGTATAACAGTTATGTTTGTAGACTTAATTGTCAGACCTCATATTTTAAAAGCCACTGAAAATTTCCGATGGAAATTAGGTCCTTTGAGACAAAATCCCCTTTAAAATTGTGTTACAGGAAGTGTGCACATGTGCAGGCAGACCGCGTTTTGAAGAAGATAACAATAATGTATCTGCCTTTTCAGAACCCCAAGGTGACTAGAGTGTAGGATGAAAGGAGACTGCAAGATCCGTTTCTGCAAAAGTACAGTGCATTCCTTAGTTTTTGTGGTACAGGAGTTCCACTAAGAAGAGAGCTGTCTGCTTCCTTCAGGACCTCTACCTAAGTTTACTATGGACATCTTTTCCAGGTTAAATATTAAAAAATCTCTTTGAAAAGTAAAGTCATAGGTCTGTTGGGCAACTATTTTCTTACTGAAACATGGCAGCTTTCAACCTGCTGCCTATTGGCAGCTCAACAAGTCACATGAACACACCATATAGTCATCTCAGCTAGTGGAACAATATAATTCAACAAATCAGAGAAAATAGCGTGCATTGATCATGCAGTGCAAAGAGAAGATAGTCCTTAATTATTGGAGATCAGAAAGTTCATGCTCAGTGATAGATCTCTATTATGTAGTGATGAGATAACTCAATTCTATACTTCCAGTAAATTTTCACCGTTTCAAATCCTACTGAGGCCATTCAATCAAGGCTGACTTAAACATGAATATTTCTTTTACATAGAAAAATATAAATGGGATCAGATGGTGAAGGGAGCTCGGGTAAGTGGCAGTTATTAATTGTATTGAAAATCCTTCTCTCATTTGATGCTCATAGTTTAAAAGGCTAGTCCATCCTTAAAGGGTTAACTGGAGCCCATTAATGGAAACACCACCAGGAGACAAAGTGACATAGTTTAATGCACTCAGCTTTGAATTCAGAGTTCACATATAGTCTAGACTAAAGGCCAAACAAATTTACAACACTGCATGTTTCTGGAGAGGAATATTTTTATGGAAGGACATGTAAATATTGCACTGATCAGAGGGTCTGGAATCCAAATGCCATCAAAGGTTACGACCTGCAGCCTTGTTAATATACGCTGAGGGCGTCAGCTAAGTCTCTCTGAATGACAGCGACGGAGCGGTGTTTTGCATGAAATGTAAGCTATAATAAGTGACCTCTGCTTTTTTCTTTTCAAACCTCTGACAGTAATGAACATGAAAGGGGCAGCTTGATACACATGGAGTGTTATTTACACCTAAACACACAAGGGGCTTGCCTGAGCAATGTCTTGCATTCAGAAAGATGAAAGAGGAGAGAATTTATCTCAGAAACTTTTCTCTCCACCCACCTCCATCTTAGGACTTCCTAATGAGCTCTGGTTAAAAGAAAGAAATACAGGCATGTGTAAAAGTTGTTAAAATAGTGTGTCATTTTCTAATGAGTCTGTTCCATCACAGGGTATGTATGAAATCTCCTGGAATGCCAATACAAACCTTATAGTTGAGAGAACCCGTGGCTTTTAGCATCTCAGAATTATGTTTCTTTGAGGGAATGAGAGTGTTCTCAGCAACCTAGGATCCCCGCCAAGAGATGGGTTTTCCTCTGGGCTGTTTTTACATGCACAGAAAGCTCTTTTATTTTCCCAGATTTCAGCTGGATCAAAAAGGAACATGCCCCCTTAAATAAATAATGGAGTGTACCTCCTCACTCTCCTCCAGTATATAGCAATGTCTTTTTCATGCTGACACACGTACGCATACATATGTACGTACATGCACATGCATACACACACACATACATATGCAAACAACAACAGAAGGATGTGCTTGCACATGTGCATGCATATATACACAATACATACACCTATACACATACACACATATATACAATGCATGCATATGCATATACACCCATATACACAGTACACACATTACACACACACGTGTGCAGTGTACACACACCCATGCACATATGTGTTTACACATTTTCAAAATGTCTTTCCACATTATATTGCTTTAAATCTCAGGAATCTCAATTTGTTTTAGTAAAAGATCCATTCCACTTTCCTTTTGTTGACTGAAAATTTTCCCAGTGTTTTGTCTGGTAACACAAGATCTAAAGCTATGGTGCTCCCATGGGATGCAATTATGTTGGGATGTTTCTTAGGAGGTGTCTTGTGTGTTGGGTCTAAATTTTTCTTTGACTAACTTTAATCCTTCTGATGACCAGTGCTATTACTTCGTATTTTGTTTCATAACTTTCCTCCAAATCTAGTGTTTACACTGCTATGATGTGTTTGGTTGCGTGTTAGACAGTATACTTTTGTGAAAGCTTCCCTTCTTGTGGTACCTCGTCACATTTCCTCAGCTGTGACATCTGCTGGAGTTTGAGATTCTCTGCTCACTTTTCACTTAAGTGCAGACAAGTTTCTCTTTTAGCTGTCCTTGTACTGGTTAAAACACCACTGTTTAAAGTTAAACGGACTTCTTTTATGTAGTTGGAAGAACATCATGTCTGGCTTTTCTTGCCTGGAAGCTCCCCTGCAGGCATGTGGTCCACAGGTCCATTTAAAGGAGAACAAATTGAAGGTGGTCTCCTGAGGTTCCCATGGTCCTTCCAGCTATGGTGTTGAGGACTTTTGGTGAGAAATCAAGACCTAAGACCCTTGGTGGAGGTTGGGGGGGAGCATTAAATTGGAAAGAGGAGATAGGGAAGAAGCCCGTACAAGCAAGCCTCTGAGGCACTTGGCTGGTACACTCCTTCCAGCAGCCAACCTGCCCCTCAGGGTCATTTCCGACACCTATTCTGGCCTCCTCATTTGACTCACCTGCAGGTGGGCTTGCCTGCACTGGTCTCTTCCAACATTTTCTCCTCCTCCCAGCTCTAGGTGTCCTGAGCTCTATACAAGGGTGGCTTCTCTGCAACCCAAATCTAATGGTGCTGTTACACTAACAAACATGTCTTCTAGCTCCATGTCAACTACAGGATAAATCCTAAATATTTACAAATCACAAAGGTCACTAATAGTATGATACTAACTTACCTTTCTAAAATAAACTCCCTCTGACTCTCCCAAGGAAATTTACAATCCAGCTGACTTGGTTGGAGCTGACTCAACAGTAACTAACAGCAACAAAAACATTGATGTTCTTGTTAGCCAGCATCCAGGACTTACACTTCAATGGCACAAGAGCAGGCAAAGCCTGACAGAACGCAGCGGCCCTTCACACAAGGGGAAATACACTCATCCCTTTGACAAGGGGGAAACCAGCATCCCTCTGCCATGGCCTCCACTTCCAGAACATTCAGCGTCTCTACTTCAGTGCTGATCCTGTCTAAATGCCCTATGACTTCTGGACTCACTTATAATGATGGCACTACCCTTAGCAGCCCAATGGAAAACAGAAAGAGAATGTGAGGAAATGTGTTCAAATTAAAAGGCACACCTGAAGAAGGAAGGGAATTACAGGAGAACTCTCATTTCTAAAGCAAACCATCATATGTCTTATAATTTCCTTCCATCATTACCATTTTTGGTTCTCTTTTCCCTTAACCAGCAGCTTGGCCAAGGAGGCTCTTCATTTGCTCTCAACAGACACATCGTGGGTGACCAAAAGTGATATTTAAGCAGTTGTATCACCACAAGTCCAGTAGAGCCAAAGTATAATCTTGAATAAATCCTACTTGAATTTAGAGACCATCTCAAGAATAAATTTGACACACTGAACACAAGCGACATAAGACAAGTCAAACTGTGGAATGACATCAAGGATGTCATACATGAAGAAAGCAAAAGGTCATTAAAAGGACAGGAAAGAAAGTCAAGGACCTAATGGATGTCAGAAGAGACTCTGGAACTTGTTCTTGAACACAGAGTAACTAAAGCGAATGGAAGAAATGATGAAGGAAAAGAGCAGAACGAAAGATTTCCAAGGGTTGCTCTAGTATTATAATGCAACGTGCAAAAACTTGGAGTTCAAAAAACAAATGGGAAGAATATGCTCATAGTTTCTTAGGCTGAAAGAACTAAGGAAAAAGGTCAAAACTCAAGTTGGAATATTGAGGGATTATATGGACAAAATATTGAAAGATGCAGCAGTATCAAAAGAAGATGGAAGAGATACACAGAGTCACTATGACAAAATAAATTTGTCAATGTTGAACCATTTTAGGAAGAAGTATACAGTCAAAAACTGATGATATTAAAAGAAGTCCAAGCTTCACTGAAGGGAATGGTGAAAAATAAGGCTCCAGGAGTCGACAGAACACCAATTGAGATGTTTCAGCAAACAGAGGCAGTGCTAGAGGCATTCATTTGTCTACATCAAGAACTTTGGAAGACAGCTACCTGACCAGTCCATTGGAAGAGATTTATGTTTGTGCCCATTCTAAAGAAACCTTACTCACCAGAATGTGGAAATGATTGAACAATGTCATTAATATCACATACCAGTAGAATTTTGTTGAAGGTAATTTAAAAAATGTTTGCAGCAGTACACTGACAGGGAATTGCCAGAAATTTAATCTGGTTTCAGAACAGGATGCGGAAGAACGGAAATCATTGCTGAGGTCAGACAGATCTTGGCGAAAAGCAGGGAATATCAGAAAGATGATTACCTGTCACTTACTGACTATGCAAAGGCATAGTTTGTGGATCATAACAAATTATGGATAACATTTCAGAGAGTGAGAACTCTAGAACACTTAATTGTGCTCATGTGGAATCTGTATGTGGACCAAGAGGAGGTCATTCAAGCAGAACAAAGAGATACTGTGTGGTTTAAATTCAGGAAAGATGTACACCAACATTGTATCCTTTCACCATCATTATACAGTCTATATCCTGAGCCAAGAGGCTGGACTGTATAAAGAACATAGAATCACAATTGAAGAAAGACTCACTAACAACCTACAGTATGCAGATAACGCTACTTTGCTTGCTGAAAAAAAAGGCGACTTGAAGTACTTCCTGATGGAGATCAAAGACAACAGCTTTCAGTATAGCATCTTGACATAAAGAAAACAAAAATCCTCACAACTGGACTAATAAACCACACCATGATAAATGGAGAAAATATTACAATTGTCAAGGATTTCACTTTACTTGGATCCACAATCAGTTGCCTTATATATATGTTAAAGCTGGGTAACGGGTAAGAAAAGTCAAAGAAGAACTGAAGACTTTGAGTTACAGTGTCAGCAGAGAGTGTTGTATATTCCATGGACTGTCAGAAGAACAAACAAATCTGTCTTTGAAGAAATACAACCAGAATACTCCTTAGAACTTCAGACATGTTATCAGGAGAGACCGGTCACTGGAAAAGGACATCATGCTTGGTGAAACAGAGGGTCAGTGAAAACAGGAAGAACCTCAATGAGATTGATTGATACAGTGGTTGCAATAATGGGCTCAAACACAGCAATGATTGCGAGAATGGGGCAGGACTGGGGAGTGTTTCATTCTGTTATACATAAGGTTGCTATCAGCTAGAACTGTCTGGATGGCACCTAACAAGGACATCACTGTAGACAGCCATGTACATCTGGTACCCTTGATGCCCAGCCCCCATAATATTTTACCTGTAATTGCTTCTGATGTCAAAGACTGTATCTGTAGAGGCCCCCAAAATGGAATTAAACCCATTGCCAGTAAGTCAGTTCCAACTCATAGCAACCCTATAGGATACAGTAGAACTGCCCCATAGGGTTTCCAAGGATGGCCTGGTGGATTCAGACTCCTGACCTTTTTGGTTAGCAGCCATAGCACTTAACCATTATGTCACCAGGGTTTCCAGTCAAGAACTAGGTGACAGTAATAAAATCCTCTACTTATTAAGTAACTCCGTATCTGTCTGTCATGTTCTAGTATACTGCTGTGATGCGGGGAGTTGGCTGTGCCCCTGGTATTTCAAATGCCATTACGGTTGCTCCTGATGAACAAGTTTCGGTGGAGCGTCTAAACTTTCAAAGAAGAAAAGCTTTGTGTTTACTTCCAAAAATTAGCCGATGAATCATAAAGCATTGTTTGAGAGTCTTAGCTCACTTAGGTTGGATGTGTCACCAGAAGGAGCTGTTCACTGGAGGACATCATGTCAGTAAAGTGGAGGAGAAATAAAGGTGAAGAAAACCCTCAAAGAGATGGACGAAGCAGTAACCACAACAGTACAATCAAGGATATCAGTGATCATGAAGATGGTACGAGATTGGACAACTTTATATATAAGGTTGTCAAGATTCAGAGCCAACTCGGCAGTAACTGATGACAACACTGAGCTCCTAGGCCGATAGGGATTTCACATACAGAACCCTAAACCAAACCTGTTGTCAGTGAGTATTTTCTGACTCACAGTGACCGTATAGGACAGAATAGAACTGCCCCATTGAGTGTCCGAAGAGCAGCTGGCAGATTTGAACTTTTGGGTAGCAGCTGAGCTCTTAACCATTACTCTACCAGGAAAGTTTTTGGTTGGGTCTTAGACTCTGATGACTTCTGATATGTTCAAGTATGCCCTTTAGACAGCTTGCTGTAACAGCTGGCATGTTTCCTCAACCTCTAGTCCCTTTCAGAGGCATGTCTTATTCTGGAACCTGTCCTTCCCACTCATCTATGACCTCTTCATCAAACTGGGCTATGCCCAGCTCTGTCCTTGAAGAAGCTACTCAGAAGTTGTGAGTGTTTTCAAGGAAGACAGATCGCCATGGAAATAAAATGAATGTGAGATGGAAAAACATATTTCATTTGCCTGGATTTACCACCTGACTTGATTGCTGCTTAACCTATTGTCCCCATTGCTTTCCTGCTTTAGGCTTTAGACTGCATATTCATGAATGTGTGAAGGCATGTTTTACTGTCACTTTTTAAAGACAGTTTTGCTGGGTTTTCTCTCTGATAGTTTTTCACAGCAATGAGATCAGCTGTCCCTCCGAAACATAAACAAAAATAAACCATGTCCCACACTTCCTCCTTTGGTTTTTGGTTCTTGGATCTCTAAAAAAATTTCCAGCCTGAGCCGGCACAGTGGGATAAAGAGTAAATATCAAAGCAAATACAAAAATTACAGATGCTATGAGAGTTGAGAAAGAATAAGATACTGCTGTGTAAATGTTTTAAAACAAGTCAGAATCTTATTTTCCCCTCTTCGGGCCAATCGATTTAAATATAAGTAAGGAATGAGGGGGAAGGAATTTCATTTGGCCTGACGAGGAATGAATAACAGAAGTTTTTATGTTATTGCTTCCCTATTGTAGAGATAAAGCTTCCTGTTGGACACTTGGATGAAATTCAGTGGCCACACTGGCTTCAGTCCCTCAAGATTTGGATCCATGGGGAGAAGTGAACATTAATGTACTGTGTGAGCTTAAGTTCTTTCTGTCTTAGCCATGTAAGGGTTCTGGTCTGGCTAACCTGCACCAGAATCGGGCACCCGTAAGCGGGGTTAGATATGACTGTCTTGTTCTCATGAAGCCATCACTGATTCCTGATAGTTTAGGTGGAGAAAGGAGTCATTTCATAAAATCCTCTCAATGAAAATGTTTACACTTTGATTCAATCTTTTAGAGTAAATTAGTCTTTATTTTTTTTCTGTTTTTTTTTGACCTACTTCAATTCATTGGTGGAATATCATAACACATAATATTCTAAACCTACATATTTAAAATAGTTAAAAATTTCATCTGAGTCTCGTTTGAGAAAAAAATTATAATCAGTTCCTACATATGAGGACTGCCAGTTAAGTTCACAAACTCATCCTAGAAGAAGTGCTACATGCCTCATTGCTGAACATCACTATGGTCATCTTCAAAGTGCTCCCTTTAGAAAACTATGAACCTACACCAGCACCTAGTCCATCCTCCAAAGCAATTATGGAACTCTTTCTGGAATGGCCACCAGAGCTGTTGTTGTATTACCCTTGGTGTCTTGTATGTCATTCAAATGTCTTCATTTCAATATTTCCTTTATCTTTGGGTAAAGAAAAGAATCAGTGGGGCAAGATCAGGTTATAAGTGAGAGTGTTCCAATACAGCTATTTGTTTACTGGCTAAAAACTCTCCCACAGACAACTATACAATGAAGTTCTTGAACTTGCTATTGTGTCACTGTGAGCAATGGCCATTCCAGAAAGAGTTTCAAAATTGCTTTGAAGGGTGGACTAGGCACTGGCATCAGTGCATAGCTTCCTAAGAAGAGTACTTAGAAGGTGACTGTAGTGATATTCAGCAATGAGGTATGTAGCACTTAGAAGAATTAAGTTCGTGGACTTAATTGGCAGAGCTTGCATGCACATAGATGGACTTCCTGTGGATTACACATAATGCAAGGTTCATTCCAGCTGGTAGTTTTTCATCCTGTGTATTCCAGGATCCTTGGTTTGTTAAAATGGAAGCTGACTTTACCATGATCTTGAGAAAAACTTAACTTTGATGGTAAATCAGTTACAGAACCTGTATAATACAATCCTAGGACAAATAATTTTGGATTGTACATTTGAATCTTCCTAACAATTTCAACTGTCTGTGAAACGATCAAATATACCAGCTTTGTAAAATTTTGGTGTACTCTGTCTGAGTAACCTATTCTCTTGTGCCTGTATTTGTGTTTATTATGTTTCCCCTTATCCTTCCTCAATTCAAACATTAGTATAATTTATTTTTATGAAGTAAGCAAGTAGGTGGAGACAATAGGCATTTTGAATTCATATCTTCCCTTAAACTTTTTCTTCCCTATAATTGTATCTAGTTGTGGCGATGTTAAAAGTTCTTGATTGTGTGAAAAAAAATGCTAAATGAATCCACTGGAAGAAGAATTTATCTTGGCTGTTAATGCTTTACCAAAGTTATCCTCCAGAACTAGAAGAAAATTGTGTATTCAGAGATCCAACAGGTCATCCCGATACACAGACAAGGGGCAAGTGGTGGTTCAGTGGTAGGATTCATTGTCTTCTATGTGGAAGACCTGGGTTAGATTCCTGACCAAGAGGAGTAGGAGTCTTTTCAAGCTGGTTCTTTTGGCCCCTGTATATCCTGGCATTCTTTGAGTTGTTTCCTATTTTTCTGGTACAATAAGGTGCTCCAGATTCTACTTGTACTGTCTGTGTCTCAGCCACAGAACCAGCTTTTTCTCCAAGGGACTCTAGTTCCACTGAATGGAGAAATTATTTAGAAGATCTAGATCTGTAGGAGTGGTCATTGCTGTGAGTGTGCCATTGCTTCTAGATCCTATTAGCAGACACTGCTGAGACACATATGCTCACGCAGTATCTCTGTCTATATCTACCTATCTGTCTGTCTCCCATCCATTTATCCATCATCAACTTATCTTTCATCTGTCCTTATAGCTAAGCGAATGAGCTAACTAGATACGGAAAACCAAGAGTTAATACTGATACATTTAATTTCAGCCAAATATATTTGTAGCTACCTGTCTTGGTTGTCTAGTGCTATTAAACAGAAATACCATAAATGGATGATTTTAACAAAGAGAGATGTATTCTTTCACAGTCTAGCAGGCTGTAAGTCCAAATTCAGGGCATCCATTCCAGGAGAAGGCTTTCTCTCTCTGTTGCCTCTGAAAGACTCTGAAGGATAGTTCCTGTCATCAGTCTTTCCCTAGTCTAAGAAGGTCTCTGCTCAGGATCCCTGGGTTCAAAAACTGTGCAGTGTTTCTGGCGCTGCTTTCTCGGTGGTATGAAGTTCCCATGTCTCTCTACTCACGTCTTTCTATTTCAAAAGAGATTGGCTTAAGACACTATCTAATCAATGTAACTGCCACTAATCCATCTGATTATATCTTAGTGATAGGATTTACAACACAGGGAAATCACATCAGAGGACAAAATAGTAGACAATCATATCATACTGGGAACCAAGACCTGGCCAAATTGACAATCTTTTTTGGGGGGTGGTCAGTTGAATACATGACACTTCCCCAACAGTGAGAAATCAAACTCCCGTTATCCTCAGTATATTTATTCATATTCTAAAGACTATAATGCACAGAAAGTAGTTTTATAACTGCTACATCATATCACTCCAAGAAGAAAAAGTGTTCTAGAGTTCAAAATTTGTAGTTTTTATAAGGCGAAATTTATGTACCATGAGAAGGACAAATTAGATGTGCAATTACACAGGTATTCACAAATGCGTAATTCCATGTAATCCACATGTTGATGACATATATGAGAATTTCTGTGGGTCCATATTGTCAACAAGTCAGAGAACACACTGTATTATTCTGATCTCTTTAAAGTGTATTAACTTTGTTTTATGGTGCAACATCTGGACTATCTTGATGAACTTTATGTACAGTTGGAAAGTGTATATTCTATGGTTGCAGAATGGTAGACAGTGCTATCTAATGGTTCTATCAGTTGTTCAGACAGTAACATTAACATCTCTAGCCATCGTTGTAGATGTGTCTGCTTCTCCATTTAGTTCTTCCAGTCGTGGCTTCAAATATTTTGAAACTCTTTTATTAGGTGCTTGTAAGTTTATGGTTGTTTTGCCCTCCTGGTGAATTGAATGTTTTGTCATTGTGATATGTCTATTTATCTCTGGAAATACTTCTTGTCTTGAAGTCTGTTTATTTTGATATTGATTAGGTTGCTGCAGCTTATTTCTTTATCTGCATATATGTATATCTATGTATATATCTGTATCGATGGATTGATCAATCTGTTGATCTATCTGCTGTTGTTAGGTGCCATTAAGTCATTTCTGACTCACAGCTACCCTATGTGTAACAGAACAAAACAACTGTACAGTACTGTACCATCCTCACAATCATTGCTATTTTTGAGCCCCTTGCTGCAGCCACTGTGTCAGTCCATACTGTTGAGGATTATTTTAGTCATCCAGTGTTTCTGTAAACAGAAATATCACAAGTGGACGGCTTTAACAAAGAGAAATTTATTAACTCTAAGTGTAGTAGAGGCTAAGTCAAAATTCAAGGCATCAGCTCCAAGGGAAGGCTTTCTCTATAGCTCTGTTCATGGCACCAATCTTTCCTTGGTCTAGGAACTTCTATGAACAGGAACCTTAGGTCCAAAGGATGCATTCTACTCCTGGCATTGCTTTCTTGGTGGTATGAGGTTCCCATGACTCTCTGCTTTCTTCTCTCTTTTATATCTCAGAAAGGCATTGGCTTAAGACACTATCTAACCTCGTAGATCTCATCAATATCACTGCTACCAATCCATCTCATTACATCATTGTGATAGGATTTACAACACATAGGTAAATCACATCTGCTGTGGATTGAATTCTGTCCCTCCTAAAGTGTATGGAGCCATTTGGCAAGGCCAAGATTCCTGGTACCTCATGATGTTCCTGTATGCTGTGTACTCTGTTTCTATAAAGTTAGTGTTGGTGGCAGGACTTAAACGGTGAAATTGTGTTGTGTCCTGAGGGAATCTCTTGAGATATAAAGGAAAGAGAAGCAAGCAGAGAGTTGGGGGACTTCTAGCCACCAAGAGGTGGTGCTGGGAGCAGAGTGCATCATTTGGAAAGGACTTCAGAGGCTCCCAGTCCAGGGGGGAGGCTGATGACAATAACCTTCTTCTAAAGCCAACAATGAAAGACTTCCCCTGGAGCTGATGCCCTGAATTTGGACTGTGACAGAACAAATTGCTCTTTGTTGAATCCATCCACTTGTGGCATTCCTGTAACAACAGCACTAGATGACTAACAAAATATCAGATGACAAAATGGTAGATAATCATACCACACTGGGAATCATGACCTAGGAAAGTTGACAGATAAGTTTAGGGGACACAATTCAAACCATGACATGAGTAAAGTACGGGGTCATTTTTTAAATGACCCCGTACTTTACTAAACATGATGTCCTTCTCCAGAGACTGGTCCCTCCTGAAAACATGTTCAAAGTACATGAGACAAAGTCTCACTATCATTGTTTCTAAAGTGTATTATAGCGGTATTGCTTCCAAGACAGATTTGTTTGTTCTGCTAGTCTACAATATGTTCAATATTTGTTATCAAATTTGTACCATAATTCAAAGGCATCAATTCTTCTCTCTTCCTTATTCATTGTCCAGATTTCACATACATACGAGGCAATTGAAAATACCATAAATTGGAGCAGTCACACCTTTATCCTTAAAGGACATCTTTGTGTATTAACACTTTAAAGAGGTCTTTTGCAGCAGATTTGTTCTATGTGTCTATATTCATCTCTGTGTCTCACTTGGGGGACTTGCTTTTCTTAATGTAAAGATTCCTGCCTAAATTAGGTATTTCAGATGCAATGACTTGTATTGAGGCTAGCATTGGGAGAATCCCACTGCCATACTGGAACATTCTTCTTAAGTGATACCTTTCAGATAATTGTTTAAAGGAGAATAGGATGGCAGAATACTTTTCATGTCTTTGAGTGGAAGCAATGTAAGACAGAGTATCCTTCCTTTTTTGAAAAAAAATAATACCAATTCATGGTGACAGAGTATAACTGATGTATAGGCTTTTCAAGGATAGGATCTTTCAGAAGGAGATTTTCAGGTCTTTCTTTTAAGACACATTTGAGTGAGTTTGATTGACCAAACTTATGGCTAGTAGTTGAGTACTTTACCATTTGTACTTCCCAGGGACACTTTCTGTAGCTATAAGCCATAGAAACAGACTGATTAAAACATTTTTAAAAAAGATTTGTTAGAAGAATACATGTCAACTTACTTAATCAAAGAGAAAGTAGTAGGAGGCCAAAAGAAAGATACAAATGAGAGCATTTGGAGATCCACAGGAAAGAGAAAAATATTAATAGATTGATTTTCTGTTTTAGAGCAGTTTGAGGGTCACAGAAAAATCAAGGTGAAAGTACAGAGTTCCCATCTGCTTCCTTCCATGCATATAAACCCAACCCAACCCAACCCAACCCAACCCAACCCAACCCAACCCAACCCAACCCAACCCAACCCAACCCAACCCAACCCACTGCCATCAAGTTGATTCTGACTCATAGCAACCACATAGGACAGAGTAAAACTGCCGCATAGAGTTTCCAAGGAGCACCTGGTGGCTTTGAACTGCCACTCTTCTAGTTCGCAGATGTAGCCCTGAACCACTGTGCCATCAGAGTTTTCTTCATGTGTATAGTTTCCAATTTCCCTGTTACTAACATCTTGCATTTTTGTTGTTGTTAGTTACTGCCCAGTCAACTCTGGCTCATGGCAACTGTGTTCCCCCCAAAATACGTGCAGCCATGGGCTGGGCCACGATTCCTAGTATTTTGTGATTGTCCTCCATTTTGCGATTTTCCTATGCTGTATGTTAAAGGATTGGGGTGGGGCTGTAAATCACTTCATAGGATAGCCTCCCTGCTCCACTGTAAAGGGAGTTTCCCTGGAGTATGGCTTTCACCACCCTTAATCCTTTCATCTTGTGACAGATAAAAGGAAAGAAAGGAAGCAAGCAGAGAATTGGGAGCCTCACACCATCAAGAAAGCAGCAATGGGAGAACAGTGTGTCCTTTAGACCTGAGGTTCCTGCACCAAGATGCTCCCTGGACAAAGACTGATGCAAAACTGGACTTTCCTCCAGAGCCGACAAGGGGAAAGCTTCCCCCTAGGGCAGACATCCTGACTTTGGACTTGTAGCCTACTGGACTGTGTAAGAATAAACCTTCCTTTGTTAAAGCCATCCCCTCTGTGGTATTTCTGTTAGAGCAGCACTAGCTGACTAAAACAGCAACCTCCTGTGTGCAGAGTAGGAGTACTCCATAGAATTTTCAAGGCTCTGACCTTTCAGAAACAGAACACCAAGCCTGTATATTCCAAAGCACCATGGGAGTTTGAATATGATGCATCTTATGTAGATTTCTCTGGGTTTATTCTGTTAGCTTCTTGAATCTATAAACTTATATCTTTTGTCCATTTTGGGAACTCTCTGGCCATTATTTCCTGAAGCGTTTTTTTTAAGTCCATTCTCTTTCTCCTCTGCTCCACAACTCTAATAACATGAATGATAGATGTTTTTTATGATTCCACAGATCTTTGACTCAGTGTTCAGAAGACAGACAACACCAAATATTAGCAAAGATGTGGAGCAACAGGAACTCTTGTTCACTGATGGTGGGAATGCGAAATGATACAGCCACTTTGGCAAACTCCTGAAAACTGAGGATGAAAACAATCTCAAATTGGTGAAGAATGTTGAATATGTGATGGACTGCCAGAAGAATGAACAAATCTATCTACTTTGTAAAATAGAGGGTCAGTGAAAAAAGAGGAAGCACCTCAATGAGGTGGATTGACATAGTGGCTGCAGCAGTGGGATCAAAGATAGCAACAATTGTGAGGATGACACATGACCAGGCAGTACATTCTATTGTACACCCATGTACAATACAATTCCAACTCTATGAATTGGAATCTACTTGATGGCCCTGAACAGCAACAAATGGGGGGTGGAGGGGAAACATCGTGACTACCGATTTCTCTTCAGAAACAATGGATGCCAAAGCAAGTGGCACATTTTCAACTACAGAAAGGAAATAAGTGTCAATTACTCTGAATTATAAATTCAGTGGAATCATCCTTTAGGAATGAAAGAGAGATAAAAACATTCGCAGAAAAGTAGAGTGTTGCCAGCAAAGCTACTCCAAATAATGGCTAAAGGAAATTCTTGAAATGGAAAGGAAATCATAAAAGAAGCAATCTTGGAACACAAGGAAGGAAGAACAAGAATATATATATATTTTTGAGTTTTCTAAATTATGTTACATGATTGAAGCAAAAATCATAACACTGCAAAACCCACTGCCGTCAAGATAATTCTGACTCACTATGACCCTTTAGGGCAGAGTAGAACTGCCCCATAGGGTTTCTAAAGAGTGCCTTGTGGATTTGAGCTGCCAAACTTTTGGCTGGCAGCCATAAAACTTAACAACTATGCCACCTGGGTTTCCGGAAATGTATGTAGAGGAAATACTTAATATGAAGGAATGTATTTAATATTTGGTATGAGGTAAGGTAAACTGAAGAAAAGGAGCCATGGTGGCACAATAGTTAAGCACTCAGTCGCTAGCCAAAAGGTTGATGGTTTGAAACCATTCAGCAGCTCTGAGGTAGAAAGACCTCATGATTGGTTCCCATAAAGATTGCAGCCTAGAAACCTTATGGGACAGTTCTACTCTGTCATGTGAGATTGCCATGAGTTGAATACTGACTCATCTACACCAAGTGACAATAACAAAGTAAAAGGAGTAAAAGGACATAATGAGAGACACGCTTTCTAAATTTGCTTGAGCTGGTACTGTAACAACCCTGTAGACTGTGATAAATATATATATACATATACATGTAATGTAATCCCTGAAGCAACCACTTAAAAAGTTATACAAAGAAGTACACCCAAAATTGCTATGCATAAATCAAAATGGAATGCTAAAAAATGTTTAACCCAGAGGAAGGCGGGAAAAATAAAACAAAGAAATAAGAAACAAGAGTACAACAAACAGAAAATAAAAAGCAAAATGGCAGTCTTATACTCTAACATATCACCAATTACATTAAATGTGAATGTCCAAACACACCAATTAAAAACTAAAGTGGAATAAAATACATGAATCAGTTATATGTGCTTTCTGTATTATTTCTTATGACTGAATGCAAATCTACAATCATCACAATATAAGATGTTCAACTAAAAAAATATCAACCACCAACACTAACATACAAATAATAGCAGTAGTGATAGAAAGTCATGTGATTTTCTTCTCTTTCTGACACACAAAGCTATTAGCACAGGGTGAGAATTCTCTATTCTGTCCAGACTTTGTTAGTTATTTGGGGATATCCTTTCTTACTGTTAATGAAAAGATGAAATAGAACATCATGAAACCCTGTTGTTGTTCCAAACCATACCTATAGCCACTGAGTTGATTCCAACTCATAGTGACCCTATAGGACATAGTTAAACTGCTCCATATGGTTTCCAAGGAGCACCTGGTGGATTCAAACTGCCCACCTTTTGGTTAGCAGCCATAGCTCTTAACCATTATGCCAACGAGAGTTTCCTAGCTCTTAAATTAACTTTTGTGTTTGTGTGAAATGTGGAACAATCCCTGTGAAGAAACCTCTACATTCCTCTAAATATGTTGAAACCATTCATGGAATTATTTTTCCTTGGCATAACTTGATTTTGTCGTTGCAGCAGAAACATGTACAAGAGACACCATGTTTTCCTGAAACACCATACTCACATAAATAACATGTCCACAAATATAACATGTATATAGCTCACTTACACAAATGGCAAGAAAGGTTGCACAATTGGCAAAAATGTATAATGTGCAGATTATTTACTTAGAAATGTGGTAATCATGGAAGAACTGTTGTGGAATGATTCTAAAAATAATCCAGTCACTCCAAATCCATGTAGGTGAGTCTCTGTGTGAAAAGCAGCCGAGGGACTTCTTATTGCTCTTAGCATATGCATCGGAATGCTGAGAACCCATCTATGTATAAAGAAACCCACAACAGGACTACAGGCTCAGAGAACATCTGACTCAATCGGCATAACATCATTTACATAGAAAATGTTACACATTCTTCTTTGGTGAGCAGCGTCCAGGGTCTTAAAACCTTGTGAGCAGCAATCATGCATCTCACCTTGCCTGGAACAAGGATGAATGAAGAAAACTAAAGATACAAGGAAAAGATTAGTCCAAAGGCCTAATGGGCCATAACTATCACAGCCTCCACCAAACTGAGCCCAGTACAACTAGATGGTGCCTGGCTACCACCACTGACTGCTCTAACAGTGATCACAGCAGAGGGTCCTGGACAGAGCTGGAGAAAAATGAATAAAATTCCAACTCACAAAGACCATGCTTACTGGTCTGCTAGAGTCTGGAGAAGCCTCAAGAGTTGGATCCCCAGGCACCTTTTCAGCTCAGTAATGAAGTGATGCCTGTGGGTCACCCTTCAACCGGATTATTATTGTTGTTCTTAGGTGCCATGAAGTCACTCAACCCTACACACAACAGAACGAAACACTGCCAGATCTTGCCCCATGTCCAGAGTTTTTTTTATGAGTAAGCCCATTGTTGTGGCCACTGTGTCAATCCTTATCATTAATGGTCTTCCTCTTTTTCTCTGGCCCTTCAGTCTACCAACCATGATGTCCTTCTCCAGGCACTGATCCTTCCTGACAATGTGTCCAAAGTATGTAAGACACAGTCTTTCCATCTTTGCTTCAAGGAACACTCTGGTGTTCCAGAACAGAACTGTTGGTTCTTTTGGCAGTCCATGGTACATTCAACATTCTTTTCCGACACCACAATTCAAAGACATCAGTTCTTCTGTCATCTTTGTTCATTGTCCAGCTTTTGAATGCATATGATGAGACTGAGAATACTGTGGCACTTTAGTCTTCAAGGTGACATCTTTACAGGCACACTTTAGTATTCAAGGTGTTATCTTTAAAGATGTCAGCCAGATTAGACAGGCCTATAAAACAAAGTCAGACAAAGAAGCACATCAGCCCAGGGGCCAGGACTATAACCCAGGAGAGGACAGAAAAGCTGGTAACTGGGAACCCAATGTTGAGAAGATAAAGTGTTGACATGTCATGGGTTGATAACCAATGTTACAAGACAATGTGTACTAACTATTTAATGAGAAGCTAATTTGTTCTGTAAACCTTCATCTAAAGTTGTTGTTGGAGTTAGGTGCTGTCAAGTTGGTTTCGACTCACAGTAACCCTGTGAATAACAGAATGAAACACTGCCCAGTCCTGCTGCATGCCCACAATAGTTTTTATGCTTAAAACTGTTATTGCAGCCACTGGGTCAATCTTTCTACTAAAGGGTCTTTGTCTTTTTTGCTGACCGCCTACTTTACCAACATGATATCCTTTTGTAGGCATTGATCCTTCTTGATAACATGCTCAAAGTATGCAGGACGCAGTCTTGCCATCCTTGCGTACAAGAGCACTCTGGTTTTACTTCTTCCATAACAAATCCATTTGCTCTTTAGGCACTGTATATTATTTTCACTATCCTTTTCTAATACCACAATTCAAAGGCATCCATTCTTCTGTCTTCCTTATTCCCTGTTCAGCTTTCTTATAGGATGTGATTGAAAATAACATAGCTTGGGGCAGGTGCACCTTAGTCTTCAGGATAACGTCTTTCCTTTTCAACACTAAAATGTCTTTTACAGCAGATTCTCCCAAGGCAATGTGTCTTGATTCTTGATGGCTGCTTCCATGGACATTGACTGTGGAACAAAATAAAATTAAATCCTTGAGAACCTCAATTATTTCCCCACTTATCACAGTGTTGCTTACTGGTCCAGTTGTGAGGATTTTTGTTTTCTTGATATTGAGGTGCAACCCAGACTGCAGGCTGTGGTTTTTGATCTTGATCAGTACGTGTTTCAAATTGTCTTCACTTTGAGCAAGCAAGGTCGTGTTATCTGCATAATGTGGGTTGTTAACGAGTCTTCCTCCAAACCTGGCACCTTGTTCTCCTTTATATAGTTCATTTCTGCAGGTTGGTCGCTCAGCATACAGACTGAAAAGGGGTGGTAAAGAATACAACCCTGACACACACTTATCATGACTGTAAATCATGCAGTGTTTCCTTGTTCTGTTTGCACGACTGCCTCTTGATCCATATACAGATTCCTCACGAGCAGAATTAAGTGTTCCGAAATTCCCATTCTCCCCAGTGTTGTCCATAATTTCTTATGATCCACATAGTTGTGTGGTCAGTGAAACACAGGTAAACATCTTTTTATTATTCTTTGCTTTCAGCCAAGATACCATCTGACACCAGCAATGATATCTTTGGTTCCCCGTCATCTTCTGAAGACAGCTTGAATTTCTGGTAGTTCCCTGTCAATATACTGTTGCAGCCACTTTTGAAAGCTCTTTAGCAAAATCTTGTGTGTGATATTAATGATACTGTTTGATAATTTCTGCATTTGGTTGGATCACTTTTTTTGGAATAGGTGTAAATAAGGAACTCTTCTAGTTAATTGGCCAGGTAGCTGTCTTCCAAATTTCCTGGCATAGATGAGTGAGTGCTTCCAGTGCTGCATGTCTTTGCTGAAACCTCTCGGTTGATATTCTATCAATTCCTGGAGTGTTGTTTTTTGCCAGTGCCTTGAATGCAGCTTTGATTTCTTCATTGAATACCATTGGTTTCTGATTGTATGCTACCTCTTGAAGTGGTTGAATGTCAGCCAGTTCTTTCTGGTACAAGGACTGTGTATCCCTTCCGTCTTCTTTTGATGCTTCTTGAGTCTTTTAATATGTTCCCTGCAGCATCCTTCACTATTGCAATTCAAGGCTTGAACCTTTTCTTTGGTTCTTCCATCTTGAGAAATGCAGAGGGTGTTCTTCCTTCTTGGTTTTCTATCTCCAGCACTTTGCCCATGTCATTGTAACACTTTACTGTGCATTCTCGAGCTGCCCTTTGAAATCTTCTGTTCAGTTCTTTTACATCATCATTTCTTCCTTTTGCTTTAGCTACTCGATATTCAAGATTAAGTTTCAGAGTTTCTTCTGACATCCAGTTTGGTGTTTTCTTTCTTTCCTTTTTTTTTAGTGACCTCTTGCTTTCTTCATGGGTGATATCCTGATGGCCTTCTACAACTCATCTGATCTTTGGTCATTAGGGTTCACCGCATCAAATCTGTTCTTCAGATGGTCTCTAAACTAAAGTAGCAAACACTCAGGATTGTACTTTGGCTCTTGTAGACTTCCTCTAATTTTCTTCAGTTTCAACTTGAATTTGCGTATGAACAGTTGATAGTCTGTGTTGCAGTCCACACCTGGTCTTGTTGACTGCTGATATTGAGCTTTTCCATTGTCTCTTTCCTCAGATGTAGTCAATTTGATTCCTATGTATTCCATCTGGTGAAGTCCAGGTGTATAGTTGCCGTTTATGTTGGTGAAAAAGATAGCTGCAATGAAGAAGTCATTGGTCTTGAAAAATTCTATCAGGCAATCTCTGGCATCATTTCTGTCACCAACACCTATTTTCCAACTACTAATCGTTCCTCTTTGTTTCCAACTTTTGCATTCCAATCACCGGTAATTATCAATGCATCCTGATTGCATGTTCAATAAATTTTGGACTGCCAAAGCTGGTAAAAATCTTCAATTTCTTCATCTTTGGCCTTAGCGGTTGGTGTGTAGATTTGAATAATAGTTGTATTAACTGGCCTTTCTTGTAGGCATATGGATATGATCCTGTCACTGACACAGCATAGTACATCAGAACAGATACTGAGATTTTCTTTTTGACGATGAACACAAGTTTTCATTCCTGGTGTAGTAGATCGTGTGACTGTCTGATTCAAAATGGCCGATACTGGTCCATTTCAACTCACTACTGCCTAGGATATCATTGTTTATACGTTCCATTTCATTTTTGACAGCTTCCAATTTTACTAGATTCATACTTCACACATTCCGTGATCTGATTATTGACAGATGTTTGCAGCTGTTTCTTCTCATTTTGCTTCATGCCACATCAGTCAATGAAGGTCCCCATAACTGTACTTCATCCATGTCATTTAGTCGTCTCTACTTTGAGGAGGCAGCTCTTCCCCACCTTACAGCCTGGGTGGCTCATTTTCTGGCACCATATCCGGCAACATTCTGCTGCTATTCATAAGGTTTTCACTTGCTGATTCTTTTCAGAACTAGGCTTTTAGTCTGTAAGCTCAGCTGACACCTGTCCACCATGGGCAATTCTGCTGGTATTTGAATACCTGCGACATAGCTTCCAGCATCACAGCAATGTGTAAGCCTACACAGTATGACAAACTGAAAAAAGGACCCTACAGAAAAGCACAATGAGTGTGGGAGTAGGGACAAAAGGTAACTACAGGTGTTGAGACAAAGGTGACCATGGGATTAGGAACACGTATGAGATGAGATTAGGTACAGGAATTATTATGTGATTAGGTACATAGGTGAATACGGGACTAAGGACACTGGTGAGTACGGGATTAGGGACAAGGGCAATTATGGAATTAGAGACATAGTGAGTACACTAGTAGGAACACAGATAAGTATAAAGTTAGGGGCAGGGGCAATTATAGGAGTAGAGAGACTGAGCTGTTTAGAAACTTGAATTATAATGATTTCATAAGCCTTCAGACCCTTTCACAGAATTTTGTTTAGTTATCGATCCAGTTAACTGATTATGAGAGATCAGAGTCTCTCTTGACTTATGAAGTCAACATAATTTACCTAGTGACAGTTTTGGAAATACATTTACCCTCATATTAATGATAACTCATATCTCATCTTCTTAAAAGAATATTTTTCTTGATTTATGGAACTATATGGATTTTTTGTGTATACTGATTGGGCATCCATTTATTTATTCCACAAACATTTATTAGAGACTTACAGTGTGGCATTCCAACCTACTGTTGTCAAATAAAGCCTTCTTCTTATAAATCTACTTTTTAATGTGGGACTTTCCTTTTTTTTTTTTTTTAGGAACACTCTCCCCAACACATTGAAACAAGGAAAAAGGAAAGACAGTCTCAAAAAACATATCCTTTAGCTTCTGTTCTTACTTTCCTGCTATTTGGCACTAACAGATATAACCTTTAGGGTTCACCTGACTGTACCTTATACAACAAAGGAAAAAGATTCTTAAACCCACAGATTTTGTCCCTACACAGAGAGTTTACATATTTTTCTTTCTATCACTTCCCAGTGGTGATCTCATATTTGCTGTGCTGCTAGTTTCATTTTCAAATGAGGTATCTTGTGCATGATAAAGCTCACAAAGGTGTTACTGTTTCACAATTATTATCATCACTTTTATTATTGCTTTTTTCTATTGACACTAATTTGATTAAATTGTCTTTAAATGCAGCTTAAACTGAGATATTTGTATGGAAGCATACGTGTACTGAATAAACGACACAGTATGAACTGACTTGTTCAGGATATGTCCCCCCTCCCTTTTTTTTACTTAAAAATTTACATTCTGTGCACTAATTTTCTTACTTTCAGATGTTAATGGCTAGTACTTCAACACCACTCTCCACCAGTTTTCATCTGCAAATTCTGCTCCTTTCTTGGACCAAACTTATTGAAGTTGAAGTGCCATTTTCTCTTGCCCTCCCACAGAATTCATCATGTGGAAGGATGCTAATGAGATATGACTGTACACCATGCACAGGTGTATTCTCCACGTTGAGATTGGCAACTCTCTGATACACACAGCACATGCACAACGTGAGCACACACACACACACACACACACACACACACACACATACAAGGCAGGCATCGCCCCATCAAAGGCTTCCATTTGGCTGAACTTGGCAATGATTTTGAAATGTTGACAACTGTCAAATTAAGATCACCCAAGCCATTTCACAGGCTCAAATTTGGATGCAGGTCTCAGAACAGAAGGAGATAGCTACTGGCGACTGCCCAAGTGACTTCACCATCTATCATTCAGTTAGCTGTGCCTTATGAAATGAAGCAACAGAGAGTGGAGGCTGTGTTGAGACCAGCAAGGTCAGCATCTGACTCCAGAAATCATTTCTGGCCTCGCTTACCTGATGTAAGGGAAAAACACAGGTTGTTCCTTTATTTAAACTGTGCAAGTGGGAAGCTAGGTTCAAATTGTGTGGCTTCTCCTTTGTATCCCTCCCTCACATCTGTCTCCTTTCCCTTCCCACACCAATGCTGGGAGAAGCCATAGCGTCTTTCCTTGTGGCGCCAGGTGGGGATTGGGAATTGAGCTCTTCAGTTCCCTCAAACGCTGTATTTCTTTGTATGTGGCCGTGCTATTGTTTCTGTGGCTCTGCTTCAAGGTTGCAGCCACTGCTCACCATCAGTGCTTGTTAAAATGTCCATGTGTTTATCATCTTCCTCTTGACTGGAAGCCTTTTAAGAGCAATGACTGCATCATTTCAATGTGGGTCAGCGTTTCGGTGCCCAGGATACTCTGCACAGAGTTGGTGCTCAGTAAATGATGCTGCTGTGGAGAGAATAAGCAGAGTTTTAGTTCATAAGAATTAAACAGCATTTCTTTTTTGAGTCATCATGTTTATTGGATCTGGTAGTAGAACAGATAGATTAATTAATTTATAAATATATAATGCAATATTTGTCAATATTCTACTCCTGTGTATATAGGGTTACGAGTTGGAATCAACCCGATGGCTGTGGATTTGTTTTTTTATTTTTTGGCTATGTCTATATGGGAAACTCTGGTGGAGCAGTAGTTAAGTGCTATGGCTGCTAACCAAAATATCAGGAGTTCAAATCTACCAGGCACTCCTTGGAAACTCTATGGGGCAGTTGTCTCTGTTCTAGAGGGTTGCTATGAGTCAGAATTAACTCAACAGCAGTGGGGATGTATATACTCAAGAAAATTGAAAGCAGTGACTCAGACATATGTGCCCAGATGTTCATTGCAGTGTTACACACAATAATCAAAGGATGGAAACACCAGCAGGAATGGATAAACAAAAGACAATATAGATATACAAAAGAATATTACTCAGCCATAAAGAGAAACTAAGTTCTAATGGGTCTACAACGTAAATGAACCTTAAAAACATGCTGAGTGAAAAAAGCCAGATGCAAAAGGGCATGTATTGTATGATCCTTCTTATATGAAATATCTAGAATAGACGAATGTACAGATACCAAAGTTTATTAGTGGTTACCAGGGGTGGCTGTTGGGAGAAGGAGGGAGACACTGTTTAGGGAGCAATGAAACCAAAAAACAAAACCAAACCCAATGTTACTGAGTTTATTGTGACCCTACAGGACAGAGTCAAACTGTTCCATAGAGTTTCCAAGGACAGCCTGGTTGGATTCAAACTGCTGACCTTTTGGTTAGCAGTCAAGACTCTTAACCACTACACCACCAGGGTTTCTATCTGTTAATACCCGTTGCGGCTGAGTTGGTTTCAACTTATAGCAACCCTGTAGGTAGAGTAGCACTGCCCCATAGAGTTTCCAAAGAATACCTGATGGATTTGAACGGCTGATCTTTTGGTTAGCATCTATAGCTCTTAAGCACTATACCACTAAGATTTCCATCTGTTAACAGTGACAGAAAATGTGGCAAAGGACAATGATGATGGGTAGGCAACCTGATGATTGTAATCAATGTCCCTGAATTGCACATGTAAAAAGGTTGAATAGACACATGTTGCTTTAAGTTATTATCCTTTGTAATGCTTGATTAGCTATCTTTTGGCAAGTTAGTCAGCTGCAATTCTGACTGTATCATTTCTGTTAAAAAAGAAAAATAATATTGACTTTTTCTGTGACAGGTTCTTATTTGCACAGCCAATCACAGAGTTCAAGTTCAATGTGCAAATTTCCCATGTGAATAATAGATGCAAGAGAAAGGGCCACAATAAGTACTTTCTGGCACCCCCTTTGTCCAAGGGAGGAGTTATTTAGTTTATTAGTCAATTTATTTCTAGGGAGGGAAGGAAATTAGATCACCATGTAACTTCAAGGTCTGTTGTAAATGTACAAAAGTAACTAAAGCCAGACTGAACAGCTGATCTGATCTTCCTTGGAATCTGCAGCAAACCCCTCAGGCCTCTGAGTTCCTGAGACAGAATACTGCCACCCACTTTGGATGGCATGCGTGACCAGACCACAGGACAGTTGCTATGGAAGATTTGGCACTTGTGTAAATCATAAATATTTTTTAATATTGTAGAAATTAGTTTGGCAGATGTGGAGTAGAATTGAACTGGGTACTGTGACAATAACACGGAGGTCGTCAGTTGATAGAAACCTTGGTGGCACTGTGGTTAAGACTTTGATTGCTAACCAAAACATCAGCAGTTAGACTCTACCAAGGATTCCTTGGGACACTTATGGGCCGGCAGTTCCACTGTGTCCTATAGGGCCACTATAAGTTGGAGTGATTCAGCGACAATGGGTTTGGTTTTTATTTTAATTGGTTGAAAGAAGGCCCTTGAATTAAACAGTCAAATTTTCTTGCCTGTAGAATGTCAAGTCATTACTGTAAAAAGACGGAATGGCTGTCTTGGAGTTGATGTATTCATAAATGCTTGCCTGTGTGCAATATACAGGGAATGCTAGAGTGCCTAGGCCCACAGCAGACCTTCTACCCTACAGACAGGGCCCCAGGACATGACCAGAAAGCTCTCCAGCACAGAGGCCAGGCTCCCGACATGTCTGTCTTTTTGTTACTTGCTGCCTTTGGAAAGCTGAGTTAGGCTGAGGCACAGGCTGACGTGTTTCCATTGTTCCTCGCTGTGGTAGTCACCTTGTGACAGGACAGAAGATGCTGGTATTATAGAAACAGGAAGGCTCCACTCTCAGGTAGAGCTTGAGTACCAAGCAATGCCCGGAGATGCTGACTGCAGACGGCGAGTGAGCGCTGCCTGGCAGTAGGAGGGTCTGTTTGCATAGATGCAGGTGTGACCGAATCCTCCCCCTGGCAGCCACCTGTGGGGACTCAGAGGAAGCATCCAGGGAGCGGGGATGAGGGGAATTCTTCCTCCTGGAGCACCTCCTGTCCTTCTCTTGAAAGACACCCAGTTCGTGGATGATTCTCTTGCACCCCAGGCAGTCTGTTCTTGGTGAATGGTGAGGCCAGGCTCCCCTTTAGGTTGTTGAGAGAAAGAATTCGTATGTATGGAGTGGGTGATGCCCCAACAAGAAGGGGAGTGAGTGGGTCATGTTTAGTTCTTAACATACCACCATTGTGTAAAATTGGAGGAAATATCTAGTTTCTCTCTCTTTTCCATTGGTTGTGTCCAAAAAAGTGGACATGGTCATAGTCTACCGTCTACCTTCAAGGATCATGCAGAAGATAAAGAACAGTCACAAAACCAGCCTCGAATCGGAAAACTGGCACTGTCAAGGAGATGTGCTCTAAGGATTTCCTTTGAAATCACTAGCACAAAGATACGGTTTGATGTTTAAATCATACTTAAAAGACAGCATATAGTCAAACTAAAGGCAATTCATTCATATTTAGTATCTGTGAGGACACCAGACATAAAATACATTTTCTTTAAAAGAAATAAATGATCTTGTTAGACACCCTTGCATATTTTCAGTGCATTAACGACTCAGCAAGTGACCACACCTAGAAGCCTGGACTTTAAAAAACATGCCCTTCAGGTAATTTGAACAGAATGTAAAAGTTGCCAGAACAACTTGAAAAGGCAGTCCCGGATGTGATTGGAGGCCTTTTCAGGATACACACACCAACCAATGACTACTACAGTACTATTCCCAGTAGTGACAGTAGACAACTCGAATGTCCATCAATAGGTGAGTGGATAACCAAAACATGTTCTATACACACAGTGAACTATTACTTAGCTACAAAGAGAAGCCAAAGCCAAGCCAAGTGCTGTCGAGTTGGAGGAAGCCTTAATATGTGCTATGACATAGGTGAACTCTAATAACATTATTATGAATGAAATAAGTCAAACACAAAAAGATAAATATTATACGAAATACAAGTAGCCCCTGATTTAAGATAGGGTTCCATTCTGAGGACTCCATCACAAATTAGTTCTGACTTAAGTTGAAAACTTCATCATTTTGTTTTCTTTTTTTTTCATTATTATTGCCTTGTATTTTCAGTATCTTTGTAAGTCTGATCTTTATTTGTCGTTAGGAGTTGGTGTGAGCATGACAATACCAGGAAATGACACGTTGTGGCATTGTATGGAGTGCACATTACTAAGGGTAAGATGTACAAAAAAAACCACATGGGTGGCTGCGAATGCAATCTGTCATAACTTGAATACATTGTAAGTTGGGAACAACCTGCATTTAGAATACGCAAATACACTGGGAGAGGAAGGCAAGAGTAATTACTTAAGGGCACCGAGTTTTTCTTTGGGGTGATGAAATATTTTTGGATATCAATAGCGATGATGGTCATACAGCATATTGAATGTAATAGTTGCTGAATTTTACACTTAAAAATGGCTTAAGTGGCAAATTTTCTGTTATATACATAAACACAATTAAAACATATATGAGGACTGCCAATGAAGTTTGCAAATATCCTAGAAAAAAGTGCAACATAACTCATTGCTGAATATCACTATGGTCACCTTCAAAGTGCCAGAGCCTAGTCCACCCTTCAAAGCAGTTTTGGAACTCTTTTTCTGGAATGGCCTGAATGTTATCTGAATGTCTTCCTATCTATGTTTTCTTCATCTTTGGGTAAAGAAAAAATAATTGGGGGCCAGATCAGGTGAGTAGAGTTTTCCAATAAAATTATTGGTTTACTGGCTAAAACCGCCCTCACAGACAACTATACAACTAAGTTTGTGAGCTTGCTGTTGTGCTTTTGTGCACAATGGCCATTCTGGAAAGAGTTTCAAAATTGCTTTGCTTTGGAGGGTGAACTAGGCACGAGCAGTGGTGCATAGCTTCCCAAGGGGAGTATTTTGAAGGTGACCATACTGATATTCAGCAATGAAGTATGCACTTAGAACAATTAAGTTGGCAGACTTAATTTTCAGACCACGTATACATGTAATAATGTATTGGTTGGGAAAACATGAATGGGAATAATGAATGTTGTCATCCATGTCTTCTTTCTGCCACTGCAGAGTGTCCTGTACCCTCTGTGCCTAGACAGTCTGACTTCTGCCTTTCTTGGAATGGTGTTCTTTCTAAACCATCCTGCTAATGCCTCCTATCACACTTTCATGTCAGGGCACGGGGCTCGCAATCATTATCTACAGCCACACTGGAAAGGAGTCTTTCTGTATTCATCTGACCACAGGACATAACTGTGACTTAATCCCCGTCCAAGGCCTTATGGTGAGAGAGGCACTGACAGGTCTGTGGCTCGTGAGCCGGGTAGGGAAGAGAAAGTTCAAGTGCTACATGAGTGGACCTTGGCTGAAGTGATCACAGTGCTAGATATCTGTCCCTTTAGTGACATATGAATAATGACAGGATGCAACAACACTACAGAGATCTTGAGCTCCCATGGAGAAGCTGTGACAAGGGGCCATCACTGGCTCTAACCACAAGATGTCACTAGTACTGCTTTGCTGCTGAACATGTATTGGCAATATGTCACTATTCATAGTGGTTCTAGAGTTGCCTTTAATTTTTTTCTATTTTTTTTACATACTTGTGCAGCATCTTCATTGAAAGTGATGATACAGGCTGGGGAGGGGGCCCCTCTTCTAGTCTAAATTCACATAACTCAACACAGCATTGAAGAATCCCTTGAGACTCTGGAAGGGCAGACTGGTGAGTGAAGACAAGCAATAAAAATAGGAAACAGCAAACGGTGACTAAACTCAGAGCAAGCGCCTGTGTGTGTACAGATTGTTGGTGCAAGAGGAAGCTGTGATATCTTATGTCCTATTTCGGATTTCAAGATTTCAAAGGGAAACTCGAAAAGACACAATGAGATATTATAATGAAATATACAAAGACCTGGAGTTAGAAAACCAAGTCTCCAGTTCAGTGTTAAAGGATTCTGTGGGAAAAATATTGAACGATGCAGGAAACATCACAAGGAGATGGGAGGAACACACAAAGTCACTGTATCGGAAAGAACTGGTTGATGTTCAGTCATTTCAGGAGGTAGCATATAATCAAGAATTGATGGCACTGAAGGACAAAGGACAAGCTGTGCTGAAGGGACAAGAAACAAGGCTATAGCAACTGATAAAACACCAATTGAAGTATTTCAGCAAATGGATGCAACACTGAAAGTATTTACTCGTCAATGTCAAGAAATTTGGAAATACCTGGCCAACCGGCAGGAAGAGATCCATACTTGGGCCCATTGCAGAGTAAGGTGATCCAACAGAATGCTGAAACTATCAAACAGTACCATTAACAGCACACACAAGTAAGATTTGACTGAAGATTATTCAGAAGTGGTTGTAGCAGGAGATCAACTAGAAGCTGCCAGAAATTTAAGCTGGATTCAGATGATGAAATGAGGGATGTCGTTGCTGATGTCAGATGGATTTTAGCTGAAAGCAGAGAATACCAGAAAGATACTTACCTGTGTTCTGTCGACTATGCAAAGGCATTTAGCTGTGTGGATCCTAACAAGTTATGGACATTATTGTGAAGAATGAAAATTCCAGAACACTTAACTGTGTTCACGAGGAATCTGTACACAGACTGAGAGAAAGTTGTTTAAACAGAACATGAGGCTATTGCAAGGTTTAAAATCAGGACAGGTATGCATCAGAGTTGTATCCCTTTACCGTACTTATTCAATTTATATGCTAAAGAAATAAAGGTTTCACCCTTTAGAAACAAAGGCTGTCACATGACCAGACGTATGTATGCAAATGTTTATAGCAGCACAGTCCACAACAGTTAAAAAATGGAATTAACCCAGGTGCTCATCAACAGATGAATGGGTAAACAAACTATGTTACATATACTCAATGGAACACTATGCTATGATAAAAAAAATTGTAGATTTTAGAAAACATCTCATAATATTCTTTCAATTGAAAGATATTACACTGAGTGAAATCAGTCAGGTTCAAAAGGACAACTATTGTATGAGATCCCTGTTACAGAGATTTAAAAATAGAATTATCTACAGAAGAAAGTAACTTTGATGGCCACAAGGGTGGGGGAGGTGTGAGGGTCCATCATGGATGAGATAGTTGATAGGTGTTAGAAATTTTATTCCTTTACTATAATAAATAAATAAATAAAAAGAAATAACTCTGGAAGCTGGACTCATGAAGAAGAATGTGGCATCAGGACTGGGGAAAAATCATTAGTAACCCGCAATATGAAGATTATGCCACTTTACTTGCTAGAAGTAAAGATGACTTGAAGCATTTACTGATGAAAATTAAAGAGTACAGCCTTTAGGGTGGATTTTGCCTCAATATAAATGAAACAAAAATCATAATAATTGGACCGATAAGCAGTATTATCATAAGCAGAGAATATGTTGAAGTTGTCAAGGATTTCATCTTATTTTGATCCACAATCAACACTCATGGAAGCAGCAGTCAAGAAATGAAGCAACATATTGCATTAGGTAAAATTGCAACAAAACATCTCTTCAAACTGTTTTTTTCTTAGAAAAAGGAAAGATGTCACTTTGAAGACTAGGTGACACCTGACCCAAGCTGTGGGATTTTAATTGCCTCACGTGCATGCAAAAACTGGACAAAGAATAAGAAACACTGAAGAAGAACTGATGCCTTTGAATTACGGTGCTGGCAAAGAACGCTGGCTGCAACATGGACTGCCAGAAGGAAAGTAAGTCTGTCGTGGAAGAAATACAGCCAGAATGCTCATTAGAAGGAAGAATAGAGAGACTTCATCTCATATACCTTGGATGTGTTATCGGTGGGGAGCGGGGCTGGTCCCGGGAGAACGACATCATGCTTGGTGAAGTAGAGGTCAGCGAAAAAGAGCAAGACCCTCAGCGAGATGACTGACACAGCGACGCACGGATGAGCTCAGCGACCGCAATGATTTGTGAGGGTGGACCAGGCTGGGCGGCGTCCGCTCTTTCGTACATAGGGTTACCGTCTATAAGTTGGAACTGACTCAGCAACACCTAAAAACAACAACGACAACAATAATAACAATAACAACAACATTTTGCCTGTAAAAATCAGTGCCCGTTTCTCTTTCACGTTGAGCTTTAAATGGTGTGAATGGTTAAGTGATCAGTGCGTCTCAGAGCATGCTGTTTGTCTTTCTTGTTCCTCTTTCTTGCCAGTTGTTGCAGAACCTACCCCGATTCAGAGTGACCACACATGTGTCAGAGTAAAACTGTGCTCCGCAAGGTTTTTTTTTTAGGAAGCAGTTCACCAGACTTATCTTTCAAAGCATCTTGAACTGTCAACTTTCAGGTTAGCAGCTGAGGGTGTTCACTGTTGTACTCTTGTGGGACTCCCCTTGTTGCTCTACAGCAAAAAACAAACCTGTTGCTACTGAGTCAATTTGGACTCACAGACACCACACAGAACTGAGTAGAAGTGTCCCACAGGGTTTACAAGACAATAATTTTTATGTAAGCAGAGTACTGCATCTCTTTCTTTCAGAACCACTGGCTTTTTGGTTAGCAGTTGAGCACCTAACCGGTGTGCCACCTTTCCTTGTCATTTCCACTAAAACTCACCCACTGCTGTTGAGTTGATTCCAATTCATAGTGACCTTACAGTAGAAAATACAACTGCCTCACAACGTTTGCTGGGAGCCCCTGGTGGATTTGAACTGCTAACCTTTTGGTTAGCAGATGTACTCTTAACCTCTATGCCACCATGGTTTCTGTTATTAATAAAAACCGACCAAATCCACTGCTGTTGAGCTGATTAGGACTCATAGCAAGCCCACAGGTCAGAGCAGAGCTGTCCTTTAGAGTCTCCAAGGAGTGCCTGGTGGATTTGAACTGCCAGTGTTTTGGTTAGAAGCCACAGCACTTAGCCACTAAGTCACCAGGGTTTCCCCCTTGTCACTCAGAAGGTTGCAAATTCAATGCCTTTATTGTACATATGGAAATCTTGGTGGCATAGTTGGTTCAGTGCTATGTCAGCTAATCTAAAGGTCAGCAGTTCAAATCTGCCAGGTGCTTCTTTGAAACTCTGACCTCTAGGGACGCTTTGAGTTGGACCCGACTTCACAGCAGTGAGTTTTTTTTTTTCTTACACGTATACTAAATTTCAATTAAAAGATAAACAAAATGAAACAAAACCAAATACAGCTACACAGGTTCTGAGATCCCAGAGAGTTAACCCCCTCCTTTGGTACTTCTGGCACATTGAAGCTGCCTGTCCTTCTCGTCTCTCTTGGCTCTCTGTCCTGCTGCCCTCCACCCCACCTTTCAGGAGCTCTGCCCTAGCAAGTACAGACTTTATTATTAATGTCACAGAGGAACACTGTCACTCAAGCCTAGTCTTCATGGAGACTGTCAAAGAGAGATTCTATGAGTTAACGGCCATCCTGTTTAGGAGGGATTTGAGTATAAAACTTGACTCCCAGTTTTACCTAGGCTGGTTCAGCCTTCCTCAATGCAGGCGTGATGGAAACACGGGTGGTTAAGATATGTCTTCTTGCGATTTCCTCCTCTCTGTTATAAATCACATACTCCCGAAGCAACTGGGCTTTCTCTCACACTTACAACCAACCGTGCTTCCAAGTATGTCTTCTAAACTGATCACCTTGACACAGAGATAAACTTTACAAAAAAATAGCTGTCCATTTATCCATATATCTCTTCAGGGAAGGGGTGAAGGGCTTACATATTTACACGGCAGGTAGGCAAGGCCTCAGATAGAATAGAACTTACTGCACAAAACAGTCTTTCCAGCTGGGGGTGGACTCAGAGGGGACCAGCAGAGGTAATATATACAATATTGTACTTCAAAGTATTAGTAGGTTACAAAAGGCTATACTTTTGCGTGTTAAATCTTTAAACAGAGTATTCCTGTGAAAATTTGCCAGACCATCCAAAACAGACAGAGAAACAAAGAACGCATTGCTATTCAGTGGATTCTGATTCATACTGCCCCTATAGGAAGAGTAGAACTGATCCATAGCATTTTCAAGGAGCAGCCGGAAGATTTGAACTGCTGACCTTTTGTTTAGCAGCCAAGATCTTAATCACGATATCACCAGGGCTCCACCAAACCATCAGAGGTATAAAAGTATATTTTTATGTCATTAGTTTCCCTTTTTGGAAATTTTAATGTATCCTAAACTGACCATCATCTGGTGGGCCACACTGTCCTGCCCTGTCTGTCATGGGTCATTCAACCCAGGTTAGAAAGGATTGGGATTAATTTTTCACGAAGAGTTGTACAAAATTTTAAAAACCTAATATGTATGTATAGACTTATTTTTTGGTAGAGGCTATGTGCTAAGAGTACAAAAAAACACTGAATATTTAAATGTACATTGCCTTTTTGTTGACTTGTATGGTGGATAGTGGTGAAGTGCTACAGCTGCTAACCAAAAGGTTGGCAGTTTGAATCTGCTAGGTGCTTCTTGGAAACTCTAAAGGGCAATTCTACTCTGTTCTGTAGGGTTGCTATGAGTCAGAATTGACTTGATGGAAAACTTAAAAAAAAAAAAATGCTTTGAGGGCCCTGTAAATACTTGACATGGGCCATACCTTCTCTGCTAACCTTGCTTGTGGCCGTGGCTGGCTTGGATGAGGCTGCATGTCTCGATACGATCACAATCCTCTGCATGGATAAAGGCTCTTGGACTACCACTCAGTCAGTCATTCTACAGCTTACCACTGCAGAGAACTATATTGTGTTCCAGTGACCTCTGTACTTTCCCATAAGTCCCCTACAACATGCCCAGAAAGTGGTTTGTGCATTAGAAGAAGCTGCAGCATTGCAAACTGCACCTCCTCAAGGCCCACGCTCTTCCAACAGGTAGCCTTCCCACTAAAAGGGGACCTCCCCCTTGTCTTAGCTACCTAAAGCACAATTTCCCACAAGTCAGATATATAGTCCTCTGCCAGCATGCCACCTCCCCAGTATATCCTAAACTCCCATTTTAACCTTGTTTTTGCTGTTTCCAGATACTCCTTGTTGTGATTGAATTGTGTCTCCAAAAAGCTATGTTGAAGTCCTAACCCCCAGTACCTGAGGATGAAACTTTAATTGGAAATAGGTGCATTTGAGTTGATATGAGGTCATACTGGACTGGGGTGGGCCCTAATGCAAGGATTGGTGTGCTTATAAGAAGAGGGAAATTTATAGGAAAGCACATAGCATGGAGAATGGCATGCAAAGATGCGTATATACATAGACACAGAGGAAATACAGCCACATGAAGATGAAGCAGAGATTGGAGTGATGCAGCTGCAAGCCAAGGATTGCTGATAACCCTCAGAAGCTAGAGGAGACAAAGGATTCTTCCCTATAAGTACAGAGGGAGGATGTCTCTGCTGACACTCTGATTTTGGATTTCTGGCCTCCAGAACTGTGAGACAGTAAGTATCACTTCCCATAAGCCACCCAGTTTGTGAGACTTTGTTATGGCAGCCCCAGGAAAAAAATACACTCCTTTATGGATACGTTGAAGCCTTGGTGGCACGGTGGTTAAGTGCTTGGCTGTTAATCAAAAGATTAGCTGTTCGAATCCAGCAGCCACTCCTTGAAAATTCTATGGGACAGTTCTCTTCTGTCTTTTAGGGTCACCGTGACTTGAAATAAACTCTGTGGCAATGAGTTTGACTTTTGATTTTTATGGATATATCACCCTCTCGCTGAGCGTGGTTCCATGCAGTTTCCTTATAGTCTCCCACCCGAGTACCTTTCTCCTGACTCTTCCTTCTGCTCCTGTCTGTCCAAGTTGAAATCCCACTACTACTCTGAAGCCTGTCTCCAATGCTACCTCCCTATGAAGCCTTTTCTGACCTTACAAGAGTCTGAAGAATTTCCCTCCTCTGAATTCTCACATGACATTGTGCTCTCCTTACAACATTTATATTCTGTGTCTAATCATATTTACATCTATGTCTTCTTTCTGCTAGATTCAAAGATTTTTTTTTAAATTACAATTGAGTGAAAATGTACATTCCCATATAAATTTGCATGCCTGCCTATATGCAGCTCCCACTCATCTCCCAGCCCTGTGACAGCACACTCTTTCTCTCTGTGCCATGCATGTCTTATCCTCCCAACAATTTCCTATCCCCTCCTTTCCACCCACTCCCTCACCTCCAGTAAGAGGTCAGCAGGATGACATCCTCTAGATGTACAGCAGATTCAAAGCTTTTTGAGAGCACAGTGTGTGAATTTTCTATTTTGTGTTCTGAAAGCACATGACCACAGTTTAAATGTAGGAGGGCATCAAAAATGTTTGTTAAATTGAACAAAAGTGGCTGAATTCTAGATTGATAGGTTACTTGAAAATGACTAATTATTAAATTTGTTTCAGAGCCCTGGTTTAACAGTAGTTACAAGCTTGGCTGCTAACTGAAAAGTTTTTTCAAATTCATCAGCTACTCCTTGGGAACCCTACAGGGCATTTTTACTCTATTCTGTGAGTCAGAATTGACTCAGTAGCAACTGTTCTTTTAGGATTCTTTCAGTATTCATTTAGTTAGAGCTATCTAGTTCAGTTACCTTTTTTCCCTGGCCATTGCTGAGCTAAGCGCTAGGAATGCATTATCTAACATAGCGCTGTGACATCACAAGTGCCTAATGAATATTGTGGACTGTGTGTATAAATTTATGCTGATATGACCAAGAGATACTTTTCAGCCTAAAGGACCTTATAGCCTGTTGTTGTTAGTTGCTGTCCAACTGGTTCTAACCCATGGTGACCTTATGTGCAACAGAGTGAACAGCTGCCTGGTCCTCCACTGTCTCCACGTTGGTTGGCATGTTAGAGTACATTGGTACAGTCGAGGAGGGCGTAAGGAAACAGATGTTAGTGTGATACATACAGGCAATGAGAAACGTCTGCCTGGCTTCTTCGATAGCCCAGAGGGAGGAAGGACATTTAGCTGATTCTTAAGCTAAGTCGTGAGCACTGTGAAGAAGAGGGCCAGGGAAAACGGGAAATCCTCCATGAAAGACATTGACCACAATAATGAACTCATAATACCAACTGTCATCTCTTTCTTGCAGGGCAAGGCAACATTTCCTTCTGTTACTTTTGGAGCCATCAAGAGTCAGAGCTGAACTGCTGACAAATCACAGCAAACAAGAACATATCCACTGATGTGAAGGCTTGGAAAAGTGGTGTTCACTGGGAACCTGGTGAGGCATAGACCTAGGTCGGATTGGGTGCGTTCTAGTCATCCCATATTCCCATATTCCTATGAAATCCTCCCCAGTGGCTTTTATCATGCCATAATGCCCCTCTCTAATTTGTTTCCTCTTTATAGTTAGTACTTCCTATTGGTGCCCACTGGCTCTCATTTTTAAGTGTATGTGTCACGTTTTTGGTATCTATCATATTATTTCTTTCACCGGTGTTCCACGAGAGTTGCTTTGTCTCTATCGACAAGGTCCATTTGTCTGTTTTAGGGACAGGGAATTCCGCCTGATATTTTCGCAGCTTTTCATGACTGGCCACTTTGACCTGTTCCACTGAGACTCTGAACTTGAGCTGCACTGGGACATGTCCAAGGGAGGGTGGAGATTTCCGTGGGAAATTTGGATACGCAGTGAAGTAAGGTTGATAACCTAATAACAGATTAGGTAATTCCAAGTGTCTTCACAGTGGAATCATTTTCACAAAAATCAAGCTTGTCTTGCTGTTAATTTGTAGTTAGCTACTATTGAGTTGACTCCAAATCACGGTGAGTGACCTCGTGTATAACAGGAGAGAAACTTGTCCAGTCCTACGCCATCTCCATGATCCTTTTTGTTTTTAATTGTGATTGAGTGAAAATGTACAATCCAATTTAAATTTGTACGCCCACCTGTCTGCAGCTCCTTCTGTTCTCCTTGCCCGGTGATAGGACACTCCTCCTTTCTGTTCTATACATGTCATATCCTCTTAACACGCTCCTATCGCTTCCTCTCCACCTTTTCATGCCCCTCTAGTAAAAGGCCAGTAGGATGACATCCTACAGGTGCATTGAACCATAAAGTGCACACACGATGTGGTCACTCTGTGTCCTCGAGTCCAATCCGTGATATTTGATATGCTTGAGATTACCGTTCTGGCTATTGTGTCAATCCTTCTCATGAAGAGTTTCCTCTGTCTCTGCTGGCTATCTACTATACCAATCATAATTCCTTTTCTAGTCATTGGGCCTTCCTGGCAATGTGTCCAAAGTATGTAAGTCAGAGTCTTGCCAGGCAAGGTCATCAGAGATATTTGAGGAATATAGATTCAAGAGGGAATCCTGGACAACCTCCAAAGTCACATTCAGGAGCAAAACTACTTGGGCAAGTGAGTCTCGCTTGCATTGTCTTAACAACAAGGAACAGACTAGGGAAGCTCTGTAATTCTCCACTGTGGTACTCCCTAATTATTCTTGGCTGTTCTTGCTCTTCCCTGAGCTTTTCCAGTTTGAACAAGTACAGTATAAGTTAAAATTTCCTTTCCAGGTTCAGGTTTCATGTGTTGCTTTTCTGGTAAAACCTGAAGACTAAACAGGATATGAAAATACTAATAATAGAAGAGTGTTTTCTCCCTCCCAGCCACCACTTTTCCTTCCTTTCACCCCTCCATTCCCTCCTCCTTTCTCTGTTTTGTCCTGTTTCCTCAGACTTGGGGAACAAAGAGTAGAGCTGCAAAATTCTTGGGGCTCTAACTTCTGAACTCAGCAATGAGTGCAGCTGGCCACGGTGGTGGGCTGTGGGCTGTCTCCCTTTCTGTGCAGAGCTGCCTAGTTCTGCTGCTCTAGGGCTCGTGGGTCTCTGGGAGCTCTAGTGGCCCAGCCTTCCAGGGATCTCATAGGATTTTTGTTTTTTCAGATGCAACCATGAGATAGCACAATAGACATTCCCCTCCTCCCTCGGGAAGCTTCCCTCTGCCCTCGCCACAGAACCCTTATGCTGTCAGGCTCTGCCCACAAAGATCAAAGTTACCCAGATAAGTGCTCTTTCACACAATGTTCCTGACACTCCGTTTTATAAACAGTTCCCTGTTCTCTTTGGTTAAAGAGAACATATAAACATGCCGTGGGAGATGGATGGGCTGCCGCTTGCCTTCTCGTCTCATCTGTGATCCTGGTGGTTGAGCACTGAAGTCCAAACTCTGGCCTCCCTCAGCACCCAGACTTGGCTCAGCCTCTGTACACGTAGAGAAAATACAAAAAAAAAAATGAGGAATATGCCAAATACAAGTTGGAGACCAGTGTCGCATCCCCTTGAATCTCCTCCTCCAACTGGCTTCAGGGTGATCTTCTGTTTTCCTTCTTAAATGGTTCTTTCAGGCACAATCTGTATTCCTTTGGCCAGGTGCCCCCCTTCATAAACAGATCAGCTCACAAGCAACTATTCCTATCACTGAACTCTCCACACAAGGGGAAAAACCCCGGCAAACAAAAAAGAACACAGAAGACCAGGAAAGAAATGAAGTCCTTTCTAGCAATGCTGTTGTACTTTCTCCAAAAACATGGGAGAATCAGCAACACAGATACAGAATCAAAGAGCAGAGTTTAGTTAGCATGAAGTAATTTCTCTTTGCAATAATTGCTAGCAAGTTTGGATTACTGTTGCTAAGTCACATTTTTATTTCACAGGCACTTACAACCGCTCTGCATCATGAACGTAGCAGATGATTGGTATGTCTCATGTACTTTGGACACGTTATCAGGAGGGACCAGTCCGTGGAGAAGGACTTGATAAAGTACTACTTGATAAAGTAGAGGTTCAGCAAAAAGATCAAGGAGATGGAGTGACACAGTGGCTGCAACAATGGGCTCAAACACAGTGACAACTGTGAGGAGGGCGCAGGACCAGGCAGCGTTTTGCGCTCTGTTATATATGAAGTCACTGAGACAGAGTCAACTACACGACACCCAGCAGTGACACCAGTGTGACCTCTCTTGCAAACCTTAGTATATGTGACTGTGAAGTCACTACCTGCAAGTATATGTTCAAGAGTTTTTCTTTCTTTTTTTTTTTTTTAATATGTAAAACAGTGAGCCACTTCACCGGATTTGGGAAAGTGGCTCTTTATGATATGAGGTCTGACAATTAAGTTCACAAAGTCATCTTAGAAAAGGTGCTACATACCCCATTGCTGAATATCACTACAATTGCTTTCGAAGGAGTCCCTTTGGGAAACTATGCACTGATACCAGCGCCTAGTCCACCCTTCAAAGCAATTTTGGAGCTCTTTTTTAGCAATGTCCATCAGAGCTGTTATTGGACATGGTCTGACAATCAGATTCATGAACTCATCCTAGGAAAAGTGCTACATAGCTCACTGCTGAATATCACTGTGGTCACCTTTGAAGTAGCCCCCTGGGGAAGCTATACGTCAATGCCAGCATCTAGTCCACTCTTCTAAGCTCTTTTTCTAGGATGAGTTTGTGAACTTAATTGTTAGATCACATCTGATGACAGCTCTGATGGGCATTCCAGAAAAAGAGCTCCAAAATTGCTTTCAAGGGTAGACTAGGCACTGGCATCGGTGTCTAGCTTCCCAAAAGGAGTACTTCACAGGTGACCATAGTGATATTCAGCAATGCGTCTGTAGCATTTTTTCTAGGATAAGTTTGTGAACTTAATTGTCCTTCCTCATATATACATGGACTGTTAGGTTTGAGGGTGGTCCCTGCCTTTGCTTCCATCAGACTGCGTGGAGGGTGGTGTGGATGTGATTTGTGGTCAGAGAATTCTACAAGGCAGCTCACGGGTAATATTGCTTACTTTTCAAGAGACCTGTCCGACTAGCCATATTGCTCATTTCTCATGCTCTCAATCCTCAGGCAAGGCGTTTGCCCTGAAAACCGAAGGCTCATGACGTATCCTCATGGTGGAGAAGAAAAGGTGCGTGGGGCCGCAGGAATGCTGCTGTTGGATGTGATCCACACTGCCACGCTGCCCCTAGGATGACCTGCTGGCACCATTTCTCCCTAGTGACACTCTTTCCTTGCCTCAGACAAAGCCTAAATGGCCGGTAGGGTTGGAGGAACAAGATGGGCACAGGCCTTTCTACTCCTTAGCTGCTCCTTGATCAGGGTATCCTGAGGGTCCCTACCCAGTGCAAGACCTTTGAGAAATGGGTGAGATGTGTGAGTTCCCTTATTCTTTACACAGGCTGCCTTCTGCGGGTTTGCCAAAAAGGCAGATCCCAACAGGTCCCTCTGATCCACACTGCTTCCTTGAGGCACTGTGTACAATTCAAAAGGAACTTTCAGTGTTCCCAAGGGCCCTATGCGTGTTTTTCTCTGTGCAATGAAGACCTAGGAGCTCTGGTGGTGCAGCTGTTAATATGCTCACTGCTAAGCAAAAGGTTGGCTGTTCAAACCCACCAGCAGCTCTACAAGAGCAAGATCTGGTGATTTGTTCCCATAAAGATTATAGCCTGGAAAACCCCAAAGGGCAGTTCTACTCTGTCACATGGGCACAGTGAGCTGGAATTGACTCGACAGCGTGAACAACGGCGATCAAGGCCCTGGAGGCTCTGGGTGGTGCAAAGGGCTAATGTGCTCAGCTGGTAGCCTGCAGGTTGGAAGTTGTAGTTCACCCAAAGGAGTCTCGGATGCTTTGGCAATCTTCGTCCCAAAATGTTAGCCACCAGCACTGCAGGGAGGACAGTTCTGCTCCGATTCGTGTTGGGCTGTCATGAATCTGGGACCGCTCAATGGCAACTGGTCATCCAGGCCTAGCCCTTTGAAAGTCACCCTTTCAGATGGAAACCCAGCCATCCTTCTGTGTGGATATTTTTAAATGTTTTAATTTTGTTACTGCTTCCTTTGCACCTTTGCTGGATTAGAGCAACGTCCTTTCTATTAACTTCTCTGTGGAAAGTCTGGTTTTTCTATTTTGCGTGAATAATTTTTATTAAAAAAAAAAAAAAAAAGAATATGTGTCCAAGGAGCAAAGTTGCTGAGTGAGCAAAGAGCAGGGCAGGACTCCCCACAGACCCGCCCGCTGCCCTAAGAAAAATGAGCTGGACGCCACTGCTCTGTCCCTAATGAACAGCAGTAGATCACATCGTAAAAACTAGACACGCATAATTTGGCACCATTGACAGTGTCCTCGCCCCACCAAAGGCTTGGGGCACTGACATCTGAATGGAAGGAAAGCTTCCAGACCCTCTTTGACCTGAGAGGGTGAGCAGTGTGGGGATGGCCAGGGGAGGGAGGAAAAGGAGAGGCCACATGGTACCCTGTCTGCCCTGCCCACTGGGATGTGTGGCTCTGTTGGATGGTGGGGTAGACCCCCCACCATCTGGGAAGAACCCCCCAGATGGCCTGGGAGGGATGTTGGAGGTCATGTCCTCCTTTGCCCCTCACTTGGTACACAAGGGCCCCTGAGAGCTCTTTTCCTTCAATGCAACCCCTGTGGGAGTGGAGAGCGGGCAGGGCTCCTCTCTGAGGGCGCTAGCGGAGCAAACCGGACCGGGGACAAACAGCCATAAATCAGGGCTGTCCTGATTAAATCAGGCACGGCTGGCAAGTAAGTTATTAGCCGCCTGTGAAACTAATTGTGGTACTGATACACTCATTTTTGCAATGTCTTTCAAACACCAGTTGTGATGGGAAACAGCTGTTAGATCCAGGAAGGAAAAAAAAAATAAAAGAAAAGAAGGGAGCTTCGGATTCAAAATCATAATAATGTCTGTCTTCCCTCCTCCGTTCACAAAAGCTCTTAGCTGCTCCCATTCTCCTGCAGACAATGACTCACAGCAGGCGGGGTCAGCCGGGATGAGCACGATTGCATTTAAAGTTCAGCGACTGAAGGGGAAAGAAAGACAGGAAAGAAAAAAGAACCCCTTCTCTTAATGGGGGGGAAAATGGCATGTTTAAAATAGTTTAGAGATTCAGGTTAAGGGGGGAGAAGAAGACGCTCTGGCAGCAGCAGAGACATAGTAAATGGTGCCGTTTGGCTGCGGGCTTCACGTCTTAAAGTAAGCGATAGCAGGGAAAGGTATTGGAGCTCTTTATTTCAAGCTGCAAGAAAGCGGCTAATTAAAGCATTTTGGTTGTGAGAGAGAAGTCCGTGGAGGAAAATGTGATCTCCAAAAGTCCAACACAGGATATGCTGGTCAGTGGCTCTAATACTTCCCATTCACCCTCTCTTTCTTTCTCGGGATTTCTCTTCTGGAATCGGGAGATTGGTGACATCCTCTTGGAAAGAAAGAGACTTGGAGAAGCCTCTCTCCTCTGCTTGTTGGAACGGGAGTTAGAGGCAGAAAAAGCCAACGTCCACTCCTAGTCAGCTCCATGCAGGCATTTCCTGGATTCCTGCGTGTGCTCCAGAAAAATGCTTATTTACAACGTCTTACATGACGTTTTTCCAATTCATAATGCCAGTGTCATTACATAATGGATTGTAAATGATGCTGCTTGCCAGGGACGCATGCTCTTGCCTCTAGCTGGTCTCAGCCCTGCCTCCCCCGACAAGCACCCCACTCCTACCTGTTGGCTTCCATACTGGGGACACCCACCTCCACGGGGACAGACGTCATCTTCAACCTGACCGGCCGCCCACCTCGAAATGTATGAAGATGTTTCCGTCCTTTCCAGAGTGACTTATTTTAAGGATCGTTTCTCCCCCTTTTAAGTGCTATGTCTGCTAACCCAAAGGTTGGCAGTTCAAATCCGCCAGGCACTCCCTGGAAAGTCTATGGGGGTAGTTCTACACTGACCTACAGGGTGGCTATGAGTGAGCCCCGACTCGATAGAAGTAGGTTTTGGCTTTTTCCCTGTTTTGTAAACCTGGTGGTGTAGTGATTAAGTGCTACATCTCCTAATCAGAAGGTTGTCGGTTCAAATCTGCCAGGTTCTCCTTGGAAACCCTATGGATCAGTTCTGTCATGTTCTGTAGGGTCACTATGAGTCAGAATTGACTCAACGGCGGTGGGAGGTTTTCCCTCCTTTAGGTCCAGGAACATAATAATTAAGGCATGGGGGCTGAAGACATGAATCTTTATTTTCCACCTCTGATATAATACTCTGTGAGAATGTTGGGTAACGAGGGCGATGGATCCAATCCACCAGTGCTCCCATTCTGGCGCATCAAGATTCCCACCATTCCCACTTCCATGGCTAAATCAAGGGACCCTGAGGGAGTCCTCACCGTGGCCCTGGAACGCTACTGAACTTGCTGTGTCCAGGACCACAGAAAACACCCGTGAACATCCTAGACCTAAGCTGTCACAAGTAGGGGTACAGACATGTGGAGATAAGTTTCCCAGCATCCTGTGGTCCCTTGCCGTCTCTGCCTCTCTCTCCCCAGTCACTCCAGAAATGTATAGAATTGTAAGGAAATGCACAGAATTCCAGAAAAGTGCTTATCATCTTCCTTTCTGGCCAAGAGGACGGTTCAGTAGCACTGCCCAAGGCCATCTACCTGAGCAGGTGTGGTGGCTTCAGAAGGTAAAGAGGGAGACTTCCATCTCCCCAGCCTCTAACAACAGTAGGCAATGTCCCAGGAACCCAATCTGTTGAGAGAACCAGAAGCTCAGGGGTGGGTGGCAGGCCTCCCTCCCGCCAGACAGAGCGCAGGGCAACAGGAAGGCCCCTTCATTATTGTTTTTAAAACTCAGCTGTCTATGAGGACAAAACCCTCCGTATGCCTTGGAAACCTTCACTAGACTTACAAATGTACAGAAAAGAGAACACAGAGGCTCCTATTCTGAGACCTTACTTGTGTTCCCTCTTCTTAAATTCTACATACAAGAGCATCCTGACTTTCCGTCACACATGCTGTCTACACACCAGCCCCTAGGCACAGGCACCAGAGATGGAGGGGATGCCAGCTTCTCACACTGCCTGCTTGCACACGGGACAAGGATCGTAGCTTCCCTCTGCCCACCAGATTTAAAGATTGGCTTCCCCTGCCCGCCAAGGTGAGGACTCTGTGGAGTCAGGCATTGTTACGCTAAATTTGTAGCAACTGTGCTAAGTCTGCTAACCAAAAGGTCAGCAGTTCAAATCCACCAGGTACTCCTTAGAAGCTCTATGGGGCAGTTCTACTCTGTCCTATAGGGTAGTTATGGGTTGAAATCGACTCAGTGGCACCTGGTTTGGTTTTCGGTTTGGTACATCCCTGACGAGATCAGGGAGAGCCCTGCCCTGCCCATGCCTGCCCGCTGTGTTCACCGTATGCTCCTTCCCAGAAACCTCCTCTCTGCTCGCTGTCTGTTCCATTAGAAGCCATGCTTTTCTTCAAACCAGTTTTAGTTTTCCTGGCTACTGAATTTGCCCTCTGTGCCTGAAATACAATGACTGATATTCAGAAGGGGAAAGATAGTTGACTCTGAAGGGGGTCGACTAGAAGGTGGTTTCTGAAGGATTCACTCTCACGTTTGACACTTAGATGAAGGTGATACTTCTCTGCAGTGCTGGCCTGTTCATGCTTCTGCATTTCTGACATGGGTATTTGCTGTTGGAGACCACCAGGTTAGAAAGCTGGTTCTTTGGGATTCTTTCAGATGCTTTCTGTTCAGACAGAGGCAGATGACTGCTGGCGATTCCTGATGCCAGGATGCTGTGAGGCTTCCTCGTGCTTTATCTCTCAGCCTTAGGAAGACACGCTCTCCTCCTCCCTTGAGCACACAAGAACTGCAATGCAGTGTTGGGTAGTTATTTGCAACAGGAAAATATGTCCCCAAGGAAAATTGCACTGGTGATTCCTTAGGTGTTTGCAGCTCTTAGCTCGGTGCATTTATCTGAGCTTGTGTACTACTAAGATGCCCTCTCACTGATGTCAGCCTTCATCTTCGTTTTGTCACATGGCCATTGAACTTGAGGGTTTAAGTGATCGATTCTAACAATCAGAAACTGAAACGGCCTGGTATCAAAATGGGTGCTGTCATCCAGTTTGGGTCCCTGCCCTGGATCAGCTGAGCCAATGAAACATACTCCAAGTTAGAAAGAGGAAGAAGGTTTATTAGGGAATATGATACCAATGAGAGTCAATAGCAACACAGGCTGTTCTCCATGGAGTCTCAAAAGACAAGTTTTACATCAGAGTTTATGTATCATTTCAGCAAGGAATATTTCGTGTTTTTAAGCATGTAGCCCACAGATAACCGTACACATCACAAAATAGTCACAAGAAACTATTAAACAACAGATATGTGTGTCAGACACCTGGACTCTAACCTGCGTGTTTGTAACAGGCAAAGACAAAAACTTATAGAAACATTCCTCAGCTAGTGAAACTAGCCTGCCAAGTCCACTGTGACTGAGAGAAGGACCGAGAAAGAAGTGGGGGTATGATAAAAGCCGGGCAGCCTTCCTAGCTGCTGTTTTCCAGGCTGAACGTTATTTCTCAGGAGAGGAAGGAAGAGGAGGGAGACCAAGGTCACAGGAGCTGAGGAGGCTCTGTGCCCCTTTGAAAGAGGCCAGCACAGAGGCCAGCATAGCTGGTGCAGAAAAAACCAAAACAAAACAGATTATTTAGAACAATATTATGGCGTTAGTTATGTGACGCTCTCAATTACCCAATTTGAAAAGGCAAAAACATGTTGCAAGGTATTAGGGTTATAGTGCTTTTAATATTTTTAGGAGACAAAGTATTATAGTACTAACTTCCAACCTTCTTTCTTTTTCTTCTATAACTTGAAGCAATCTTGATCTCTGGAAGCAAATATGTTTTGCCAGCTGTATGTTTTAAACTCTCATTCCATAAATATTTTTTTCTCCCAGCTTCAAAGACTCACCCACCATTTACTCCAAGGCCAAAAGTAAGGCTATAGACTTACTGGTCTGGAGCCTCAGTCTCCAGAGGGGCGTGCCAGCCTGTGCATTTGTTCATTGTTGCACATCTACAATGCAACCCTTTCTGAGAACTGGAAACCAGGAGCCCTCATGGTACAGTGGTTAAGAACTTAGCTGCTAACTGAAAGTTCTGCAGTTCAAACCTACCAGTGACTCCACAGGAGAAAGATGTGGCAGTCTGCTTCTGTAAAGAGCAGTCAGGGAAACCCTGTAGGGCAGTTCTACTCTGTCCTATAGGGTGACTATGAGTTGGAATAGAGTCAATGGCAATGGGATGAGAGGACCGACAACCCATGTGGACCTGCATAGTTCCAGCACCATCAGGAAGCAGAATAGCAAACAACCTAGTCACATCTCCAGCATGTCGGTGATTGACAGCACAGATGTGGGGACGGCTTAGTCCAGACCTGCCACCAGCCCACGTCGTACACGAACAGCCTAGACCCTTCTGCTTGAGGGCTCAGTGTATCCTGTTTTATTTTGTCATGAAGGTGCAAATAACTAAAAGCTTTTCTGGCAAAATATTCCAGCATTCAGGTTTTCAAATGTAAGAAGAGAACAGGCAGGTGGAGAAACACAAAATCAGCATAGAGACAAACAAAAATCTCATTTGTATACCCCCCAAAAGAAGACAGCTCTCACCGGCTCTGCTGTCAGTGCCGCGGGAGCTAGGAAATCCGTAAGTTCTTGGAGATGGCTTTTTCTGCCCAACAATAATGGTCTTCAGTTTATACAACATCTTTTTGTTTTTTTTCTGAGTAGGGTGGATGGACTTGATATTGAATGCCCACTTCTTGCTCACATTTCAAATTTCCAGCCTCTCTGTAAACACAGGAAATGGGAATCTGGAGGCGGAGTGGTAAGCTGCAGTGGAAACCTTCAATATTGTGCTGTGGCTTCTGGACAAGAACGAGGGTCATTTGACTACGGCTTCAGCTTCCCGGGCATGCATAGCGCCTGTCTTTGGTGCACAGCCACGGTGGCCGGCTGACAAGACAGAGCTGATGGCTCCGAAGGGTCAATAAAGTACACGCCAGGCAGGATTTACACGAGGGGCAGTAATGGCTTCTTTGGAGCTTTATGGTCTATTGGGCCAATGATAATCCCCTTTTTAAGGAGTGCCAAAATATGAATTTACACAGCAGCCTGTAATAGCTGGGAAATTATATGAATTCTTAGAATTAATCTATGGGCCATCATGCATGGGTGCTGGTCTGAAAGGACTGCTGTGCAAAGCAGGCTGTCCCACAGAGTCCATACTGCCGCTGCCTTACAGTCACTGGGAAATGGATGACTGCAGCATTGGAAATGCATGTAATTTTTAACAATCAGAAGTTCAATGCCAAGATGTGCATTTCCCCTTTAATTGAGCAGCCAAGCCAGCCAAGTGCCATTGAGTTGGATCATATTAAAAAAAAAAAAATTCAGGATTAGTTGCATCTGCCTAAACACTGTTTTCCCTAGAATGAAGTTATTTGCATTCCAAACTCTAAAAAAAAAAAAAAAAAACAACCTATAATAGCATGATTTTGCATCAGGATGAAGCATAAGATTTAATTGACACATGAAGTTTATCAATAAACACTCATTTCACATATTTATACTCTCAATTTTCTTTTGAAATATGAAGATATTCCTGGATGTACAGTACCGTCGCTGCCTTAACAAAATGCCTGACTCTTTCCAGCAGATGGAGGCAAACTGCAAGAAGCTCCCAAAGAAACAACCCCAAATATTTTTCTCCCCCAGCAAACATTGACATTTAGGGGAAAACACAATATCTACGAATGAGGGAATTTACATAAATAGTTCCCAGTGTGAATGGCGGTGTGGCATACTTTTACCTAATGAAGAACGCAGAGCGGCGATACTTCCACAGCCTCTTGTTGCAGTAAGTGTTCTATTTGGCTTTCTGTCTGTTACAGTCAGAATTTTTATTCCAAAAGAAAAGTCCAGTGAATTATTTAATAAATAAAAGGCAGTGAGAAAACCATGCTCAATAATACCTCCTCAAATATCCTCCAAATAAGTCACAATAAATATACCACAAGGAATGGGACCATATGTGTAGGTATACAAGCAGACACACTGATGTGCATTCATGCACACACACACATACCACATCCTCACATGTACATCCTAACACACACATTCAACACACATTCACACTCAAATACTCCATGCCACATACTACACATATACCCTACCAAATATACACCATATGCAAACACACCCTGACACACACACAAAGACCCCAACACACTTATACCACACACAAACACACCCTAACACATATACCACACATATACACATACACACTAATGCACACACTATAACATATATACTGCGTAACACACACAGGCCACACACACTATAACACATGTACGTGTACACAGATCACTACAGTCCAGACCAACACACATACCAATACCCACCCACACACATACACACACCAGTACCAAATACCAACATTCAGTCATATTGACACATTAATACACGGAGAATGGGGAAGCCTGAGGCGTATTCTAACTTTGTTTTATTTCCTGCAGGTGTGTGTACTCCACTCATTAGGTTAGGACGAAGATTCTTCCCTTTTTTTGTGCATATTTGTGTCAATGCTTCCAACTGGTTCATTTCAGTTCAAACTGCAAATTCTCAGCAGTGGTTTGAACGGGAAAGAACTGGTTCACAGCACTTGTTTATGTATGTGTTCCTACTTGTATGTGTATATGTGTGTGTGTATACTGTAGGTTTACGATGAGTTGGAATTGACTCAGTGACAATGGGTTTGGTGTATGTATGCATATAGATGTGTATGTATGTGTGTATACATATATATATATACATACATATATAAGGTAATGGTTTTCAGCACAGGCTACTTAGAAAAATCTCTTCCTAAAAATTGGAAGGTTCTGGGGGTAGAACAATTTCTAAGACTATCTCCCGCTTCCATTTCTAGGATAGACTAGCAGGTGCTGTCTACACCAGACAGATCCTCTGACCAGAGAGCACAGGTGTGCATATTACAATGCTCCGCTTTGAAGGACAGCGAGGTTTCCAGCATTTGTGTTATGGTAACACAATACAGAAAAAGACAGGTTTCACCTTACTTAGCAGGAAGCTGAAGGCAGAATGAGGACATAGAACTGCTTCATCCTCTCCCCTGTCTCTTTCCTGTGAATATCTGCCATCTACAGTACTGACTGGCTTATCAGGTGGCCGGTATCTCCATCGGTCTACCGTGAATTGTCATCCAACACAAGATTAAACGCTGTCTGCCTTCTTCTTGTGATTTTCGGTCTTCACATCACAAAGTTTTCAATCACATTTCAGCAGTGTGCATTTAGCTTACAGAGCTTGAGTACTTATCTTCCTAAAGCAGGTGATTTAGACCATGTTTGCCTCATACCATTCCTAGATATCACTCTACAAACCTGTCCACAGTTAGGGTGTGAAATGCTTCCCAACCAAATCTTCTCTGTCGTAACAGTTCCCCACACAACAGGGCTCTCGCCCAAACAGTAGCAGCCCACAAAGAATCTGAATAATTAGACAAGTGATTATTTTCCAAGGGGTTCTTTCTATGCAGTGCCTGGATGCTGTTTTTAAGGAAAACGAGACACACCCACAGACAATATTGCACTAAATAGCTTTCTCATTAATAATCTTCCAAAGGACTGATCGCCACAACGCTTTCGGCTCATGAATCAGCAGTGGGAGAAGTGAGTGTCAGCTTAGCTCGTACCCGTCTCTCCATTGGATACCTGTGAACAAGTTGAGGTCTGGGGTCGGGGGGTCCCGTAAGAAATGCATTTCACCCCCATTTACAAGGACGTCAGCATGTATATGTTGATGCCAAACCAGCATTTATTTGTCTGCCACTAAGCCAGCTTTATGCATGGAAGCCCAGATTAAATATTCCAACCAGATTCTGGATACACAGAAGCAAGAGACGAAGGACACACATGTTCATTCCTGAAAGGAAATCTATCCACAGGCCAGCCATTTGGGACTTTGCAAGATGTGCTTCCTGCTAACTGCAGGCATAATGATGCAGTTGAAACTCTTCCTGATTCACACCCCTTCATAGATGCTTTTCATTTAATTGTGGTGCAAAGGTTAATTGCTCTGCTGCTAATTGAAAGGCTGGCAGTTTAGACCCACCCTATGGCTCTGCAAGAGAAAGACCTGGCGATCTTGTCATGCAAAGGTTACAGCCTAGAAAACCCTGTGAAGCAGTTCTGCCCTGTCACATGGGGCCACTATGAGTTGGAACTGATTTGATAGTACACGACAACAGCAACTTTGACACTCAGTTCTGTGAAACGGACAGAGTGGTGGTTGGTGTGTGGATTGCAGTCATGCAGGAGTAGGCAGGAGTCCTTGAAGGAAGCAACATACTCAAGAGCCTGTTGCTGGATCTCATTGGGATGACTGAATGCATCAGGAACGTTGGCATTCTGAAGTTTAGTTTTCAGCTCTGACGTCATCTTCCTGTACACACGTATTTCTCATTTAATGCTTTTTTGGGCACATATGTTATGTGAGGAGTTTATGTTGCCTTAAAGCAAAGTCATTCCTGGTCAGCCCATTGAAGTTTAAAAATTGAAATCTCCGCTCAGACACGGGGAAATGGGTACAGGTAGGCCAAGGCAGAGGACTCACGGAGACTGCTCTGCTGGAGGCAGGAAATGAGTTGGAGACTTGTCTGCTACCTGCTCCTGCTGGTCACCGCTCTTATTCCTGGAACCTGGCTCTGCAACTTCTGTTGGGTTGTGATCTTGCCAAAGCCTCACAGTCCTCTCAAACCATGTGGCTGGGGACTTGCAGATGGAGCTGAGTCTTTCATTTCTTAGAAGCTTTACTTCTGCTAAAGAGCGACGTCTCAGGGTTCCTAACAAAAGAAATGAGAGCAGAAAAAATACCTCCAAAAGCTTGAAGTGCTGGATAATTATGATCTGTTAAGTGTACGTTAGGATCCTCTTTCCTCTTCTGATGCATCAAGTCTATAGTTAATACTCTTGGAGCCTGAGATCTGGAAAGTTCTATCCAGGCCAAAACCTTGGGTGAACTTGGCCTGCACGGAGGCTTTTATTGACAGCGCACTGCATCATGTCACTAGGGGTCAGGGCAGGCATAGTATTTTGAAATCAGCTGCAGATTAACCTGCCTGCTACAGGGTCACATAAATGTAGGTTATACAGAAGCTCCCTAGGTGATTTCATAAACCCAAAGCCCATTTGCCACACCAGGATCTGAAAATAGTCTTCCTAGAATGATTTTGTGATACTCAGTGAGTCATACAGTCTTTCTTTTCCTATTTTTTAAAAATAATTTATTACCTTTTACTATTGTTATTGAAAATATGCACAACAGAACATACACCAATTCAACAATTCATACATGTGCAATTCAAATTGTACAACCATTCTCACTCTCCATTTCTGAGTTCTTCCTCTCCCATTGATGTAAGTTCCCTGCCCCCTAAGTTTCCTCACTAATCCTTTTAGTCATTGTCAATTTGATCCCATATAGCTAGTTTAAAAAAAGCACAATGCTCAAGGCTGTCATTCTTTACAAAATTAAGCCTAACTATTGTTTGGTTTTAAGAAGACTTCAGGGGATATTTTTGGTTTAAGGTTGAAAGATGATCTCAAGGAAATAGTTTTAGGGGTTCATCTAGCCTCAATGACTCCAGAAAGCACTCCTTTTTAAATACCTACAATTGAAAATAAAAGTCCAGAATCCAGAGGAAAAAAAAATTATCCTGTTTTCAACACTTGGCTATTTATGGCAAACTCTGTATTGCAAAAAGCTAAACGCATTATGACTTTCTGTAAAAGTTTTCACTCATAAAAATGACCAGAGAGGTAAGGTGCTAGCAACTCAGAAAGAGCGAATAGATCTGCAGGGCTTCTAAGCAAGATGAGGTAAAATTCCTCAGCTCTTCCTCCTCTTGAGGATTAGTACCTTGCTGGCCACGCCAAGTGCTGTCGAATCGATTAATACCTTAAGCTCCATAAAATGCCACTAATTGGGTTTGGAAAAGAAGTGAAGGTAAGAATGATCTCTGAAGAATGAATTCACCCCACCCTCCTGGATTGTTTACACAATTTCTTGCATTTAAATTGCAGATGCCCCCACGTAGACTTGTTTCCAAGCAGACAAATAACCTCAAATACTTTCTCAGTTGCATAAAGGAGATTGCGTTACCAGGCCAACAGTGGTCCTAAGTGGCCGGCTGCGTGCTGTACATTGTATCTCTAAACTGGATGTGCAAATCAATATTTGTTGGATTGATTTGAATATCTATTGATTTAATAATTTTTCTAGCTGCATGGTATAGAGTTGGGATGATCACCGGCAAGAGAGGGGGTAATATTTTTGTATTGGAAGGCTGCTATAAAATATCTTTGTTGAACAAGCTTTCTATTGTGCTAATCTCTGAAGATTCAAAAATTATGACACGCTAGATGACACACTAGTTTTCTTTTCTTTTTTATAATAGGCTAAATTTTGGAGGGAGATAAAGGATGCAAAAGGAGACGTGGTGGTTCAACTGATTAAGCTCCCAGCTGCAAACTAAAAGGTCGGCAGTTCAAAGCCACCACCTGCTCCACAGGAGGGAGATGTGACAGTCTGCTTCTGTAGAGATGACAGCCTTGGAAACTTTATGGGGTAGTCGTCCTCTGTCCTGTAGGGTCACTGTGAATTGGAATCGACTCATCGGCAACAGGTTTCTGATTAGAAGATGGGAAATTGACATGAACACAGAGAACTAAGTATAAAAATTTTATAATAAATTAATATTTCTGGAGAAAACAGTTGCATTAAGGAAGTTATTAATTATTAGCTCTAGCTTGGAAAGTAGGAAAAGGGTTAATAGAAAAATGACATTTGGATGAGGAGGGGGTGGAAAGTGACTTGGCATTGTAGACAGGAAGCACCAGTTTTGAGTGTATAAAATGAACGTCTTGGCGCTGGCAAAACAGAGAACTCTATCTGTCATTTTATCCGAATAAGGACAATTTTCCTTGTGTTTCCACTGTGTTTTTCTTTATCAGCAGACCTTAGCAGTTTACTATACGACACATATGGGATCTCACAGAGAGAAACATGACTTTAAAAGCCTTTTAATACCCCACCCTATTCTCTGAGCAATGTTACTTGGCAAAGATCTATCTAGTGCCAGCCTTTCTGAAGGTTCAGTTAGCTGCTTGTCAGTCATGTGTAATTTAGGTTAGCTGCTTTTTTCTATCAGAGAGTGATACCAATTAGAAAACAGAACCAGCACTCAAATGATCCAGAAATTCTTTTTAACAACAATTAGAGATAGCAGGCCACACGGTTGCTAAGAATGGCATTCTATTAGAACGTGCTATCTCATACGGTGGCTCGAAAGGCAGAAGACTGAAGTTTTCACCTCCCCAGCCGACTAACTAGACTTGGTGCCTCAAACATCACATGACATGTCTGAGCCCCAGTTTTCTGCCTATAAACTCGAGCCAGTAATAACCTATTAGGTTTATGTAATGATAAGTTGATGTGACAGCATGTGTAAAAAACAACGAATATTATCATTAGCATTCATATCACTATCATTCGAAATTTCAAAGATACCAGTCTAGAACTATCTCTTGATTTTAAATAGCTGAAACTTGCGAAAATGGGGTTTGTTTCCCATGAAAGTCCTAAATTAGACTTACTTTAGAACTTATCCACTGACCCAAGTGAGCACGCTGTAACGCAGGGCCCTCACTGTAAACTATGGGGCTGTAAAATCAAATCGGCATACTTCAGAGTTTTAAAAATGCAGGGTGTCAGATCTTGGATTTATCCCTTCAAAATGTCTTATGCTGTGTGGAGAAGACATTTAGATATGAAAAATAAGCCATGCTTTTCAGCATGTTTGCAGAAACAATGCTAACTCCCTACTTAGTTGATTGGGATGCAGTGATTTTATGAAAATGTCAGTGCAGGTCTATGGAAAAGACATTATGATGTCAAAATGAGATTAAACAATGTTAATTTGTCTGTAGAAATTCCCGGCCTCTGCCAAGATGAAATAGAACCCTGTGTTCTGCCACCTTGAGCCTTGGCATTCCACCTCTCGGAGACCTCTACGGGACGGCCCCGGACACAGCAATCTGACAACCCACAGGGATAAGATTTATCTCTCTCTTCTCTCATAGTGGCTAAGCATAAAGAGAGGTAGTGCTGTTGGAGAGATGATAGTATTGTGGGAAAGTCTCCCTTAATGCGACAGGATGATCCAAAAAAATTCAGACTGATGAGAAAGAGACAGGAAGGGAAACACAAAGAGAAAGAGACATACAGCCAAAAAGTTAAGTGCCATCTAGTCAGATCCGACTCATGGCGACCCTAGGGACATACACACAGAGAAAAATAGACCAACAGAGAAAGAAACACACACAGAGAGAGAAAGACAGAGAATGACACAGAGGGAAACAGAGTAGCAGAGAAAGAGACAAAAAAAAGAGGGAGAGAGAGAGGAACACAGAGAAAGAAAGAGAGAGAGAGAGAAGAAGGAGAGAGGAAGGAAAGAGGAGAGGTTGGCGGGAAATTTTGTAGCCGCCAATGTGGATTAGCTTTTAAAAGTTTGAGGCACACACCTCTTGGTAAAGTGATGTGTTTTCCTGGTGTGAAATGTTTGTGAGTGTTAAAATGTGTTCAACACCTCCCTGGCATCTGGGAGTCTGAATGTGCTGAACAAAGGTGAGCATTAATTCCAGTTTGGATGTTAATTTGGCCCCGATAAAACACTCCAGTAAAACTAACATTTGAACATGACCCAGAATTCAACAAGAAGCCAAGGATATGAAAGGAAAATAATTCTAAGTACTCTGAAATCTGAGGCAATTTTTTTAAAGGTCCTTTTCCTTTTTCCTATCCTTAAGTTTTTCACAGCCCTTATTCCCAGTTCATTATTTAATATGGTGAGTCTGGAGTTGACCAGCAAGCTGAAAAAATGTTAAGTCCTCCTCTTCTATTCAAGAAATAAGACCCTCCTAGGACCTTCAGAATATTTGTTTTCCATCGAACAAAAATTACCATATGTTGTAACGGGACAGACCCACGTGATAGATGTGACTGGCTATAGGAGACCTTGGCTTAGCACTGAGTCTGGGATCTGACTTCTTTTAAGTCTTTGGTTTTTCATCTGAAGGTCTGGGGTCATCAGAGTAGTCTTAGATGAACCCTAAAGGTGCCTCCCACAATGTTTCTGTCTACGGGAATTGTCACCTGTTACAACAGGTACGTGTATGAGCTGGGTGCCTGAGTTGTTGGTGCTATTGAGACAATTCTGACTTACAGTGACCCCATGCGACAAGTGGAACCGTCCCATAGGATTTCCTAGGCTGTAATCCTGGTGGTGTAGCCGATAAACGCCACAACTGCTAAGCAATCCACCAGGGGCTCCCTGGAAACTCTATGGGGCAGTTCTACTCTGTCCTGTAGAGTTGCTGTGAGTTGGAATCATCTCAACAACAGCAGGTTTTTTCTTTTAATCTTTATGAAAGCAGACCACCAGATCTTTTCCCTGCAGAGCCCCTGGCAATTGCCAACCTTTTGGTTAGCAGTTGAGGGCTTAACCATTGCACCACTAGGGTTCTCCAGTTGTCTGCATGGATACGTTACTAGTTGATGAATTTGTGATAGACAGCACAGCCCAGATTATTAATGCAAACGGCAACAAAAAACAATAAAATTTGTTTTAGTGATTGGCAATAGTTCCTTTAGGACCTTGCTCAATTGTCCTGATATTTATAAAACTCACATCTCACCACTGAGATTCCATCTCAGGGAGGTGGTCACTAAGGGTGTTCATTGGCTGCTTCTTTTTATGAACTCTTGGATGGTGTTGGCTTAGTGCATCATACAAGCAGAGGGTCCTGTGCCTTCTCTCTTTCAGCCCAGTGCCCTTGATATCTAGTTTTCCTGTTCACTTTATGGCTGCATTCTGAAGCTGGGTATTTGTCACCGCTGTTTTGAGAGGTATCCATTCTAACATCCCACTACATCTCATCTTCTTCAAATTTCAGTTTTAAGTGTGCTCCCGTGAGACTGGGGTCCTATGGGTTTCCTCCTTGTGATCTAATGCTCCGCCCCTGCCTCTGCAGGTGGGGACAGTTGATGCGGTGGAGACATGCCTTTCAATATTTTAAGTGTAATATTAACTCAGGTCGGATGTAACAAGTAACAGCGCAATGAAATGAACTCAGGAACAGTGAAGCCACTAAGAAAATGTGCCATTAGGGAAGGATTTTGGTTTCCTATGGAAGAGATTCACCAGGTATGCATTTGCACGTGTGTTCAAGGAAATGATTAAAATGTTTATAGCCTTTATAATTAGACTTGTTCCTTTTAAGAATTAAAGGCTTTGGATGCCAGGAAATTTTTCTAATTTACTTTATTGGTAATGAAATCTAGTTTTCTTATTTCAACGTGATGGAATCTAAATTCAAACGTACCTTAAGAATGTATGTAGACACATATGTATCTATCTGAAAAGAAAATCTTGGGATGTAACTATCAATCTAATCAAATGCTAGGTTTGTTCTGTTCATTCTTTTTGGGGGTAAAATATTAAAGCTAAGACTTTAGGTTTTGTTCAAGCCTGTAAAAGCACATGTCAAATATTTCCTTATTTCTTTTCATAATGCCATAGGAGAGGGTGTTCTATCTTTTTATTTTATTTTTTTTTCCTGCTATTTAACATAAGTAGAAATTGTCAGTCTAAAACTGACAGGTATTTGTTACAGTCAACAATGAATTGTTTAAATCTGGATCATCCACCAACATAGGCAATACCTGTCAGGTGTCATAATGGTGTGGAAATTTGTTAAACAGCAATGAGAAACACAATAATTTGATAGATTTCTTGATCTACACACCCCTTTTTCTCATGCTACATCAAAGACCAGACTTGGTGGTCTGATGACCTGGAATGTCCCCTGAGAACAGGGTCCCTGGACTTGCTGTTAGCCCAGAGCTGAGACCAGTACTGAAGTCAACACTTCAAACAAAGATTAGACTGGACTAAAGGACACAGAGTGATGAAGGTGGTGTGTGTACTTTATGGTTTAATATATATATGAGGCTGTCCAACTGGTCTCTTTTCAAAGGGGAGAGGAAAGAGGGGAGAGGAGGGGACAAGTGTCAGTTGAACTGATACTGGACGTAAAGAGTAGAGAGGGTGAGTGTGCTGTCACAGGGTGAGGAGAGCACATACAATTGCATAGAGGCTGGTGGTTGGAGTTTTGTGTAGCAAATCGACTTGGATTGTAAACTTTCACTTCATCACTTAATAAAAAATAATAATAAAAAAGAAAGACAATAATTTGGAGCATGGTGGGTAAGATTCAAAAGGCAGCCGGTACTTGATCATGAAGCAAGCCTTCTATAAGCAGAGCTTCCTCTGCTTATAGGATGTCCTTTGGCTCAGGGTGCAGGATCCATGCTATTCCTTTGCCAGTGATTTATCCTCCCTTGTCTCTCTGGCGCTCTGTATGGAATTTACCAGCATGCTTTATAATCAGACAGTTAGGCAGGGCTTTTGGTGGCTCGGTTTAGAATTTCCTTTGCACCACGAAAAAACAGAGGAATATAAGGTTAGGTGACTTACTCTTGGAGTGGTTTGGTGCTGGGTTTATGTCTTTTAGGAGGCCACTATGCAGACAACTCCCCAACATGAGTGTCCCGTCAATTTACACCCTACTTTCAGCCAGAGCTACGAGCAATCACACAGGCATATGGGGGTTCCAAAGGAGCCCTTGTGGCACACTGGTTAAATGCTCAACTAATAACTGGAAAATTGGAGTTCGAACCCACCAGCTGTTCCATGGGAAAAAATATCTGGAAATCTGCTCCACTATAGATTATGGCCTTGGGAACCCTGTGAGACAGTTCCGCTCTGTCACATAGTGTCTTATGAGTCACAATCTGCTTGAACACACCCAACAACATGGAGGTTTTTAAGAAGTGTCTCTCTTTGACATTACAAATTAAACCAGTCAACCACCCAGATGCAGTGAGAAAGAAAACTTCCTTTATAAATTTTCAGTCTGCATTCATCTTCTGATACCTCTTCTGGTATACATTTGGTTCATGGAGATGTATTACTCTTCTGGAAAAAAAAGCAATGTGTTGTGACTAGAACTACCAACCTATGGCAGAGATTTTCTTCTGGAAGATAAACCCAACAAACCCAGTGCCATCAAGTTGATTCTGACTCAGAGAGATGCTGTAGGACAGGGTAGAAGTTCCCCATAGAGTTTCCAAGGAGTGCCTTATGGATTTGAACTGACAGCTTTTTGGTTAGCAGCTGTAGCACTTAACCACTGCACCTCCAGGGTTTCCTCTAAAAGATAAGGGGGTATATGAAATTCTCCATTTATAGTTAAATTAGCTTGAGTGTATGTAAAAGTAGTTTAAGGTTTATACCCAGAACCATAAATCAACGGATCAGAAAAAATTATTGCATGTAAATTTTAAACTTGCACATGGTAGATGCGCCATATGACCAAGTATGGAGAGGAAAGATGGCTGAGCCCTGAGCCTTTATGGATCCTGTTATCGAAGTCTGAGTGGGTTAGCAAGTAGAACTGCTCGGCAGGGAAGAGGATCACCAGTACTGTGTTCTGAGGTGCCTGTGGGTGGGATTGACTCGCCATCCTTCCTCCCGGTGATTGAATGTTAGACTGTTTTCACTACCCAGGGAGCCATTACCTAACTGTAATACAACGTGGAACACCCGGTGGTATTCCTAGGGCCTGTGTCTTCCCACATCAATTTTAGAATAATCATGTCCATGTTTAAAAAACATACTCCTGGAGTTTTGATGAGAATTGTATCAAATGTATGTATCAGTTTGGTGATAATTGGCATGTTTACTATGCTGAATCTTCCAGTCTGTGAATAAGGTATGCCACTTTATTTATTTAGATCTGTTTTGAATTCTTTGATCAATCTTTTGTAGTTTTCAGCATACAAGTTCGTACATGTGTTATCAGGTTTGCATGTACATACTCTGTGGGTCTTTTTTTTTTTTTTTTGAGTGATTACAAATGGCACTTCATTTTCAATTTTGGTTTCCACATGTTCATCGCTAGTATATAGAAATATAACAGATTTTTGCATGAATAGCTAGCATCTTGTGACCTTGCTGAACTCATTTATTCTAGGAGTTTTTGTTTTCTTGTAGATACCTTGGGGTTTTTTACATAGAAAATTTGCAGATAGGGAGAATTTTCTTTTCTTTTATTCTTTCTCAGCTGTATGCCTGTCACCACCTTTTCTTGTCTTATTGTGCTGGCTGGAACTTCACTGGAGAGCAGTGGTGAGAAAAGACATCATTGCCTTTTTTGTTGTCTTAGGTGAAAAGCATTAGCATCCCAGTTAAGTGTGCTGTTGTTGCCACGTTCTGACTCACGGTGATAAGCTCTGGGTTTTTTACAGATGCTGTTTATCAAGTTGAGAATATAGCCCTTTACTCTAAGTTTCATGAGAGTTTTCATCATAAGTGACAGATGAATTTTGTTAAACCATTTTTTTTTTACATCAGTTGATATGATCATGTGGTTTTTCTTCTTTAACCTGTTAATATGGTTGATTACACTGATTAAGTTTCTGAGTCTTGAACTAGCCTTGCATTCCCAGGATAAATCCTTTGGTCATGGTATATAATTTTAAAAAAATGTGTATTGTACCCTCCTATGAACAGTTGATATTTGACAAAGGCCCAAAAGGTGTAAACTGGGGTAGAAATTGCCTCTTTAACAACTGATGCTGGCAAAGTTGAATATCCATCTGCGAAAAACTCGAACAAGACCCATATCTCATACCTTACACAAAAACTAACTCAAAATGGATCAAAAACTAAATACCAAACCTAAAACGATAAAGATTATGGAGGAAAGAATAGGGACAACAATGGAGTTCTAATACACAGCTTAGACTGACTATACAAAATCTTATCAACAATGTACAAACAACAGAAAAGAAAACAGATAGATGGGAACTACTAAAAATCAAACACTTATGCTCATCCAAAAACTTTACCCAGAGAGTTAAAAGACTGCCTGCAGAGTGGTAAAAAATATTTGGCAACTACAAATTGGATTGACATCGAATTTCCATAATTTGCAAGGTACTTCAAAATATCAACCAGCAAAAGTCCAAGAACCCAGTTAAACAATAGGTAAAGAACACGGACAGACACTTCACCAAAGAAGACATTAAGGCAGCCAACAGACACATGAAGAAATGCTCACGATCATTAGCTATTAGAGAAATTCAAATCAAAACTACGATGAGATACCATCTCACCCCAAGAAGGTTGGCCATGATCCAAAAAACACAAAATAACAAATGCTGGAGAGGCTGTGGAGAGACTAGAACTCTCCCACACTGCTGGTGGGAATGCAAAATGGTAGAACCTCCTTGGAAACCAATTTAGTGCTTTCTTAAAAAGCTAGAAATAGAAATACCATATGATCAATCCCACTGCTTGGAATATAACCTACAGAAATAAGGGTGATCACATGAACAGATACGTGCATATGAATGTTTATTGCAGCACAGTCCACAATAGCAAAAAGATGGAATCAACCTAGGTGCCCAACAACAGATGAACGGATAAACAAACTTGGTATATATACACAGTGGAACAATATGCAATGATAAAGAACAGTGATGACTTTAGGAAGCATCTTATAACCTGGTAGCAACTGGAAGACGTCACGCCAAGTGAAATTAGTCAGCTGTGAAAGGACAAGTGTTGTATGAGACCACTATTATAAGGACTTAAAAAAGAACTTATGCACAGAAGAAAAGACTCTTTGACAGCTACAATGTTAGGGATGGTAGGAGAGGGTTGTTCATAAATTAGACAGTTGATAGGAATTTGGTTAGGTAAAGGATGTGAAAGCACTCAGTAGAAGGCAGGTCAGCATAACTGGACCATACCATAAACTGTTTTCTAAATTCATCCCAACATTTCAAAGTATAAAGTAGGAGGTACATGGTCTGGGGACTGTGTCTTCAGGTGACATTAAGGTCAGTTGGTATAACTAGTTTTTTGCTAAAAGAGTCTTCTGTGTGCTATATTGATGAGTGGCGTGTGGGGTCTTAAAAGCCAACAAGCAGCCATTGGAAGGACTTCACTTGGTCCCAACTCACCCAGAGCACGTTACCACAAAAAACATCAAAGACACGAGGAAAGATGAGCCCAGAAGACAGAAGTACCCACATGACTGGGAAACTACATCAGCATGAAACCAGAAGAACCAGATGGTGCCTGGCCACCACAAAAGACATAGCACGAGAAAAAGAGCTATGCAGATCCAGACCTCTACTAAAAGACCAGAATTAATGGCCCAACACCCCAAAAAGTGCCCTGGGGACATGGCCCCTCGACTTGCTGCTGGCCTAGACCTGAAACTGGTACTGAGGTCAACACTTCAGACAAAGGATGGACTGGACTTGGGGACACAGAGTGAGCATGTGGTGTGTGTGATTTATTTTTTTATAGACGCCTGTCCTACTGGTTTCTTTCTAGAAGGGATAGGGGAGGGTGGAGAGGAGGGAACAGGTGTTTGTTAAGAGGGTACTAGACATAAAGAGTGAAAAGGAGTGTGCTGTGGTAGAGAGGTGGGCATACAAAATTGATTTGGGTTGTATACTTTCACTTAATCATAATAAAAAATATATATTGTTAATTCTATTTGCTAATGTTTTGTTAAGGATTTTTATGTCTATATGAATTAGAGATATTGGGCTCCAGTTTTCCTTTTTTTTGTACTGTATTTGTTTGGTTCTGTCATCAGGGCAATAATGACACCATAAAATTAATTGGGAACTATTTTCTTCTTTTCAGTTTTCTGGAAAAGATTGTGTCAAATTGATGTAAATTTTTCTTGAAACCTTTGGTAGAATTGTCCAGTGAAACCTATTGAGTCTAAAGACATCTTTTTGAAAGTGTTAAAATAAAAAGTTCAACTTAATTATCTACTTCATACTGGATGAGTTGTGATAGTATTTTTCAAGGAATTAGTCTATTTCATCTAAGTTGTTAAATTTATGTTTGTGAAGTTGTGTGTAGTATTTCCTTACTATTTTCTTGGTGTCTTATTTATTGAAGTTGGTAATTTAATATTAATAATTTCTCTGATTTTTCTTTGTCAGTGTGGCTAGAAGTTTGTAATTTTCCTAAATCTTTTCAGAGAAACAGGTTGTTCTTTTGATTTTTCTTTAATGCTTTGCCATTTTTCTTCTCAATAATTTCTGCCCTTTTATTAATTTTGTTTATTACTTCCATCTGTTTGTTTTGGATATATTTTGCTCTTTGACTTTCTAATGTTTTGACATGGCAGTTTGGATTATTTATTGAGGTTTATTACTGTTTTCTAATGTATTGAATGCTAATAATGTGCCTCTTCATGCTGCATTAACTGCAGTCTACAAATGTTGATTTTAACTCATATTTTTTATTTCCCTTGAAGCGTCCTTTTTGACCTATTTAAAACTGTGTTATTTAATTTGCACATGGGTAGTGATTTTCTTGCTGTCTTTCTGCTATTGATGTCAGTTTCAGTCTGTTACAATTAGAGAACACACTCTGTGTTATTTCAATTCTCATAAATTTGAAGAAATTTCTGTTATGATATACCTTAATATATGTATTGTGGACACTTGAAAATAATGTAGATTCTGCTCTTATTGTGTCACTGTTTTATAAACGCCAATTAGATCCTGCTGATTGATGATATTGAGCTCTTTTATATGCTTGCTGATTTTTAGCTAGTTATTCTATCAGTTGTTGAGAGCAGAGTGCTGATGTCTGTCTCTGTAATTTTGGATTTGTTGATTTTTCTTTCAGTTCTATCAGTTTTTGCAGCTTTATTATTTGGTGCATAAACATTAAGTGTTATTGTGTCTTTTTGGTGAATTGTCTCCTTTATTACTATGTAGTGCCTCTCTCTGTCCATCATAATTTCCTTTGTTCTAAAGGAAATTTATGTTAATTTATATTAAATTAGCTTAGCCATTCTTGATTTTGTTTGATTAATGTTTACATGGTATAACTTCTCCCATCCTTTTACTTTCAATCTACCTATGTTATATTTAATGGAAGTTTCTTGTACACAGCCTATAGTCAGTTCTTGTTTTTTAATCTACCTTCTATGCTTGGTCTTTTAATTGGATATTTAGATCATTCACATTTAATGTAATTGTTGATGTGTTAGTGCTTAATTCTGCAATTTTATTATTTTTGTTTTATATTCTGTGTGCCCTTTCTATTTTTGTTACTGTTTTCTTTTTCTGTCTTTTGTGAGTTACTTGAATATTTCTTAGAGTTCTCTTTTGATTTATCTGTTGTAATTTTGAGTATAACTTTTTGGTGACATAGTGGTTAAGTGCTATATCTGCTAACCAGGAAGTGGGCAGTTAAAATCCAGCAGGCACTTGTCAGGAACTCTGTGGAGCAGTTCTGCTCTGTTCTATAGGGTCAGTATGAGAATCAACTCATTGACACTGAGTTTTGTTTTTTCTCTTTGCATATTTTTCTTCAGCCATTTCTCTAGGTATTATGTTTTATATATAACTTACCACAGTCTACTTATTTTGTCACTTTGCCAATTTAAGTGAAAGGTCATTTCATATCCCTTTACCCTCCCCACTTTGTAATTCTTAAAAAGGTTTTCTTTATATACATTGAGAACCACTTTGGTGTGTTATTTTGTTTTCAACTGTCTAATGTAATTGAGAAAACTCGAGTTTTCTACTGTATTTATTTATATATATTTACTCTCTCAGCTGCATTCTCTTATTTTCTTGATATTTAGGGATTCCTTTTCCTATTTCCTTTCTGTTAGAGAACTTCTTTGAGCTACCCTTTTAAGCAACATCTGCTGGCAACAGATTTTCTTCATTTTTCCTCATCTGAGACACTTTGTTTTTCTCTTTATTCCTGAAGGATGCATTTTCCTGAATGCAGACTCGTGAGTTATGACTCTTCTTTCAGCACTTGAAAAATGCTGTGCCACTTCCTTCTGCCCACCATTATTTCTTGCCAGAAATCTACTTTTCTTTTCCCTATAGGAAAGATGTCACTTCACTGTCATTGCTTCAAGATTCCTCTTTGTCTTTAGTTTTCAGAATTTGACTATGATACCTCTTGTCACAGATGTCTTTAGGTCTAGCTTGTTTTGGGTTTGCACTGCTGTTTGAATCTGTAGGCTTTTCTCAGTCATTCAGAGTGGATGATTTCTGTGTTCTGTCTTCAAGTCCACTGATTCTTTCCTTGGTCCTCAATCTTTTATTATTTTTATTATTTTTTGATGATGGATGAATGACTCTGGCTCCATATTTTTGTTAGCAATCATGCTAGTTTTCACTCTGAGCATTTGCCTTTTTTCTCATTTTGCATCCTTAAGGATGGCAGAAGACGATCTGTTCTGTCTCATGTTTTCTCTCCAGAATGAATGAGGTGCTTTTAGATGTGGGAGTCGCCCTTGTTTAGTCCCTAGGATAACATCAGACAAGTGAAACAGGTAGCTGCTTTAGAAGTAAATTTATTTCTGAAAGCCAGGTTTGTGATAAGTAAGGTTAGGACATGTTGGATTTTGACATGCATCTTCTGTTTTCCTTCCCTTTACCCAGTTTTTTGGCACAATTTTCATTCCTTTAAATGCCCAATCACTTCATAATTTCCTACATTTTAATTTCAGTTTAAGTTAGCATATTATCTTTAATAAAAGTAATGTACTATTTAAGGTATTTCAGCAAGTGGGTGGGAGAATGTGTGTAATGTTTTTGGACATTATCTTAGTTGCCTAGTGCTTCTGTAGCAACAATAACAACAACAAAGCAAAACAACAAAAAATACGAAACAAATAATCAAAACTCAAAAGTAGTTTGTTTTAAAGAATAGGAGTATGTTACCTCATAGTAGTGGAGGCTGAAATTCTAAATCAGGGCATGAGCATTAAGAGGAAGCCCTTCTTTACTGGTAGCCCCTAGCACTCTTCGGCTGCTTGTAGCAGTATAATCACATGGTATTGGTCTTCTCCCATTTATGTATTCTTGTATTCTCTGCTTTTTTTATAAGGCACCACTGAGAATGATTAGGTTTAGGACAGACTCTACTCAGTATGTACTTACTAGCATAAAAAACAGAAAATCCCTATTTCAACACAAGGTCATATTTACAGGTACAAGGATTTTCATGTATCTTTTGGGGGGGCATATGATTCAATCAATAATAAATGTAGATTCGTTTTCACCTTAATCCCATCACGCCAGGGCTGTGACTTGGAACCAGAGGTTGTCTTCCTTGGCCTATGTGTCAAATTTGTTCTACACACAGGGTCAAAGTCACATAAAATGAAAAAAACATCTTTAAGGACGATTGAACATCATGAACCTCATCCAGACTCTGAATGGTGCATATTATTAACTGCATTCCCAAGGAAAAAAAAAGATAGTGTTAGTCCTACCATAACATTATCAGAAAGGTTAACAATCTTGATGCAAATGTTTGTCTTCTGGGAAACTGAACTCTAATGAAAACAAAACTAAAGCATACATGTGCTATCAATTTGTGTTTTAAAACAAAAATTTCTCTTTTAAAATTACAACCATTTCTTGATTTATTCATCTCTCCATCTCAAAACACTGATGAACATATATAAGTGATAGGATCAAGAGAGAGTTCTCCCCACAGTGTTTGTCAAAAGAGGGAAAACTCTTTGTCAAGTTGCTTGCTTGATTGTTGTTCATAAATCAAAGGAAGGAGGGAAAACGTAGACCTTGTCATCTGTCAGGAAGAATGCTTTGATTATTACTGATGGGGCTTCAGCTGTGAATGGCACAAGCAATGAATTGTCAGTAATGTAGGATCATAGCCAAACCAATGACTTACTGGACTACACAGTATGCTGGGATAAGACCTTTCTGAAGAGGACAGGAGACTATCAGCGAGATGCAAAATTGGCCACCTGCAAGAAACAAACATTCACAAAGCCCCACTTGGAGAGACCGTTCTCCCTCCTGGAAAGAAGTCAGCCATCCAGTGGAGAGAGGTGCTCCCACAACAGTGGATGAAACTCATCTACTGTAAATAGCCAGGCTTAAGAAAAATAGTCAATGAGCCTGTTCCCTTTTTGTTTGGCTTTGCTACCATTGACTAGTTGTCTGAAAGTAACTGATTGTGTGGAACAGAAGGAAGTGGGAATCAGGCCAATCCCTCGAGCCAAGAACTCCAGGCAAGTTATCAAGAAAAGCCTTTTCTTCTTCCTCTCCCTCCCCCGCCTTTTCTCTTTTCTTCTTCTTCTTTTTTTAAATTCCAGAGCATTTTATTTAAAATGATATTCCCTGCAAAATTGTGCATAGTCTTTCATTTAAGATGTAATATCTCTGAGAATAAAGGAAGGAAGAGAGGAAATTAAAAAAGCAATGAGAGAAGATGTCTGTCAGGTTGGCCCCTCACCAAGTGACCCTTTGATAGGCCCCGTGGGACCTAGAATTATATGAGTCTACTGAGGAAGCTAATGATTTATAGTTCCTTGTTTGGGCTTTTGATAAGTATCTCTGTAAAATGATGCAAGGAAAAACAACCCTGGACCTAGTATAATTGCAGAATTCCTGTAAATTATTTTAAGATGAGGGAGGCCATCAAGACTGGAGAGAAATAACATCCAGGCTCAAGATATTTATGTGTGTTTTATTTTAAAAATTGGTGCCACAGCGTCCCAATGATCATTAAGCAACCTGTCTGGGTGCCCTTTGAAAGCTAGAAGGATTTGCTCCCAGAGGAGACTAAACAGTTATTCATAAAGCAGGGCCTGTGCACCTCTGAGCCATTTTCCCCATGCATGAAACATGAGGAAAGTTGAAGCCATTAGGATCCAGCAAGTTCTCCTATAGGAAGACTTCTTGGAAAAGCACAAAGGGGTGTCTTATGCTTGCCCATTTGTTTAGGTGATAGGTATTAGTCAAAGTCTGGTATTATGAATGAAAGAGATATTTCATTTTTCTCCATTCTGGGCAGTAGGTCTCAACAGGGACCACATTTTGCCCCTACTCCCCCAGAGGATATTTGACAGTGCCAGAGACAGTTTTGGTTGTTATGATTGGGAGGGGGTGAGGTGCTACTTGTATCTAGTGAGAAGCTTGGAATGCTGCTAACCTCTTGCACACAGGACAGCCCCCACAACAAAGAATGATCCAGCCCCAAATGCTGACAGTGCCGTGGTTGAGAAACCTGATTTAGAACTACTTGGCAAGTCACTGATCTTGTTGTCAAAGGTTTAATCTTCCAGAACCATCAGGAACATTCTGTCTTTGAAATATCTATGTTGGAACTTTAGAAATGTTCTTATTAGCTAAGGTGATTAGAGGCTCATTAAGGTGGTTAAGGAAATCTTAAGGAAATTCTTTTAGCATAAAAATGCGTTGGTTCCATGGACACAATCTTTCACTCCGGAAATCTACTTGGAAAGATTATGCTATTTAGCCTAACACGGCTTCAGAAAATCCCTCATGAGTAGTGGAAAAGTGGACTCATACTTTTATGCCAAGTACAGCAGTTCATGGCTAGAATCCACCATTACTCTGAAAATATCATTAGTCCTCACTGGAGCAATGGTTAAGCATCAACTACTAACCTAAGGGTTAGCACCCTAGGAACCCTGGGAGAGGAAGACCTGGCAATCTCCTTCCATAAAAACTACTGCTTAGGAACCCTATAGGGCAGCGCTGCTGTGTCACTTGAGGCTGTTATAAGTCAGAAGTGACTAGACAGAATTTAACAATGACAATATCTTTGCTGGGATGGCAATTTCTTTCTACTTTAAACTGCTAAGGTTTCCAACTTTCTAAAGTCACAATGAAGACACGAAGTTCTGGAAAGATCTGTTAAGAAAATCCACCCAAGTGAACGCACACGTAAAGTGACCTTTCTCTGATAAGGACATCAGCTCCTGGGTGCGCTGTAGACAGGTGTCTCCATAAAGGTGTCTCCTCCACACAAGTCCCAGGAGGCCAGCGGTTTCTTCCACCTTGGGGATCAGCTTTGCACACAACTTCTGACTACTTATGGAAAATATTAGTGCAGGATGTGTTTTTCTCTTAAGCTGTTTCTGCTGAAGCAGAATTAAGGTTAAATGAAGCCGGAGCTGCCTGTTCTTGTTCAACTTTTATCGACAAAGAACTTTGGGTTTCAGTCATGTCAATCTTCGTACAGAGCCCCACTCATTAGAAGTCATCTGTGGATGATTCATTCGTTCCTGTGCATTTGATCTCTGGAGATAAGTAGAACCAGCCTCGCTGACTGGCTGGTATGGTGCGGTGGGTTCCTGGCAATAGTGTCTTCTGAGACTGATGTAATTCCCCGATGATTGATGTTTCCATTATGACACACTGAGCAGTATGCATTTGGGTTACATTAAACTCCATGAACTATCGCTACCTTCACACTCTGATCTTTCTTCCCTTTTTTCTTTCAGGCAGATTATAGACTGAAATGTATTGTTATTGGCAAAGAATACAGTATTTACGGAAAAGAGCAGGTAAACATACTGATAGCACGCAGAATTTAACGGCAGCCTCCCAACTGGAGCTCCTCTGGATCTGCAGGCTTACTTAGGACTGCATGTAGAAGGTCTTCCTAGTTACAGTTCGCTTGCAGGTGAGTGGTCCCCTCCCTAGAACTGGATGAGTCAGTCGACTAACTCATCTTCTCAGAAGTGAACACTTTGACTCTGGTAGTGACCTGGCTCACTGCTCACCTCACATGGCCTTTTCCTGATATAATAAGATGCTCAAAACTGCCTTGGGAATTTCCAGTTGTTATAATTCCAGCTGTTCATTAGCAGACAACACTTTGTAAAAGGCACTGTGGTGTTTGCAAAAAAATACAGCCTAGGGTGCCTTCTGAGGATCTAGTTGGGGGGGTTGTTAGCCTCATAGTTTAGACAACAGAGGATATAGAAATAGCATTTGAAGAGGGTATATGGTTATGTCTCCAATGAAGGGAAGATACAGTAAACACAGTAAGCTCACAATACCCGCTAACCCACTCCCATAGAGTCAGTTCTGACTCATCATAACCCTACATAGGTCAGAGTAGAACTGTACCATAGAGTTTCCAACAGGGAGAGATTATTAAAAATTGCAGTTGTCACAGAAGGCTACTGGCAGCGAGGGACACGAGCCGGTCTTTGAAGGAGGAGGGAATGAGACAATTAACAGCAGCAATAATGACACAGGTATGATCTACTGGGGTTCCTGCTGTGAATCACTTTTCTAGATGCTTAAGATGAATTGTTTTATTTCACTTTCATCGATTTTCAAGGTGAGTAGTGTTATGATACTCATTTTACAGATGAGTCAACTGAGGCACAGAAAATGGTAAGAAAGTTTTCAGATGCATATGCAGAAGTGTAGTGTTATATTTAACAACTTTTGGGATAGCCGGGGATTTTAGAAAATACCCAGTCTCACCATCCAACGACTCTTAGGCCCATAGAGTGGGCCTAAGTGAACTGGTCGCTGAATGGGAGAGCCATGTTTGACGACAGTAACTTTGATTAGTAGAACAGGACTGAGACTAGAAAGAAGGGGATCTGCACAGAGTAGGCTAGACGAGAGACACATCTTGGTAACAAACAGGTGAATCAGGAGGAGACGAACCCTCATTTCCAAACAACAGTTATTGCTATTATTATAAGGAGACACCAACACACTGATGGAAACCGGAAGGAAACAATGAATAGCAAGAATAATAATCAAGCATGATCTACAAAGTCATTCCCTGTGTTCTGACTTCATAATCTACCTTAATTTTTTGAAGAAAGTTCTAGGGAGGACTAGTAGCTCAGAATTTGTTTTCAGCCACTCTTCTCTTGGAGGTTTTCATAATCTATTCTTTTCCCTTTGTGCTAGTTGGGTGCATTCTGTGTTATTTCCAAAAGAGGGGGCAAGACATTTTCAGAGCCAAGATACAGAGAACAAGCATGTGCCTAACACCTCACCCACTCCTGGAAGTGATCTCACCATCTCACAATATTGCAAGAAGGCTCCTTCCAGCTGGGACAGAGGGAGCATCTGGATGAGAGGAAGAGTTAGCTACCCTCTGTGACTCCAAGAATTCTTGGCTTAGAAAGAAGATCTTTGGGAAAGCTGGACTTCCCCAGAGAAATCTCCGTGACATTGCTTAATTCTCCCATTAAGTCCTAGAGGCAATTCTAATAAAACTATGTGTGAAGAGAAAATGGACATAGAAGAGGGATTACAGCAGAACGCTGAGGGAAGCCACTGCTTGGACACCCACTGGTGCAGGTGTGACCCCTGCCCTCCATTTCTGTACTTCCGGCTTTATTTCCTTGACCACCGCAGATATACATAAGGAGTAAATGGATGTCAGGCAGGAGCTTAGCGTGTGCAGAACAGGACACTCTGGTCTGTAAGAGCTAGCTTTTTTAGCCAAGCCACACTTCATTTTGTGGGTTGTCCTGTTTAGAGAAGAAAACATAAAACCAACTTGTAAGAATGAGTTGACACTATAAGCTTTAACTTTGGTGATTCTTATTTATAAGAGGTAAAACTTCTGGTTCCCAAATTCTTGTGCAACAGATATAAAAGTCATTTTTTTCAGAATGTAATTTAATTTCCAATTCAAGCTTCCCTTTCTCTAGAATGGCAGATACTTAATAAAGATCATCTAGCCCATGGAATGTCCCAGTCCCTGTGGCTTCCATGCTCCAAGTTGCTGAGGAATGTATAGCCTTCACTGGCCATCAAGAGGCAACTGGCCACCATGACCACAAGGTCATCATGCCTGATCTCCTTAGAAACATGAGAGGTGCCTCTTTCTCTCAGCAGCAGGATCCACAGTAGCTCCTTTTGGTATTTCCAAGACACTGTATGGTCCATAGGAATTTTTTAGCCCCTGTTTTTGCCTTGTACTGTCTAGAAAACTCTAAGAAGTTATAGTGATATGTTTGTTCACCTAGATTGGTTCTCTTGGTGGTCACTGTCCTGAGTCTTACCCTGGAGCTCTGCCTAACAGTTGGGAAACTCCAGGTCTTAAAAACTTATTTCAGGTTTTGCAGCCTCTCCAGGAACCTCTCTGCCACCCTCCCTTCAACTCTTCTTCTCCAACTTTCTTCCTTTTTCCTGTAAGCCAGTAGACTTTTAACTGCTCTGAAAGCATATTAAAACCAGAAAACCAACTCCATTGTAGCTGAGTCAATTCTAGCTCATGGTGACTCCAGATGGCAAAATAGTTTGAATGCCTGTATTGCGGCACAGTGGTTAAAAACTTGACTGCTAACCGAAAAATTGGCAGTTTGAATCCACCTGCCACTTCTTGGAAACTCTACGGGGCAGTTTTACTATGTTCTACAGGGTTGTTACGAGTTGACATTGACTCAAGGTTAAGGGGGTTTTTACTAACCTAAGGGTTGTCAGTTCAGACTCACCCAGTGGCATCTCAGCAGAAAGACCAGTCCATCTGCTTCCATAAAGATTATAGCCTAAAGAACTCTGTGGATTATTTCTAACCTTCACACATGTGTTTGCAGTGAGAAAGAGTTGTGGTAGCAGTTGGGAAGAGAAACTCATCTCCCTCAAAATCTTTCATAAATCATGGCTTGCCTATTTCTTCCCCTCAGGGCCTACAAGGTGCCCTGGTGGTGCAATGATTAAGTACCTGGCTGCTAATAGGAAGGTTGGTGGTTCAAACCCACCAGCAGGTCTGGGGCAGAAAGCCCTGGAGATCTGCTCCACACACAGAACATCTTACAGACATGAAGAATACAGCTTAGGAGACCCCATGGGGCAGTTCTACTTTGTCACGTGGTATTCCCATGAGTCAGAAGCAACTTGACAACATACAGTAACAACAACAATAGACTACAGTTTTGGAACACAGAGCCAAGAAGAAAGTTGCAGGACTCTCTTCCCCTTAGGATGAGTTTGGAAACCCCAGTGGCATAGTGGTTAAACACTATGACTCTACCAAGTGTTCCTTGGAAATGCTTATGGGGGCACTTCTATTCTGTCCTGTAGGGTTCCTATGAATTGGAGTTGACTTGATGGCAGTGGGCTTTGGGTATGATGAATTTATCCCTCATTTGAAACAATGAACAGAGAAGGGGAAGCTGCCTGAATGGGGGGAAAGCAAAGGAAAGAAAGAAGCTACCAGAAAAAACAGATGGGACAATAACAAAAAAGACTTCTGGAGGTCTTGTGCAACTTGTAACGCAGAGCTCTTTAAGTTTCTCATCAACAGGAGGAGCTGACGGTAGAAAGAGACAGACACACAAATGAAACATCTTGTGAGTTTCGATGCCATGAGTCCGATCCGACTCGACGGCACTTGGCTTGGCTGTGAGTTTCCCACAGCTGCCATTGAAAAGTACGACCCACTGGTGGCTTGTAAGAGCAGAAATTCATTGTCTCATGGTTCTGGAGGTTAGAATCTGACTTCCAGTGGCAGCAGGGCCATGTTTCCTCTGAAGGCTGTAGGGGAAGATGCTTTCTTGTCTCTACCAGCTTCAAGGCTTTCCTTGATTGCATTGCAATATAACTCCATCTCTACCTTCCTCTTTCATCATCATCTACCCACTGTCCAAATCTGCCCTCTTTTATAGGCACACCATTCAGATTGGATTTGGACTCATGCTACTCCAATATGACCTCATATTAATGAATGGTAACATCTTCAAAGACCCTGTTTCCCACATGGCCACATTCACAGGTCCCCAGGGTCAAGCACTTCAACCTAACGCTTGTGTTAGTTTACAGCATTCCATCCTCTTCGATTCATACTTGTAGTTTAAGCAAGGAGTTTTCAAGACTGAAAAATCTTTATGATACCAAGGAATGAAAAACCTGGGGTCATTCTTAGCCTCCCTGACAGGCTGAGGGTATCTTTCTTGAGGAGATCTGTGCATCCAAAAGCACGAGCAGGAGGGAGAGGCTTGACCTGTGGGCTCCTCTGTGAATGTGGTTTCCATGAATCCTAAATGCTGATTTCAGGGTCTTTCCCTGTGGAGTTTGGGCTCCTCCACTGCACTACAAGAAGACATGCAGAATTAGGGGCCTGTGAGAGAAATGCTTCTCCAGAAAAATTCCCACTCCACCTCACAGTATCGGAAACAGCTGAGGCACAGAGATGGAGGTGACCTACATTCTGTGAAGAACTGAGTCAGAAGTGGGAAGACTCCTGCTTTGAGGGAGAGATAGATAAGGATGTGACCCTTCCCTGGACATTACTCATGATTTAACTTCAGAAAAATTGACTGAATCTCTTTAAACTGTCATCTGTAAAATAGGAGTCATTATACCCTTTTGGGAAACCCTGGTGGCATAGTGGCTAAGTGCTACAGCTGGGAACTGAAAGGTCAGCAGTTCAAAACCACCAGGCATTCCTTGGAAACTATGTGGCAGTTCTACTCTGTCCTACAGGGCTGCCATGAATCGTAATAAATCTGATGGCAAAGGCTTGGTTATACCCTTTTGGGAAGAAGAGATAAGATCAGATTTCATAGCAGACATTTAATAATGGTGGATAAGTTGTTAAGCACTTGGCTGTGAACTGAAAGGCTGGGGGTTCAAACCCAACCAGTGGCTCAGTGGGAGAAGGATCTGAAAGATTACACCCAAGACAACGAAGTCCTTATAAGTCAAAAATGGCACACAATTAATACAAAAAACAACAACGAGATGATTAGCATGTGTTAAGTGCTTCCTATTTAAAAAAAAAACCCAAATCCACTACTGTCAAGTTGATTCCAACTCAAAGTGACCCTATAGATAGAGTAGAACTGCCCCACAGGGTTTCTAAGGAGCACCAGGTAGATTTAAGCCTCTAACCTTCGGGTTAGCAGCCATAGCACTTAACCACTCTGCCACCAGGCTTTCCTATATGCCAGGCCCTTACACGCTCACTGACTTCTCACAACCCACCAGGAAGTAGCTACCACCATCCTTTTGAAAGACAGAAACCTCAGGCTTAGGGAGGCTTCATGACCTGCCTTTCATGACTGAAAAATCTTTATGATACCAAGGAATGAAAAACCTGGTGATGGGGCGAGGAACATCCTAGATCTACCTGATTCTGAAGCCTGTGTGTCTTACCAGAGATGAGGTCGGTGCCACCACGGGTCCCCATCCCTCGGAGCCTGTTCTGGGGAATGTGTAAACCGAAGCAGAGCATAAGTGGCTGAAAGTCTTTTACTGCTAGGTTACAGTCCCTTTTCCAGCCCCCCTGGGTACTGGTGCCAGGTGGCCTGTCAGGAAATGTCAGTGTAGCTGATTAAACCTTTGCTTGACTACACTTCTCTGACGTGTTGGGACTAGCTGTCTCGCGCCTTTGGGTTCCAGTTTCAGTTCCAACATGGGGTGAACAGTGGAGCCGCTGAGCCCCAGGCTCCACGAATGAGACATAAGCTGTGGTTGATGAACAGGGGAGGTCACAGGGCTGTGGATGTCAGAGGGCTCCTTTTTCAATGGGAAGAAAGTGTAAGCACCCACTGTTCCCAGCTGGGACCAAGGACTGGGAAAGGCTGAGTGCAGGGCAGGACAAAGATGACTCAGTCCATGAGGGAAGGTGACCATGGGGATGGGAACTGTGGATTTTGCCAAGTCTGGCATTGTAAACCAGCCAAATAGGATGCTCATAAATTCTGCATTTCAGACCATTTTAAGGGTCTAAGGAGATATAGGAAACCCTGATGGTGTAGTGGTTAAGTGCTATGTCTGCTAACCATGAGGTCGGCAGTTCAAATCTACCAGGTGCTCCTTGGAAACTATGGAGTAGTTCTTCTCTGTTCTTCAGGGTCTCTTAGAGTCAGTATCGATTTGATGGCACTGGGTTTGTTTGTTTTCTTGGTTTAAGGAGATATGGAAAACCCTGGTGATATGGTGTTAGCACTTCAAATCTGCCAGACACTCCTTGGAAACTCTAGGGAGCAGTTCTACTCTGACCTACAGTGTCACTATGAGTCAGAATCAATTCAATGGCAGTGGGGAGGAGAAATGGAAGGAACTCTGGTGGTACAGTAGGAAAAGGGATTGATTGCTAGCTGGAAAGTCGGCAGTTTGAAATCACCAGGGGCCCAGTGAGAGGACCATGTAGCTGTGTGTTTTCATGAAGATTTACAGCTTTGGAAACCCTATGGGGTCACTATGAACTGGAATCGACTCAACAGCAGTGGGTTTGTTTGTTTGTTGAGGAGCTATGGAAGCCCATATGCTGCTTTTATGGATTTTCGCTGCTGTTGTTTATGTTTCATAAAATATTTTCACCATTCAGTAATTTTTATGCAATATAGCTGGAGACTCTTAAATGATTTCATAAAGGGCATATGTCATTCTTAACAGGAAACAAAGCAATACACAAAGTGTGGGCTGGCCTTATTGTGAAGGGAGCGCCCATGAACACTGCTCTTTGCGTTTCTTAAATGCTCTGTTGATGCTCAGGACCAAAGTCGCCACAGATCCTCTGCAAATGCCAACAGAAAAGAAATGGAAAAAGAAAGTAACAACTTTTCCCAGGCTGCTAAGGCCTCTGACCATTCTTTTCTGAATCTCCTCCTCAGTTAGAAAGCAACGATATTAGCAGAGGAGCAAAAAGATAAGAAGAATTGGATCCCTTAGCAAATGCCTTTATACAAGGAGCATATTAATAAAATGTAAGCACGGAGAAGGATTTCCTCATTTGGCTGAAGCTTTCATGCTGCAAAGAGAAGCCAGAAGCTCTAGACAGGCATCTGGGTGTTGCCAAGGACTTGGGAGAGGGGTCACATATATGAATGGTACCAAGGACCCAGGAGAAGGTCACATATGTGGTAAATTGCTGGTATCTCATGGCAGGATTGATGTGGAGACAGCCAGAGACAGAGCTTTTTGGAGAAGTTAATACCAGGGCAGAAGGTCAGCAATGTTGGCTGCAGGATATGGATGCACCTAGCATCGACTGGACTACCAGCTGTGGAAGCGCCAGCCAGACCAGTGTTAGACGAACTTGGGTGAAAACTTCCCAGTTGAAATCTTCCCAGACTGGCTTGAGTTTTCCACTTGGTTCCATCTGATTTTCTTTTCAAGGGATGGGAATTGGGATTCAGGTGAGTGACAAAGAATTTTCCTAAGGTGTTTCAGCATTGGGGTACCCACCCCCCCCGTGGGAGTCTTTCAATGTAATTTGTAGATTGAGTCTTGCCTAATTAACATAACTACCTCTAATCTTACCTTATTAACATCACATTGCTGTTGTCAGATGCTGTTAAGTTGCTTCCAACTCATAGTGACCTAACAGGATGGAGTAGAACTGCCCCATAGGGTTTCCAAGGAGCAGCTGATGGATTTGAATTGCCTATTTTTCTGTTAGCATCCTAGCGCTTAACCACTATGCCACCAGGGATTACATTAGCGTCATAGAGGCAGAATTGACAAGACATAAGAAAATTACATCGGATGACAAAACGCTGGGAATCATGGCTTAGCCAAGTTGATGAGTGCTTTTTGATGGCACAATTGATGCCATAATTTACTCTATGAAATGGGCACATCAGACAAGAATTTCCCAAACTTTGCTGATGAAGAGAACAACCTGGGTACCTGTCAGACATGCAGATTCCTGTGCCAGACCCCAGAAAGGCTCAACAAAAAGCTCCAGGGAAAGTGCCTGGGAATCTGAATATGCAGCAGCACCTAGAACTTCTTGTTGTCAAGGACATTTGGGAAACTGGTGCAGACTTGCTTGGCTCCTGACGGCTTTGAAGTCAGATTCCCTGAACTACCTCTGCCTTGGACATTGAGAAGTTGGAGGTAAGATGTTCTCTGGAGATCCCAGACCGAAATCAGCTCATTGTCTTCCATAAAGTGAGGCTGTAGGCATCTTAGACCTGGGATGCCTCTAGACATTGGCTTAGCTTGGTTGGCATGGAGAGTTTTCTAGATGAATGACTCCCTACCTCATTAGACATCTTCTGAGTCTTTAGGCCGTGTTAATACTGAGACTCAGAACTGAGCAAGGTCTTCTGAACGCACAAATGAAGGCAAGGGGACTGGAATATTTTGTAACTATCATTATAAGCAGTTTAATAGAATTTTACTTAAGAAACAGTTAATGCGCTTTCTGGATAGCAGCTCTTGGACTAATGTCTCAGGCCTGTTGGCTAACAGAGCTGTTGATATATAGCAGAGACTTTCTGTTAGAAGGTCAGAAGTTGGGACATCCTGGAATGAGTTACAGGCCTCCAGTTCAGCCATGGTCTAGACCAGGCCTCTCAGTTAATCTCAGTTTCCCCACTTACACAGCACCTCCCTCCTCCGTTTCCTCCCAGTGGGGAATGGAGAGGAGTCATTCACTAACGATGGTAAACCACTGCTCAGGGAGAGACTGTTGTGGAATTGCTTTGTATTAGGGAAAATTTTCACTTGAGTGGATATTGAAAACAAGGATTTGACCTTCCAGAAAAAGAAAACACTCCTAATTTACTACAAATAGAAACAAATACGTTGTTAGTTTTTACTTGTCAGTTCTCTTGCTTGCAGCCTGGGCCATGATGGATGCTATGAAGGAGCCGCTAATTTGTCTCATCGAGTGCTGACGCTTGAAGAAGTTTGGAGAAATCCCTCGCAGACTGCTTGAAACCATCACCTTCTATTCTGAGCCATGGGCATGACTTAAAAAGGCACAGCTCTGAGTGTTCCTTCCTGAGTCATATGACAACAAGCTCTTGAGTTGCAGCATTGAAAACAATGACCCTTCCCGTAGCTGCCATTCATAGGAAGGCCATGTCACCATTTCATCACATTGGGAAGACATATACTTCAGTGTCCCATGAAAGTCAATGTTTTGTATGTTGGATTAATGGCCATGCTTGTCTTTGGACAGAACAGATGCCAAGTCATTCTTTATCTTCACAGAGCACTCTCCATTGCCAAGTCAGTTCTCACAGTAACTCCCTAGGCTGGGCAGGTATTGTTACTCCCATTTTACAGATGATAAAACTGAGGCGACAATATTGAATAACTCAGTCCACAGTACAGGGTTATACATACCAGCGTACAACATGACTTCATGAAGACTGATTCTAAGCCAGAGTGTTTTCCACCAAATGCTATTATCTCATTCAACTGATTTCTCCAGTTTATAAATATGAGTATTTTTCTGGCCAGCAAATTAATGACGTCCCAAGAGAAGGGCTATGGAAAGCAAGTGGTCCTGTCTCGCTTTCTGGAGTTTATATCTTACATTAAAAAGGCTGTGCTTTCTTATTTGTTCATGTCAGTGAGATAAATAAAAGTTCTCTATTTGGCAGTGAACCTCAGTAAGTAACTGAATTGACATTTTATAATTATGAAAATTTTAAATGTTCTAGTGGTAATAGTGATGCTGATAATATTGATATGTCATAGTCTGAAGGCACTCACGGTAATGTTTATGTATCTCTGATACATAATAATAAATTAAGCAGACTAGCCCAAGGTCATCAGCATTTTTCTAATTTATATGATTAATAAGGAAGTTCTCCGTTAAATGGGATGAAGTACTCTTTTAGAGTTACGGGACTACATCGTTTTCTCAACCACTTGAGTAAATTTTAGTCTTTCTTTCTAGATGGCTGTTTTTCCCCTGTGAAACGGCAACCATGCATCTTGTACACTGCAAACATCTCTCTACCTAACCCTAAGATTTTTAAAAGGAAATTTGCAAATAGATTACGCACTGATGATAATCCTGGGCAACTCTTTATGGGGAAACACAGCATGTCCTTGTGCCGCGTGTCCTCACGCAGAACCTATCTGCATCCACTCTAAACAAAATGTGTTTCTCCATCCACATGGGGAAGCCCTGGACAAGCACAGCATGGCAAAAGGTGGAATCCAGTGTCACCCTCGAGTAATCAGTGATTTTTTAAAATATGCATGGGACTGTGGCTCCTATTTCGGGCTAGCTGGCATCCTCGTTCTTGGGGCCTGCCCAATGAAACCGATTTCTGAATGGGGCTGATGAGCTCTGACCTTGGCCAGAGTTAATTTAGACGGTGGACTCTCCCCCCGGAAAAGGAGCTGGGCCCATATACAAGTCAAATCTGCTTTTTTTTTTTTCCTCAGGCAATGATTTATTTCCCTCTTAAATTGGCTGGACCAGTTAGTTTTTTATTTTTATTAAGTCACACTATTCTTAAATGAAACTATTGATTTAAAGTCAGCTTAGTGAGGATTTAATTTGTTTTCAGGGGATTAGAGCAGGTAGCATGGGATAATTTTACAATAAAGTGGAACAGAAGCATTCCTTCACAGTACCCTCACCTTTTTTTCTTGCCAGGCTGCACAGACATTACAAATTTTCAAGTAAATTGTGGAAATACATCCATAAATCAGTCCTAATTCCTTTGCTGGCTTGAGGGTGAATCAAAGGAATGTTCTCCTTTGACCTTGTCCCCTGTCCTTCCTCGCGTCTGGTGTTCGGTACACACGTGTGCACAGCATCTCAGGCACCCGCATGGCACACACATTCTCAAATTCCCATCCTCGTTGTGGGCGATGCCTTATTCTTCTTTGCTGCCTTTCCTTCTTTCGTGTTGCTCTGCCTTTTGCTCACAGAATTGTCTCTTTGCTTGTGAAGATGATTGCTTGCTTTTGTGGTGTCCCACACAGGCCCCAAGAGGTCGGCACAGACATGCCCTGCCATTCTTGCCCAGAGTGCTCCTTGGCCAGCAATTCTCTTGGTTGTTACTTTGGCTTCGTTTCCCTGAAACAAATATGTGATATGTGTGTCCATGTGACACATAGACAGGAGTGCGAGGCCATTAGTTTTGAAATGGCATTACAAACCAGCTGCATGAAGCTACTTCAAGAGGAGGACTTTTTTTTCCCCCTAAAGAAGTACAGTCTTGTTACTGCCAGTCTGTTGTCTCTGAGTCCAGCTGTCAGTATCTATTTCCAAAGGAGTCTTTTCTTTCTAGTGAAATCAAATAGACTCAGAGCAATTTTCCAATTGATGACCTTGGTCTAAAGACTTTGAAGCCAGTTTGGCAAATCTTTCTGAGTATGCTGAATTTCTCCCAATCCCATCCACAGGGAGTAGAGGCTCAGCCTTGCTAGGCAGGTGTCAGATGACTCAATCCTGTGGGCATTAGGTGCCAAATCAGCTGCCTGGTGCCTCTCTGGGATATAACCTCACCCAGAGGCAGCACCTCCTTAACCCTTATCCTGACATGAGTGAGAATGGGTTCTCGAGTAAACCAGAAGGAAGCAGAAAGACTTGCTGCTCTGTGGCAAGCTCTTCTCTGGTCACACAGTACTCCATCTGACAGACACCAGTCTATTAGGAACAGCCGTCACATGGTCTACTGAAGCTCTGTGAGTGGGTAGGTGACACAGACAGGCGGAGTTTGTCTGCTGAGGTACTGTGAGATGAAGGGGTACGCGGACACAGGCTGGGACAACCCTCTGAGGCTCTGTGAGTGAACAGAGTGACGAGCACAGGCTTGTGGACGCAGAACTGAGTTTGTCTGCTGAGGCACTGTGAGTGGGTGGGTGATGGAGCACAGAGACGTCAGTGCTTTCTGGGCATTTAGACTGATTTACTCTGGACGTATCGTCAGGAAAGACCAATTCCGGGGAAAGGACATCATAGGTATTAAAATGAGGTCAGTGGGGGATGGGAAACCCTTCGTGAGATGAACTGACACAGCAGCAGCCACAGTGAACTCAAACGTATCAACAGTCATGACGATGGCACAGGGCCAGAGAACATTTCACTCTGTTGCACGGGAGGTCACCGTGAACCAGAGATGACTTCCAGGCAGCTAACAACAACACAGATTTCTCTGCTGTTTCTCTGTTTTGATTGCAGAGTACAGGTAAACTGTTGAGGTCTGAGACCAGAGAGGAAGCCAGAGAGACATTTTTACGTCAGGGACTAGAAGGGTGGTAACAGGCGTGTCTATCCACGCGTAGGACCCAGAAGAAGATCTGATGAGAGGGCATGACCACTGCCCTGTGCAGAAGCCTAGGGGAGGGGGTGCTACATCCTGGTCCATCGTGAAAAGCCACAAGAAAGCTCACCTTGAGGTTTCTTGAATGAGTCACATGATGACCTAAGCTGAGCAGGATTGGTTCCACGTTAAAGACAGAGAATACAGTTAGGAGAAAAAGGTCACACTTTAAGGCATCATGAAAAATATGAAGAACAGAAAGAAAACATTAAGATTAACAGGATAAGAAACAATAGAAGGAGAATAGGAAGCAAAAATTTGCTGCAATAGAAAACAAAACAACAATATCAAGTGTTGACTGTCTTTCAGTCAACATCGTTCTAGAGGATTCCAGAAATAGGCTGTGATCAGGCCAGTGAAGGAAAGGGTGAAGGCCAAGGGATAGAAGATGCCAAAGAGGGTATCCTGGGTGATGGTCTAATGCTAAGACTGGGGAACTAGCATCTGTATTTCAAAGAGCCCATCACTAGTTTAATTGAGGAGATGCTTGTAACCAGCACAGCCTCCAGGGAAAACAGAAGAGCAATAAAATCAACTAAAAGAAACTCTTGCATATCAACTAGTTAAGTTTATGTAAGTTAATTGTACACAAATATCTGTATTATTTATAATTGATTCTTTTGTTTTCAAACATCAGTTTAAAGAACTTTAACCATAAGCTGAAAAACCTAAATCATATATAGTCATTTTACTCTTTCAAAGCCAAAAATGAAACTCACTGCTCTCAAGTAGATTCTGACTCACATGGACCCTACAGATAGAGTAGAACTGCCCCATAGAATTTCCAATGAGCACCTGGCAGGTTTGAAGGGCTGACCTTTTGGACAGCAGCAATAACACTTAACCACTACATCACCAGGGTTTCTATTTTGCTGTTACCATGCACTGCCACTGAGTTGATTCTGACTCACAGTGACCCAACAGCACAGAACAGAACTGCTCCATAGATTTTCCATGGAGTGCGTGGTGAATTTGAAGTGCCTACTGTCTGGTTAGGATATGTAACACTTAACTATTACACCAGAAGAAATTCTGATTTTACTGTTAAGGTCACCAAATTCAGACACTTCACCTAATAACTAGGTGAGGATTAGTCTCATCAATAATCTTAGGACCTAAATTAAGCCACCAGTTATCCAACTGGAGGTGAAACAGGGCAGGCTCTGTAGTGTTGGCAACATTTGAACTTCACATAGTCATTCAAAGGAAGTAAAAATGCTGCACTAAACAGTACACAAGATCAATTTTTATGTGTTTGAGGAGGATACTCTACTTGGTAAATGAGCCTTTCTAATTAATGTAAGTACTAAAAAACTCTCAATAAGCATGAATCATAAATAAAAAGCTTATAAATTAAACCTCATCAAAATTGAAAACTTCTGCTCCTCAAAAGACACTGTTAGTAAAAAGCTAAACGACACACTGGAAGAAAATACCAGATCAAATCTGACAAAGGACTGAGGTCTAGACTACATAAAGATCTCTGACAGCCCAATAGGAAGGAAGTACATGTCTCAATATAATCAGGGGCAAAAGATTTAAAAGAACTTTCACCAAACAAGCTACACAGATGGAAAACTAGCACAGCAAAATATGCTCAACATCCTTAGTCAATAAATTAAGAAAAAAATACTCATTGCCTTCGAATTTATTCTGAGTCACAGCAACCCTACAGTTATTGTTGTTGTTATGTGCCATCAAGTCAGTTCTGATTCATAGTGACCCTATGAACAACAGAAGGAAACACTGCCTGGTCTTGTGCCTTGTCCACAATCGTCTTTATGCTTAAGCCCACTGTTTCGGCCACTATGTCAATCCATCTCATTGAGGGTCTTCCTCTCTTTCGTTGACCCTCCACCCTGCCAAGCATGATGTTCTTCTCCAGGGACTAATCTTTTTGACAACATGTCAAAAGTATATAAAATGCAATCTTGTCATCTTTGTTTCCAAGGAGCACTCTGGTTGTACTTCTTCCAGAGAAGGTCTGTTGGTTCTTTTGGAGATCCATCTTACATTCAATATTCTTCTCCAACAACACAATTCAAAGGCATCAATTCTTCTTCTGTCTCTTTGTTCATGGTCCAGCTTTTACATGCATATGATGTGAATGAAAATACCATGGCTAGAGCCAGGTACATTTTAGTCTTCAGGGTGACATCCTTACTTTTGAATACTTTGAAGAGAAACTTTGCAGCAGATTTCCCCAGTGCAATGCATCTTTTGATTTCTTGACTGCTGCTTCCAAGGGTGTTGATTGTGGACCCAAGTAAAATGAAATCCTTGACAACCTCAATTCTTTCTCTACTTAAGACAATGTTGCCTACTGGTCCAGTTGTGAAGAATTTTGTTTTCCTGATGTTGAGGTGTAATCCATATTGACTGTAGTCATTGCCAAGCCTGCCAAGTACTGTCAAGTTATTAGGGAAGTACAAATGAAAACCACAATGAGAGACTAGTATACACCTAATAAAATTGCTGCAGTATAAAACAAAACAACAACATCAAGTGCCAACGGGTATATAGAGCAACTGGAACTTTTTCATTGCTGATGGGAATGCAAAGTGGTATAGCCACTTTTGAAAACATATTAGCTGGTTCTTAAAAAATGGTTACCAGAGATGAAGGAGCAGTGAAATGAGTGGAGATCAACTGAAAATGGCTAAAAGACTTTTTTTGCAGTGATAGAAATGTTCTTTGTCTTGACTATGAGGGTAGCTTACATTACTCTATGAAGTTTTCACATTCGATAATTGTCAAATGATTCTACAGTAAACTAGACTTCAAACCTGAAATGAAAGAAAATATTGGAGCCTTCAAATTACCCTTAAGTGTTTCCTTTAGCAGTACTATGTTTATGTGATTAAGAAATGGGCTGATTTTTAAAATATGTTTCTGTAGTTTCCCCCTAAAATGCATCTCAGCCTGCACCAAGGCATTTCCCATTACCAATAAAAAAATAGTCAACTCACTGAATGACTTCCATTAGATATTTCTCATTGCTGTAGATCTCATGGGATATTACCACAACTGCTTTGCAAATTAAAATAGTAAAATAAATGCAATAACTTTTACAAGGCAAAAGCTTTAAATAACTGGGAATTTTTATAAAGCCTCAACACTGTTAGGCCAAACCATTACAATTTGTGGGTTTATTATCTTCTTTCCTAAGATCGAACTTTTTTTTTTTTCTCTTACAGTTTCTGGAATGTTATCTGCATACAACCACTGGACTGACACAATAGCTGCAAGAATGGCCTCAAACCTACTAATGATTGTGAGTGAGGATGGTGCAGAACTGGATAATTTTACTTGCTGTCACAGAAAAGGCTGCTATGAGTTAGATGCGACTCAGTAGCAACTAACACCAACAATATGTAAGCTACTTAAAAAAAATTAAGATTGAAATCATCCATGTATAAAAACCAATCAAACTCACTGCTGTCGAGTTGATTTCAGCTCACAGCACACGCTCTTATAGAACAGAGTAGAACTGTTCTGTAGGCTTTCCAAGGAGTGCCTGATAGACCTGAACTGCTGAACTTTTGATTAGCAGCTGAACTCTTAATCACTACGCCACCAGGGTTTCCAAATCTGTATGTAAAAACAGCCAAACCAAACTGAATACTGTCAAGTCGATTTTGACTTGTAGTCAGCCTCCTGAACACAGTAGAACTGCTTCACAGGGTTTTCAAGGTTGTAAATCTGTTTATAGCATGTTGCATTTTACAAATTACTTAATACACATTTTAAAATCTGATTTTCTCCAAATCCTTCTACAGCATATCAAAACTCACTGCTGTTGAGTCAATTCTGACTCATAGCACCCTATTGAACAGAGTAGAATGCCTCACAGGGTTCCCAAGCTTGTAATCTTCACAGAGCCTTGGTGGCTTTGTTCTACAGATTTGCTATCAGTTGGAATCAACTTGTCGGCTACAGGTATTTTTAAGTTTTTAATTAATTACAGAAGCACCCTGCTACATCTTTCTTCTACAGAGCAGTGAACAGGTCCAAACTTTTTACAGTATGTCTAGGATTTTATTATAATTTTATAGAAGACAAAACAGAAACTCCAAGGTATTAAGACTTTTCCAAATTAACGGGTAGCAGGGCCAACATTTGAACCCCTGTCTTTTAGTAGTGAACCCCACTTGCTTGTCCCTTATGCTTTGCAGTTGATGTTTTCACTGAATATAGGCTATTGCCGTACAGTACATTGAACATAAAAAATGATCCTTACCCAAGCACTTGGCACAGCAATAGCGATTAGAGAGGTCTTCTTCCTACAAGGGCAAGTGAGTGAGCCTTCCCTTTAGATTTTAAAGGATGCTTGAAGTTTCTGTGCCTGTGTGGAGACACTGCAAAGGAAGTGGCTACTAGAGCAGAGAACAAAAACAAAGTCTACCTGTGTTTGGGTTCTGTGGAGGTCATCATACCTTGTCACACTACAAAGTATTCCTTGTTATCATGCGTGTCACCCAAAACTGACATCGGAAGGAGGAACGAGTCAAGTCACCCACGGCACTTTGTCTCACTTCCCTGAGAAGAGCCCTGCGAGGCCGAGCAGCTATTAGACCCTTTCGCGTTGGCCGAGCCCCCTATATTAAGAGGACCGGCTGGTCTATAAATAGCGCCAAGGCAAGACGCTCGCCCGGTTCTCAGCAAAGGAGGGAGGCGCCTGGGGCCCTCGGGGGTCTCCACGCCCGCTGGCCGCCTGTCCTGCCCTAAGCTCTGATGGGAGACAGCTCCGGGGCTGTCCTCAAGGAGGTCCTCGGGGCTCACGATGCAGTGACGCTGGTCCGGAAACACAAAGACACAACGCAGAAAAGCCGAGCGCTTTTGGTTTTGGGTGGGAGGAGTGCCCCGAAATGATTCTCTGATTCATATTTGGGCTACTGGATTTTCTGTACTTCCAGTCTCACTTTTGAGCTGGCCTGCAGACTCCTGTTCTTTCTCCCTCTTCTCTCCCCCCTTATTTTTATTTCTATCCTTTCTTTTGTCTCCCCCTTTTCTTTCTCTCCTTTCCCGCCTTCCCTGTCTCTCCCCTCTTTCTCTTTTCTTTTGGCTCTCTCTCCTCCCCTCTTTCTTTCTCTGTCTCTCTCCCTAGCTTCCCCTTCCTCCTTTTGTCTCTCTCTGTGTCTGAAGATTAAGCAACAAAAGATGTTTGCTGTAAACCCAAAGAGGAAGTCCTCTGCCTTCTCTCTGGCTGATGTACCAGTGTGCAACTGTAGGGTTTAATTTTGCTTTACATTAATCAAACAACAATAAAAGCCATAAAACCCCCACCAAGAAGCATTTTAACTTAAGATCCAATGCCGAAACACCCGGGATTCTGCCTACTGCCGTCGTCTGGTGCCCCTGAAAAAGGACTTAGGTAGCAAGAGAAAGAAAGAAAAACGGAGCCCACTTTTCCTCCCGTTTTTGCATAGCAAGGGAGAAAACATATTACACATTAAGGGGAGTGGGAGTGAAATCCAGGCCAGAGGTAGACGACGTTTAATTGTGTGAGCGGCTCTTCCGCTTATGGCCCCTGCCAGCTGCCGCCGTTATTGCTACCTTCCTGTTTTAAGATGAAAGCAATGATGGTAGACACGTGCAGACACACAAAAGAACCTATTTGGACTGGCGTGTCAGCTCATCTTTATCAAATGTTGCACAGGTATATTTTGTTGCCATGCTTCATTACCCCAGAATGGCATGCCTGAAATGTTTGTCTCTTCTATAAACCCAATAGCTTTCCCAGCGAGCACATTTGACAGAGCAATAGACGGGCGTTTCTTTCGCCGGCATGGGTTTGTAAAGGCCGGGCAATTAAGGAGAGAGAGAGAGAAAAAAAGGAGAGAAAGAGGAAGAGAGAGAGAGAGAGAGAGAGGAACTTATTATTATTGTTATTATTTTTTAAAGTTGCACTGTGCATTTTCAATGTCTTTAATAAAAGGTCAAGAGCAATAGACAGATCTGGATGGTATTTTAGGAAGGATCACTCCCTGGTGATTGGGAAAAAAATTCCACTCGCACATCCAGGCAGTTGATTTAAAATGGAGAATATTTAAAATAATTCCTGTGGAACAGAAAGAGATGCGGCATGCGGCAAGAAAAAGGACTCTAATGACAAACAAAATCATAATCACCAGAAGTGAAATTTGGCTTTCTTTCACGTGTAAGACTATTATATCAAAAGCCACCTCTTATCTCTCAGAAGGCTACTGGAAAAAATCAATATTTTAATCCTGTGTGGTATAGATTAAATTCCCTGGAATGAGATTTGGGGATAGCCTATATTTTATTTTTCTCCCTTAGAGCAACAGTGATAATGACTTTTGCAAATCAGAGGAGGAGGTATAAAGATTTGGCAAACTGAATGTCTATCTAATTTCTTGCCTTTCCTCTGGGGATACTATTCCCATAGGAGCATGCTGGGTTATCCATAGATCCCTCAGAGGTAACCTATGGCTGCATTTTAGAAGGCTAACTCATTTTCAGAGGGCGTTTTCTCCACGTCACTTTGCATGAACAGTGTTCCTGGCAGGACTATATTATTAGCCAAGACCCTTGTCTGTTACCTAGTCAGAAACAACAACATAAACACACAGGAAAACAAACCATGCTTTCTGTTGTTACCATCATCGCTTTGTCTTCTCCAAAAACGCCATGATGTCAGCTGTCGTCTAGACAGAAATTTCTAGAACCCTTTGGAGTTGCGATAGAGAAGAGAATAAGCTCCACAATCCCTTGTCAAGGACCACTGAGAACAGGTGTGGTTTGGAATGCGGAATCTTCTTGATTTTAGAAAGGTTACAAAGTGTATATGTTTTATAACTAACTAATAGTTCTATTGTGATCAGAGTCAGCACTGCAGAATCAAATCCATGAATGTACTTATAGTCAAATGTGTGGATATGCACCTTAAAGGGTGTAAGTAAAAGACTCCGCATATCTGCCCATCAGTTAGGGTTAGGGTATGTTTGACTGCAAAAGCAGCCATAAAAATATCTTCAGCATTTGAATCTTCTTGGAGTTTTCATTTGCAGACAAGGGATTGTAAATCTGTAGGCTTTTTCAAAGAAAACACTAAGATATTACTCTGAGATGCACCTCATTCGTAGCAACTGGGCTTTTTGAAAGAGATAGGCTGCCTTCAGGAGGGACCTCCTTCACTTCAGCCCAGTAACCTTCGTTATGTGATGCTATTACTGATAACCTTGTGGTCATCAACCTCTCTTCACTAGAGAGGATGATATCCGAGAAGGGGCTGCTAAGTGGCGGAGTCAGTGAACCCCTCAAAGGCCTAGTTACTTCATCATGAGAGAAACTTGGGCTAATTCCCTTGCCCCTGGCACATGGGTGCCTGCGGATGACATCCATTGCTCTTTCTTCCTGCTTTCCCAGGTCTGGCCGCTCCTGCCTGCGTAAGGGCTCACCACTTGAGCCCCTCACAACACCAGGGACCTGTCTCAGGTTTTCTATACATTTTTGTTGTTACTGCTAGGTCGCCAAATTCTAATTTCAACGTGCACCTTAAATTTCCTCATGAGTAGCAGACTTAGGAACAGTGGACTCTGAAGAAAGCTTGGTTCTCCACCTCTTGATGTGAAGACCACAGGTGGGTCACGGTGACCCCAGATGGATCACTTCTCTGCTCTCTGGTGTGATGACCTGATGCAGGTCCATTCCTTGCTTTGGCAAAATCACATCTTCCATAAGGTTGCTTTGAGTGTTTGTGGACTTTGGTTACTTTTACAACCTGAATAAAAGGTTAGGTTGTGATTTCCTCTTTCCCAGAACTGAAATTGTGAGGGCGGATGGGACAGGGCCGTGTTTTGTTCTGTTGTGCATAGAGATGGAGCTGACTTGAAGGCACCTGAAAACAACAACAGCAGAACTGAAAAGGCCTGATCGTGTGTGTGTGTGTGTGTGTGTGTGTGTGTGTGTGTGTGTGTGTGTGTGTGTGTACATACGTTTTTTAAAATTTCCTGACAGTGGAAAAATAATACTGTGTTGAAGTTTCTGAACAATTCTTAATGGTGGCCCATGTTTAAACCCTGGGGCTACTTTTTCACACTTGGGAAAGGGACCTACTTATGGTCCATCAAACACACTCACACCCACACCCACACCCACCCACACGCACACGCACACCCACACCCACACCCATTCACACATACCCACACCCACACCCACACCCATTCACACATACCCACACCCACACCCAAACCCAAACCCCTACACCCCCACACTCCCACACCCCTACACCCCCACCCACCCACATCCACCCACCCACAAAACAGATCTGGGAGCCCCTGGGCTTCCCCAACCTCAAAGGATGCATTGTGATAAGCCTTTGGTAGTGTCCCTTTTGGGAACATAATTAGATGTAACTTCTCCTTGAGAAGAATTCTCGTCATGGATTCAACTTCCTTCTGCTGAATGGATTAAATGTGGTGGGCTGGAGGCTGACTCAGTGAAAGGAGAGTGGTATTTAGTGGAGATTAGTAATAGTGGGTTTGAAAGCTCATAGAAACTTTTTTTCTTCTTTTTTGCTTAATTTATTTTCAAGTTATCCATGTTTACCAGAAATAAAAGTGGAAAGCTAACTTGAGATCCTCCGAGTATTTCCCTCCAGTAGACTCCTTTGTTGAGGATGATGGGAGAATGTGAACCCCTGATCGAGTTTTCCAGCCAACTGCTTAGTGCTCCCCTTCCTGGAAGTGAGTATTATTAGGTGGGTTGAGACGGCTGCTTTTTGTATCTGATGTTAGGCTGTGCCTATCCTTGCCCTACCTCACCCCAAACACTTCTCTTCACCTCTCTACGCAACTCAGCCTGTGTGAACTCTGAGGAGAGAAAGGGAGGAGACAGAATGCCTGTTATTTCATCGAGCAGGAAAAGCAACACCTTGGAGGTGAATGATCGATATTATTATAAGAGAGTTGTAGCTCAGGGCAGGTGAGCAGTGTGTTAATGAGGCACCACCTCCTGCTTTCTGACAGATGACTGTCATTGTTCAAATGTTGCCATCAGTGTGATGGATGGAGGGTCAGCCTGCCCTGCAGTCTGAAAGCACTGTCTTCTTTCTTCTGTTGATGTCTCTAATCTGCTGACCCGAGGGTGACCCAGCAGAGGTGGAGCTGAATTAACGTGTCATTTTCTCTAGTTAAATTAAAAAAGGGGGACTGAGGGAGAAGAGGGGAGAAAGAGAGAATTTACAACAGAGAGAAATCGTAGAGCTGCAAAGCAAAAATGTGAATCGCACAGAAAGTCCCCACGGTGCTTTAGGCTAATACATCTCTAATAAAGATTGAAAACATATGTTAATGCTCACTTATGTCATGTCCATTTAGCCTGTCTGGAAAGACACCCAGGGTCTCCTCTGAATACAGAGAGGAGGACAAGGGCAGCAGCTCCTCAACAGCTGTGTGCCCTGAGCTATGGGGATCCCGTCAGGTATTAGTCAGTCCTCCAACAAACACTTAGTGAGACCCTTGGCATCGTTTGCCAGTCATGAGTCTGCTTTGACCAAAATCAGTTTGAAAAAAAATTTTCATATTGCTTATTAAATTAAAAATATAGCAAATCATTGACTACTAGATCTAGAAGTTTCAATTTTTCATTTTCCATCTGGTTTATCATCTTCCATTCAGGAGAGATTCTAGACGGTTTTCTAACGTGCTGAAGTTATGCTACTAGTTACCAACAAATTAGTAGCAAAGCTGAGTGGGGCCAAAATCTTCTAAAGATGTCCTCCAGTTTTCTTTCAGAAAATAAACTTGAAGTTATATTTTTGTTGTTGTTGTTTAATTAGCTTTTACCCTCTTCAAAACCCTGGTGGCGCAGTGATTAAGTGTCATGTCTGCTAACTATGAGGTCAATTGTTCAAATCCGTCAAGTGCTCCTTGGAAACTCTCTGGGACAGTTCTATTCTGTCCTATAAGGTTGCTGTGAGTCAGAATTGACTCAGCAGTGGTGGGTTTGGTTTTTCTTACAATCTACTAGACCTAGCTTTCCTAACTTCTGCATAATGGTAACCAATTTTTATTTTCTTATTGTGTATATCTTTCCTGGGAAGTCAGTTGAACATAGTAACAATGAGCAGATTTACGTACTGTTGACTGGGATAGATTACAAAGAGAGTTCTGGCAATCTGGTTCTCCAAATTAGCCAATGGAAAGTCTATGGATCACAATAGAAAGGGGTCTGACACAGTGCTGTGAGATGAATACCCACTGATCAGAAGGTACTGAAAATACACAGTAGTTTTAACAAAGGACTGGAGCAGGCAAGTTGCGTTCTGTTGCACTTGGAGTCACTATGAGTCCAGCCTACTCAAGAGTGACTAACAAGAATACATTTTGGAGGCAAGGAAATTGTTTATTATAATCTCACTACTTCTTTAGAAACCTTAAAAAAAGAAACACAAAAACCAACACCCTTGCTGTCTAGTCGATTGTGAGTCATGGTGACCTAGGGTCAGGAGTAGAACGGCCCTGCGGAATTTCCAAGGAGTGTCTGGTAGATTGAAACCACAGACCTTTTGGTTAGCAGACATCGTTCTTAACCACTATGCCACAAAGGCTTCATTAGAAACCTTGCCACTTTTCATATAATCTTGGTGTAGCCTTGCCTTGGGAATCCATCCAAAATCAGTAGAGTGTTATATGGCCATTATGTTTTTCCAATTCAGTGTTCATAGTTGAACATGACACTTGACATTTTGTAGGTAAGAAGTTGGCAGAAAAGTCCTTTGGAAAACCCTCAGAGTGTTTGTACAGCAGAGGAGGTAGTAAGGTCAACATGCAAAAATGGATCTGTAGAATAAAACCTGTTTAGCAGGAAGAGATAATACAGTAGTACTATATTATGAAAAAGCTCATTTCTTCTCAAATGTAAGAGAAAAATGCTGCTAATGGCAAATTCTAGTAGGCTTACTAGAATCATGGAAACATTGGTTGCATAGTGGTTAGGTTACAGCTTCTAACTAAAAAGTTGGTGGTTCAAATCTATCAGGTGCTCCCTGGAATTCTATAGGGCTGTTCTACTCTGTCCTGTAGGGTTGCTATGAATTGGAATTGACTTGATGGCATTGGGTTTTTTTTTTCCTTTTACTAGAATGACATTACATCATTATTCTCTCTCTTTAAACTGGTGCACATGTGGGGAATTGTTCACAATGTGATAACTTCGGAGGCTGTGCAATCTATCACATCCTCTTTGGAGATGAGAATTACTCAAACCAAGCATCATGTGGTTCAAATTGTTTAACTCTGATTTGTGATTGGTTCCTTATACCTTGCCTTATCACTATTTTAGATTTTCTGACACAATTCTGGATTCTGGTAATTTTAAGATTTTTCCAGTAAAGCAACTGTACTGACAGTATAGTGAAACAACGAATAGTTATATAAATTAGTTTCTAAATCAAAAAGAATTTATGCTGTTAGATTTTTCATTTCAAAATCTGATTCAGAAATAGCCATGATAATTTTTATAACAAACTGATAAACTCTAGTATCAGGCTCAGATGAGTTGCAAAGATTCTGCGTATGCTCTTATTCTAATGACTCCCTAAAAACCGCTCTTAATTGGCATCCAATAAGATTGAAAGGGGTTCTTATTTGCATTAGTCTCAGGAACCAGTTAACAAATATTTATTGTGGTGTTGGAGAAGGATATTGAATGTCATGGACTATCAAAAGAACAAATAGATGTGTTCTGGAAAGAGTACAACCAGAGTGCTTCTTGGAAGCAAAGACAGAGAGACTGCATCTTACGGACTTTGGACGCGGTGTTAGGAGAGATTAATGCCTGGAGAAGGACATCATGCTTGGTAAAGTCAGTGAAAAAGAGACAGACCCTCAGGTAGCTGGATTGACACAGTGGCTGCAATAATGAGCTTAAACATACAAATCATTGTGGACATGGTATAAGGCTGGACAGTGTTTCGTTCTGTTGTGTCTAGAGTCACTGTGAGTTGGAACTGACTTGTGGGCACCTAACAACAGCACGCTGTCCTAGGCATGGTTTGTCCACATTAACATTTAGATAACTGATGAATCTATGTGATATTGATGAATCTAACAAACAAACAGAGATGACTAGCGCCTGTAAGTGATGGTTTTCTGTGTTAGAGCTGGTTAGAGGAGAGACACGATGGTAAGGCGTTCATCTGGAAAACCCAGCCAGCCTCAGGGTGCGGTGTCAGTTACTTCCTTTCTTGGTCTTCAGTCACCTCATCCATCAGAGCAGGCTTTTGGGTTAGATCATCTGTAGAATTTCTGCCAACACTCTATTACTCCGTTGCTGTCAAGTCCTCTTCAGTCGTCCCCTCTCTGTAGGGTGATGAGTAAAGAAAATATTAGTAATTAGTTAGCAACTGTTGGATATTTTCCCCTCTGGACTAGAAATGTAAGCCAAGGTATGAAAATCCAAATTTGTGGTGAACATTGCGAATGATGGTGAGACCCATGGAGTATAGAATCCTGTTGGGTTTGGGCTGGAAGCAGACTGTTTTCTTTTTCATTTCTGGGACAAGCCACTTAATCACATTTGAGTTAAAAGCAGGGGCCAGGGAGGAAAGGACAAGCTGGACAACAAGGAGCATGGGGCTGTCTCCACTGACGCCCAGCCTTGCTTGTTCAAACTGATCCTTGATGCATAGGCTCAGAGGAGAAACCTCCAGAAAGGAGAGAATGAATCTGTCAGATTCATTTTTCTTCTTTTTCTTGAGGGTGAATTTATTTTTCATGTTTTAAAAGGAATGTGTGACCACTTTGGAAGAAAGTCCTTTTTCCCTTGGAATCATATTTCCATTTTCATTTCTAACAAAGCATATATTTGGGTCTCTGTATCTCATTGGTTCATCTCCCTCTGTCCTAGCAGTCCCTTTGCATTTCAGACTTGATGCCAAAGGAAGAAATATTGTGAATGCAGCCCGTAATGATGATGGATTACAACGTGGGGAATCGTGGCCGGTGAGTTGGCCAAATTACCTGAGCCTGCCATGGTGCAGACTTGGGTCTGAATTATGGAGAAGATGAATTTTGGAACTTTGCGGCCACTAGGACAATGAATAAGCTTTGTAAGTGGACTATGGAAACACTGTAGGAAACACTGATTGTGTAGAATCAGAAACACAGCAAAGCGGGGGTCTGCCTTGACTTTGGCCGTCATCCAAGAGCCAGAAGTACATACCAGCAAAGAAGGGAATCAGGAAGGAGGCAGGCTGTCCTTGTGATGACCTGTCCTGCCAACTCTGCCACTCACTCAGTGCTGATAGAAAATCCTGGTAGAGAGGAACGTGGCACGGCTGAGAGGCGAGGGTTATTGCTGTAGCTTAAAGATCAGTGCCCCTGTTTTATCAAAACTTCATTTTTTACATTAAAGTTCAATATTTTGTGTATTTTTCTGTCCTATGTTACGGATTATGTTATGTCCCCCCTCAAAGATAGGTTCACGTCCTACCCAGTGTAATCTGTGACTATGGGCTTGTTTGGAAATTGAGTCTTTGGAGAGGTAATCAGCTATGTTAACCTGAGGTCATACTAGGGCAGTATGGGTCATAATGCAGTGTCACTGGTGTCCCTATAAACCAGGAGAGATCCAGAGACAGGGAGACAGAGGAAGGCCACCATGTGGGACTGCAAGCCAAGGAATCCCTGGAGCTGCCAGAAGCTGGGAAAGAAGTGGTAACAGAGTCTCCATTAAAGCCCCAGAAGGAATCAGTGTTGGCTGAGGCACTTTTTTGGGCCTGTAGCTTCTAGAACTGTAAGAGAATACATGTCTTTTCTTATAAACCACGTGGCTTGTGGTACCTTGTTATGGGAACTCCAGGACACTAATATACTCTTGTGAATGTATTTTATTCCTCCCTTTGCTGCTTTAAAAACTTGCCAAATGATTGAAGATTGCGCCAGCCCTAGATCCACTCTTTCAAAAAACAGCCAATTGTATAGGACATTTTGACACTCCAGAGTAAAAAAGCCATCAGCTATCTGCTGCTATACCTTTAAATATAGGAATCCACACCCACTCCTGCCTGTTTATCTCATGTTTCATAGTCAAAGGCTCCCAATCTTATATGTACTCTAATAATTTCTTTCCCATCTTCTTGGGATATTGCTCCATGAGTAACCTGCCTCTAACCTGGTCACCTGGTGGTTAAGTGCTATGGCTGCTAACCAAGAGGTCAGCAGTTTGAATCTGCCAGGTGCTCCTTGGAGACTCTATGGGGCAGTTCTACTGTGTCCTGTAGGGTCACTGCATGCAGAAATTGACTCATCTGCAATAGTTTTTTATTTTGTTTTATTTTATTTTTGTTTTGATTTTCTCATCTTCCATTGGCAGACTAATACAGTCTTATTAGAGGTTTATCAGTTATTTACTGCTGAAAATTAGCCACTGAAAACTCTATGAATCACAACAGTACTATATAGTACTGGAAGATAAGACACATAGCTTGTAAGGCACTGAAAACACACAGTGGCCGAAACAATGGATTTGAGTGCACCAATGAGCGTGACTCGTGAGTCGGATCTGACTCGACAGCACTGGGCTGGGCTTAATGATGGTGAAGATGGTTTAGCAATGGATAACGCTCTCTTGTTCGTGACGTCTTCATGACTGGAACGGACTCAGTAACAGCTAATGTTCACAGCAACGCTTCAACTGTGGATCTGTGAATGCTGAGTTGTCCGTGGTACAGATTCTGAAAGACAAGTAGGGAGTTCAAAAGATCGTTCTCTATGTACCGCGTGAATTTATAGTTCTGCTTTCAACGTGCTAGGAAACTGCTCCGCCTGGATTATTGGCACCACCAGACACCAATCTGCTGGATGGTGACACTCACACATTTTTCTTAATTCTCCCTTCCTTTTGCTTTTCAGGTCCAAATCAATTAGGATCCAATAATATTACCTCCTATCTCTTAGTAGAACTGCCTCTGTGTTTCTAATGCCAACGCCAATTTCCTGCTTTTCTCTTCATCTCTTCCCTTTCCAGTAGTTTTTTTTTTTTTAGTTATACTTTTTTTCCCCTCTTGTACTGCTTTTTTTTCCCTGTTTTTGGCATCAGTGTGATAGTGGTGTCACAAAATAAAATGGGAATTCTTTCCTCGTTTTTGTTTTTTGATGGAAAAATGTGTGAAAAAGTTGATGTTAGTTCTTCTTTAAATATTTAGTTTAATTCTCTGGTGAAACCATCTAGAGAATTTTTGGTGAAGAACTTTTTAATCACAAATTCAATTTCTGTAATGATTAGAGACGTCAGATGGTATATTTCCTGTTGGTTGAGTTTTGGGAATTTGTGGTTTTTGAGTAATTAGCTATTTCTTTTAAGCTGTCAAGTTTATGAGCACTGAGTTGTTTGTAGAACTGCCTTGTTATGTCTGCTGGCTCTGTAGTGATGTCTGCTGTTTCATTCCTCTTTCTATTTTTGTCTTCAGTTAGTCTTGCTAGATGTTTATCAATTTTATTGAACTTTTTTTTAATGAAGTAGGCTTTTGTTTCATGGATGCTTCTCTATTTCTTCTTCTGTTTTCTTTTTTATATGTTTGTGTTCTCAGTTTCCTTAGCCTATTTTGATATTTCAGAATTCTGTAGTTTTCATTTTTTTATTATGATTAAGTGAAAATACACAATCCAAATCAATTTTGCATGTCAGCCTCTCTACAGCTCCATCTGCTCTCCTCACCCTCTTACAGCACTCTTTAGTTCTTCTAGTATTCTCTTAATGAACACTTGTCCCCTCCTCTGTACCCTCTCCTGTCGCATCTAGAGATAAATCAGTAGGACAGCCTCCTATAAATGTAAGAAACCATAAAGTACACACACCACAGCTTCACACTTCTGTTTTCTATTTTGTTAATATCTGTTCTTGTCTTTACAATTCCTGTCCTTCTGCTTGTTGTTGGTTTATTTTGCCAATTTCTTGGGATTGGAACTTAGATTATTGATTTGAAATGGTTCCTCTTTTCTACTGTGAATGCATTATTTTACCTACATTCCACATATTTTGATACGCCCTTTTTTTCCCATTCTATTCAGTGTGTCTGTATATATATATATATATATATATATATATTTACTTTGAGACTTACTCTTTGATGGCTTATTTGGAACTGTGTTTAATTACAAAGTGCTTATAGTTTTTCTTCTGTCTTAGTGCTATTGATTTATAAATTGATTTCCTTTGTATGACTTCACTTTTTTTCAATTTATCAAGATTTGTCCGATGGCCTAGAATATGTTCTTGTTTTGTATTGTTTGGTGACTGCTGCATGGGCACTTGAAAAAGTATGTATGCAGCTATTGTTAAATGCAGTGTCCCAGAGATGTCAGTCAGATCCTGTTAATTGATTTTATTTATTAGATCTCTATATCTTGCTAATTCTCTTTCTATTGGTTCTATTGTTTGCATAGAATGCAGTGTTGAAGTTCCCAAGTATAATTTTGTATTTCTCTGTTTCTCCTTTCAAAATTTTGTCTCGTGCATAAGTATTTAGGATCTCTGTCTTTCTGATTGATGAATCTTTTTATCATTTTGTAGTATTTTTTCTGTACAGTAATTTTCTTAGCTGTGAAGTCTACTTTATCTGATGTTAATATAGTTACCTTTGCCAATTTTTTATTAAAGTTTGCATGATATATTTCTATTCTTTGTTAATCGATCTATGTTAAACTCAAAAGAATTTCTTGTACATGTCAATGTTTGAACTTTTTTTTTGAATATCAACTCTGTCAATCTCTGCTTTTTAATTGATGTGATTAGATGATTTGCATTTAAAGGAACGTTTGGTATATTAAGGCTTACAATTTCCATTTTATTATTTGTTTCCTCTGTTTTTGTACCTCTGTCTTTTGTGTGTCTTCCTGTGGGCTACTTGAACAACTTTTAGGATTCCACCTTTGTTTACTTAATGTGTTTTTGACTGTATCACTTTTTACACTTTTCTTAGTGGTTGCTCTGGTTATTACAATATATATATGCAGATTTTCACACAATGTTATTATCAACACTACTACTTCTAGGGAAATGTGAGCTCCTGATTTCCATTTAGGTCCCTTTACCTTATTTGTGTTTAAATATCACTTTATTGATTGTCATAGGGTGTTGCAATCTTTGTTTCAGTCATAATATATTGTTTAGAAAATTCATGAGAAGCATTATCTCTCACATGTATTTGTATTTTTGTGGTTCCCATCGTCTTTTCTTCCTTCCTGATGCTCCAAATTCCTTCTTTTATCATTTTCTTTCTGTTTGTATGACTAATTTTAACTGTATTTTAAAAGTAGATTTGTCAGTCAGGAACTCTATTTTCCCTTCACCTTCGAATGTTTTTATTTTCTTCTGATTCCTGAAGAATGATTCCAGTGGTTGACAGTTCTTTTCTTTTAGCATGTAAAATATGTTGCACCATTTCTTTCTGGTTTCTATAGTTTTTGCTGAAAAATCGTTTGTCATTAGAATTTGTGTTCCCTTATAGGCAATGTGCCATTTCTGTGACTGCTGTCTAGGATTCTATTCCCCTATTTTTTGTTTTGAAAAGTTTAACTATTGTGTGGATTTATTTAGGTTTATGCTATTTAATTTGCAAATTTTTAGTTTTCTTCCATTATTTCTTTGAATAACATTTCAGTCTCACATTTTTTTTCCCTTACTTTTTGGGATTTGATAACACAAATGTTGAATCTTTTGTTACTGATCTCTGAGATGCCTGTTTTTTTTTTGTCTCTTCTCCATCTGTTGTTTAGGCTGCATAAGTTTTATTGTTATGTTCTTGTGTTCGTTGATTCTCTCTTCTTTTTCCTCAGTTCTGTTGCTTCCATTTGGTTCTCTTTTATGACTTCTGTTTTTTTGCTAAGGTTTTCCTTTTTTTTAAATTTACAATTGTTTACTGCAACATTTTTATTCTAATTTATTTAAAATCTTCATCAGAGAATTTTAGTATTTAATCCATTTTGATGTTAACAGTTGACTGATTTAGTCACTCAATTTGTGATTTTCTCCTTCTTGTGACAGATGACTTTTAAAAATTATGTGTTGACAATTTGGTCATTATATTAGGAGTCTCTGGCCTCCAGGGCAAAGAGGCTTCCCATCCCCAGCCATCTGTTGTGATGAAATTCTTCTTTGTCTTGCTGCCCAGTGACTTCTGGTGAGGGAGGAGAGCTTCAGATTCAGTAGAAAATAAGGGTGACTCTCATAAAGTAATGAGTGAAAGAAGGAAATAAAAGTGGCAGTAGCCATGATGTAGAAAGTAAGTAAGAAATGAAGTAGATGAAGAATCAAGGAGCTGCCCAAAAAGGAAGTTAAATAAACTATCAATAGTTCATTAAATAGGGTAGGAAGCACTGAAGAGTAGCACATGGGTACAGGGATAGGACAGAAAACAATCAGTTCAATGTTTAGTATATAAGATGAAGAGTTTTTAGAATCTTTTTCTTGAATTTCTTGAAGCTAAGAACTCTAAGTAGCTCCCTCATGTTTGCATGGTCAGGTCTTGGTTGGCAATGAGGCAGCACAGAAATAGCACCGGAAAGATGAAGATTGATGCTTCAAGACTGTGAATCTGAGGAAGAAGAGACAAACCAACTATATAACATGGCTGAACCATTGATAACAAGAAGGAATTATATTCATGAGGTCAGTTTTCTAAGTACTGGAATATAGGAACAAAGGAATAACATTGGAATATAGAAACATTATTTGAATTCCAGAACATATAATTATGAGGAAACTGCACATAGACCAAGAGGCAGTTGTTTGAACAGAAGAGAATACTGTATGGTTGAAAATCAGGAAAGGTGTGCACCAGGATTGTATCCTTTCACTGTACTTATTCAATCTGTAGGCTGAAAAAAATAATCTGAGAAGCTGGAAAATAAGCAGAAGAATAGAGCTTCAGGATTGGAGGATGACTCCTTAAAAACTGGCGGTATGTAGATGACACAAACTTGCTTGCTAAAAAAGGCTTAAAGCACTTACTAATGATGATCAAAGACCAGAATCTTCAGTAGTGAACAGATTTAAGAAAAAAAAAAATCAAGGTAAATAAAGAAAAGACTAACACTGTCAAGGATTTAGTTTTTCTTGGTTCAACTATCAATGCCCATGGAAGCAGCAGTCAAGAAATTAAATAACTTATTGTATTGGACAAATCTGCTGCAAAAGACCTCTTCCAAGTACTAAAAGCAAAGATGCCACCTTAGGACTAAGGTGTGCCTGACCCACGTCATGGTGTTTTCAGTCACTGAAGTGAGGATTGTGAGACTTTATTTTATGTAGTTTGTCCTACGGTGTGATCACTTCCTGGAGAAGGATGCCATGCTTAGTAAAATCGAGGCTCATGGAAAAAGAGGAAAACCGTCAAGGAGAGTGATTGACACGGTAGCTCCAACAATGGGCTCAAATATAGCACATTGTGAGGATGGTGCAGGACTAGGCAGTATTTCCTTCTGCTATATGTAAGATCACTGTGATTTGGAACTGACTTGAAGGCACATAACAACAATGCTAAACAACAATCATAACATAGCCAGACAAGCCAACATAAGAACATTTTAAAAATTAAAATTGTTGAAGATTAAATGCAATTCTAGTAAATTAAACATGTGTTTTAAAATATATTGACAGTATAAATTTAAATACATTGGTAACCAATTTTGGATCCACTTTATGGAGATAACAACGTATGAAGCTGTTCAATTGTCTTTTTGGTATAGCTTGCTTGGATTCAACTTACAGCCAATACTTTCTGGAGTTATTTATGTTTAGAAAATCCTATTTTGTCACTGATACCTGTAGTAATGCAGAGAATTACTTCTCCTGGAAATTACTTTGTGATTAAGTAACACAAAATTCAAATCTTGAAAAAAGGGCAATGACTTTCTGAGAAAAAAAGACACACACACAACAAAAACATTAAAAAGCATAATTATTGCCTCTAAACACAATGACCTAAGGTCTCAAAGTTAAAACACTTTTGATATCACTACTGACGAAGTTGAAATAAGGTGGTAGGACTATTCTAGAGGGAAATGTAACAATATATCAATGTATTAATAACTTTAGAAGTCTTCATACACTTTGTTAAATAACAATACTTCTAAGAGTTTGTCCCAAGGAACAATTCAGAGATTATTTTAGAATATTCTGGTAATTTATTTATTATATTGAAAACTGTTAATTTCTGTGAGAAGAGACTTGAGTTAAATAGAGTGGTTAGTGGTTCCATTCTTTGTTTATATGTTTCTCTCCTGACTTATTCGATATGGAAAACAGTGGAGAAACTCTCAGGATTATGTGGTAGGAAGAGAAAAAGTGCTTGATGTAGGACGTGTTGTGTTGGGAAGCTGTCCACTCTTGGTTTGGGGACCATTCCATTGGCTTCTCTTCCTTCCCTTCTTTTTTTGTTGTCTCTTCTTCATTTCACTTTGCTTATTCCTTTTATTCTTTCTTTCAAAATTGTTTCAATCCTTGCACAGAATAAAGATTTACCATTTCTCCCTGATTTGGATGATGCAGATGTGAATTAGTTGCAATAAACTCATTTGATCCTATGGTACGAGTTCTGAATACAATACATGTACATTTCTACACCTCCAGGGATTTGAATTAAGAAACATCTAAACCAAGTAAGCCACTGCCTTAACAACGTTGGAAGTCCCTTAAGCTCACCATGCCGAATATTTTGAGACTTGAATAAGCTGTCTCCACAGTTATGAGCCCACAACTGAGGAAATGTGCTGGCTATTATAGTTTTCCCCAGATTAGAAGAGGCTCACAGACCTGCCAAGTTATCTGCTATAAGATACAGTGATTGTCTAGAAGGTTGAGTTCAGAGAAGGCTCTCAGAGTTTTGACATCAGCATATGGAAGTTGCTATCTGAAAAAAGTAGCAATGTGTTTCCTCTGGGTTGTCTGTGTAAAAAATTGAGACTGGACGTAGTGTCTTTAAGAGGATTCCCCCTCTCTTATTTTTTTTCTTGAACAGATGCTGCTAAACAAATTCAGTTGTGTGTCTAGTTATTTTTTAAGTAAAAACTCACAACATCTGAATTCCACCCAATAAAGTCTGGAAATTCTGGGTGAAGTCAGGAAATCCTAAGTGTGGTCTGGCCTGTGCTGGTGGCACCATTCCAGGAAAGATGGTGCCCATAGATTCTGCAGCTTTTCTGTGGTTCTTTCTTCCTTCCTTTCTTTATTTGTCATGATTGAGTGAAAGTATACAATCCAAGTTAAATTTTCATGCCCGTGTATCTGCAACTCCTTCTGCTCTCCTTGCCCGGTGACAGCCCACTCCTTCTTGGCATTCTATATGTATCATATCTTCTTAACAGTCTCCTGTCTCCTCCTCTCCACTCTTTCTTCTTCCCTCTAGGAAGAGCCCAGCAGGACAGCATCCTATAGATGCATAGAACCATAAAGTGCACACATCTTATGGTCACATTGTGTCACTGACTCCTATCCATTCCTGTCCAACGAGTTGACCTCAGTAATGATTTCTGGTCAGGGGCAACAGCAGGTCTAGGGGTCATGCTCCCAGGGGAACCCCCAGGCCTTCAGACCATCAACTGCAGTCTTTTAGTGGAGTCCTTGAGGCACAATCCTCCTCTGCTTGTGTTGCCACTGGGACTCAACATTGTATGCTCCATCATGGGTACCTTTAGTGGTGGCCGGGTACCATCTGGTTCTTCTGGTCACATGTTGATACAGTCACCCATTCACGTGGGTCATTCTGGGCTCTTTTTCCCTCATGTCTTTGTTGTCCCTGGTGATCATCTGTTCCAGCTGAGTTGGGACCATTTGGTTTACCTCAGAGTGCAGCTTGCTAAATTGTAAGACCCCACATCCCTCCGTGGTTCTTATTGTATGCAAAATTTTAAGTCAAACTCCTTGTGACAAGATGATGAAGGATTGTACTAAGCAGCCTGAAGACAGATGTACATCTTTCTGTGCACAGGTATAGAAGATGTTATGAATGGCCTTAATTCTGACAACTTTAAAAGATGGTTGAGATCACTTCATGTTTAGATGATGCTTATAGGAATGTAGACTACCTGTGATCTTCTTATCTGGACATAAGAATTCAACAAAAATATTATTCTGGCCTACAGAATTTTATCATCTGTCATACTATACCTGAAAGGTTACGTCTTCTAGAACTTTTTCCTAAAAATTCACTTCTTTTCTTGATGATAACAATAATAATAGAGTCATAGTGTTGCTGCTGAGGTAGGTGCTGTCAAGTCAGTACCAACTTACAGTGACTCCACCTATGACAGGAAGAGTGCTGCCTGGTCCTGTGCCATCCTCATAATCATTGCTGTGTTTGAGGCCACTGTTGCAACCACTGTGTAAATCTGTTTCATTGAATATATTCCTTTTCTTTGCGGATCTTCTATTTTACTAAGAATGAAGTCTTTCTGCAGTGACTGTCCCTCTTGGCAACATGTACAAAGTATATACAAGACTAAGTCTAGCCATCCTTCCTTCTAACGAGCGCTCTGGCTGTACTTCTTCCAACACAGACTTGTTTGTTCTTCTGGCAATCATGGTATATATTCAAAGATATTGATTCTTCTTCAGTCTTCCTTATTCACTGTCAGCTTTCCCAGTCATACGAAGTGACTCAAAGTACCTTGGCTTTTGTTGGGTACATTTTAGTCCTAAAGTGATATTATTTTTCCTTTTAACACTTTAAAGAGGTCTTTTGCAGCAGATATGCTCAATGTAATATGATTTTCTGACTGCTGCTTCTAAGGGTGTTGACTGTGGTGTTGCAAGTAAAATGAAATCTTTGAGACTTAGTATTTTCCGGTGTTTATCATGATGTTATTTATTGGTCTCGTTGTGAGGATTTTTGTTTTCTTTATGTTGAGGTGTAATCCATAAGAAAGGTTGTAGTCTTTGCTCTTTATCAGTAAATGCATCAAGTCCTCTTTATGTTCTGCTAAATGTGAAGCAAGTTTGTGTCATCTACATGTCACAGGTTGATGACAGAGGAATGAGTATTCCTCTGATCCTGATGCAGCATTCTTCATAGAGTCCAGCTTCTCAAATTACTTTCTGGGCATACACATTGAATAATTATGGTGAAAGGATACATCCCTGATGCACACTTTTCCTTACCTTAAAACACACAGTATCCCCTTGTTCTGTTTCAATAACTGCCTCTTGGTTTATGTACAGGTTCTTCATGAGCATAACTGAGTGTTTGAGAATTCCCATTCTTACGATATTATCCATAATTTGTTATTTATACACACAGTTGAGTACTCTCATGTAGTCAATAAGACATAAATAATTATCTTTCTGGTATTTTTATACTTTCAGCTAAGATCTCTCTGATATCATTGATATTCCTAGTTCCATATCCTTTTCTGAATCTAGCTTCAATTTCAGACAGTTCCCTGTCTATGTACTGTTGCAACCATTTTTGAATTATCTTCAGCAAACTTTTACTTGCATGTAATTTTGATGACACTGTTTAACAATTTCCACATTCTGTTGGATCAGCTTACTTTGGAATGGCACACATAGGAACATCTTTCAATCTGTTGGTCAGGTAGCTGTCTTCCAAATTTCTTGGCATAGGTGACATGAACTAGTGCTTCCAGAGCCGCATCTGTTTGTTGAATCATCTCAATTAGTATTCCATTAATTTCTGGAGCCTCATTTTTTACCACTGCCTTCAGCACACCCTGGACTTCTTCATTCAGTACTGTCCATTCTTGAGCATATGCTATTTCCTGGAATGGCTGAAATGTTGACCAATTTTTTGTTTAGTGACTGTACTCCTTCCATCTGATTTTGATGCGTAACACTTTAAAGAGTCTTTTGCAGCAGATGTGCCCAGTGTAACAAGTCATTTGATTTCTTGACTGCTACTTCCATGAGTGTTGATTGTGGATCTAAGTAAACTGAAATCCTTGAAAACTTCAATATTTTGATTTGTAGTTTATTCAGTATCTTGCCTTAGAATTCTTCAGTATTGCTACTGAAGGACTGATTTTTTTCTTCAGCTCTTTCAGCTTGAGAAATGTTGAGAATGTTTTTCCCTTTTGCTTTTCTAATTCTGGATCTTTGCATGTTTCATCATGATTTACACTGTCTTCTTCAGTTAATCTTTGGATCGGCTCTTTTACTTCGTTATTTCTTCCATTTTCTTTAGCTACTCTACATTCATGAACAAGTTTTAGAGACTTTTCCAACACCACTTTTATCTTTTCTTTTTTTCCTGTGTTTTTAATGATGTTTTACTTTCTTCCGGTATGACGTCCTTTGTGTCATCCCACAGTTTGTCTGGTCTTTGGTCAAGAGTGCTCATGTGTCAGATCTACTCTCGAGATGGTCTCTAAATTCATGTAAGATACACTCAAGGCCATACTTCGGCTCTCATGGATTTGTTTTAGTCTTTTCAACTCCAGCTTAAACTTGTATAAGAACAATTGATGATCTTCTCTGCAGCAACCCTTATTTTATTCTGACTGATGATACTGAGCTTCTCCATCATCTCTTTCTGCAGATGCATCTGATTTTATTCCTATCTGTTCCTTCTGACAAGGTCCTTTTGTATAGTCATCAATTATGTTGTTGAAAACAAGGTATTTTTAATATAGAGGTTGCTGATCTTGCAAAATTCTGTCATATGATCTCTGGCAATGTTTCCATCATCAAGGCCATATTTTCCAACTACTCACACTTTTTCTTTATTTCCAACTTTTCTGTTTTAGTTACCAGTAGTTATCAATGCATCTTGATTGCAAGTTTGATCAATTTCAACCTCTGTATGTTGATAAAAATCTTCAGTTTCTTCACTTTTGGCATTAGTCATTGGCGTGTAAATTTGAGTAACAGTTTTATTTAGTGTTCTTCCTTGTATGATATTATTCCATCACTGACAGCATGTAGTTCAAGGGAGATCTTGAAATTTGTTTTGGCAATAAATACTGCAATGTTCCCCTTCAGTTTGCTATTTTTAGCAAGGTAGACTGTATGATTGTCCAATTTAAAATGAACAATACCAAGTGCATGTCAACTCACTAATGCCTATGGTATTGATCTTCAAGCCTTACATTTCATTTCTGACAACTTTCAGTTTTCCTGCCTTGGAAGAAGTACAACCAGAATGTTCCTTAGAAGCAAGGATGGTGAGACTATGTCTCACATACTTTGGACATGTCATTGGGAAGGATCAGTGCCTGCAAAAGGACTTCATAGCAAGGTAGAGGGTCAGAGAGAAAGAAAGACTGTCAATGAGTTCAGTGAGGTGAAATAACACAGTGGCTGCAACAGTGACCTGAAGCATAGCAACAACTGTGAGGATGGCACAGGACTGAGTAGTGTTTTGTTCTGTTGTGATTAGCATTACCATGAGTCAGAATCAACTCTACGGCACCTAACAACATCAATAGTTTTCCTAGATTCATAGTTTGTACACTCCATGTTCTGATCATTAACGGACACTTGCTGCTGTTTCTTCTTATTCTGCCTTGCAGGAACTGTATATTTCAAAGTAGAACCTTTGCAATATAAAGAAATATATAAGAAAGAGATAAAAGTTATTTATAACCCCAGTTTATTAAGCAAAATTTGGTATTTCATTGTTTATATTTTCCTTCTTTGATTATTGATGAGGTTCATTTTTTTCTGTACTTACCAGTTATTTCTTTTACATATGTACGTGAGGATGGCCTATTAACAGTTTTCTGTGCATTTTTAAACATCTTTTTATTACTGCTCTGTCACAGCTCTTTAAATGTTAGGAATATTAACTCTGTTTGACATACGTGTTCCATATATATGTACACACACACACACTTAAACACAGAAATGCTTTTATTTATATACGGGGATTATTTTGCTATTAGGCTTATTAAGAGAAGGAAGCCTTAGTTTGAAAGAGCTGAATTTACAAATGAGAATAAATCACATCTATGATTCATTAAGGAAACCCTGGTGGTATAGTGGGTTAAGTGCTACATCTGCTAACCAAAAGGTCAGCAGTTCAAATCCTCCAGGAGCTCCTTGGAAACCCTTTGGGGAGTTCTGGTCTGACCTCTTTGGTTGCTATCAGTTGGACCCAACTTGACGGCAGTGGATATGATTCATTAATCACAAGAAGTGCAGGTATATGGGAATTGTTTAAGTGTCGCTGTGGTATCACTTCATCTGGTCTGGGGTTAACATGCCTTTCCCATCTTCCTGGGAGGCCACGGAAGCCTGCCCCAGGGGTGGCTCTGAACTCTCTCTGAAGTTTTTTCCTGCATTCTCCTGATCTGCACTTTCTGGTTCCTCCCACTCAGATGCACATTAATCACAATTGCTGTTTTAGAATCTGAATGTGGACTTCGGCATCAAACATCATGGCTTCATACATGGTGTCTGTCACTCAAGAATGCCAGAATATCCATATAACACCTCTCAGTTCCAGCTGTAGATAAAAAATGCTAAGCTCACAAGACTGATGTGAAGACACACAGAGAGGCATACAAACACACACAGACATGTACATACCTGAAACAGACTGTGAATAGGACACATAGTAGGTTTGCATGGAGAGAAGCATAGTGTACCACCCAGAAGTTTGAGAGGGTGATTGAAGAACGTCCTGATTTCATATGCAGTGGAGTCTTCCTTTCAATTCTTTTGCTTGTGATAACAGCATTGTGGGCAGACTGGAGGTAAAAGATGCTCAAAATACAGCGACCACGTAGACCACGATGGTCTGATACCATACTTTCCATCAGGTGGGCATGCTAACGAAGCCAGTGCAATAAAGCAGATGAGAACAGTTCGTGTAAATGCAGGGTGGGGAGCCCAGGTGTTGTGCACAAAGAAAGTTTCAGAAGAACTACAAAAGAAGAAACCTGAAATTTCCTGGTTGGGCTTTCTCGTTAAATCTTTTCACAATCTTCACAGATTTGTAAGAGGAAGTTTGAAACCATATAAAATACAAATGGTCTGAGTGAATGCTCGGTAAGACGAATCACAGTCCTTAAAGTTTCCTCTGTGCTGGAAAATGCAGACAGGCAATATTCCCTGCAATGTTCAAGTCTAGGAAATAAGGAAAACATCTTGTTAATTGGGAGCTAAGTCATTTGCTCGGCTTCCTGGGACAGTGTGTGGGGACCCGAGTGAGCCAGTCTCCGGTGGGCTTGGTCCTCACCACCACCATCTGGATGCTTCTTGCCTCCTCTTGGCTCTGTTCTCTCTTTCCTCTTTGAGGAGTTCGCAGGCAGCCAAGGTGCCTTGAAAAGTGGGGAGCAGCTGCAGTCCGGGCCTGTGCAGGTGGCTTGCCTCAGCCAGGCAGACAGCAGAGCTGCTGAGAGCTGGACTATTTGTCCAAGCAGTGCAGAGTACCCAGCGTGACTGCTGGCGGCATGGCAGGACCTAGAGGCAAAGGTAACATGAATCTAGCACTTGACCTGAGGTATCCTCACATATCACACACACGCATTCATAAAACATTCATACAGACACACATCCACAGAGTCCAAACTCTGAATGCAACCCACTTTTCCTGTGATGGTAATAACTACCATTCTGTGACTCATGTCATGCAGGGGCTTAGCATTAGCTCAGCATCCGTATGTCTGACTTGGTCCCAGGCTGAGTGTCTCTGTAAGTACCACCTGGTGCAGTAACTATGCCTCAGCCGAAATCTTATGAGCACAGGCCCCTTGGAAGGTTGCTCCACACCTTTGCTTTACATCCTTGGCTTTGAACTTGGCCTTCTCTGAGCAGGTCCCTGACACCAACAGCCCTGCTGTGCTGTTTGTCCTTCTCCATGGGGCTGGGTTGACTGCCACTGGGTCTTGCTGACCTGGCCCGCTGTGTGCACACTCTCGTGTCCTGTGGGGCCCTTCTAGACTGGTCTCCCATCTACTCTCTTCGGGCTCCGTCTTCCTGAGGGGATGGACACAAAGGACTTGGCAGCGCCCATGACAGGAGTGATGTTGGATTCTGACCTTTCTGCGGGCCAGCAGTGGCAGGCATTGCCACCTTGTCACACCCTGTCTTCTGGGCTTGTTGCTGAGTGCCACCAAGTTGATACTGACTCACAGCCACCCCGTAAGACTGAGAACTGTCCCATAGGATTTCCTAGGCTGTAATCTTAAAGGGAGCAGATCTTTTCTCCTGTTTTATTGGTTGCCTCAAACCACTGACCTTTAATCCAGCAGCGGAGTGCTGGACCACTAGGCCTTCTTATCCTCTCTGCTAGACATGCCAAGTGGTTCTTCAAATGTGTGGATGGTTTCATAGTGACAGAATGAAATGACCTTCTTCACATTATGTCACTTTCTTGCAACTACATTTTTAGTTCTCTAAATCTTCAGTCCTCTTCATGGTGCCACACAGGATCAACATGTGTTGAGTGAATTTATAGAAATATAAATGTGCCCATGTAGATGCTCACAAAAGTGTCCTGGGGACCCTTATTAGATACATTATTAGTATAGCAGTGTAAAATCGTGGGCACATCAGTCAATTTGGAAGATTTCTGATGATCACAGAAACGTGAAGTTCGAGTCTGCTGAGATATGGGCACAGCTCTGAGAGGGCGGCACTGCCCTTCCCTCGCTGGGTGTCTGGGGTCAGTTGTCACTGCCTCTGAGAGCCCCGAGACGGACTGAAGGTTTGGCTGGGCCCCAGGTGTGCCCGGCCTTACTGCACTGTGCACACACGCACCTGCACGCAGACCCGCGCATAGGACTGCAGACTACAGGATCTCCAGGTGTATGAGCTGGCTGTGACGTGGGAGGAATTTGACACGATGCTGAAATCCAAACACTTGATACCTATCACAGTGGAGACAGAAAACCAACAAAACCACACTTCACATATGAAGTCAGACAATTATGTCCATGAATTCATCTTACAGAAAGTGCTACCTGTCTCATCGCTGAGTGTCACTGTGGTCACCTTTGAAGCACTGCCCTTGGGAAGCTATGCACTGATGCTGGCAGCTAGTCCACCCTTCAAAGCCATTTGGGAACTCTTTTTCTGGAATGGCCATCAAAACTGTCACTGTATTACTCTTAATGTCTTAAATGCCACCTAAACATCTTCCTTTCAGTATTTCCTTTGGCTTTCTGAAAAGAAAAAAAGCCATTGGGGGCCAGATCAGGTGAGTAGGGAGGATGTTCCAATATAGTTATATGCTTATTGGCTAAAAACTGCCTCACAAACAGCTATATAGTTAAGTTTGCAAACTTGCCACCATGTCACTGTGCACAATGGCCATTCCAGAAAGAGTTCCAGTTCCAAAACTGTTCTGAAGGGTGGATGAACTGCTGGCGTCTGTGCATAGCTTCCCAAGGGGAGTACCTTGAAGGTGACCACAGTGATGTTCAGTAATGAGGTATGTAGCATTCTGAACAATTAAATTCATGGACTTAATTGTTGGACCTCATAAATGCACACAATTCATACTCTGTTCCATACACGCCTATTCATACATTTACACACAATTTCTACTCACATAGACACAGATTCACACATGCCCACAATTCACACTCAGATTCACAGACTCCCTTACACATGCACATAATTTATACTCACATGCAGTTTGCACGTGCATACAGTCACAGACACACAGTGCACACATACAAACACATAATTCATGCTCACAATGCCTGCACCCACTCACAAAACTCACACAGATGCACACAATCTATACTCCTGCATTCACTCATATGCACCCAATCACACTAGCATTCATCTAACTCACGTTCACACTTGCATGCAGAGTTCACACTCACGTAAACATAAGCATGCAATTCACCCTCACACACATTCATATGCATAAAACTCATACATTCATGTACAGATTCACATCCACATGCAAAATTTGCACTCACACACATACACTCACATCCATGCATATAATTCATCCTCACACACGTGCTCATACACATAGTTCATACCCACTCATTCACACACACAATCACAGTCACACATGCTCACACACTGTCATACACATTCACACACACGCAAGCTCACACACACGGAGTCTGAACTCTGAACATAGCCTGTTTTTCTTACAGCACTAGCACCTACTGTTCCTTGTGCCTTCTCCCCTGGCCTCTGTTCTAGGAGTTTAAGCATCCCCTGACAAGTGTTTTGAGCACTCTTGTGTCCACAACGGTGGCTGCCCACGTGATGGAAACAAAGAGAACTTGGTTTCCTTCTTTAGGGAGCTGGTGGGTCCACAGGGGGTGCTGACCAGAAAGGAACCCACACTTTGTGGTGCACGGATGAGGTGCTACGAATGGAAAGCTTAGTCCTTGCTGGAGACCCTGCCACTACCAAGCACTGTACCATGTGCTCAGTGCTTCTGTTACCCGCAGTTACCTTCAGACCAGGGCAGCTGGGGGTGCAGTGCGGAATAGTACACTCCTTCTCACTTTTGCTCTGTGTCTTGTCTACCAGTGTGACTGCTTTCTGACATATGAGCTTTATACTTGATTCTGGACAGTACTTAGGCAAATGCTCCATTTAGATCACAGCTTTTTTCCTTCCTCAGCACTGCTAGCACATCTTCTGCAGTCAATTTACATTTTCAGTGTGTTTTTACTTCGGATTTCCTTCTTGGGCTCAATACAGTCGTTCTCTTCTATCCAACTGCCAACAGCTTTTTGAGATGGGAGGACAGCATCTAGCCAATCTTCCTGACATCTGACCCGTTCCTAGCTCCTGCCACCTTCCATCCTCAAGGTTAACCCTCCAAGGGGGTGGTTACTGAGATGGAGAGCATTCACCCTGATTTTACCATCTCACAAATGGGGTCAGAAGAAAGGGGGGCCTGGAAACTAGTGAAATCAGGGCCGGTCTCAGGAAATGGGGGCCCTTTGCCTGGAAAGAAGAAACTCAGAGTCCAGACGTTAGAGTGAACCCATTTGCTGGCCATTGAGGAGCCTCTCATTCCTCACCGTGAGCGTGAGCCTCGCCATGTTTGAAGGAATTGTTGCAGTGATTGGTTGGATGGTGCTGTCATGGGACATTGCAACATGACGTCCTGGCAATAAACAAAGTCTCTGGACTCTGACTGCCCAGAGCAAGGCCCAGTTCTGCCACATAGAAGCTGAGTGAACGTAGATAAATTCCTTCTTGTAGTCTCAGCTTGCCTCCTTGGGTGGCACGAACAGTTTGGTGCTCAACTACTAGCTGAAAAGTTGGCTGTTTGAATCCACCCAGAGGTGCCTTGGACGACAGGTCTGCTGACCTGTTTCTAACAAGTCAGAACCTGGAAAACTCTATGAGGCAGTTCTATGCTGCTCACATAGGGTTGCCACAAGTCAGAATCAGTTTGAAGGTAACTAAGAAAAACAATAAGCCTCAGTATATTCACCTGTAAAATGGGGATAAAGATTTTGGGAAGGCTAAATGAATTCATTCATGAAGAGTGGTTAGAAGACTGGCTGGGATTCAATAGTGTTCAATGAATGTTAGCAGTAATAATAGCTATTGTCATACCGTGAAGGAGGCCCAGCAGAAGAATCGAGACAAGAAGGAATGGATAATGTCATGAAGGCCCTTTCCAACTCTAGCTTCTGCTTTTCTATGAGATAGTTTATTAAATTTATGGCATTCCATCCATCAGTAAGTTTGTTATTGTGAGTGGAGTGCTGCGTGGATTAATGTAGAGTGAAGGAAATGACAACCATTGGCCTTCAAAAACTTCCAGTTTTATGTCACCAATTTTGAAAACACATCCACCAATTGCTTTAGCTTATATGCATCTTTCTATATGCATGGCAGAAGAGGGACGTATTCAGTTCTTTCCCATTGCTCTTTCTCTGCTTCGTATTTTGTGCAGTAATCTGACAATCTGATGCGTCATGTTCTCTGTGTCTGGGCTCCCCATTGCATCTCTGCTGGGTAGTGTGGGAGACCTTTCTAGAACTAATGACTTCAATCACCAAGGACACTGCCTCACATGTCCACTTGGTCTCAAAAGGATGTCACAAAAAGGCTAGACATGAATTTTCAAATGTTTCTAACAGAAAACTCAGCACCACAGAGGAATAATTGTGTAATACTACCAACTCAATTATTCAGCTCAAACTGAAAGGCTATCAGTCAATTTAGTTTAGATGTACAAGTGATTTATTTAAAGCTGCTAGAATGAAGGGCTTAGGAAGGATGGTAGCTGTTGAAGTCTTTCTAAAATTTATTAGGAAGTCATAGGCATAAAAACAAACGTGAAGATGATACAGGACTGGGCAGTGCTTCATTCTGTTTTACATAGGGTAGTTAGTTGTAAGTTGGAACAATGTGACAGTGCACAACCACCACCACCAAATTTAGGCAACAGGGTGAAAAATTATTGAAATTACAACTCCTAGGGTTGTTCTTGGCTCTCTTGTTTGCTGAGACAGTTTTGTTGAGTCACTTCCATTGAAGGTTATCAAACATGGCATTCTTGATTAATGTAGTGCCACTGACTCCTCACTCGTCATTAGCTGAGTTTATTATCTTCTTGGCTAAAATTTCTGAGCATTCATTCCTTATCTAGAATGAAAAGAGGTTGAGCTTTTAAACTGCTCACATTACCAGACAGCCTTTTAAGAGTTTTGGCTGTCACAAATCTTTGGAGAGTAAAGTCAAATGGCATTTGAGCAGCTGACCATGAAGCCCAAGAGCTTGCAGGAAGTCAGAGGACCACAGAGTTCCTGGGTGGCACAAACAGTTAACACATCTGGCTGCTGATGAAAAGGCTGGAGGTATGAATTCACCCCCAGTTACTTCAGAAGAAAGGCCTGGTGACCAAACTCCAAAAAAGTCCATCTATGGAGTATAGTTCTCCTCTGACACTCACAGAGTTGCCATGTATCAGGGTTGACTCCATGGCAACTGGTTTTGGTTTTAAGTGATGTTGTGGATTGAACTGTGCCCCACCCCCCCAAATGTTTGCTAGATCATGATTCTCAGTATTTCATGGTGGTCCATCATTTTGTTACCTGATGTGATCTTCCTATCAAATGTAAATCCTAATCTCTGCCTTTAGTTAATGAGGCAAGATTAGGCTATGTTAAAGCAGATTAGGGAGGGGTGCAACACCCTGACTCAGGTCACAGCCCACCTCTGATGTAAGGAGAGTTTTCCTGGGGTGTGGCCTGTATCACCTTTCATTGTACATGAAGTAAGGAAGACAGAAGCAAGCAGAGAGGAGGGGAACCTCCTACCACCGAGAAAGAAGGGCCAAGAGCAGAACACATACTCTGGACCCAGGGTCCCTTCATTAAGAAGCTCTTAGACCAGGGGAAGACTGGTGATAAGAAAGTTGACAAAGCTTTTGCTGGAGATGGTGCTTCAATTCGACTTCAAGTCTCCTACACTGTGAGAGAATGAATTTCTCTTTGTTAAGGCCCGTGGTACTTCTGTTATAGCAGTACCAGGTGACTAGTGCAAAGGGGCTGCCAGAACTCCAAGACAAGACCAGCTGGAGATAGGAAGAAAGTGGGCATTATTTCCAAACTTACAAATAAAGTATAATGGCATCTCCGGTGGTGGAAAGCATGAGAAGAAGGGGTGTTTCTCCTGCACTGGGTCTCTGTGGAAATTGTACCCTAGTCTCAGACAAGGTCCTCCTCATAACCAGTCATTGCTTTCTGACGTCCAGAAGAGAGACTTGTGATCAGTTCATAGAGTTGCCTGTGTGTATGCTGTGTGCTCTTCTGTAATGATTATAGCCCAGAATACCTATCAACAGTTCTGCTCTGTCACATATGGGGTCCCTACGAGTCAGAATCAACTTAACAAGAGTCAGGAATCAATTTGACAAGAGACTACAACAACCGTGATTTCATGTGGACTAAAGTGTTCGTCTTTGTATTAGTGTCACACAGGGCATGTTGTTCAGTTGTCTACTAGACAAAAGGGTGAGTTTGGGAGGTATGGGGCTGGGACAGGCAACAATGCAAATTTGAAATATTGCTGGATACAAAGGCCAAGTGAAGAGGCTCGATCCTGTGGCCTAGTGCTCTGCAGGGGTGGAAACATGGATTCTGTTGGAAGCCTTTGCTCCGCTGAACATGGTGGATGAGGGCAATTGTTTCAGTGAGAAGTTGTACAGTCTCTTACTTATTCCTTTTTTTACTGTGGCTGATTAATTGCTTTCCTTAGGAAATTCCATAAAAAATTCCTACATAACAACATTTATTCTGACTGGAAAAGCTGGGATTGTCACTATGGAGTTTCAAACCTGAGGAAAATTCTTGGTTGATTCTACAAGAATTTCAATAAAAGTTTTGTTTTAAACAGCTTTGAATATAAAACTGTAAAACATAAATATTATTGGATATTCAGGATGGATTGTAAACGAAATCATCTCACAAACGAATGTTCTTATTTTTTTCCTCTTATCAACAAAATGCTCTCTTAAGCTCTTTTTCTAACTTTCATTCCTTAACTGTAGTCCTAAGGCTTCTGCTAACTCTTATTAACCTAGTGCTTTTCACAGCTTCTCACTTCTTCCCAAACAAAGCACTAGCTATTCCAATAAAGCATGGACCTTGGGATCTGATCCAAAGTCTTCCATTCCTAGGCATGAGCTGGGGGCCCTTCTTCATCAATAAAGGTCTGTGATAATTCCAAGTGTATTCTCTAATTATTGTATGAGTTATGTCCAACATGGGTGATGAGCATCCATGTTGCAAAGGACTAACAATATTCAAAGGTATAAACCTGATGCGTTACCATTTTTAACATTCTTAACACTTTCAACTCCACCCAGAAACCTTTCTAATAAATTTTCACTGTTGTCTTTTGATACAGCTGTAAATAGACAAAAATCATCTGAACTCACACAGAAAATGAAAAGCCCATTTACAACAGGAATGTAAAGTTTAAATCATGTTAGTCTATTCCTGCTAGAATTTAAAGTAGCCTATTCAGAACGTGCCTACCCAGCCGCATGGGTTGATGCCTCTTGAGATCTTTATTATACACACATCCCTCCCCAGGGAGAGGGAACAGTTGACAACAAGCTTTAATTTATTTTTTAAGGGTTGTTTGTTCCCATAAGGAGTAGAAGCCTGTCGCCCCTTCCTCTTCAGTCTTCCCCGTGACTTTCTCTTAACGTCTTGATTTCATCTATTTTCTCCCAATTCTGAAGGTTGAGAAACCAACGGTAACACAAGACTTGCCTTAGAAGGCGTGCGTCATAACATGACAGTCTCTTTTTATTATTCCCACTATTTATTAAACCAAAATGTTTGAACTGAGTCCTAGGCAACAGAGATAACGTGAGCTAATCTTTTTCATGCTGTGTTATAGGTAATTTTCTATATCAAAATATATGAAAATTATTAGGGCACCAGTTAAGATCTTTGAAAGAACCATGTTTGTGTCTCTTGTGGAAAAAAAGGTATGTTATTTAAAACAATAATCCCTGGAGTTCTTGAACAATTCAGTGCTGATTCAACAGGATGGTAATTGATTGAGTGCTTTCCTGCAAGATGCTGCGGGAGGACTCAAAAAGTGTGAGATAGTGTCTGCCTCCAAGGAATATTAATATAACATAAAACATCGACACTATTACCCCCGAAATATTTCCAGCTCCCATTTTAAAGCCACCTGGTACGGCTTTACCTGGGTTATATCACTTATTCTTCTGGTACTATGAGGAAAGATACTATCATTCCCATTTCACAGACAGGAAGTTGCAACTAAGCTGGAGTTAACTGTCAAGGCTCACAGAACTGCTAAATAATGAAGCTGTCCCCATGCACTGTCCCCATGCACTGTCACCGCAAGGTATCTACACTGCAGGAGGCAAGGACAAAACTCCCGATTTCTGCTTGTTGAACGAGACGCGGTACCTGCTGTACTTGTCCCGCAGTGGGAAACACGGAGTGAGAGCCAAGGCACTCATTTTATTAGGCTGTAATTTCTCCACATCTGTATACTTACAAAAGCTATTAAGTGGTATTTATTCATTTCCTTATTAGAAATCAATTTTACTTGATGGCTGTTTGTTGAGCCAAGTGATTGAAGAAGCTAAGGTTTAGAATTCATAGCCTTTGTGCCTGAGTCATAATACTGTTAGTCAGCTCCCAGCAGCACACTTTGCTGCTCTTGGGGGTGAGTGATTCACGGGGAGGAATGAGGGGGAACCTGCTTGGCATCTGCCCCACCTGGGGTTTCCTATGAATCCATCCAGGTCCTGGAAAGTTTTGTCAGGGGCTAGATTTAAGTAACAGATAAGAATCCGTGAGGAACCTAGCGGTGCAAGATGAAGTGCGTGGCTGCTAACCGAAAGGTCTGTGGTTTGAAGTTACCAGCAGCTTTATGGAAAATATCCCTTGTTGTAGGCTCCTAGAAAAAGTGCAGCCTGGAAAACCCCAGGGGACAGTTCTCAGAGCACATTAGATTTTTTTGGTTCGTGGAATGTGTGTGTGTTTAAAGGTAGCTTAATCTAATCTGCCTTATTATTCTTATCTTTTACGAGTTCTTTGTAGTTTGTCCTTCTGATGGGAAGATCCATGTGTCAGCCACTAGACTGGAACAAAGCTTCAAAAGACAGTGAATGAGTCTTGGAGTCCTTGAGTGGTGGAAATGGTGAATGCATATGGCTGATACCTGAAAGGCTGGAGACTCAAGTCTACCCATAGGCACCTTGAAAGAAAGATCTGGTGACTCATTGTGAAATATCAGCCAGTGAAAACTCTACAGAGCCCAGTTCCACTCTGACCCACATGAGTGTCGCCATGAGCCGCAAGTCACTTGACAACAACCTTTTATTATTATGATTGAATGAAAATGTGCTTTCCCATATAAATTTGCGGGCCCACCTATATGCATCTCCCACTGCTCTCACTGCCCGATGACAGCACACTCTTCCTCTCTACTCCATACATGTCCTATCCTCGCAGCAGTCTCCTATCTGCTTATCTCCACCCACTACCCTTCCTCCAGTAAGAGGTCAGCAGGACAACATCCTATAGCTGCATAGAACCATAAAGTGCACACATGATATGGTCATTCTGTGTCTCCAAGTCCAATCCATTCTTGTCGGAAGAGTTGATCTCCATTATGATTTTTGGACAGAGGCAGCATCAGGGCCAGGGGCCATGCACCCGGGGGTAACTCTGAAGATCCTGGACCATCAATTGTGGTCTTTTAGTGGAGATTTCAGGGTACACCCCTTTTTGTTCTTGTGTTGCCAGTGAAACTCAACTTCATGAGCTTGGTCATGGCTATCACTGGTGGTGGCTGGACAACATCCGGTTCTTCTGGTCACAAGTTGATGTAGTCACCCACTCTCATGAGTCTCTCTGTCTTTGGGTTCTCTTTCCCCATATTGTTTTGGTCCTGGGTGATGATCTCTTCCTGCTGAGTTGGGACCATTTGCTGTATCCTCAGATGGCAGCTTGGCAGCTTTTAAGATCCCAGATGCCACTCACCAATGTGGGGTACAGAGGGCACTCTTGGCAAAATGCTAGTTGTGTCAATTGTCTTCAATTTCCCATGAGAGCATGGTCTCTGGCCCTCCATCCCAGCTACTCTGTCCTTGCAACATTAAGGGAGGAGTAATTAAGATGGGAGGAGTAATCATGTTACGTTGAAGTCCAGTTAATGTTGATCTTCATTCTAATGTGCTCTGTCACTGATATCATCCAACCAAATTTCTATCAACTATCTAATCTAAACCCTTCCCCCTTCACTCTCCCTCCTTCCCCACCCTTGCAGCCATCAAAGAATCTTTTCTTCTGTGCATGAGACTGCTTTTAAGTTATCATCATAGAGGTCTCATACAAAATTTGTCCTTTTGTTGCTGGCTACTTTAACTCAACATAATGTCCTCCAATTGAAACGAGATTATGAGATGTTTCCTAAAATCATAGTTGTTCTTTATCATTGCATAGTGTTCCATTGAGTATATATACCATATTTTACCTATCCATTCCTCTGTTGTTGGGCATCTGAGTTGATTTCATCTTTTTGCTATTGTGGACTGTGCTGTGATAGACATTCATGTGCACGTGTCTGTTAGTGTGAATGGCCTTGGTTCTGCAGGATATATTCCAAGCAGTGGAATTACTGAGTCAAATGGTATATCTATATCCAGCTTTTTAAGGAAGTGCCAGATTGCTTTCCAAAGAGGTTACACCATTTTGCAATCCCACCAACACTGTAGGAGAGTTCCAATTTCTCTACAGCCTCTCCAGCATTTGTTGTTTTGTGTTTTTTGGATCATGGCCAACTTTGTCAGAGTGAGATGGTATCTCATTGTTGTTTTGATTTGAATTTCTTTAATAGCCAATGATCGTGAGCATGTCTGCATATGTTTTTTGGCTGTCTGGATCTCCTCTTAAAGAAGTGTCTGTCCATCTGCTTTGCCCATTACTCAACTGGATGATTTATCTTTTTGTTATTGATATTTTGTAGTACCTTATAGATTATGGAGATCGGGTGTTGGTCTGACATAAAGTTGCCAAATATTTTTTCCCATTCTGTAGGTGGCCTTTTAGTTCTATTCATAAAGTCTTCAGATGAGCAAAAGTGTTTGATTCTTAGTAGTCCCCATTTATCCATTTTCTGTTGTTTGTCACTTGTTTGACAGATTTTGAGGCCTGTCTACTTTGTGTATTAAAGCTTCCGTTGTTGTTGCTATTTTTTCTTAGATGAGCTTTATATTTTGGATTTGATATTTAGGTCTTTTATCCAGTTTGAGTTGGTTTTTGTATAAGGTGTAAGATACGGGTCTTGTTTCAATTTATTTCAGATGGATATCCAGTTTTGCAAGCACCATTTGTTGAAGAGATTGTTTTTGCCACAGTTTAATGTCTTAGGGCCTTTGTCGAATATCTACTGTTCATAGGAAGATGGTGTCATCTCTGGGGTCTCAATTCTGTCCCATTGATCTATCTGTCTCTTTTTGTACCAGTACCAGACTGTTTTGACTGCTGTGGCAGTGGAATAGTTTCTAAAGTCAGGTAGTGAGAGGCCTCTCAGTGTGTTCTTCTTCTTCAGTAACATTTTACTTATTCAGGGCTTCTTCCCTGTCCAAAGAAAGTTGGTGATTTGTTTCTCCATCTTGTTAAGAAACATCACTGGAATTTGTACTGGAATTGCATTATATAAGTAGATTGCTTTGTGCAAAATAGACATTTTCACAATGTTATGTCTTCCTATCCATGAGCAGGGGTAGATTTCTCAGTTTATGTAAGTCTCTTTTAGTTTCTTGTAGTAAGGACTTGTAGTTCTCTTTGTAAAGGTCTGTTATTTCTTTGGTCAGATTTATTCCTATGTACTTTATCTTCTCAGGGGCTATAGTAAATGGTATTGATTTGGTGATATCTTCATTAATAATCTCATTGTTGGTATAAAGGAATCCTACTGATTTACTTATGTTTCTCTCATATCCTGAGACTTAGCTGAACTCTTTTATCAGTTTGAGTAGTTTACTTACAAATTCTTTAGGATTCTCTGTGTAAATAATCATGTCATCTGAAAATAGGGAGATTTTTACTTCTGCTTTGCCAACACAGATACCCTTCATTTCTTGGTATTGTCTAGTTTGTCTGGCTAGAACCTCTAGTACAATGTTGAATAGGAGAAGTGAGGGTGTGCATCCTTGTCTAGTTCCTTGTCAAGGGAAAAACTGTTTCAGTCTCTCTCCACTGAGGATGACATAGGTAGTTGGCTTTTTATAAATGGCCCTTATTGCACTGAAGAATTTGCTGTTCTTTCTTATTTTGCTGAGAGTTTTTTTTAGCATGAGTGGGTGTTGGACTTTATCAAATGCTTTCTCTGCATCAACTGACCGAATCAGATGGTTCTTGTCTTTTGTGTTATTTATGTGGTTGACCACATTAATTGTTTTTCTGATGTTGAACCATCCTTGCATCCCTGATACGATGGTCATGATGGATTATTTTTGGATATGTTGTTGTCTTCTATTGGCAAGAATTTTGTTGAAGATTTTTGCACCTAGATTCACGAGTGATATTGGTCTGTAGCTCTCCTTTTTGGTTGAGTCTTCCCCTGGCTTTGGTACCAGGGTGATGATGGCTTCATAGAATGAATCTGGGAGTATTTCATCCCTTTCTATACTGTGAAATAGTCTCAGTAGTATTGGAAATAACTCTTCTCTAAAAGCTTGGTAGAATTCTGCAGTAAAGCCATCTGGGCCCATGCTTCTTTTGGTTGGTAATTTTTTAATGCCTTTTTCAATCTCTTCCTTTGTGATGGTTTTATTAAGTTGTTCTGTTTCACCTTGTGATAAGGTGATACGAATTTAGGAATTTGTCCATTTCCTCTAGGGTTCCATGTTTGTTAGAGTACAGCCTTTCATAGTATTCTGTTATGATATTTTTTATTTCTGTTGGATCTATTGTGATGACTCCCATCCCATTTCTTATTTGGGTTTTTTGTTTCCTCTCCTGTTTTTCTTTACTAAGTTTAGCCAATGGTTTGTCAATTTTCTTGATCTTTTCCAAAAACCAGCTTTTAGTCTTTTCAAGTTTTTCAATTGTTCTTCTATTCTCTAATTTGTTCAGTTCTGCTCTAATCTTTATGATCTGTTTTGCTCTGGTGTCTGAGGGGTTCCTCTGTTGTTCCCCCTCTACTTATTCAAGCTGTAGGGTTTCTTCTTTGGTTTGGTTTCTTTCTTCCTTCCAAATGTGTGCATTTATGGAGACTAACTGACCTCTGAGCACTGCTTTGGCTGTATCCCATAGGTTCCGGTAGTGTTTTCATTGTCACTGGAACCCATAAATTTCTTTATTTCATCCTTGATCTCTTCTATAACCCGTGGCTTTTTAAGCAAGATGTTGTTTAGTTTCTATGAGTTCCTCTTTCTATGTTTCTTCTGCTATTGATTTAGACTTTTATGGCTTTATGATCTGAGATGCTTTGCATTAATTCAGTGGTGTGGATTTTGTTAAGAATCGCTTTATGTCCTAACACATGGTCTGTTCTGGAGAATGTACCATGTGCACTGGAGAAGGTGTAGTTGTCCACTGATGGATAGAAAGTTCTGTATATGTCAATGAGGTCTAGTTGGGTAATTGTGGCAACAAGGTTTTCTGTGTCTTTATTGAGCTTCTTTCTATATGATCTGTCCAATATTGAGAGTGGAGTGTTGAAGCTTCCTACTATTATTGTGGAGTGATCTATCTTCCTTTATGAGTGCAGTCAGTGTTTCTTCAATGTACTTAGGTGCTGTAATGTTAGGTGCCTCAATATTTAATATTGTTAAGTCCTGCTTGTGTATTGAAACTTTCAGCCATAAATTGTGTCCATTCTTGTCCATGATGTGGCTTTTACGTTAAAATTGATTTTATCTGAGATTAGAATTGTTATACCTGCTCTTCTTTGTGTATTGTTAGCTTGATATATATTCTTCCATCCATTAATTTTCAGTTTGTTCACATCTTTAAGTCTAAGGTGAGTTTCTTGTAGGCAACGTATGGATGAGTAGTGTCTTTTGATCCAAGATGTTACACAATATCTCTTTACTGGAGTGTTCAGTCCATTCAAGTTTAATGGGATTATTGATAGGTATGTGTTCAGTGCTGCCATTGTGATACGTTTATTTTTGTGTTGATGTTTTCTCTGTTGTTCTTATTAATCCTTTCTGGGACATTCTTTTTTGCGAGCTGATTTTTCACCCTTTTCAGGGTTGGTTTTGTGGTTGTTGAGACTCCTGTATTACATTTCTTGATTTGATATGTTGCATCATTATTTTGAAAATAAAGAGGAATTTAAAGACTTCTTAAAAACTAAACCAAAATTACATGAAATATTGAAAGAAGCTCTTCCTTAAATATATGTTTTAGGTGATAATTTAAGGCACTTCATCCAAATTTCTAACCAGTTAACGAAGGCACAAAACTTCACCAAACCAAGTCAAAAGCTACAATATTATAATAAGGGAATCCACGATCATATCATGACAACTATAATATCATCACATTAAAAGAAGGATGCACTACAATAGTTACAGCTGTTTTTGATGCAGCGACAGTTTCTGACTTCTAAAATAGTTAAAATTGATTTCCATAATTATCTGTTAAGGGAGATTAGGTATGTAGCCATAGAACAGATCAACAATATATCATTTGAAATTAAAAATCACAATTCAGGAGTCTCAACAAATATAAAATCAAACCTCATGCTATCCATAAAGAAGAATGTCTCAGAACAGATTAATAAGAACAACAGAGAAAACATTATTGTGCTTTATGTCTATTCCTATAATCCCCCTGTTTTAGTCAGCTAGGGCTGCTCTAACAGAAATACCACAGAGTGAATGGCTTTAACAAAGGAAGGTTTATTCTTACACAGTCCGGTAGGTTGCAAGTCCATATTCAGGGTGTCCATCCAGGGAAAGGCTTTCCCCTTGTCGGCTCTGGAGGAAAGTCCAGTATTGCATCGGTCTTCGTCCAGGGAGCGTCTTGGTGCAAGAACCTCATGTCTGAAGGACGCACCCTTCTCCTGGTGCTGCTTGCTTGATGGTACGAGGTTCCCAATTCTCTGCTTGCTTCTCTTTCCCCCTATCTCTTGCAGGCTGAAAGGATTAAGGGTGGGGCAAGCCAAACTCCAGGGAAACTCCCTTTATTGCAGAGCAGGGAAGTAATCCTATGAAGGAATTTACAGCCCCACCGTAATCCTTTAACATATAGTTTAGGGAAACTACAAAATGGGGGACAGTCACAGGATACTGGGAATCATGTCCTAGCCACATGGCTACACATATTTTTGGGGGGACACAATTCAATCCATGACACCCCCTTAGCCAATAAACTATATAAAAACCCAACTGCGTTTACTACCATTCTTATCAACTTCATCTCCATCTGGAAGGACTATAACGACTGTAGTACACCCCTCTTTTTAATACGATGATATCACAGTTTACATGATATGATCACTAGATCATTTCTTTCACTATTATAGCTTTGATTGTGTTTGGAGCCTTCCCTAACTGAGTAGGATTCTGGATAATGTGTCCTTCTAAAACACAAAGTTAACAGTCTTGTTCTTCCAAGCCAAGAGATTCTTTCTGTATTTCTTGTAGCTTTGGTTTTTTACAAAGTCTCTGGGTTTCTGTTTATCTGTGAATGTCTTAATTTCATTTTCATATTTGAAAGTTAGTTTTGCAGGATCTATAATTCCTGGTTGGAAGTTCTTCTCCGTCAAGGCTCTGAATGTGTCATGGCACTGTCTCTGTGCCAGCATTGTTTCTGCTGAAAAATCTGACAAAAGCCCATAGGGTTTCCCTCTGAATGTTAGCTTTGCTTTGAGTCTTGCTGCCTTTAAGAGTTTCTGCTTATGTTTCATTTTGTTAAGCTTGGCTATAATGTGTCTTGAGGTCTTTCTTTTGAGATCTAGATTGAGTGGTGTTCAGTATGTATCTTAGATATCTATATTTTCTTCTGTCATAGCTTCTGGGAAGTTTTCTGTCAGCAGCTCAGTAACAGTACTCTCTGTACTCTCAGGTGTCTCACCCTGTTCAGGAGCTCCAATTAATTGTAGATTGTTTCTCTTAATAGAGTCCCACATGCTTCTTAATGCTTCATTTTTCTGATTTCTCCTCATAGATGCTGGAGCCAGTGGCTCTGTCTTCCAAATCAGAAAGTCTCTTTTCCATTTGTTCCATTTCTGTTTTCTTGGCTTTGAATTGAAGTTTCTATATCTTTGAATTTGTTCTTGATCTGTTGGATTTCAGAGTACTGGTGTTCCATCAGATTGAACAGCTTGCTTAGTTTTTCATTTTGCTCTGCTGCATTTTGTGTAAGGTCTAGGAAGGCTCTCTATATAATTCTTTTGTATTCATCTTCTGATAGCTTCAGATAAACTTCTTCATCTGGGAAGTTTCATGGTGCTTTCTTTTGGGGGCCTTCTGAAGACATGGGCAATTTCTTGGTTGTGTTTTTCTCCAGAGTTTGTTTTGTTTTGAGGCATTATGTGAGTGAATAGAAGCTGGGAGAGATGCTGTGAAGATAGACCACAGTTGTTTCTCTAGCCTGTCTTAAAATGAGAGCAAAAAATATTTGGAAACTTCCAAAGTCAGTCAGGTTTTCAGCTGTATAGAACCCCCTTCCCAGCTGGCAAAGTAAGCACCTCTATATGGAACCCCAGATGTTATAAACTAGCTTAAAATACGGAAATATTACTGCCCTGCTGGCCTCTGCTATCAGGCCCCAACTATAGGCTATACTGTGTAGAATACTGTTTTTCTCCCAGAAACACACTCCTCTTAGCAGGCACTTCCTCCCAGCCCAGGAATTAAAGCCAGCTGAGGCTGCTGTATGGGTATATCCACATCCCAGTAGAACAAAATGCTGTTGTGTACAAACTGCCTGTCTGCCTGGGTACTGTCTGCTCTATGGCGGAGGCAGAAAGCAAGGCCTAAGGTGCTGAGATGCACAGAGTCCACAGCTCCTGTTTCTGGTCCCCAGCCATAGGCGACACTGTAAAATACTGCTTTTCTGCCAGAAAAGTGCTCCCCTCCAGGCAGGCACTGCCTCCCAGCCTAGGAACTAAGTTCAGCTGGGGCCTCATTATAGGTGTCTACACCTCCCAATGGTCAAGATGACGTCCTGCCGAAGTTGGCCAGCTTCCCCAGTACCAGCTACTCAATGGTAGAGGCAGAAGGAGAAACCAAAGGTGCTGAGATGCACAGAGTCCAAAGCTGGGCTCTCAGAATATGACAATTTTGCTTTCTGATCCCACCACTGGTGCATCTGAGATTAGCTGCTAGTGAAGTCCCGGCTCTGCCCGCCAGCTAAGACAGAGAAAAAAAACTTAAAATGGTGAGTCACCCTTGGTCTGTGCAAGCCAACATGTGCCAAGAGTAGGGTCAGTGAGAGAGAGGAGGTTTCGTGTTCAGTGGTATGAAGTCCAAATTAACAGCCCTATGCTGTATCCTAGCGTTCACTAGGAGTCCAGAAGGCTCCATTTAATTATAAGTTCAGATCTTGGTTTCCAGAGGGATTTTCAGAGATGTGTGCTTAGTCCTCCATCTTGACTCCACCTCTTGGTTTTTTTTAGTTGAAAAATATACAAATCTACTTTTTGTAAACAGAAATAATGAATTTTTTTAGTGTAAATTGTTTCTCTTTTAATAAGTAGTCCACCAGCAACAGAGATCCATATTTATGCCTATTGCAAAGAAAAGTGATCCAAGTGAATGCAGAAATTATTGAACAATGTCATTAATATCACACGCAAGTAACATTTTGAAGAGCCTTTAAAAACCATTGCAGCAGCACATTGATAGGGAACTGCCAGAAGTTCAAGCTGCTTCAGAAGAGGATATGGAACCACGGATATCACTGCTGATATCAAATGGATCCTACTTGAAAGCAGCGAACACCAGAAAGATGTTTACCTGGTTTTCGTTGACTATGCAAAGACATTTGGCTGCATGGATCATAACAAATTATGGATGACATTGCAGACAATGGTAATTTCATATGCCATGAGTTGGATCCAACTCAATAGCACTTGGTTGGCAAATGTATTTCTGAGAAACTCATACATAGATCAAGGGGCAGCCATCTGAACAGAACAAGGAAATACTGCGTAGTTTAAAGTCAGGAAAGCTGTGCATCAGGGTTGTATCCTTTCACCATACTTATTTAACCTGTATGCTGAGAAAATAATCCAAGAAGATGGATTATATGAAGAAGAAGATGCTACCTCAGGATTGGAGGAAGACTCATTAACAACCCTCCATATGCAGATGAGACAAACTTCTGCTGAAAATGAAGAGGACTTGAAGAACTTACTGATGAAGATCAAAGACTATAACCTTCAGTATAAATTACACTGCAGTATAGAACCAAAATCCTCACAACTGGACCAACAGGCAGAATCATAACAAAGTGAGAAAATATTGAAGTTTTTGAAGATTTAATTTTACTTGGATCCAGCAGTATGAGTTCACTAGGTGAACAGTTCTACTCTGTCCTGCTGGGTCATTATATGTTAGAACTGACTCAAATGCAATGGTTCTTTTGGGGTTGTGGGAGTGAAGTGGTACAGTAAAAATGTAAAACTACTTGTATATAGTTCATGAGTATACCAGTCAGAAAACCTTAGTGGACAACATCTCAACATTGGAGTAGTTTACTGGGTTTGCTGGGAGAGCTGTTCATTCCCTGCTTTGAGGTACTACCTTCTCAATGTTCTTCAGCATCTGCACTGTCATGTTGTGGCATCCTCATGGGTCAGGGTTTGGTCTTGCTCTGGCCTAGTGCACAGCCTGGTGTAGTGGACAGGTCAGCTCATAGGGCCTGTATGCTGAGTGAGGTCCACTGGTACAGAGTCCATTATAGCTAAGCTAGAAGGACATTTTCGGAGTTTCCTTTGATTCCCACTTCCAGGTGGGCCTGGGTCAAATGATATTGACACACTCTCTGGGAGGAATCTAACAGCCCAGTTTATTTTGGAAAATTTGTAATTTACTAGGATAGGTCCAAGAGATCATGTTATCCTTTGTGAAAATTGTGCTGTTAGGTACTCGTGCTCCATCTCTCTTCTACTGAAAAGTCAGGGTGGGCTTGAGAGGATCTGAGGTACTTGGTTTTTGTATTGGGGTTTTCTTACTTGATTGTGGGAACTTTTTAGAGAAAATGCCTCTTTAACATCTGAATGTGCCCTGTTTCTGTTCCTGTGCAGTACCAGGCCTTCCATGAAGTGTTGCTGAGTGAGTAAACATCCCCACTCACAGCCTATGTCACAGGCCTGAAGAGAACACATAGGCCACATGCATCATTATCTGAATCCACAACCCTTTCGGGGAAGCGGATGTTGTGACTAGCCCTCCAAATGTGCATTAGCACCACTGTTAGAAGTTTCCATTCTTTCCAGACCTCAGAAATGCCTTCTCCTCCCACTCTGCACATGAGTGAGAGGAAAGAAACAGAAAAGGCTACTCGAAACAAAGACATCCAGAGTTTCCTCCTTTGCATGTGCCAGTGGTTGCTTCTAGAAGCAGACACAAAAAGCCTGGCTGCTCAGATGGCTGATTGAGACCATCCTTCCCTGTTCTTGGGGCTACACCTTGGCCCAGCCATGTCTGTTCTGTTTTAAAGGATGTTTCCTACTTGGGCACTTGAATGGTGCTCTTTGAAGTAGAAGCACCACATAAATCTAGGCAAAGCAATGTAAACTAGATCTCCAATCACCTTTCCTTGCCCTCCCTCCCTAGTGACAGACAACCCAATCTGGCAGTAATTTTCTCTTCTTTGATTGTTTTCCAGTAACAGCTTCCTCCCTTTCTGCTAACACTAAGCTCCATTTAAATCAGTTGGTGAAAAGGTACTTTGAACACATCGGAATGCTGCTTTGAATAAAGACACTGCATTTTAATGAGCTATTCCTTTTGTAGAAGCTGTCTCATGGGAGTGGGATATTGTGGGAGGCAGAGGGGTGAAGTCAAACTTATTCAGAAAGGGGTGGAGGTCAGGGCTGGGCCTTAACAAGTCATCAGGTCCCCAGGTTAAGGGTGTTGATGGGCTATGAAGTTCAGGTGTGTGTGTGGGTGGGGGTGGTGTGTACAAGCCCTTATCTGTGCCCAGGTAAAGAAGGGTGGGAGGTAAAGGCTTAGCTGGAGCCCTCTTGCCCTGGGCCTTATGTTTACAGATGGATAAACTGTTGATCTGAGGATCCCTGATGGCGTAACGGCTAAGTGGTTTGCTGCTACCCAAAAGGATGGGGGCCTGAACACAACCAGCAGCTCTATGGAGAAAGACGTGGCAATCTGCTTCTGTTAACATTAGAGCCTAGAAAACACTGTGAAGAGTTCTATTCTGTAACACATAGTGTGTCTATGGGTTGGAATCCACACAACAGCACCTCAAAGCAAGTTGTTGATCTGGAGAAAGAACAACGCCAAGGCCAAGGATCCCTCCTTGTGTAGCAAGCCCAGGCTGGACTCCCTGTAGGTGTTCCTCCTTCCTGATGGTACAGTGGGGGAAGGTTGCCAGGAGCTGTTCATAATCACCTCCTCCCATAACCCTGAAGTGTTTATTTTAGGCCCAGCATCCTTTCAGTATGGTCAGGGAGAGAAATAACAGGTATGTACTTTCTGAGCTATGGGCAAATTGTCTTGATCCTATCAGTGAGAGTGTAATTTGGATATCATTACCCACAATGCTGTATCAAGAGGGTCAGTAACCTACCAAAGAACACACAGATAAGTAGTAGAGGCAAGGCTGGGAATCGAACACAGACTTCCCCTAGTTTTAAAACGCGTTTTCTCTATCCTGATGCATGATGCTTCCCAACAGAAACTTAACGTCTCTCAGAAATTCTTTCCTCAACACATTTCTCCACCCTTTACAGATGTTGGCATTTCTTTTACTGATGAGTTTTTCATTCTACTGAGACAAAAGCTAAAAATTAAAATACTGATTGAGTTAAAGCAGTAAGTAAAACTTAAGTTAAATTCAACAAAAGGTATTGACACTCCTGGAGATAAATAAGTAATATGAGATATTTGCTGGTTTCCACTGGATGCTTTTCAAGAATTAAGGGGTGACCATCCAAGAAGGAAAAGGTGTAGAAAGTAGATGGCATATTGCAGGCTTTTTACAACTAGGCAGGTGGTGGTCACTGACCCTGTAGTCCCACTCACATTCTGTCCTGCTAATTATAGTAAATATTTCTGCCTCATGATATTTATGTACACCCATTATTGTTGTTTTAAACGTGGAGTGTCTTTCCTGTAGAACTTACCAATGCCATTGGATACCACAGTAAGTTAGCTTTATGCGTTTTCTCTTTGTTCTCATGGTGTTTCTATCAATTGTCATAAAGTAGGTGCCCTTTCTAGGTGATACAAGGTGCTCTGCCTAATTGAAATTAGACCAGAAAAATGCAGCGTTAGACCTAAGATTCAAACTGACTTATGTGGACAGACTGGAGAACACAGACCTAAGATTCAAGAAATGGACATTTTTCTGCTGTAGGGTCAACCCAAGCTGTTTCAACACTGGGCTTCAGTCTGACCTCATGTCAGGAAGACTAGACTTTGTGTCTCGCTGCAGCCCTACTTGAAGAAAAATGAGCATCAGGCCCATATATTTAATCCATGTCACCATACAGAAGAGCTTATCTAAGGTGCAGATTAGGATCTGCAACTCAGATTGATCCATGATCTTCCTTGTACATGTTCATCAGCTTGAAATGAGTTCTCCTCCCAGTTCACACACGGAGCACGGCATGGCTTCAGTGCGCTGAGGCTCTGGGGAACTCAGCATTATTTTGACAGCTGAGACCTAAAGGACTTTCCTTACTTGTGCCATCTAAGGTGACAGTCCCAACCAGCAACAGTGGAAACCAAGGACAGAAGGGCTTGATGAGGACAAAGTGATGTCATAGTGGGCATTGTGATTCCTGGTAGGGAGTTGGCTCACTGTAATGATTGGGGGCCACAGCAAGACACCTTCAACCAACTTCGTAGCTTCAGAGCTCTTAGAGATGGATGAATGCTGAAAACACTTCTTGAGCACAGCTTGGGATACTCCCAGAGATAAGTTATGAGAAATCTTAGGAGGAATGGTCCTCCTGTTCTTGCTAATCTTCTGTGTTTAACCATAGGATAAAATGGTCTATGAGAACCATGAGATATGATTGGCTGAGGGGCTCTCCAGGACTTCATTTGATCCCTGGTGGCACTTCACAGGTTTCATGTAACAAGGGAAAGCTGTGGGTTCATGCTGGTATTTAATCCCACTGACCTTCATATCGTTAAGTATGTGTCATTTTATACTGTATGATGCAATGCCTAGTTTGAAGGTTTACTCACCTGCTTGTTCGCTACTGCTGAACACATTTTTTCTTCCTAAGTATGGGCTCCTTCAACACAGAAAACTGCAGTCAGTAAGCTCCACCTTCATATGTGCCTGCTACACAAGCTGACAAAGCTTCGCTTGGGAACGTGATCAGTGTTATGTTTAAAATGGGTGGCTGAAAGTATAGGTAGTTTCTGACTTACGATGGGGATATGTTCTGGTGATTCTGCTGTACAATGGTTCTGACATAACCCCAATACTTCATTTTTGCATTATTATCTTTAATTGTCAGTATCTTTATCAGTCTGGTCTTTGTTTTTTGAGAATTGGAAACAATACATCTGAGAGTGGTAATATCAATAAATTATGTGCTGCAACACTTTAAAACATTACTTTTGTTAAGATGTAAAAAACAAAACAACATAAAGACATGGCTGTAAGTACAGTTCACGTAACTTGAATGAGTCCTAAGTCTGGAACTACCTGTACATTGAAGAGTTTGGTGTTAGTCACCCTATTTCTGGATAGATATGAAGTCAGGAATCTTAGCTAACCTTGAAACAAAATAGTGCCTATTGGCAGGAATGCACAGGAACATTGGTTTTATGGGGTCCAAATAAATGCTACACTGTGGCCAACCACTTGGCAAGTATATAGATTTCTCGGAGGTGCATTTGCAGTAACAGAGTAAGTGGTGTTCATAGGTTTGTAAAGGGTCTTCCGGTAAGCCAAAGCCAGCCAAGTGCCATCGAGTCGGATCCAACTCATGGTGACCCTAGGGGCCAGGGTAGAACTGACCCCCAGAGTATTCAAGGAGCACCTGGTGGATTTGAACTGCCAACCTTGTGGTTAGCAGTGGTAGCACTTAACCCACTACACCAGAACGTCCTATTTTTGACAGCTTACAGAGATTGAATTTGTGAAGTTATAGCAGCCATATTTGTTTGATTAGTCTTAACAAATAACCGTGAAAAGTTACGTAATTCCACAATGTGCAGAAATTAAGTTTATCATCAAAATGGGTTCGCCAAATATTTCATTATGTGAAATTTACAAAGCACAAACTCCCACGAGAGAATGATTCAATTTTTAATCAAAAAATGTAAGACAACTGTATCTGTTACCCATCAGCCAACACCTGTGTGTCACCAAACTGTAAATTATAATGAAAATATCACCACTCTTCATCAGAATATTTGTGAGACTCCATCCCAATCAATTTCTCACAGAGCACAAGAAATGGGCCTTTCTTCAACCACAATTTGGTGAATTTTGCATTTGAACTTGAAGCTTTACCCTTACAAAACTGTTTTAACTCAAGAACTGAAGTCCGATGACCATAGACTGCGCCATACTTTTGCTGACTGAGCACTGAAGAAATTGGAAGTTGACCCTGCTTTTGGCCGATAAGTGGTCTTCAGTGACAAGGCCCATTTTGGGGTGAATGATTTTGTCAACAAACAGAACTGTTGCGTTTGGAGCTATGAGAATCCACTGGAGATTCAAGAATGTCCATTTCTTCCCCCTAAAGTTACTATTTGGGGTGGACTTTAGTCTGGCAGATTAATTGGCCTTTGTTTTTTCCAAGATAAAAGAGGAGAGGCTGTGACTGTCAATGGTGAAAGATATCGGGCTTTGATAACTGATTATTTGTGGCCTCATTTGGTATGTGCCAAGGCAGCCATTTACCTAAAGTTCTCTTCCACACACAACGACATCAAATGTACTTCAAAATAAGAAAACAGTTAAAATGATATCATTTAGACAATTTGTTTTATTCAAGTTCAAAGATAGTATGGCCTTATTGGAAGACCCTTTATTTCATAAGTAAAATCACCAGACTGCTGAAGGTTTTGCTGGTACCCCTGCAGAGACTACCAAGAGTTCTTGGAGAACACAGAACACAGAGAGCTGGTGGTACTGATGGTGACTAAGCTTAACATGTCGTCAGTGACACCCCGTGAGTCACCAGAAGGAAGTCATGCACACATTTCTTCAGACCGAACTGATTTGTACCACTTGGAGGCAGAGACCTAGGCAATCATATCATCAAAAGAGGAAATTGTCTACAGATTTTTTCCTAAGCATTTCTCCAAGGAACTTTAAAATTTCATGAAAGGTGTCATTTCGCTTGAAGCTAAAAATGTACTTTTACTCAAAGGAAAAATAAATGAAGAACTTCAGATCTAATTAAATGAGGGGATCCTTGATCCAATTATATATATCCAGTGTCTGTAACAATTCTTTTGGTACTAAAGACTAATACTTTGCAGGCCCATTTAAATAATAGCTTTAAATAGTCTCACTAACATCTCAAACATCAATAACAGCTCTGTCAGGAACTTGTAAAACTCTCCCCTGGAGCTTTCTGCTCAAGCCACACTGCAGTATTCCCAGTTCATAGTACTACCCATCTTGTTCTCATTTATGACCTTCCCCTCGAAATGCATTTCCTGATCTCCTGGCTTTACTAACCTCTCTCACTGCTTTTTGACTCTAGAGCTGTAGCTCTTCCTCCAGGAAGACTTCCTAGACTCTCAAAGTCCAGTGTCATTGCTTCTAAGCAAACTACTTTTCTTCAAACAGCATTTATTACACAGGCACACCTCAGAGATATTGTGGGTTCAGTTCCAAGAAAAATCTTAATAAACAAGTTGCATGACTTTTTTTGTTTCCAAATGCATATAAAATTTATCTTTACCACTATGCTGTGACATAATGGTTAAGAGGTCAGCTGCTACCTAAAAGCTCTGCACTTCGAGTCTACCAGCTGCTCCTAGGAAACTCTGTGGGGCAGTTCTACTCTGTCCCGTAGGGTTGCTAAGAATCACAAATGACATAAAGACAGTGATTTTTTTTTTTTGGTGGTGGTTGGTAGTACATTAAGTGTACAATTACATTCACGACTCAAAAAAGTACATATCCTAATTAAAAAATGCTTTACTGATAAAAAGTTCTAACACTCATAGAAGCCTTCAGTGAGTTGTAGTCTTTTTGCTGACGAAGGGTCTTGCCTCAGTGTTTATGTCTGCTGACTGATCAGGATGGTGGTTACAGATCAGGGGTGGCTGTCACAGTTTCTTAAAATAAGACAGTGATGAAATTTGCTTTACCAATCGAGTCTTTCACAAAAATTTCTCTGTAGTATGTGACATTTTTTGATATCATTTTACCCACAGAGAAACTTCTTTCAAAAATACAGTCTGTCCTCTCAAACCTTGCCACTGTTCTGTCAAATAAAATTATGTAATATTCTAAATCTTTTGTTGTCATTTCAACAGTGTTCACGGCATCTTCACCAGAAGTCAATTCATCCCATAACAAGCAACTCTTCATCATTTAAAGTTTTACCACAAGATTGCAGCAATTCCATAACAGCTTCTAATTCTCTTGCTATTTCTACCATACCTGCAATTACTTCCTCCACTGATCTCTTGAGCTCCTCAAAGCAATCTGTGAGGGTTGGAGTCAGCTTCCAAACTCCTGCTAATGTTGATACGAATCACAAATGTTCTTAACGACATCTAGAATGATGAATCCTTTCCTGGTTTTCAATTTACTTTGCCAGATGCTTCAGAAGAATCACTATCTACGGGAGCTATAGCCTTACAAAATGTATTTCTTTAATAATAAGACTTGAAAGTTGACATTTCTCCTTGATCCACGGGGTGCAGAATTGATGTTGTGTTAGCAGGCATGAGAACAGCATCAATCCTCTTTCATATCGCCATCAGAGCTCTTGGGTGAGCTCTGTCAGGTGTGTTGTCAATGAGCGTTAATATTTTGAAAGAAGTCTTTTTGTCTGAGCAGTAGGTCTCAACAGTGGCTTGTAAGATTCAGTAAACCATGTTGTAAACACATGTGCTACCATCTAGGCTTTGTTGTTCCATTGATAGAGCACAGGCAGAGAAGACTTAGCCTAATTCTTAAGGTTCCTACAACTTGGCAAGCAGGAAATGGGCACTGGCTTCAACTTAAAGTCACGAGCTACATTAGACTCTAACAAGAGAATCAGCCTCTCCTTTGCAGCTTTGAAGCCAGGCACTGACTCCTCTCTCTCTATGAAAGTCCTGGATGGCATCTTCTTCCAGCACAGGGTTGTTTCATCTACATTTAAAATCTGTAGTTTAGTGTAGCCACCTTCACCAATTTTCTTAATTAGACCTTCTGGATAACCTTCTGTAGCTTCTGTATCAGAACTTGTTGCTTAACCTTGTGTGCTTATGTTATGGAGATGGCGGGGGTGGAGTCAAGGTGGCAGACTAAATGTACATCTCCCTAAATCCCTCTGGAAACCAAGACCTGAAATGATAGTTAAACGGAGCCATCTGGACACCTAGTGAATCCTGGGATGTGACATAGGGCTGTTAATTTGGACGTCATACCACTGAATGCAAAATTTCCTCTTTATCACTGACTCCACTCTTGGCGAGCACAGGCTTGCAGAGACCAAAGGTAACTCACCATTTTGATTTTCTTTTCCTCTGTCTTGGCCAGGGGACAGAACTGGGACTTGACTAGCTGCTGGTCTCGGATGCATTGCTGGTGGGACTGGCAAGCGTAATTGCCAGGTTTTGAGAGCCTGGCTTTGGACTCTACACACCTTGGCTCCTCTGGCCTATTGGGAAAAGGAGAAGCCCAGGCAGAGGCCCCAGCCAGACTTGGTTCCTAGGCTGGGAGGTGGTGCCTGCTGGGGGGATAGTGCATTTCTAGCAGGGAGGTGGTGTTTTGCACAGTGTCGCCTTGGGCCGGGGCCCAGTTGTGGAGGCTGTGGACTCTGGGAATTTCAGCACTCTTGGCCTCTCTTTCCACTGGGAGCTTGGTCCTGGCCAGCTGGCAAGCTTATGTGGGATGCCATCCTGTTTTGCTGGGAGGCGGGGTCATTCATATGGAAGCCTCAGCTGGACCTAATCCTGGGCTGGGAGGCAGTTCCTACCCAGAACAGTTCCTACTCAGGCTGTTCCTACCCAGAATTCTACACAGTATCACCTACAGCTGGGGCCTGACAGCAGAGGCCAGCAGGCCAGCAGTCTTTCTGTATTTTGAGCTAGTTTATAACATCTGGTGTTCCATATAGAGGTGCTTACTTTGCCAGCTGAGAAGAGGGATGTATACACCTGAAAACCTGATTGGCTTTGGAAGTTTCCAAATATTTTTTACTTCTCATCTTAAGATGGCCTAGAGAAACAACTGTGGTCCATCTCCACAGCATCTCTCCCAGACTCTATTGACCCATATGTAGCCTAAAAAGCAGCAAACGTTGGAGAGGACAGTAATCTGGAAGTCACCCATGGCTTCAGAAGGCCCCCAAAAGAAACCACCTCAGAATTTCCCAGATGAAGAAGCTTTTCTGAAACTATCAGAAGATGAATACAAAAGAATTATATAGAGAGCCTTCCTAGACCTTACACAAAATGCAGCAGAGGAAAATGAAAAATTAAGCAAGCTGTTCAATCTGATGGAACATCAGTACTCTGAAATCCAACAGATCAAGAACAAAATCAAAGACGTAGAAACTTCAATTCAAAGCCAAGAAAACAGAATGGAACAAATGGAAAAAAGACTTTCTGATTTGGAAGACAGAGCCACTGGCTCCAGCATCTATGAGGAGAAATCAGAAAAAAGAAACAAGAAAAATGAAGAAGCATGTGGGACTGTATTAAGAAGAACAGTCTATGATTAATTGGAGTTCCTGAACAGGGCGAGACACCTGAGAACACAGACAGTATTGTGGCTGAGCTGCTGACAGATAACTTCCCAGAAATTATGAAAGAAGAGAATATAGATATCCAAGATACATATCGAATGCCATTCAATGTAGATCTCAATAGAAGGACTCCAATACATATTATAATCAAGCTCAACAAAATGAAACATAAGCAGAAACTCTTAAAGGCAGCAAGACTCAAAGCAAAGCTAACATTCAGAGGGAAACCTTGTAGGCTTTCATCGGATTTCTCTGCAGAAACGATGCTGGCACGGAGACAGTGCCATGACACATTCAGAGCCTTGAAGGAGAAGAACTTCCAACCAGGAATTACAGATCCTACTAAACTAACGTTCAAATATGAAAATGAAATTAAGACATTCACAGATAAACAGAAACCCAGAGACTTTGTAAAAAGCCAAAGCTACAAGAAATACAGAAAGAATCTCTTGGCTTGGAAGAACAAGACTGTTAACTTTGTGTTTTAGAAGGACACATTATCCAGAATCCTACTCAGTTAGGGAAGGCTCCAAACACAATCAAAGCTATAATAGTGAAAGAAATGATCTAGTGATCATATCATGTAAACTATGATATCATCGCATTAAAAAGAGGGGTGTACTACAGTTGTTATAGTCCTTACAGATGGAGAGGAAGTTGACAAGACTGATAGCAATCAAAATTGGGGTTATATAGTTTATTAAGTGGGATCATAGGGCAGCTGTAAGGCACAATAAAGAAACAACATACTATATCAAGAAATGTAATACAGGAGTCTCAACAAACACAAAACCAACCTGAAAAAGGTGAAAAATCAACTCACAAAGAAGAAGGTCCCAGAACAGATTAATAAAAGCAATAGAGAAAACATCAACACAAAAATAAACATATCATAATGGCAGCAGTGAACACATACCTATCAATAATTACATTGAATGTGAATGGACTGAATGCTCCAGTAAAGTGACATCTTGGATCAAAAGACATGACGCATGTATATGTTGCCTATGAGAATCTCATGTTAGACCTAAAGATATGAACAAACTAAAAATCAAAGGATGGAAGAATATATATCAAGCTAACAATGAACAAAGAAGAGCAGGTATGGCAATTCTAATCTCAGATAAAATAGATTTTAATGTAAAATCCACCATTGTCGACAAGGATGGACACTATTTATTACTGAAAGGTTCAATTCACAAGCAGGACTTAACAATATTAAATATCTATGCACCTAATGTTAGAGCACCTAAAGACGTCAAAGAAACACTGACTATACTCAAAAAGGAGGTAGATCACTCCACAATAATAGTAGGAGACTTCAACACTCCACTCTCAATGTTGGACAGATTATCTAGAAAAAAGCTCAGTAAGGACACAGAAGACCTTATTGCCACAATTAACCATCTAGACCACACTGACATACACAGAACTTTCTATTCATCAGTGGGCAACTACACCTTCTTCTCCAGTGCACATGGAGCGTTTTCCAGAATAGACCATGTGTTAAGACATAAAGCAATTCTCAACAAAATCCATACCATTGAATTAATGCAAAGCATCTTCTCAGATCATAAAGCCATAAAAGTCAAAATCAATAGCAGAAGAAACATAGAAAGCAGGACTCATGGAAACTGAACAACATCTTGATAAAAAAAAAACCACGGGTTATAGAAGAAATCAAGGATGCAATAAAGAAATTTATGGATTCCAATGAGAATGTTATGGAGATGGCTTCTTTCCTTAAAACTTGCAAATGAATCTCTGCTAGGTTCAGATTTTTCTTCTGCAGTTTCCTCACCTCTCTCAGTCTTCACAGAATTAAAGAGATTCAAGGCTTTGTTCTGGATAAGGCTTTGGTTTAAGGGAATGTTGTGGTTGGTTTAATCTATCCAGAACACTAAAACTTTCTTCATGTCAGCAATAAGGCTATTGTGCTGTGTGTTCATTGGAGTAGTGCTTTTAATTCACTCCAAGAGCTTGACCTTTGCATTTGTAGCTTAGCTAACAATCTGGCATGAGAAGCCTAGATTTCTGCCTATTTTGGTCTTCCTCACTAAACTGAATCATTTCTAGCTTTTGATTTAAAAGTGAGAGACTCTACCTTTCGCTTGAACACTGTAGGTTTACTAACTGACTTAATTTCAACACTGTCACGTCTCAGAGAATACGGAGGCTCAAGGTGAGGGAGAAGACAGACCAGGGAGTAGCTAGTTGGTGGAGCCATCGGAACACACACAACATTTATCTATTAAGTCCCATGTCGTATATGGGTGTGATTCATAGTGCCCTCAAACTATTACAGCAGTAACATCAAAGATCATTGACCACAGATTTCCGTAACAGATACAATAAAAAGGTTTGAAATCTTGTAAGAATTACCAAAATGTGAACAGAGACACCAGTACAAGCTGTTGGAAAAATGACACTGATTGACTTGCCGGATACAAGGTTGCCACAAGCTTTCAGTGAGTTAAAAATGCAATACCTGCTTGTCACATTTTTTTTCTTCCAGTTATTGAAACCCTGGTGCCATAGTGGTTAAGAGCTACAGCTGCTAACCAAAAGGTTGGCAGTTCAAATCTATCAGGCGCTCCTTGGAAACTTGATGGAGCAGTTCTACTTTGCCCTGTAGGATCTCTATGAGTCAGCATTGACTTGAAGGCAAGTATTTTTGTTGTTGTTGTGGTTGTGGTTTGTTATTATAACTAATACAACCTGAGATGTTTATGTGCATGCATTATTGCTCTAGGAGCTCCGGTGGCACAGTGGTTAAATGCTCAGTGGCCAACCGAAAGACTGGTATTTTTGAAAATACCAGTCACTCTTTCAGAGAAAGGTGTGATGGGCTTCCATAAAGATTTACAGCGTCAGTCCTGTGGAGCAGTTGCAGTCTATCTTACAAGATCACTGTGAGTCAGAGACCACTCGATGGCCATGGACATTATTATTATTTTAAGTATGGAAGACTTGCTCCTGTAAGACTCATCAATGAGGTTAGACACAAAGTTATCTTACAGATTAGTTATGCACATTTTTCCTTGTCTTCCCATAGACTAGAAACACATTGAATACAGGGACCATGATATTCCCAGCCATCTGGTAGTCCAAGAGGAGACAAGCATGACAGAGTCATACTGCATGCTTACCAAGAACTTCCCTTTCTGAGCACAGGGAAAGATTATGTGTCGTAGTCTCATTTTTAGAGAGTTTGAGAGCAGATTTTTAGTCTAGACAATAGAACATGGCAGAAGTTATTTAAACCACTGACAGATTTGGCCGTGGAAACTTTGCACTATTGTCCTTCTTCAGCTCATCTTTCCATGATGATCACAGAGACATGTTGTTAGGGATTGAGCTGAAATCCTGTCTTCTATCTGTAAATATGACCCTGTTTGGAAATGAAAGTTTTCTTTTCTCAAGTTAATGATGCCGTACCACAGAAAAAAACAAAAGACAAACCCATTGCCCTTGAGTCATTTCTGACTCATAGCAACTCTACAGGGTGGGTCCTAAGTCTAATCTCTTCTAAACACACATGAACACACAGGGGAAAACAGATACCATGTGAGGATCATCTGCAAGTAAAGCAATATCAAGGAAATCACCTGATATCACCAGGAACTAGGAGTGTGGCCCACAGAAGGAGTTGCTGTGGCTAAGACCCTGACTGGTGATACTTTCATCCTCCGGGACTGTGGGAAAATAAGTTACCATTTTTAAAGACACTCATTTGTGGTATTACTGGTTTGGCAGCCATAAATAACTGAAGCCCATGTGGCTAAGCCGGCAGCATCAAGGGTGGGGAGAAATAGGAGTGAACATCAGGGACAGCTGTCTGATTCACTGTGGGCTGTGACACAAACGAGAGGCAGATCTTCACCTTTTTTAAACCTCTGATAGTTGGAGGGTCTTGGTTGTCACTGCAAACTCTAGCTCATCTTGAACCAATTTCATGACTAAAAACTATTATTCCTATTTCCTCATGATTATTGTATTTTAAAAAATCACTTTTTTTCTGCTTATAATTTCCAATAAAAGAACACTTGGACAATCTTCACCTAGTTCTAAGTTTAAGTTTGAGCTATATTTGACCAATATCATAAAAGTGGCATCACGATTTCATACTGCAAGGCAAGGCAGTCAAAGACCAAAAAGATTTCAACAGCCAGGCCAGGAGGCTTTTAAGTTTATTCTTCTCTATTTTATTTCCTCAAGTGAGCATACCTTTGAATTATTTTTTGATAATTAAACCGAATTATGGTAGGTGGCAGCGACAGTTCTTTTCTTCTTTTATAAGGCAATAGCTTCTACTGTGATTTGATAAACTTCACTGTGTTCTTCTTGAAAAGAAACATTGCCCACCAGAACTGTGCAATCTTAATGTGATTCAGAACTGTGCTTGAGAAAAATGCCTGACACTCACACAATAATGTTAGTACCATGTGGTTGGATATGGACAAGAGATAATATCTGAGTTAAAGAGGTACCTTGTCAGCTAAGTTCAGTCAAAAGAATACTTATGAGAGAAGCAGTTGTATTGTATCTTAGCGCAGACTTGCATTTTGATATGATGCTTGAACAGGTTTTGGCAGAGCTTTCAGTCTAAGTCAGACTAAAAGACTTGGCAATCTACTTCCAAGGGTCAGGCAATGAAAGCCCTATCGATCACGACTGGTAGATCCGTAAGTGATCATGGGAATCATTCCATTGCACACGGGGTTGTCATGTCAGGAGCCCACATAACAACAACAATGTACCTTTGCAGGAATGAAATTCAAATAATTTGACACTGGTGTGGTAGTGACTCAGTCAGAATAGTTACTGATTTGTAAATTGTCAGTACGGAAGTGCTGGTATCTGGTGACTAAGCGTTAACCCTGAGGGGATAGATGAGGAAGACACCAACAGCTCATGCAGAAATGCCTTGGAATGCAAAAAGTAAAAAGAAAAGTTTAATTATGACTTCCAGGAAACATTTAATACGAACCCACATACTATCTTAAAGAGTAATGGATGAGTTTTAGATAAATTTAGCAGAATAAGGAGTTATGAAAGTTTCCCTCTCCTATTTTAATCCTTACAACACTGCGTAGGATCACAGATAACTTGAAATTAATCAGCATTGGTTGAGCTAATAGAGCAAAGAAAAAAATACTTTATTTAGAAAATGGCCTTGAACAATGTAGTTTTTGAATGGGGAAAAAAATCTGTAGAGTAGAATTTCCTGTGAACCATTCTCGTTTTCTTATAACATTGAAGCCAAGCCCAATATAATTCTACACTCAGTGAAAACTAATCAGAAGATGATTTATTAGGTTTTTAAAATATTTGTAGTTTGCCTTGACATTTAGTTCATATTGCTTCCCACACCTATGTGCCTTGCTGGTCAGAGAAGCTAGCAGATATTGAATCCTTAAAGAGGTTTTGTAGGAGGCCTATCCCCAAAAGGCATAATTATTTATCTTTATTTTCCTTTAAGGAAAATTCAATCTCTCTGCTGTACTTTAAGAACCTAATAGCAAATTCTAATGCTGTGCTTTGAGTGTGAAGTGGTCTTTGCCATGAAAGTCATCTGAGTTGTGAGACTGGGCCAAAGAGGCCTGGGCGCGGGAGACAGTTGTTGGTGAGTCCTGTAGAACTGCTTTAGTTCTAACAAAAAAGGCAAATAGCCAAGGAAGAATGATGAGTGATTTCCATGCTAAGAACAATACATCAAGGATATCTAAATTAATCTAACAATTACAAGGAATATTCCTGGCCACATCAATTTAAGATACGCTGGCAAGTGGGAAATGATTTTCCATTTATAAGTGTCATTTCTGATATTTCTTCAGTAGCTAAGGCAAAAGGGAGAGAGAGAAAGAGAAAGGGGTGAGAGAGAAAGGAAGAGTTTTGTATTTCTATTAAATTGACCCATAATTTTCGGTGTGCCTTTTTGTGTTTAAATAGTTGGGAGGGTCATATGAAGGTCATGAATTTAACTCAAATATCCCAGGCTTCTCTAGGAAAGTAAATAAATAATTAATCAAAGAATAAGTGGACAAATAAATAAATAAATCAAAAAGTTGCTGCAGTGCAAAATGTGATTCAGTGGTTAACTAATTATGATAAAAAAAATCACCATTCATGGTGAAAAACTTTTCATGGTAGAATTGATTATCGAAGCAAGTGCTGTTATTGAAGCATCTGTGGTTGATATTTTGATCTGGACTTGTAATGAGCAGCTGTCCTTAAGCAGCGTGAATTTGTCTCCTTCACAGTGGTTATGCTAGAAGGGTCAAAAGGAACCACTCTTGTTTCTGTACGAACATGTAATGGTGGTGTGATTTTGAAATCTCATGCTCTGGTGGTTACTGTGGTTATTATCTGCAAACTAGAAAACTACTGCCAACTAATAGTACCAAACCAGTCGACATTGAGTGGACTGTGACTCATGGTGACTGGGAGCGTGTTAGTGTAGAGCTGTGTTCCATAGGGTCCTCAGTGGCTGATTTTTCAGATGTCAATCACCACCTCTTTCTTTTGAGGCACTCTGGGTAGGCTGAAACTGATAACCTTTCAAGGAGCGGCTAAGCGCATTTAACGGTGCCACTCAAGGGCTGCTAAGATCTCTAGTGGAACTCCACTAAGATGTTACATTTCATTCCTTATTTAGCCCCTCTACAATCCTAGAAGGGAATGGGATGTTTGTGTTCAAAATCTATTAAAACATACATTCAGTTCAACAAAAGGAGAAAATATATAACCCTGGTGGTCAGTTGAAATCAGAAGGTGAGAAAGAGGACAGGTTTCTTGTCAGAGAAGAGAGGAAGAGGATGTCGGGGATGGATGGAGTGTTTCCAGAGTTTGTTATTCATGCATTCATTCATCAAATATTAAGTGCCTGCTGTGAACCAAGTGGGCAAATGTAAGGCCCACTTTGTCTTCACAGAGTTCACAGACTGGTGGGGAAGGAGAGGGAAATAAATACAGGATGAAGCATATGAGCTCACTGAACACATCTATTCAACCCTTGTATATGACAAATCTCTTCCAAGCACTGGAGATGTAACCATGAATGGCAATGACAAAGATCTTTATTTCTTGAATTCTAAGCAAAACCAAACCAACTATGTTGCTGTCAAGTTGATTATGACTGATAGCTCCCCTATAAAGACAGTGCAGAACTTTTCTGCAGGGCTTCCAAGGCTGGTTTACAGAAGCAGACTGCCATATCTTTACCCTGTGGGGTAGCTGGTGGGTTTCGACTACTGATTTTCCATTTCAGCAGCTGAGTCCTTGACCACTGAATTCTAAAACCAAAAAATCCAAACTCACACAGTCCACAATAGCAAAAAGATAGAATCAACCCAGATGCCCAACATCAAATGAATGAATAAATAAACTACGGTATACATCCTCCATGGAACACTATGCAATGATAAAGAACAATGATGATTTTAGGAAGCATCTCATAACCTGTTTTCAATTAGAAGACATTGTATTGAATGAAATCAGTCAGCTGCACAAGGACAAATTTTGTAAGAGACCCCCTACCATAAGCACTTAAAAACAGACTCATGTACAGAAGAAAAGACTCTTTGATGGCTGCAAGGGAGGGGAAGGAGGGAGGGAGAGGGTTGGTTATAGATTAGATAGTTGATAGAAATTTGGTTGGGTGAAATCAGTGACAACACACATTAGAAAGTAAATCAGTCTAACTGTGCTTAAACATAACCTGAAAACTCTTCTGATCTCAACCCAATATTGAGAGGATAGAGTAGCAGGGGCGGGGCCCCGGGAACCATACTCTAAGGGTACATCGAGGCCAGTTGGCATAACTAGCTTATTGCTAAGAGAGTCTCTGCACTACATATAGGTAAGTGGTTTCTGGGGTCTTAAAAGCTAGCTGTTTGCCATCTGAGGAAAACCAAATCGTCGTAACTCAGCCGGAACAGATGGTCACCAAGGGGAACAATGACATAAGGGAAAAAGAGCCCAGAATACAGAAAGACCCACATGAATGTCTAACTGTATGTACATGTGACCAGAAGAACCAGATGGTGGCCGGCCACCAACTATGACAGCCATGATGGGGCTCACAATGTTGAGTCCCAGTGGCAACATGAGAGAAAAAGGGATGCACCCTAAGAACTCCACTAAAAGATTGCAATTGGTGGTCGAAGGCCTAGGAGTTCCCCTGGAAGCATGGTTCCTAGACCTGATGCTGCCTCTGATCATAGATCATTACTGAGGTCAACTCTTCGGGTAGGAATGGAATGTACTCAGAGATACAGAGTGACTTATTGTGAGTGCACTTTATGGTTCTGTGCATCTACAGGATGTCAACCTACTGGCTTCCTTCTAGAGGGGAGTGGAGAGGGTAGAGAGGACAGGACAGGACATTGTTAAGAGGATATGACATACAGAATGGAAAGGAAGAGTGTGCTGTCAAGAACAAGGAGAGCAGAGGGAGCTGCAGATAGGTGGGCCTGCAAATTTGAATTGTGTTGTCAACTTTCACTCAATCACAATTAAAAAAAAATTCATTCATTCCAACTCATGGCCACTCTATAAAACAGAGTAGAACTGTCCCATAGGATTTGCAAGGAGCAGTTGGTGCCTTTCAACTGCTAACCTTTGGGTTAGTAGTTGAGCTCTTAAGCGCTGCACCACCAGGGTTCGCTTTCAGTTCTAAGGGAAGTAAACAGTAGATGTTGTATACCGCTGAGTCAGTTCTGAATCACAGTGAACCTATAGAGCTGAACCGAATTGTCCCATAAGGTTTTCTAGGCTGTAATTTTTGTGGGAACAGATTGAACAGGTCTTTCAACTATGGAGCTGCCAGCGGGTTTGAACTGCTGATGTTTCAGTTAGCAGCAGAGTGGCTAACAACTGTGCCATTGGGGCTCTTCTTTGGATTCTGGGCAAGTGAAGTAATGGATGTTTTTGTTGTGTGCCATTAAGTCAATTTTGACTTACAGTGACCTGATGAAGCTGAAAAGAACAACTCCATAGGATTTTCTAAGCTATAAACCTTATAGGAGTAGATTGTCAGGTCTTTCAACTACAGAGCCACTGGTGGATTTGGACTGCTGATCTTTCCTTTAGCATTCAAGTGCTTAATCTTTGTGCCACTGGGACTCCTACATAGTAAATACAGTAACTAAGTACTTTGCAGCAGATGCACTTATGATTGGAAGATGTTAAGTCTATGGAGAAAAAGACAGAATGGTGTAATGGGCTGATGATGCCAGGTAGCGTACATGTAGGTGTTATTTGGGGAGGATCACAGGGCATCGCTGAGTAGAGATTTGAAGGTAATAGGGGGAGGAGCTGCATGAATCTTGGCTGTGGCAGGGAGGAAGGTGAAGAGGCTTTCCAGGTAGCAGGGAGAGCAGTGCCATGGTCCCAGAGTTTCTTTCATGTGTTCCAGGGCAGAGCACCAGATGATGGGGCCAGAAAGCAATGTGAACTCACATCTAGCAGGATTTTGTGTACTATTATGAGGATTACGGCATTTATTCTGAATGAAGTGGGCTTTCTTGGAAGGTTTTGAGCTGAGCAGTGATACGATGTGATTTAAGTATTAAAAGGAAACCCTGGTGATATAGTGGCTAACTGCTGTGGTTGCTAACCAGAAGGTCATCAGTTTAAATCTCTCAGGTGCTCCTTGGAAACTCTATGGGACAGTTTTACTCTCTGTGTCACCAGCATTGCTGTGAGTAGGCATTGATTTAACCACAGAGGATTTCATTTGGTAAGTATTAAAAAGGTCCGTCTTCCTACTCTGAGTCAGGTTGAAGCGGGGCAAAAGAGTAAGCATGAGAATGAGTTGAGACAAGCACACTGATCCAGGAGAGAAAAGACAGTGAGTAGGAAAACTGGTTACCCAGAGATGTTATCACAAAGTGTCACAAATTGGGTGGCCTACAATAACAGAAACTTGTTCCCCAGTAGTTCCTGAGACCAGAAGTACAAAGTCAAGGTGTCAGCAGGGTTGATTCCTTCTAGAGGCTCTGAGAAAGAAACGGTCCCATGCTCCTGTCCTACCTCCTGGTGGTTGCTGATAAACCTTGATATTCCTTGGCTTGTGGCAACAACACTCCCGTCTTTGCCTCCATCTTCACAGCTGTGTCTCTGTGTGTCCTCTCCTAGGAGCACCAGTCATTGGACTGAGGGCCCCATCTAAATTCAGGAGTGTGCACTATGTGTACAAAGACTGTATTTTTTTTATTATGATTGAATGAAAATGTACATTCCCACATGAATTCGCAGGCTCACCTATATGCAGCTCCCACTGTTCTTCCTGCCCAGTCACAGCACACCTCTCTTCTCTGCTCCTTACATGTCCTATCCTCCCAGTAGTCTCCTGTCCCCTCCTCTCCAACCACACCCCTTCCTCCAGCAAGAGGTCAGCAGGATGACATCCTATAGATGCACAGAACCATAAAATTCCCACAAGATATGGTCACTCTGTATCACCAAGTCCAATCCATCGCTGTCAGAAAAGTTGATCTTCATTATGATTTACGGACAGGGACAGCATCAGGACCAGGAGCCATGCTCCCAGGGGAAACCTGAAGCCCCTGGATCATCAAATGTGGTATTTTATTGGAGATCTCAGGGTGCATTCCCGTTTATTCTCTTGTTGCCAGTGAGACTCAACTTTGTGAGCTCCCTCGTGGCTAGCACTTGTGGTGGCTGGGCACCATCCAGTTCTTTTGACCACGAGACGATGTACAGACCCACTCATGTGGGTCTCTCTGTCTTCTGGGTTCTCTTTACCCTATGTCATTCTTGTCTTTGGTGATCATCCATTCCTGTTGAGTTGGGACCGTTTACTGTACCCTCAGATGGCAACATGGCAGCTTTTAAGATCCCAGATGCCACTCACCGACGAGGGGTGCAGAGAGTCCTCATTAACAAAACGCTAGCTGTGCCAATTGGCCTCAATTTCCCCTGAGAGTATGGTTCCTGGCCCCCCTCCCCCCACCCCAGCTACTCTGTCCTTGCAATATTGGATTAAGATTGGAGGAGTACTCAAATTGTGTTGCAGTCCAGTTATTACTGATCTTCTTTCTAATGTGTGCTGACAGATTGTAATTTTAAATGTGGTCATGTTCTGAGGTTTCTCATGGACATGAGCTTTTTGGGAGCACTACTCACTCCTGTACAGTAGGATCAGGGTGTTAATAGGATAGGGGATCTGGTAACAACTACCTGGACACTTGGATATATTTTGAAGACAGTCAATCTGATTTGCTTATGGGTTGAGGAGGGGTGAGAAAGAGAAGAGTTGAGCATTATGTCCAAGGTTTTTTTAATTCCTGAACAACTTAAATAATCCAATTTCTTTCAACTCGGATAGGAAAGCCAGTGTGAAAAGTATATGTTTAATTTGCAAGTTGGCTGGACATTCAAATCAACGCGGGGCATAGACTACAGGATAAATTAGTCTAGAATTCAAAAAAGAAGTCCAAGGCTAGAATGAGCTTGCCAAGGGGTCACCATAGATATCAGAGGACATCAGAGGACCATGAACAGAATTCCAACACATTACGACATTAGGAATTCCAAGAGACAAGGAGAAGTTGGCAAAGTAGAGTGCACAGAAGGGTCCCAGGAGAAGGAGGGAAACTCAGAGAGTACGTGGACTGGACGCTACGTGGAAGAAGTCTGTCCATAAGGAGGAAATGCTCACATGCTCCTGATGCAACTGATACACCAACTAAAATGAGACTAAATGTAGACTACTGGCTTTATAAAAGGTCAGATTGTTTTGATCTCAACAAACCATTTTGGTGGCATGGCAGAAGTGAAAGCTTGATTGGAGTGGTTAAAAGAGAGAATGGGAGAAAAAAAGGTGGAGATGACAATACAGACAACGTTTTCAACACAGCGTGGATGCTCAGAGGGAGAAATGACTCCCTCACCTGATGAATCAGAGAGACTGCACTGATAAAGTGGTCATTTATCCGAGTCCTCAGAAGGTATCAGTGTCTTAGGCAGACAAGAAAAAAAGAGCATATTGGCTAGGACAGGGGGCATATGTAATGGAGGGTGTTTATGATAGCACAAGGTGCATACCTACAAGAGGAGAGAGTGAGTGTGGAGGTAACTGGCAGGAGCTGAGGCTGGGGTGAAAAGCGACCTTTGCATTCTCTGAAAAGAACTTTGACCTTCGTGTTCCTGTTTCTTTTCTCCTCTTTGATTTTTTCCATCACAGAGCTTGCGTACTGGCTTCCAAATTTCAACTGGGAGAGATTTTCTAGAAGATAGAAGGTGTATTTTGCTACTAAATTAACCAGGAAAAGATATCAGTGCTGTGGCCTGTGGAATCCAAATGACATGGGGACTTGGAGCTGTTCACCGCCATCTTGAATTCCGATCATAAGCGGCTGACAAACACTTGGAGAGAATCAGTGGAATGTGCCACTGTAAGCTCACAGAATTACCTGTAGTCCCAGAACCTCACAGGGGACCTTCATGTGGTGCTGGGGCACCAGTTCAACCTGGACATTTGAAGACATAGACAATTAAGATGAGGTCAGGATCAGAGAAAAAACTTCACAGTGAAGGCCCTGTTTCGCAAAATGATTTACCCAAGGGGCTGTCATAGATGTCAAGGAAAGGGGCCCCCTCCAGGGGTGGGAATGCATTAGGAAGAAAGCCTCACTAGCGACAGTGTCAACATTCTGACAGGTGTGTGCCTGGCTGACTACAATGGATATGATGGGAGCGACCAGAGAGAGACCTCGTTCTCGGGGACAAAGCCTCTTTATTTTGATTGCCTGAAGAATAGTGCCAAGGAGGAGGACAAAAACATCCAGAGACATTTTTTTAAGTTTTATGGCCCTTACAAGAAAGCGCCTACATGTTATGCCCTTGCTTTGTGCTGGTCTCCAGCAGAGAAGGGGCACTAGTTTTTAGATTCTCAAATTTCCCATGAAAGAAGTTATTTTTATCAGAGCGGGAATTGTTCAGCTGTTCCTTGAAGTCAAACCACCATTGTAGTTTTTCTTTGACCTGCTCCTGCCAGTAAATGCTGTGAAAAACGTGATTGGAAAAGGGACGGGAGATCTAGACATGGAGGCCTGTTTGTCTCGGAAGAGAGCAGTTGGGTAATGAATTTCAACTGAAAAAGTTTTATTGGGTATAATGTTTTCCTTTTCTCCTAGGGAAAAACTTCATGGGGAGTTGGTAGAAGCCAGATGGAGCTGGGAATATGAAATCTGTTCCCACTGGAACACCATTGCTATGTGATAGCCCACCATTTACAGAACTTTCCAGAACTTAGAATTTCATCATCAATTATTCTGTTAAAACTACTTAACCCTAGGACTTGAATAGTAATTTTTATTTTCTTTGATGCTCACTGTTAGTTTTTTTTTCTAAAATACTGACTGTAATTGTTAATACCCTACAGAAGAAGTGGATATTCTGGATCTTGGGGATTGTTTGTGGCTGATTAAGAAATTACTTAGATGCCTGACTTCATCCTATGTGATGTCTCTTACGGACATGAGCCTTTATAAATCCTGCTGAGCCGTCCTGCAGGCTTCTCAGCCCAAGCATGCAACCCGTCCCTGAGGAAATTGGCTCAGTGGTTGCCCCTCATGGTCAGCAGATCCTGGGAGCAGAGTGATAAGCCCAGGAGGCAGATTATCCCTGCTCGGTGATCAGTGGTCAACGTGCTGCCTGGCTTTCTCCTGTGATTTACTGAGCAGTGTCTTCATGCTGAACTGTGGGTCTTGTTAGTCCCCTTGTGCCTGGATGGACTGGTGCTGCCTGCCCCTTTCTGTACCTGGCCTTCACTCCAGGCTTCCCAAACACACCTGGGTTGCCATGTAGGTCCCTAATGCCTGTCTTCTGCTCTCCCTGCCTGTGGTGGTGTCTCAAAGGGCCCTGCTATCTTTCTCCCTTTCCTGCCTGTCTGCTCCTCTTTTTGCTGGATTCTGCCTGCTCACATCCCTGTTGCTGCAATGTCCAGGATCACAGCATTGTCCCCTTGTTGTCTCAGTATTAGATATCCATTATGCTCTCCTCCTTCCTTGGGCCATTTGGTTGATGACTGATACTTGGTGTCTTAGTGGTGCTTAGTGGTCCTGAATGATACTGTGGCAGAAATAACACAAACGGATGGTTTTAATGAACAGAAATTTATTTTCTCACAATTTAGGAAGATAGAAATCCAAATTTTAGGGGGTGGCTCTAGGGGAAGTTTCTCTTTTTAGCTTCCATTCTGTGGCAATCTTCACATTGCATATATCTTCCTCTCCATTTGTGCTTCCTTCTCTGTGCCTGATCTGCTCTTTTTAGATCTCAGAGATGATTGGCGTAAGACACACCTTACACTGATATGCCTTCATTAATATAACAAAGAAAACCGTATTCCCAAACGGGATTGCATCCTCAAGTATAGAACCCAAACCCAAACCAAGCCCATTGCTATCAAGTCGATTCTGACTCATAGTGACACTATAGGACAGAGTAGAACTGCTCCACAGAGTTTCCAAGGAGACCAGACCTACATAAAGCTGTAGATATCTCTAGGACATAAAAAGTCTTCTATCTGTTTTAGATATCATCACTTTTTAGTTGAATATACTTGGGAAGAATTGCTCGGAGCCTCAGACTCTGTCTGATCTGGATAAGTCATCCTCATTTTTGCCCACCACAGTTCCTGAGGTTAGGATTTACAACACATATTTTGGGGGACACATCCAATCTATAACACTTGGTACAGTGTTACTAACAGGACTTGCACATTATAGTTTCATATGAGCATCATTTATGATGTGTAGAGTCAAATGCTCAGCTGCCTACAATGACCAGACCAGGAATGCAGACAAGTGACTTGGCCACATGTGAGGTAATAGGGGCAGCAGGGACTGTCGTGAACAAAAATGAGCATGACCTATTCAGAAGAGACAGAATCTGAGGCTCCAAGCAATTCTCCCCAAGTAAGAATGTAGGACTATTCAGCTAGAAAGTAATGATAGCTATAATGTGTAGAAGACTTTTTATGCCCTAGAGATGTCTAGGCACTTCATGCATAGGACTTTATACACTTTATATGACTTTATCTAATGTTCATAATGACTCTACAAGGTATGGGCTTTTGTGATCTTCATTTCACACGTTGAAAAAAGAGAGCTTAAAGATTCAGTTGACATAGCGCAGCAAGGAAGTGGCAGCAGTGGAGTTTTGGCTAGCGTGTGTCTCCAAGCCCTATCCACTTGTAGCTTGTTAAGAAAAGTCAAGAAAAATGAATATTTTGAGAAGTCTATCAATTTCTGGACAATGCCTCTGAACTCAGATTTAAAGTTAAATAAAACACAGGGGGCCAACCTAAGTCCATGGGTCCTCTTAGCTCGGTTGGACTCCAACCGTGAATGTCAGGACATAAGAGACTCCCTGAAACTTGCCATGTTTAGCCTTGAACATCCCATGCAGATGCTAACCCTGAGCCCACAGACGCCTTCCCTATCACTGTCCTGTGAAGTCTCCAGAGCTGCAGAGTCCTCTCCCTGAGGCCAGTCTCCCATTGGGTGTTTGAAAACCTTTTTAAAAGCCTGGTAACTTCCATATGGTTGAAACAGCTCAACCAAACAGTTCCAAGGAAGCTCTTGTTGCTTCATGATTCATCTTGTGATGTCCTTCAGCAAGCTATGTGTGCTTTTTTGTGTTAAATTGTTCCATCGGGTGGGCAACAAAAGTAGATACAGGTTTTTTTGCCCTTGTTTCCTTTTTCCGACCATCTGGGAAAGAAGAGTGCTGACTCAAGTGGTAGATACTATACAAACTTGCTGAATAATTTGCCATAGCATGGATGAACCACATTTTGGTTATGCCTTCAACTGCTGACAGACACCTGGGTTAGTTCTACTTTTTGCCCATTGAAAATACTGTTACAGTGAACACTAATGTACTTGTATCTGAGTTCCTGCTTTTAATTCTTCTGCATATAGACCTAGGATTGGAATTGGTGGACCATATGGAAATTCCGAGTTTAGCTTGCCGAGGAGCTGTGTATAGCCCTTTGGACAGCTCTCTAGTTCAGCAGCACAACTGAGCCCCTCCAAGTGTGTGGCCCTGAGTGTAGAGAGTAAACATACATGCTCCCTCCTCTAGAAAGTTGATGGCCTCGTGGCCAAGATCATCAGCTGTCCATTTCACTTTAGGAAAAAGTGTTGAGTGATGGATTCAGGGTGTGGAGGGCCCAGAGCTGATACACTGTCTTGTGGAGCATTGGGAAAGACTTCTGAGAGGTTTCAGCATCCTGTCTCCATAAGATGAGTTTCAACTAGAAGAACAAGCAGAGAAAAATGAGTGTATAGTGGAACAGATGTGAATGGGGGACTTGGGTGTCCAATAAATCCACTGCTGTTAAGTCAATTCCAACTCATATCCACCCTATAGGACAGAGTAGAATTGCTCCACAGAATTTTTTTTTCTTTTTTCTTTAACATGATTGAGTGAAAATGTACATTCCTGTATAAATTTACATGCCCACCTATATGCAGCTTCCACTGCTCTCCCTGTCCGGTGACAGCACACTATTCCTCTCTGCTCCATATGTGTCTCATCCTCCCAACAGCCTCCTTTCCGCTCCTCTCCACCCACTCCCCTTCCCCCAGCCAGAGGTCAGCAGGAAGATATCCTATAGATGTACAGAACCATAAAGTGCAACCAATATATGGTCACTCTGCATTGCCAAGTCCATTCCATTCCTGTCCAAAGAGTAGACTTTTGTTATAATTTATGGGTAGGGGCAGCATCAGGATTGTGGACCATGCTCTCAGGGGAACCCTGAAACTGCTGGGCCATCACTCCACAGAATTTTTAAGAAGCACCTGGTGGATTCAAACTGCCAACCCTGTGGTTAGTAGAAGTAGCACTTAACTAGTACACCACCAGGGTTCTGAGGATTTAAATCCTTGTCTTTCCTCAGATTAGACTTGTTCCTGAATGCGGCATATCAAAAGTGGCATGTTGAGTGTGAGGTTATATCTGGTGCGTGTATGCCTGCATGTGTGTATGTATTTGTGTGTGTTCAGCATACCCACTAAGATGAAACAGAAGACATGAGAAGAAGAGAACTATTAGAGTGTTGAGTGAGCATGCTCTTTGAAGATGCAATTCACGGAGATTGATCTGAATGTAATTGCTTGTGGCTGGTTTCATAGCTTCACACCAGCTGGACTTGTGACAACCAGATGCCAGCAGAGCTGAGTGACGGCTCCCACCTGGGTGACCCTGCTCTCTCCTGGGCTGCCCCACAGGGTTGGGCCGGCTCACGATGTATCAGGCACAATGGATATATATGAGGCTGGTCCAGACAGTTGGGGATGGAGTCTAATCAGAGTAACTCACAGGTGCAGGTACCTGCCTGGTGGAGATTGGCAAGGTGATGCTCTAGATGACAAATTACTAGGAAATGGCCTCACTGCCAGTGAGGTCGACAGCCGTGAGCTGGACAGTCCTGGATGGTCACTCAGGGTCCTTCTTGGAGGACATGAACCTGTTTATTCCAGCTGCTGCTCCGCTGTAGACACAGTTTGCCAACACCTACAGGTCTGCCCCGATACCTGAAATCCTATCATCTGGTAATGAAATTCGTGTGTTCTAGAAGGGGTTAACACTTCCAAAAGGTTGCAGTCTCTCCGGTTTCTTGTATTTTCCTGCATATAACCTGTTCTCTAACTTTGCGGTGGTGCGTAGTTGCCTAAATGCTTTCACACACAGAACTGTATGTCCATTCTGAGCACTGTGACCAGGGCTGGAATTGAAGGTTTCAGCCTGGGGCTTGGATATGGGTACAGAATGCCTCACAAAGACGGGAGTGATGCTTTCCAGAAGTGACGGGAGATGAACCTTCAAAAAGCAAGAGGATTAAAAATGGAGCAACCAAGAGCTGAGGAGAGGCCAATAATGGTTAGAAAACTTAAAATGATTATTTACGATTGTGATCTTGGAAGGTCTGCAGTTTATAACAGTCTTGCTTTCTGAAGCCTTGCTGACGGCCACTACAAATTTCTTTAGGGTGACAATGAGATATTTAAGTTCAGTGACCTCTCTCTCTCTCTCTTTATACACACATACACAGGCACACACAAGCACCTACACACACACACATATGCACAGATACATGCATACTTACAGATAACGTATGCAGACACATAGATATACACTGACATATACACACAGATAGAAACAGGTACATATACAGATACACGCTGACATATATACACAGACACACACAGATACATACTGGCCCAAAGAAACAGACACAGATACATATACAGACACACACAGATGCACATAGAGACACACAAAGACTCATAGACTTACACAGACACACAGACACCCACACTTTAACCTTATGACCAGTGTTTACCCCTTACAGGATAACCAAGAAGTTGGCGGTGCAGCCTCTTGGAACAGCTCTCAAACAAGAGTCTCTGGTGTGGTTATGCAGGCTGGCTCTAGGCTGGGCAGCTTTCTGGAGCAGCTTGTGTTTTAAGAGGCTAAGACGTAACAAAGCCATCCAACTGGCTAGTCCTTTACAGCTCTCTGCAATTCTCGGACGAAGGAAACACCCAATTTCAGCTCCTGATCGGTATCTGCTGCTGCCAGAGACTTCCCTCCCCAGTCCCAGGGAGGTCTTGAAGCTGTCTCTTCTTGCGTATGTGCACATGTGTAAGCCTCTATTCTCAGGAAGTATGCTTGTATGTATTATGTGTGTGTGTGTGTGTGTGTGAGCACATACACATGTATGTGTACTTTTATCTACTTCACAAGTGTGCTTAAATTTGTTATATGTGGGCATGTGTGTGTGTCTGAAGATGATCTGTTTCAGTAAGCAGGACTTCACTGGGTTGTGTGTGTATGCGTGTGTGTATGGATTTAATTGAATGGGCTTGGTTGACAGTTCAGAGGGAGGGGGATGGAAAACTCTCAGAGGTAAAGCACACACTGCTTGAATCTGAGAAGGCTGTGCTTGAAAAACAAAAACAAAACAAAACAGAAAGAATTCCTACTTAAGCAGTTTTCAAAGCCCTTTCTTTCCTGGGCTGCTTGCAGCAGCCTGGCTAAACCCTGGGCCTTTGAAGGAAATCACAATATAATCCTTTGGTGCGGCCAAGTACTGTCCCCTAATGACAGGCATTACATTTGCGCAGGGCCATAAATCAAACCTCCAGGCGGTTCTAAATGGGCTGCAGATGCAATGGGCATTGGCTTGCTAAGTGGCACTTTGCAGGGAAAAGGATGGAGGGAAAATGCCTCCATCAGACCACAGCCACTGGCCCAGAGGGTTCCCCGTTGGTAACAGTACCCAGGACACGCTTGCATTGCACTGGGCAGTCTCATATGAAGAGCCCTCTGATGGGAAATGCCTGTCCTGATTACTTCTAAATAGTTTAATTAGGATTTAACCAGAGTGATTTCATCCCCATGTGGGGCTCTGGGATAGTGTTTACAAGGTGTGCCATATCCTCCAGATCCCTCACTAGACCTCCTCACACCTGCCGAGCACCCCACCCTTCCTGGGGTCCATGGCCCGGCCCAGCACACGGGAGGAGAATTCCTTAGAGCCAGTGTAACCAGAGAGGCTGCAATTACTGCCCCGATTTCCCTGTGAAAACTTTACAAGGGCCGCTCTGGAAAATCTTCCCTTACCCTCCCACTCCTTCTAAGAGAAGGAAAAAATCCATCAAATTAACACATCAATGAGTTGATTGTAATCTCCAGGGTTCACTGTAGCACTTTCTAGCCTCCCAGACAGGAGGCTGGCATGATTTATCAATGCAAACCTAATAGCATCAATATGAATCTAACTAAAAATCAATATTTCATTACCAAATTGTTAGTGAGAATGAAGAAAAATGGCCGGAGTCAGAGCATTCTCTGGGGTCGGAGCATCTGGAGTTCAATGTGACAAGATGAGTGATGCATGACTAGGGGCCTGGGAAGGACACGGGGAGGACAGGCCACCGCGGACGGCCGGAGGCGCGGGAGAGCACCTCGCCACTGCCGCTGTGGCTGCCTTTTTCTCGGCAGCCCCTTCTTAGAAAGCGACAAATGGTGTGAGAAGGGGAAAAAAGGACGATGGGACATTCAGCTAGTTCCACAGCTCTTTGACACTAGTACAAAGGGCAGGTGGCAGGTCACCATACTGCCCAGATCCCCCATAAGGTATAGGCAGAGCCAGGGAGAAAGAGGCTCTTCTGGGTGGTTAGGCTCGTGATTCATCCTCAGGGCCACGTGTTCTAGCACCTGGCTGAGCCTAGTGTCCTGGGTAACCATTTAGTCATTTTACAAAAATTTGTATAGAAAAAGGGCGACAGCAATAACCAGCTGCCTTGAGTTGATTTCTGATTCATGAGGACTCCACATGTGTCAGAGTACAAGTGCTCTCCAGCGAGTTTTCAGTGGCTGATTTTGGGGCAGTAGATAGCCAGGTCTTTCCTCTGAGGTGCCTCTGGGTGGACGTAAACTCTCAACCTTTTGGTTAGCAACAGAGTATGTTCACTGTTTGCACCCCACAGGGACCCCGGCAGTTGTAAGTCTTACTGATTTGAGTTTTCAGGCCTATGGAAGAATGGCAACTGGTGGGAAAAAATGGAATATCCCCCTACTTAGCTGTTAGGTGGAAGTCTAAAGAGGGTAATCCAAATAAATAACTGAACAAACCCACTGCCGTGGAGTCAGTTCTGACTCATAATAACTCTATAGGACAGAACAGAAGTACCCCATCAGATTTCCAAGGTGCAGCTGGTGGATCTGAACTGCCGACCTTTTTAGTTAACAGCCGTAGCACTCAACCACTGTTACACTACTGAGGTTTCCATAGTGAAGCCTAAACCAGGGCTGAGACATGTTTCTGACTCTGCTTACTGTGATTTATGTCCAAAGTGGTTCCAGTTTGGTTATCACTCAAAGACTCAAGGACATCTGTTGAAGATGCCAGTTATCAAACGGGAAGAAAGAACTCTAACAAATGTTTAAGTGACTAAAAAAAAGGTGTCATTCAAGCAAGTGCTTAAGTTCTGTGGGTGCAGCAGTTTCTTAAAAATCAAGCTCCTTCTGCCTCAGCCCTTAAACCTCTGTCCTCCCCACACGCAGGGTAATGCCACCTCTGGTGATAGACTTTGCATCAACGTGTATTTCTGAGTCCAGCCAGCGGGGGGCAGCAACTCACGATCCTTGCCCAATACGGGAGGAACCCATCCGGCAGGGGTGGGTTTGACCACTGCAGTCTGTTCCTGCCTCACTCAGGGGCAGAAACCAAAACCATGCTTGTCCACTTCTGTTTCCGGCTTGCCTACAACCTCCCCCTAATCCTGCTCCTGAAAGATAGGTCATCTGCAGTTGATGCGGGAGAATACTATTCCAGACGAGACCAGGCTTCCATCGAAGACTTTGTGTATGCTTCGTTTTAATGGGAAAAAAAGTTTTAATGCAAAAACAAACAGCAAATTCATTGCTGTTGAGTCGATTCTGACTCTCAGTGACCCCACAGCTCAAAGTAGAACTGCCCCATGGGCCTCCTAAGGTGCAGATGGAGGATTTGAACTGTTGAACTGCTGAACTACTAGGCCACCCAAACCCAAACCCACTGTTGCTGAGTCCATTCTGACCCATAGCGACCCTATAGAACAGAGTGCAACTGCTCCATGGAGTCTCTAAGGAGCACCTGGTGGATTCAAACGCCGACTTTTCAGGTAGCAGCCACAGGACTTAACCACCATGTTACAAGACCCTATAAAAACCAAAAAATAGCAACCAAAAAAAACCTTGATGCTACTGAGTCAACTCCGATCTCCATAGGACTGAGTAAAACCACCTTGTAGGGTTTTCAAAGAGCACTGAGTAGATGCTAACCTCTGACTGCCGAGCCGCCAGAACTCCAAAGAGGGCGATTCAAAAAGTTCAGTAGCTGGAGCCAGGCTGACCCCCAGGACTCTCCCAGCTCAGCCACTTACTGACCACGTAACCTTGGACGTATCTCTTGAAGATTTTAAAAATAAATAAACAAAACTTCTGTAAATTCCTTTCCTGTTTTTCATATTTGCACCCACTCACAGGAGTACTCTGGACATGGATGATAAGGATTTAACACGCTGATTAAAACTCAGTAAGGGATCAGTCCCTGGGGGTGTAGTAGTGAAGCGCTGTGGCTGTTAACCGAAAGATCAGGGCTTTGAGTCCCATCACGTGTGCCCTGGAAACTCCTCCCAGGTGCAGTTCCGCTGACTTACATGGTCATTGTGACTTGGAATTGACTCGATGACATTTTTTTTCCTCCCCCTAAGAGCTCTGTAAAATGTATGGAGATGCGCTGAAAGAATTTGCCTTGCTATTTTGCTTTCTGTCCTTCCTTTGTCCCCATGTGATCCTGTGGCCAATTCACAACTGTTACCATTAGTGTCCGTGAAAGATGACACCAGGAAGCTGAAGGGGCAGGCCTCCTCCCGGCGTCACCATCCAGCCCTTTGGAGCTCCCCAGGATCCTTCCTCACTGCTCACAGAATTGTCACCAGGACAGTTCTCCTTCTATTCTCTTGTTTGTGGTCTCACTTCGTAGCCGTGCTGTGCTGGTTTCCTCCTTCTAGTCTCACTCGTCCCTGGAGGTCTAGAATTACTTCCCTTTTTTCTGGATCCTACCTCATCCTCTTCCATCCACTGAGGTGAGCTGCCTTTAGTCATTTCGGGTTCATGGGGACCCCACGTGTGCAGAATGGAACTACTCTATAGGCTTTTAATGTTGTGACCTTTCTGAAGCAGATCTCCAGGCCAGTCGTCCGAGACGCCTCTGGGTGGATTCGAAACACAAACCTTTTGGCTAGTAATTGTGTGCTTAACCCCTTACCCCACATAGAGACTTTTTGCATGCACGAATTGGGTTCCTGTTGGTCTACACTACCCTAGCAGAGACCCCTCTGAGCAGGACCACTTCAAATTTCTCACTTGCCTTGCTAAAGCTGGAAACGCTGGTGAAACAGTGGTTAAGTGCTACAGCTGCTAAGCAAAAAGGCATCAGTCTGAATCACCCGGGCACTCCTAAGGGGCACTTCTACTCTGTCTATAGGGTCTCTATGAATCAGAATCAGCTCGATGGCAATAGGCTTGGCTTGGGCTCTCTAAAGCTGAAGCCAGACTCCTTTCTAGGACTCAGCCCAGGGACTGTTAGCCAAGCAATGCCTTGGGGTTTATGTTCAAAGGCACTACTGACTCTAAATGCACTTTTAAACTGAGCTTTCCCTTCCCTTGTGAATGATGTTGTGTTTCTTTCTTACTGAGCCACGAGCAGGATTGTTTTTGCTCTGAGTAGATATTGTTGGTCCCCCAGAAGCAGTGTGGACATCCAGTTGTTCCCAAATCTTCTCTGGAAAATGGCACCTAATTAACTTTTCACAACTTCCTGACTGTGTGTCTCCACATCCAAGTCACCCTCTCATCCCGCCGTCAGAATCCCGAGTGCTTTCCTCCTTCTTGGTTTCTGCATTGTCTGTATCTCAACGACACCCAACCTGCCCTGCAAGAACAGTGTCTTAAAAATCTTCTCTTTTATTCTCTCTTCCTTTTCTTTTGTTTTTCCTTCTCTTTCTCATGCTTCTTTCTTCTTTCTTTTTGTGTATGTCATTTGCTTCCTGATTTTGATAACTTTCCATATGTCTATGATTTCTTGGTCCATCAGCTGTATGTGCTATTCCAAATCTGTATAAGGAGAAAATGAGAAAGTTATATCTTGAATAGTCATGTAACTCAGATTTCAGTACACGATCTCAGTTTTCATTTTCCTATCCCATTGGCCCCATTAGAAACACTAGGCTATATCGCTTCATCTGGAAAATATTATAACCATAGCAATAGTTGACCCAAGGGCTCCAGCAAGGCCATGTCTTCAAAGATCACCTCACGAAGAAGGAGAAAACATTCACTCCAATGACTAGGGCTCACATCAAAAGGGTCTGATACGTGGACTCACTTCCTTTTAAACTCAGCTACCTGTCCTTTCTTCTGTGTTTACTATAATAAGGATGCATTGCTTTATCCAGCAAGTAAGAAAAGAATAACAGTGAAGGCTTTTGGGGGACACTGATTCCCCTTCCTCCCATGCCATCTAGCTCGACTGATATCACTGCAAGACTTTTAGTATTGCTCAGACTCTGGATTGTCATTTGGATTTTCCTCTAAGGCTGTCTTAGTACGGTGCCTTCTATGCCAGGCACACTACCATAAACATCACGTGGAAGGGGATGGGAGGGATTACATTCCATGTCAGTGGTAAAATACCCAGGCAAAAGTTCAACCACAGAGTTGTATTTACGTGGCTGCTAATTGAAAGTTTAGTGGTTCAAACCTGCCAGAATCTCCATGGGAGTAGGACCTGGTGACCTGCTTTCTTAAAGATGACTGCCTAGGAACCCCTGCAGGGAACTTCTGCTCTGTCCTGTAGAGTTGCTCTGACTTGGAATCCATTCAGTGTAACACAACAACAACAACAGTAACAACAAAAGGGCCTCCAGCTCTTACTAAAAACAACTGGCCTTCTTACACCAGTGTTTACTGCAGCATTTTTCACAATAGTCAGTAGGTGGAAACAGTGTAGATGCGCATCAACGGATGAAGGGGTACACACGATGTGGTCCATCCGTCGATGCCATGTTACTCGGCCATAAGGAGAAATGAAGTCCTGATACATGCAACAACCTGTGTGAATCTTGAAAAGACAACGTTGGTTGAAAGAACTCAGACACAAAAGGACAAATATTGTATGAGCCTACTTACATGAAGTATAGAAAAGGCAAATGCATAGGGACAGATAGTAGATTAGAGGTTACCGGACCATGGGGATGATTGGGGTAGAGGAGGGAATGAGAAGTTTTTGCTCACAGGATACAGAGTTTCTGTTCAAGGGGATGAGAAGCACGTGGAAGAATCCAGCAGTGATGGCTGGACAACCTGCTGAACACAATAGATTTCACGCAGTTTTACACTTGACAGTGGTTAAAATGGCCTTTTTTGGTCATGTATATATTTGCCACTACAAAATTAAAATTAAAAAAAACACTAGAAAAACCTCACATAAATGTACAAGAAAAAATAGCCTTCAATTCTGGTAGTAAGTGCGAAACGATGTCATTGGTAGGTGCTGTCTGGTTGGTTTGGACTCATAGGGACCCTATACACAACAGAGCAAAACACTGCCCAGTCCTGTGCCATCCTCCTGATTTTGATGCTTAAGGCCGTTGCTGTGGTACAAAATGTAACTTCAGAAATAACCTTGGATTGTGGGAGTATCGGTGGGGATCCTTCCTAGCCTTCAGAACTACCCTGCATTCTCCCCAGGTTCCTGCCCTTTATACATAAGAAACAACATATCTGACTATTAAAAAGAAAAGTTTGTCTTTAACTAAATCACTTTAGGGTGTAAATAACTGTCAACCCAGAGTAAACCCCCAGAGGAATGTACTTTCAGATAGACATCTGAAAACAAATTGAATTTCACCTCAATGTATGGAAGTATAAAAATGACACTTTAAAAGTTTTCACATGTGACTGGTTTGCCCTCCAGGTGATGTCTTCCCTCCTTAAGCCGGCGAAGGGAGCTGAGCTGAGGGAGAGGCCGTGGGCTGCAGCAGGCAGTACCTGGGGTGCTGGGGTCTCCAGCTCAGGCATCTGCTTTCCCAGGAGATTGCGTGAAACCCTCCTGGTAGCTTGCTGAGGGCTCTCAGGAAGGAAACTCCCTCTCTCTCTTGCAACCCTAGGTCAGCATGGTGTGATGAAACGTGGTGTCTCTCTGTCCTTAAATGCTGAAAGTAGGTCTCAAGCAAAAGCTTGTCTTGAACACTGTAGATTTCATTGCAGGACTAACAAGATGATTATTCCAAGGGATTTAAAAAAAAATAAAATCAACTTGTAATTCTCAGAGCCTGATAACTTTTTATTCGCTTATCTGCACAGCTGGTAGATAAAACAGACACCTTCTAATTGTATTGAGATTGCTGGTGGTAAAAAGGGATTTTTTTCACAGGTTTGCTCTTTACAGCTGAACAATCTTTTAAGAATTTTTCCATTTACATATCACTGTATAAATTGTCTCACAGGAGGTCTATTTAACAACTTTATTTGTGGAAACAACAGTGCTCCAGTATACCATTACTCTGCGCTTTGGGTTTTTCTTTTAATAGGATGCAGAGGGTTTTTTTCTCTTTAACTAGTTTATTTTTAAAACTTTTCTACACATGTTGTAAAGAAAGCAGGAGGCCCAAGAAAGAAATGGAGTCATCACATTGATTATGAAGGAGAACAAGTCTCTGAAATGATTGCTTGGCTTGGTCCTGGTCTAAAATGAGGCTAAAAGAAAATACTGTAATCTTCTGTGTTTCTGAAGTCCCTTCCTCATCTTCTTGGTCTTACTAACATCCTTGTAAATACTGGGGAACGATTCTGGAAGCTATGCCACCATTAATCCAAGTATCAGCAGAGTCTCCTATGGTTGACAGGCTTTGGTGGGCTTCCCAGACTAAGACAGAGTAGGAAGAAAGGCCTGGTGAACTACTTTCAAATATTAGCCAGTGAAAACCGCAAAGATTTCAACAGAGCATTGAAAGATGAGTACCCTAGAGTGGAAGAGAATTGGCATGAACCGTGGCTGTTGCAAGGGTCTCCAGCGCACTGATGATCAGGAAAACGACTCAGGACCAGACGATGTTTTGTTCTGTTGTATGTGGGGGCCAACTGGATAACAACTAACAGCTAAGATCAACAAATATTGGAGGATGACGGTCAAGGAAATGATGCTGTGTGTGCACACCTGTCCCAAGGACTTCTTCTCCAGAGATGCATGCAATGAGCTCACTTTTCAAACGGCAAATGGTGTGGGGAAGAACGTACAGAAGGGATTCATAGACCATGCATCTGTCTTGAGGGGTAGAAAACTAATTCCATGGAATTCAGAGCCTCTTAAGGGATTGCTAGCAGTGATGCCACCAGGTGTGTCTCAGAACACCGGAGCACGCTGTGGTTCGGGTTGTCAGAGGGGCTTGAGAGCCTCCACACTGAGCATGCGCAGAATCATCACATGCAGCTTCCAAACAAAGGGGAAGAGTCTGGACCTAAAGCTTAGATACGATGGGTCTGAGATGGTCTTTGATTCCAGGAACGTGAAATCCAAGGTGCAGAGAGCAGACAGCTTGCCCAAAGGCATGCTGTCAATTAGGAAGAAAATTGAGGATACGGGATCTTTCCAGTCCCCTGCTACCTGCAGTGAAACTTGGGAGCAACTTCCTTTTGGAGAACTTCCGAATCTGAACCTCCTTCTCTCATTCTGTGTGTGCTTGTATCTCCAGTTATTTTCTATCTTCAGATAACAAATTTGTACTCTTACTCTGCTGGCTGCAGTGGAAGTAAACAAACAAGACAAAATGAGGCAAAGGTAATCCCCTCGGCAGGTGAATGATTCGGTGCTCTGAGGCTTTTCATTAAGGATCAGGAATTGGTAAGGGTTCAAAAAGATTCTTGAGGTCCTGGTTGTCAGGATATCGTGGAATTGCTTTCAGATGTGAGAATAAAAATTTTAAATGTCATTAAAGGTGCACTTGGGGATTTTTGACATAACGGAAATCATCACGACTTTCAAGGCTAAGTATGCTTAAATTGAGACATATGTGTTAAGGCTTGGGCCCTGTCCCAGAATTTGAAAATGACCTCTTCCTGGACTATAAAAGTTCATTTTCTAACTGTGAGCATGAGCCATTCAAAGAGTCTAAGATTTCGGCATATTGCCCTCTGGTTGAGTTTGAACATTTAAGGGTGAAATCGGCTTTTGCAAAAGGCGATACAAAACACAGATCTTTCTTCATGGTCCCTTGTAGGTCTGAGCTGTTAAAAATCAATGTTCCACTTTAATTTTCTTGGGACAAAGCGACCATGGGGACATTACTTCAGGTTTCCTTTTTATAAAAAGAAGCCTAAAAAAAAAGTTTCCTGCACACATAAAAGACTCACACACCTGAAAATTAAAAGTCATCTCCTTCCTTGGTTATTCTGTAGTGCTTGAAACATTCCGGAGATGTGGTCTGATAATACAGAAAGACTGACTTCCGTGAGAAATCACAAACTTGTGCTTACATATTACAATTGATTCTAAAATACAAAAGCAGTAAATAAATAACATCCTAGCTTGTCCTAATAAGTTACCAGGCTTTGCCGGGTGTGTGGTTATCTCCCCTGGGGAGCCCCCTCCAGCAGCCTGAGTGGAGAACCCAAAGGTTGGCACAGGAAACAGCTCCGTTTGGTCTTGTTCCATCCTGCATGGAATATTAGCTATAAGACCTCTATGTGGATTAATGTAAGGGGAGAAAAAAAAATTAGCTGAAGCCATAAAGATAATTAATCTTTGTTTGAAATGATATTTTCCTTTCTGCTGCTATTTGTCATATGGAAGCATTAAAAATCCCTCTCACTGCGTGGAAGCCCGTGGGGGTGCTGTCGGAACGGGCTTGACAATAGCCTCTCCTGTATCTTGCCTCGACATCTTCCTCCTCCCGAACCTCTAGAAACGTCTCCGGTTTCAAAGAGCATCACCAAGTCTTCCCTGGACGTTACGGAAACCTACTTTTGTCCAAGACTAATTCTAAGATGAGACGAGGTCGTTGAATAGCCCTGACAGTTGGGCCCCTGAGCGAAAGGGCCTCTTGCCCAGGCCCTTTTAGATTTGGGTATTGTCCCCTCCCGATTGTCACGACTACTATTTCTTTTAGGCAAGGAGGCTGTGTCCGAACAGGTCTCCAGATGGCGGTTCCCCCCTCCTCTGCTGCCCAGCTTTATTTTTCCTTCCTTGTATTCTGATGAGTTCTTTATATCCAGCAAGGGCTTGGCTTAATTAGATATTTAAATGATTTTGAGCAATGCTGTTTCTTCAATTCCTAACTGCGACAAACACATATGAAACATACCATTGGCGGCATTTAATCAACGGCAGTCAATTTATCATTTTCACAGTTTTAGTGAGTGGTTATGAATCACTAAAATCACAGGTATTGTAGATGCAGCGTTGTGGCGCTATCATTAACAAATACACCGTGCACAGAGGGATGACTTGGTAATTGAGTGGGACTAATAAGAATACATCATTTAGCTGTGTGTGACAAACTGTGCCTCCAAACACAAGCATGGAAAATTCACGTTTTGCTTAATAAATAAATTACACAGCCGATGTATTATACATAATTTGTGTCCTGGTGGATTTGAGTGATATATAATGCATGGTTCAAGTCATTTATTTATTAAGACTAACTATATATATTGTAGGAAGGGAATTTTCAACTCGACGATAAGGCTTGCCTAGGTAGCTGCTGCAGTACCTGTGTTTGATTGGGCATTAAATGAGCTGTGCTCGGGGAATTTAGGGACCCAGGCAGCACATCGTTGCTACCAGCTCTCGCGTGTTTATAGGCTCCAGTTGTGTCTGTTTATTGGAGACAGGAAGTCGGGCAGTCTGAAACTTTTGCAGGAGGGCTAGAGATAGCCGATTTTTAGAGATGAGAAAAATGAAAATATCCTTGTGAATACTTGAGGTTAAGAACTACTTACTGGGTCCGTATGTCCACAACATTTTGACAACGCTAAATTGCAAAAGCTTTAGCAATTTGTTTTGTAGAAGGTTGACATGAAGAGAGAGTCACGAGATCTTGTAACATGTGACATACCCAGGTGGAAATGAGAACGGCTAAGGCGATGGCCTGAGGGGCAGCCGTTTTCCTGGTCAGTTGACTATAGTTGTCTTAGTTGTCTAGTGCTTCTGTAACAGAAACGACACAAGTGAACAGCTTTAACAAACAGAAATTAATTTTTTCAAAGTCTAGAAGGCTAGAAATCCTAATTCAGGATGCCACTTCCCAAAGAATATGTTCTTTGTTAATCCTGGAGGAAGGTTCTTGCTATCACTCTTCCCTGGTCTAGGAGCTTCTCAGCACAGGGGTCCAGAGTCCAAATGACAAGTTCCTCCCTCAGTGCTTTTTTCTTGGTGGTGTGAGATCCCTCTCATCTCTGCGTGATTCACTTTTTTACGTCGCAGAATCAGTTGGCTCAAGAGACAGCCTAATCCTGTAGATTGAGTTCTGCCTCATTAACGTAACGGCCTTCTAATCTTGCCTCCTTATCGTCACAGAGGTCAGAATTTACAACAGACAGGATAATCGCATCAGATCACACGATGGTGCACAACCACATAATACTGGGCCAAACCAAGCTGACATATGTCTTGGCGGGTGGGGAAGGGACACAATTCAATCTATAATACTCACGTATGCCAGTAGGCAGATTCAATAATCTTAGATAGGCATTGTAACTTAGGTTTTTGAGAATGACCTCAATATGTGGCCCATCTTTATGTAATTATTTATGAATATCATCACAAATACCTACAACTGTAAAGAATGAGCTGTAAGATATGACATAAATTTCAGTTCCTTTTCACTAAGGAAATCCTTGAAGCATAGCGTTTAAGTGCCACAGCTGCTAAATAGAAGGTCAACAATTCAAATTTACCAAGCAAACACTCCTTAGAAATTCGACGGGCCAGTTCTCCTCTGTCCTATAGAGTCACTATGAGCTGGAATTGACCGGATGCCAGTGGGTTTGGTCTGGGATTTGTTCTCTAAGTGAATGACTGCTCCCACATAAATGAGTAGATGAATTAGTAAATGCCTAAGATCTGGGGTGACAGTTCAAGAGACCCACTTTAACCAAGTTAAGTGTGACACACTGAGGCGTCCTGCTTGAGGTGTCTGGTATCTAGCGAGATGTGCACATTGGAGAGGTCCAGGCTGCAGCTGAGATGTTGGCAAAAGTGGCAAATAGGTGGTATTTATAGATACAGATAATACAGGATTTCCAAACTCTTTAAGAAAGTTTGTTTAGTTGAGGCAGGATCAAAACTGGGGTCAGCATTCTTTTGCAGGTTCTTGGAGTCAATAAAATTTCTCTCTTAACTTTCCTGGGTTTCTGAGAGCACACAATGACTGCTGATTCTGGCAGCTATCATTAGCTTCATCAGAAACGAAACCCTGGTGTGGGATCAGAAGAGGGTACATTTCCATTATTCTCTATAGCTGTATGCTGGGGTCAGGGTGGTCTGGATGGCAATGGAGTACTTGTCCAGGAAGCATGTGGTTATTCAGACAATACAAAAGGAGGACAGCAGTAGGACAGTCTTGGCTAGTCCCGTACTGCCTATACCACCTCTCCCCAGTACTCATATCTTAGGACTCCAGGGAGCCTTGCTCTGGTAACAGCTTTCATTCTTTTCTGTATTTGTACAATTCAGAAAGCTTCCTAGGAAGAAGTAAGGCAGAGTAGTGGAAAGAGAACCACACGTGAAAATCTGAGATCGAGACCTGGGTCAACTCTAGATTTTTAAACTTAGACCATCGTCCCAACTTCAACAAACCATAGCATCCTCATCTGCAAAATAAAATGATAATAATGTATCCTAATTCAAAGTGCCCTGGTGAAGCAGTGGTTAAGCATTCAGCTGCTAACCAATAGGTTGGCAGTTCAAATCCACCAAGCACTCCTTGGAAACCCTATGGGACAGTTCTACTCTGTCCTATAGGGTTGCTATGACTCAGAAGTGACTCATTGGCAAAGAGTGTTTATTATTATTTTGTAATCTATAGAATTAGGAGCCCTGGGGGTGCAGTGGTTAAACACATGGCTGTTAATAGAAATGTCAGCAGCTTGAATCCCTTAGCTGGTCTGCTTCTGTCAAGGTTTACAGCCTCAGAAACCTGTAGGAGCCCTTCTATTCTGTCCTATAGGATTGCTGTGAGTTGGAATCACCTTGATGGCAGTGGGTTTTTGAATCTGTAGAGTGGTTGCAAAGAGCCAGCGAAACAGTGAACATACCCATCACAGGGCAGAGACAGAAGAGAAGCCATCAGCAAATCCTTCAGGACAAGAAGCTGGCTTCTACATACAGAAAAAAAGTGAGCGGTAAAACACAAGGCAGATTATTGTGTTTGTGTCAATCAGTGCTTCTCTGTCAAAAATCAGACAAACTCATAGCTTTGGCAGATGTGGTAGCTTTCCTAGATGCATTTGGTTGGGACTGGTTAATGCTGAGCTTGTCCACAGTAACAAATGGTCCAGAGCTACACAGGCATGTGCCTTTCACTGACAGACCACTCCCAGAAAGAAAGGGTAGATTTCGAGGAGAATTTGTGGGGTTGGGAATGTATAACTTAACACAGAAAGACTAAATATAATTATTCCTAAACTTTCTGAATACATTAAGTGTCAAGGCCATTCCCTTCAGCATTCCCATGACACACAATGGAAAACGCAATACCTTAGTTTGGTTCTTCTCCTTATTAACGTACAATGGGAATTATTATTAACTCAAACTACTACACAACTCTTTCTACCAAGATGTAATGAAGCCTAGGGGCTTGTGTGCAGTTAAGTGTGTGCCCAGGAATTCACAGCCAGTGAAAGAGTACACAATAACAGAAAACGGAAACTTCATAGATAAACAAACAAACCCATTGCCACTGAGTTGATTCTGACTCACTGTGAGCAGAATAGAACTGCCCTATAGAGCTTCCAAGGAATGCCTGGGGGATTTGGGCTGCTGACCTTTTGGTTAATAGATGTAGCACTTAAACACTAGCCACCAGGGTGGGCCATGCTAATCTCCACTGCCACACAACGCCCCTTGCTGTCTGGTATGGCAGCATGTCTTACTATGGTGGCTTGGTGTGTTGGAAGCCATGCCACCAGCATTTCAAATACCAGTAGGGTCAACCATGGTGAACAAGGTTCAATGGAACTTCCAGACTAAGACAGACTAGGAAGAAAGGCCTGATGATCTGCTTTCAAAAATCAGTCAGTGAAATTCCTTTGAGTCACAGAATAGGGTCCCAGGCTTCAACCTACTTACTTTGGATATGTCATCAAGAGAAACTGACTGTTAGAGAAGGACATCACGTCAGGTAAAGGTAAAGGTGGTCACGGTGGACAGGTCTCAGTAGAGTTTCCTGAATCAGACAGACTAGTAAGAAGGGGCTGATGAAGATCTACTTCTGGAAATTCTGGGAATTCTGTGGATCACAGCACATCACTTAAACACACTTACGTTGGATGTGTCATCAGGTGGGACCAATCATTGGAGAAGGATATCAGGTTTGGTAAAATGCAGGGCGGGCAAATACAAGGCAAGCCCTCAGTGAAAGACTGACATGATGCCCGCAATGATGCATTCAAAAATAACAACAATCTTGAAGATAGTGTTTAAAAAACAAACAACAACAACAACAAAAAACAATCCAGACTCACAGTGACTCTTTGAAACAGAGCAGAGCTGCCCCATTGAGTTTCCAAGAAGCACCTGGCAGATTCGAACTGCCAACCTTTTGGTTAGCAGCTTTAGTACTTAACCACTATACTACCAGGGTTCCTGAAGATGCTGTATGACCAGGCAATGTTTTATTCTTTTTGAGGCCGCCATTGTTAGAATCAGCTCAGCAGCAACCACCACCACCAGCCTCCACCAGCAAGGCTGGAAAACTCTCAAGAATTTGCTAAACATATGAGACATTCCTTGGATTACGATGCACTATTCGATCTCTCCTGATGTGAATGAGCCAGTGAACATAAAGTCAGCCTTGGTGTGTCAGTGCCGAAATAAAAATAAAAAGCATCAAGTACAGCTGTTTGGCCAGAAAACATCCTTGACACAATCTAGGTTGATTCTGTCTGTGACTCAGTCGTTAACCATCCAAAGGCCCAAGCAGGAATTTGGGATCCTTTTTGGATTTTTTTTTGGTCCTCATTTCCTATCCACTTTCGCTGAGCCCATGCTAACAGAACTGAAAGATAAAGAGCAAACACAAAGATACTTTGGCCCCTGCGGTCACTGAGATAAATTTAATAATTTAAATTGACCTGGAGGCCTCTGGATAGAATAATCCCCCACATAGATGACCTAGTGATTCTCTGTACGTTTTGTCTGTCTCCAGTCAGTGTGAAAGTGTTAATGTTCCCCTATCACACTATGCTGGATACACTTATCTTTTTCATACCCAATAACCAGAGACAATGATTATATTATTCATAAGATATTTTTACCTGAAGTGATAAAGCCTACAGCCTTGGTTATTATTTCCTAATCTTTTTTTTTTTTTCATGGCATCTTCTTTTATAGCCCTAAGAATAGCCTTAATTTTTATATTAAAAATTGTCTTTTCCATACCTTTTGTTGTTGGTGATCTTTAAAAAATTAATAGAATAGAAAAAACAATGAGAACTTTGATGTGAGGATCTATATTCCTTTTGTGAGTAAATATAAGCCAGTGTGGTGAGAGTTTTAAGAATTTTTTTTTTTTTTGGCAGTGACTGTTGATCTTTGTTTGGTGATGACTCTTTCTGATAAAATAAGGAAAGCTACAGACTCCACCCCCAGCAGGGACAGATTGAGGTATACCTGGAGTCTTGTATTTGATGTAACAGGCCTGGAAGCCTTCCTGGAAACCCTAAAGGCACTGTTGGACCTGACTTGATAGCAGTGGGGTTTTTTTTTTTTTTTTTTAATTGCACAGTCGTTAAGAGCTACAACTGCTAACCAAAAGTTGTCCGTTTGAATCCACCAGGCACTCCTTAGAAATATATAGGGCAGTTCTACTCTGTCCTATAGAGTCGCTATGAGATGAAATCTACTTGATGGCAACAAGTTTGATTTCTTGCTTTTTATAGAAACGTTTTTGAAGTCTGGAAAGCCTGGTGGCATAGTGGTTAAGTGCTAAATCTGCTAACCAAAAGGTTGGGAGTTCGAACCCTGTAGGTGCTCCTTGGAAACTCTATGCAACAGTTTTACTCTGTCCTTTAGAGTTACCATGAGTTGATGTTGACTTGATGGCAGTAGGGTTTTTTTTTTTGTGGGGAGGGGAGGGTTGGAGTTCATGGGCCCCAGAAAGAAGGTATTTTCTTTGCAGTCCAATGCTTTTCTGTAGTGACTGTTAAAGGCTGACATGTGTCCCCCAAAAGTGTGTGTTGAAAATCCTAACCCCATACTTGTGGATTTAATCATGTTTGGAAACAGGAATTTCTCTGTTATGCTAATGAAGCCATGGCACTGTAGGTTGTGCCTTTAGCAATTATTTTTTGAGATGGAAAAGAACAGATCAAGCTGAGAAGAAAGCAAGCACAAATGGGGAAAGACTGATGTCGACTACGGATCACCAAGATCCCGAACAAGAGGAACTGAAAGAGAAACGGCTTTTCTTCCAGAGCAGCTAGAGAGCCTTCCACTGCAGCTGACACCCTGACTTTGGCCTTCTAGCCTCCCTAATTGTAAGAAAATACATGGCTGTTTGTTAAAGGCAACCACTTGTGGTATTTATTTCTATAGCAGCACTAGATAATTAAGACCATGATTGTTACAATTCAGATGTGACCTCCCATAATGATGTTGACATCCCACCCCTGTTTCTGTGAAGATGACCTTGTTTGGAAACAAGGTCTTTGAGGATGTTATCAGTTAACATGAGATCATATTGGAAAAGAGTGTGTCCTCGCACTACCTGAGTGCTGTTAGGTAGGAGTGACAGAGTACCATGTGATGCTGAGGCGGCAAGACAAAGAACACCTGGGAGAAGCTCGGAATGGATTCTCCCTCAGACTTGGGAAAGAACCAGCATGGCCAACACCCTGATCTCAGACTCCCAGTATGCACAACTGTGAAACAGCAAGCTTTTGTTCTTAAAAGCCACCGAGTTAGTGGCATTTTGTTATGTCAGCCCAGGACACTAAGACAGTGATAGAGGTGATATCCAGTCCTTAAGTGGTAAGTAAGTGACAAGTTTTCCTCCCATCTGCTCCTCTGTGCAGTCATATGAGCGCAGTTCCAAGGACACTTCTGAAAGCCTCCAAGTGTGTTGAGTAAAGGGCTGGTCTTTACTGAAGTTTATTAGAATTATTAGAATGTGCTCTGATCTTGGAGCAAAGGGATTAACACTTTTGGAAGAAGCACTTATTATAGAGGTCATTGTATTATGGAGTGGAGAAGTCAACATTCCTAATTGTTCATTCCAATTTGCTTCACTTGACCTTGAATGGGCCTCATTACCTTTCACAATATCTTCATGATGAAAGGGTCGGGTTGTGTTGATGTCTGTGTTGCTCTGTCTTGATATTCTGTCTTCATTTTATTTCCTTCCAGAAGCTTCTTGGATTTCTTTTGCTTTCATTGCAGTTTTGCCTTCAGTATTCTTCAATTTCTCTCTGCTTATTTTTGTAGAACTAAGTGAAGCCCTCGTAGACCGTTCCACCTGGGGTGTAAACATGGCCACCTGTTCTCTTATTCCAAATGACTGACCATGTGCCTCTTTAGCAGGAAGCCTATCGTATCCAAAAAAACCTCGGGGAATGAGTTCGTCTGAAGGTGGTGACTCTGCCTTCAGCACCTCAGACCCGGAGGTCTGAGGTCTTCTTGCTGCTACACTGGACCACTGATGATGCTGACCCACCACTTTCAAGCAGTCTAGTTCTCACTGCCATGGTCCCCATCACCTGCAGCCTGCAGAGACTGTGAGCCTCTGACAAGGTTGAGTCCTTATTCCTGGTGTTGAGTTCAGCTCCATTCTTGAGCTCCCAGGGTTCAGCAATCTCTTTTCTAGTTTACAGCTGTCTTCGAGGACAACAGCTGGCCTTGGACAAACAGGAGAGGACCAGATGTGGGAGCCATGCTAGGAGCCCATCCACCTTTGGTCCCTGAGTATAACAACGTGGATCACTTTTGTCGTGGAGTGAATTGTGTTCCCAAAATATCTGTAGCAATTTTGCTAGGCCATAATTCCTGGTATTGTGTGATGTTCCTCCTTGTTGGAATTCCTGTCTCTATGATGCTAACTACGGTAGGTGGGTGCTGTTGTGTTGCTGGGGCAGGACGTAATGTGTGAAATTGCTTTGTGCCTTTGAAGCAATCTCTTGAGATAAAAAAGAAAGGGAGGCAAGCTGAGACTTGAGGACCTTAAACCATCTGAAAGAAAGCAGTGCCTGGAGCACATCTTTGGAAGGGACTTGGGTCCCTGTGCCTCAGAAGCTTCCAGTCCATGGGAAGACTGCTGACAGGGACCTTCCTCCAGTGCCAAGAGAGAAATCCTTCTTCTGGAGCTGACATCCTGTATTTGGACTTTTAACTTACTGGACTGTGACATACAAAATTTCTCTTTTTAAAGCCATCCGCTTGTGTCATTTCTGTTAAAGCGATGCTAGATAACTAAAACACTTTCTTTTTTTTTTTTTTTTGGTGGCTAGATCTCCCAAATACAACATCTGAACTGACTCTTTTTCTCTGGAAAATAAAGTATATTCTATGGAAGGCGTGACTTCCTTGCTACTAAAGAAGCCTCTCTGCATCATTCTGAGTGGGGATTCAATGTTATTAGGATCCCTTAACATTTAAGGTAACCTTCCTCAAATGATTTTGGGGTGCTCACATTTAATCCTCTGGGAATGACAGTGGGTTTCAGGCTTACGAAGGGAGTTTCTTACACAGCTCTTTTGAAAGAAGTATATTTAAACTCTTTGGGGCACCTAATTCCATAAATATTTTGATGCTTTTCCTTTGATGACACAGTGCAATCATCAAAGACATTATCTTTTAAAGATAGGGATCATCATTTTATATGTAGCGCAGATGCCTAATTATAAGAACGTAGTGGTTAGGATCCTGTGAGCATAAAACAGACTCTTCTTGACTGACCCACAGTCATGAGTGCAATCTAAACTTCTCTTATGTTTACTGACCTTTTGTTTTACTAAACCAGGTGTCCTTTTCTAGTGATTGGTCTTTCCCTGTGGTGTGTAAATAACTGATAAGCAACCTTTAACTTGTGGTCTCTTTAGATAATGCTGAGTATTTAGTCTAGGAAAATGGGAGGGCCCAGGTGATAAAGAAGACTGCAGTTAGAAAGCTTATTTTGAAGGTTTTCCCTTTATTTTTTTTTTCAGGAAATGGAGGAAAGAATGTGTTATAGTTGATGACCAGGGTGAAAATTGGCAGGTACAACCCTTGAACCTATTCCTCTATATCAAGTCATTAATTTTTAACCATCAGCAGGATACACAAACTATGAAACTGGAAAATACGGATGCTGAAAGGGAATACCCTAGCAGTTTGTTTCTGTTACTTTAGCATATAATATACAAATTACTATCTTATAAGTTTAAAACAAAAATCAATGCTATTTTCATCTGATGCTTATGAAAGGGGAAAAGACTTAGGTTTTATCCAGAGCCAACTTTCCTCTTTGTGAGGCATCACATCACGTGCTTTCAGCCAGGAGCTGTAAATTCATATCTCATCATTGACCATATTATGCCCTATAACTCTATTTATTATTAGTGTATATTTTAGCTTGGTGGGAAGTATTGGCACATTTTATTATGCTGATAAACAATGTTGGACTGCTAGGTAAAATGTGTCATCAACAATGATCTCTTCTGCATCTTTTAAAGCTTTGTTCGAAAAATGAAACCTCAGAACATCAAGTTATACTGGGCCTTCTTTTCCTTTGTCTTTGAGAATGCAGCAGGAGCTTCACTCACTATGCAGTAACACGTTAAAAATCCTACACAACGCACTGCTCTTCAAATAGAGATTATATTTAACATAATTGACACTGAAAGTAATCAAATACCCATTTCCAAAGGTATGAGATTTTGACTTCTGAACTTTCAGAATCAACAGCCTGGCAGTGAATTTAATCAATTAAAGGGATACAGTGCCCAAGTCTCTTACCTGCAACAAAGGGGCATGAAGTTGACCGCAAGATGGAAGCTAAGTTTCTTCAGACTTCAACTACTGACCAAAATTTAAACCCCGGCAGCATAGTGTTTAATTGCTGTCTGCTAACCAAAAGATTGGCAGTTCAAGTCCACCAGACACTCCCTGGAAACTCTATGGAGCAGTCTGACTCTGTCCTATGAGGTCACAATGAGTCAGAATTGACTCAACAGCAATGGTTTTTTTTTTTTTTTTTTTGGTTTTCTACATTGTGGTGAATTTCACAATGCCAAAGTCATGAGAAAACCAGATACAGTTTACAAGGTGAGTAGTTGAAAGGAATATTTAGTCACAATGGCATGGGCAATATCTCAAGACAGATTAACCTATGAGTCTTTTAATAAGACTTTGGATTGACTTGGATGGGTACCTTCTTTTCATTATGTCTTTTATTTAAGGTAACAAGATTATGGAAAACTACTATGACCTTCTGGTTATCAGAGATAAGTTTCTATTAGGGTGTTTGTAATTCTATCGTCTTTTGGAGCAGTCACAACTTGAGGGGCACAACTATGACACAACTTTATTTGTTTTAATAGCTGCTATTCAGAGTGCTGTCTTAAATCTGCCTTTCCAACTGACTAGGCTTCTGTAACACATCTCAGTTCACATCTTAGTTCAATTCTATTATTTTCACTTGCTTTCAGCTATGGAAACAGTTTATGATCATTTTGTTTTTTAATGCTCATCTCTTTTTGTTGTAAATACTCATCATTTAAAGCTTTCAGTGTACTATTCATTTCCAAGTACTCTTCTGCATCCCCACACTGCATGTAAGGTATGTTGTTTCTCAAGAAGTCTCAAGTGGAGGAGGACATATGCCCTCAAAGCTGTCACCTTCGCTCTTACTTATCTATACCCCTGTAGGGGAAACCCAGGTGCTATAGTGGTTAAGTTCTACAGCTGCTATCTAAAAGGTCAGCAGTTCATTATCTACCAGGCATTCCTTGGAAGATCTATGGGGGCAGTTCTACTCTGTCTTATAGGGTGGCTATGAGTCAGAATAGACTCAACAGCAACAGGTTTTCTTTTTTCTTTTTTAAGTGTTGTAGGGGAATACCTAGTGATGTAATGGTTAAGTGTTAAAGCTGGTAACCCAAAGGCTGACAGTTTGAATCTACAAGGTGCTTCTTGGAAACTCTATAGGACAGTTCTATTCTGTCCTTTAGGGTCCCTATGACTTGAAATCAACTTGACAGTGATGAGTTTGGTTTGGTTTGGGCTTAAAGTTGCAGAGGAGCTCTGATAGTGCAGTGGTTAAGAACTCATGCTGCTATTCAAAAGGTTGAAAGTTTGAATTTACTAACAGTTTCTTGGACATCCTATGGGCAATTCTACTCTGTCCTGTAGGTTCGCTACCGGTTGGAATCAACAACACCAATGGGTTTGGTGTGGTTTGGGTACTGCAAAGGTAGTGGTGCAATGATTAAAGTGCTCAGCTGTTAACTGGAAGGTCTGCAGTTTGAACCCACCAGCTGCTTGAAGGGTAAACATTTACAACCTTGAAAACCCCATGAGGCAGCTCTACTCTGTCTTGTAGGTCACTATGAATTGGAGTCAGCTTACATGGTAGTGGGTTTGCCTAGAACACCACCCATACAAGCTTCCTGACCTCTTTTGGTTGGCCATGTTTCTCTTAGTGTCTGTCATAGCTTGCAATGTGTCCCCCTAAAAGTGTATGTAGCAATTTGGCTAGGTCATGATAACTGGTATTGTATGATATTCCTGTATGCTATAAATCCCACCTCTGCGATGTTACTGAGGGAAGATGAGAGGTGGTTGTTTTAGTGAGCCAGGACTCAGTGTGTGAGATGGCACTGTGCCTTGAGGCAATCTTCTGGGACATAATGGAAGGGGAAGCAAGCAGAGAGTCAGGGAAAATCATATTACCAAGAAAGCAGCACCAAGAGAAGAGTGTGTCAGTTGGATCTGGAGTTGCTGTGTCTAAGAAGCTCCCAGTCCAGGGGAAGACAAATGACACAGACCTTCCTCCAGAGCCAGCAGATAAAGAATTCCCTGAGGCTGATGCTCTGAATTTGAACTCTAGCTTGCTTTTCTATTAGAAAATAGTTTTCCTTTTAAAGCGTCTCATGTGTGGTATTTCTGTTATAGCAGCACTGGAAGACTGAGGCAGTGTCCAAGGCTCAGGGGAATGACTAAAGTCCTTATGAAGACCAGCTAACTGGGGGCTCAGTCGTATGCTTCTCCCTTGTCTAGATCCTGTTCACTCTCCTGGTGGGCCATCATAGGATGGCCTCACTCTCAATAGTGTTGCCTCATGTCTTATTCTTGAGAAGTTCAGAGTTGTCATTGCAGCCCCAACCCTGGGATCTTCCTTCTGTACCTCTGAAAGCCAGGAATAGTGGGCAGGTTGCATTCCCCAGCAGGAAATACCCCAAACTATTTCTCCCCATTTATTTGAGCTAGTATGGCAAACCTCGTGGCTAAGTATGAATGTAAGAAGGAAGTAGAATATTAATCTTCCTTCCTAGAGACACCCCTAAGCTTTACCAAAGGTTATTTGAGGTTTTGTTTTTTACCTTTTTGGGAAATGAAACCAAAGAAGGATCCTGTCTATTCCTTTAGGGAGAACAGGGAAGAGAAAAGTCTCAGTTTTTGATCCCCATAAGGTAGTCTTTGGGGGCTTTTATTCTTTGGTGCTGAGACCCTTGCTCACCCTCAGATGGTTACTAACTATAAGACCCTGGCTAATAAGGTAAACACTGCCAACCTGTGATTAGCTGTCAGGAGCAGTCTGAGGCTGGTTTAATAACAACCGTCACTACAAGTTCCTTTTTACAGTCTCAACCAACTTGTGATTTCCTGTTATGTAAAGATTTGCAACAATTTTGGCTATGAGATATTCTTCAGTGTCCACACCTGCACAGAAGAGGGATGTTTGACCTTCGTGCCATGGCAGTACTGAGCAATCTTCCTTCTTGGAACAGGTGCTACTGTGCAGAAAACATAAAACCGACATCTAAACCCAAACCAAATCCCTTGCCATCAAGCTGATTCTGACTCATAGTGATCTTATAGGGCAGAGTAGAACTGCCACATAGCGTTTTGAAAGAGCACCTGACAGGTTCAGACAGCTGGCTTTTTGATTAGCAGCTGTAGCACTGAACCACTAGAGCACCAGGATTTCCAGAACAACGTCAGCCAAGCCCAAATTTAACTGTGTATACCCTTAAGACTTCCCCTTATATGAATATGCATAACTTCCCCTGTTGAATGCTTAAAAACCCTGGTTACTGCTCCTTGCCTTTGAGTTAGCTTCTTTGAGAGTTGACTCTCTGCTGTCTGCTTTCTTGTGCAAGAAATGAAAGCTTCTACACTTACTCTGCTTGCCTGCTTTATTTTTAAGGGAGTATAGCAAGGACCTATTGAATCTAGTGACAGTGCCATGGGGTTACTCATAGCAGAACTGCCCCATGGGGTCTTCTAGGCTGTAAGGTTTACAAGAACAGATCACCAGGTCCTTTTCCGATGGAGTGGCTGGATCAGTTCGAACCAGGAACCTTTGATTAGCAGCTAGGTTGTTCACCATTACATCTCCACGGCACTTGGCACCTCTCTTACATCTCAGAGAAGGGTGGTGGTCGTGCTGGGCATAGCAGAACAAACCTGTGCTCTTCCCTAGGGGACCCGGAAGTCTCCTGCCTTGTAACAGGGATTTGTTGAACTCAGTCTGGTAGAATTTGTAACTCTGTTCTCAGTGCTACTCTATTTCAACACTAATCCTTGCTCAATTCAGTAATCTCTGAGTGACAGGACAGAATCTCCGTTGGTTCCTGAAGATATCCTGTTACACAAGCAAATCTTAAAATGGAATTTGGCTTTGCTGTCAGAGGAGGGAATCTCCCAGGCAGTGAAAGGCTTTTCCAACATCACAGCCCCTGGAGGAGGATATGCATGGTAGGCTGTGTGTAACTACTAACCATGATTTGATTCCTGTCCCCCAGGAGTGAGGAAACCTCCCCTCTATGCAGCCCGGCACACCATATGATAAGCTCCGGCCACAGCACATGTCTGGGAGCCGTTCTTCTGGACAGAGGTGGAAAGGCTGGCTTCAGTTTCCAAGCGCTCTGTCCTCCCACCAGGATGACTGCTCACGTTCCAAGGAGAGGCTGCTCTGTCAGCCCAGGTCTTGGTCTAAGATGACTGAGGAAGGTTTCAACCAACTTACCTGGGGCGAGTTGCGTAGAAATAAAACTTTGTTGCGACTTGTTACTAAAAAAATAATCTTTCCCATTGTAGAAGACACAGCACAATTTAAAACAGATGCATAGCTCACTCTCCAAACTATGTATAGGCTGTGCCAACTCATACAGTTTTAATGTCAAACTGAAAAACAACAGCAAAGCAAATCTGTTGCTGTCCAGTTGACTCGGACTCACAGTAACACTATAGGGCAAACTAGAACTGCCTCGTAGGGTTTTCAGTGTGGCTGGTGGATTTCTCATGGCTGGCCTTTTAGTTAGCATCTGAGCTCTTAACCACCATGCCACTGGGGCTCCCACTGTGGCCACAGATTTCTATATTAACATGGAATAATTGTGCTTCTTTTTTTTAATTGAAAATTACCAGTTTGCCGTATTTTGGGAGATACTGCCATTGGATAGCTATCACAGACTAGTAATTAGTACAAAAAAATGAAGTAAGTTGAAAACACTTAAAAATTCTCTTTTAGGTCTGAATTCTATGGTTGGCTTAATCAAAGGTAAGAACATCTGACAGAAACAGAGGACACGTGTAATCACTAATAGGTTGTGGACTAGAGCCTTATCGTCTCTTGCTGTAAGCTTCCTTACCTGTAAATTGAAGTTGTTGACTGAAGATAATCTCTTCAATCATTTCAAGATTTAGTGTTCTTAGATCTGTATCTTATTAGACATTAGACTCAGGATACTGAGTTGGTAAGAAATCTTAGAGATCATTTCACCCTACTAATACCCAAACAAGATTTCCATTCACAATATTCCTGGTACTTGTTTCTTGAGCTTGAATGCTCCCCTCAAAGAAACACAGACCCTCCTGAGCAATCTCTTTCTTTAGAGAGTTCTTATGCTTGTTAGAAACCTTGGTGCCATAGTAGCTAAGTGCTATGAGTGCTATCTAAAAGGTTAGCCTTTCAAATCCACTGGGCACTCCTTGGAAACTCTATGGGGCAGTTCTCCTCTGTCCTATAATGTCTCCATCAGTTGGAACTGACTTGATGGCAGTGGGTTTGCTTTTTTTGTGTTTTATGCAGGTTGAATTGAAGTGATAGATTTTGACTTCACATACAAAGATGTCATCTCTCCAAAATATTTCATAAGGAGAAAGATCAGACTGAGAACTCCCTGAGGAGTACAGAGGTCTTCTTGTTCTAAAAGAAAGTTCTTGAAACACATACAGACGTGTGTGTGTGTGTGTGTGTATACATACCATATGTACACACATGTGTAGGATATATGTGTATACACACACACACACTCACACACACACACACATTGGTTAAGCATTGGTTAAGCTCACAGTTGCCAATCAGAAGGTCAGCTGTTCAAACAGACCAGCAGTTTCTTGGGTGGAAAGACCTGCTGATCTGCTCCCATAAAGCTTACAGCCTAGAAAATGCTATGGGACACTTCTACTGTGTCATATGGGGGTGACACGAATTGGAAAAATGAGATGACACAAAACCACCACAACAACTATGCATATATATACATATATTGAGAGACAGAAAGAGAGAGTTAGGATGGTAAAGTCAATGGGTCAAAATAGAAGCATTCATTAAGAGGCTAAAGGAGCTCTGAGTATTATTCTTGAGGCCATTCTGTGAGTTTGAAACTATATAAAGATTATAAGGCAAGTTAACTCTTTTTACTCTGTTATGGTTATTTCAGTTTTTGCAAAACTGTTTCTAAATCCATTTCTGCGTAAGTGTCCTGACTCTTGGTTGCCTGTGTCAGCGGCCAGTGACCACAGGGTCTTTGTGTCTCCAGACACATCTGTGCTTTGGTGTGCTTGTTTTGATGGCACCAGTGGGGTTGCACCTGAGTTTCCCATTTCAAGACTCCAACTGGAGTTATTCAAAGCCAGGAGGACAGGATCAAATGACTGCTTTAATCATAAGAGTCTTGTCACAACAACTTTTTTCTAGAAGTTTCATTTTCCAGCCCTTTTATTGCGTTATGAGCTGTATTATTGTTTTAACTGCTCTGCTGCGTATTCTCTGTCACATCTTTAAAGGAAATATTTTAAAGATATTTCATTCAGTCCACGTTCTGCTAAGTCTAACCTCCTTTTAATTTCCCTGCAGGATATTGGGAAGCTTGAAGGGTGTTAGAAGACTAACCTTTCAGCAGAACCAATTTGAAATATAAATTCTACATTTATTATTAGTATTATTCCTTGAGAAGAATTTGGCAATTATGTTTAACATAGCTGCCCTTAAATGAGGAACTCACGTGATTCTTAATGTTAAGATTATCTTTGAAGAACTCAGATAATAAAAATATTACTATTCAATATCTAGAAGCACATAAGATGGCTTTACTTTGAATGGTTATGAAGACAATTATCGTGATTTATCGTGATTTATCCACAGCAATGTGGATGTATCAGTCAGTGTTTACTATGTAATGCTGCTTGACAAACAATCTCCAAATGTTAGTGACTTACAACAGCGAGATATTCTTGTCCCCTCTGTGGGGTCTGATGGCAGCTGAATCCTTGTCTGTGGCTCTATGTCTTTGTAGCTGTACCGCAGTCCATGGGTAGATTGTGGATCTGCCATTTATCCTGAGAACTACACTGAGGGAACATCATGAATCTTTATTTCCTCACGGCAGAGTACAGGTACCAGAAGGCGGCAGCCATAAAATGCCATAAAATTTAAAGTCTCTGCTCCACTTTGGCAAATCTATTTCTTCGGAGCTCATGGATCAAATCATGACTCATTATGAAGCCCAAAGTTAATGAGACGGAATGCGTAAGCAGGGAGAGGGATGAATAATGGTGAATAAATAATGCTATCAACCCAGTGATCCAGACTGGAATTTTCCTCCCTCCCTGGTTCCCCACTAAGTTCTACTACATCCTGCCCTTGGTACCTGCCTAACATCCTAAGATTAAGACCTCCTATCAACAAAGGTCAGCCTTGGGGTAGTTCAGTATGGGTTTGCCCGGCAAGTTTCATTTTCTGTTGTGTACACCTGTGGGGTGCTTCCGTCAGGGTCCACATTTCCAGTGAAAATATGTTTCTCTTTAATTTATCCCCTCCCTAACATATTATAATTGAGTAATCACACATCACCTTTTGGAGAAGTTGAGATTTCCTAAAGATACTATTTCCTTTTTCAGACAATCTAACAGGTACCTTAACAGAGTACTGCTAAAACCTTTGTCTACCTTTGCTGTCCTAGCCGGAGAGTTAAATTAGTTGATGAGACTGACTCTGGAGGAAGGACAGGGCTCCACAAAAATTAGGTTCAGAGATAGGCTGAATGCATATCTGCCAAAAGAATAAACAAATCTGTTTTGGAAAAAGTGCAACCAGAATGTTCCATAGGAGCAAGGATGGTGAGGGTATATCTCATACACTTTGAACATGTTTTCAGGAGGAATTAGTCCCTGGAGAGGGACATCATGCTTGACAAAGCAGAGGTTCAGCAAAAAAGCAGAAGACTCTCAATGAGACAGATTGACACTGTGGCTGCCACAATGGGCTTCAGTATAACAACAATTGTGAGAATGGCACAGGACTGGTAGATGTTGCATTCTGTCATAGACAGGGTCACTGTGAGCAGAAACTGACTAGATGGCACCTGACAACAACAACATTGAGGTCAGGGCTGTTAAAAATCCTAAGGAGAGAGTTGAATACTCCAGAAAGGGGAACAGAAATATAGAAGAGAATTTCTTAATGACAGTAGTTAGAATATGATGATCCTACTAAACCCTAGTAATGAGGAGGGTCCAAAGAGACTCTGGAAGTATTTCAAGTAGTGTTTTACATTACCACACAAAATAGTAAGGATTCCAGGTGATGCAGTGGTTAAGGGCTTGGCCTTTGCGATGGATTGAATAATATCCTCAAATATTGTGCACCAATTTGGCTAGACCATGATCCCCAGACCACTGTGGTTGTCTTCCAGTTGGTGATTACAGTTTTATATTACAGAAGAACGGGGTGGGATTATAACACCTTTCCCCAGTTTACATCCCTGACTCAGTGTGAATGGAGTTTCCCTAGGGTGCAACCTGCACCATCTTTTATCTCTCAAGAGTTAGAAGGAAAGGGAAGGGAGCAGAGAGTTGGAGACCTCGTACTACCAGGAAAGCAGTGTCTGAAACAGAGTGCGTCTCTGGACTCAGAGTTCCTAATCCTGAGAAGCTCCTTGACCCTGGGAAGACCAAGGACAAGGACCTTCTTCCAGAGCCCACAGAGAGAAAAAAACTTCCCCTGGAGCAGACACCCTGAATTTGGACTTTTAATGCATTTTACTGTGAGAAAATAGATTTCTCTTTGTCATAGCCATTCAGGTGGTATTTTCTATGATAGCAGGTCTGGATGACTAAGACAACTGCTAACCAAAATGTTGATGATTTAAACCTACTCAAGGGCTCCGTGACAACTTGTTCCCATAGAGATTACAGCTGAGAAAACCCCATGGGGCAGTTCTACTTTGTCATCTGATACCATAGTGAGTCAGAGTTGACTCAGCGGCATCTGTCAACAATATATAATAAATCATACTATTTGTACGTGTTATGTTGTTCTTTATAGCACTTCAAAAGTTGTTTGAGGCCATGGTAGCTAGTCTGCAATAGCTGGCCACACAATAAACCACATTCCCTGGTACTGATGGCCTTTGCCCCTCATGCAGTGGGTCTGGTTTAGCCCTTTGTAGCCATGTAGCAGCTCTGCCTGGGTCTCTTAACATACTCACACGGGGAATGTATGCTGCCGTGAAAAAAAGGCTAACTACCCTTAGAATGTCATGCTACGAGGAAGCCAAAGCTATCCCTGGAGAGACTGGATTAAGAAAGAGAAAGAGGTCTTATTAGACCCTGCTGCTTCAGCCATCCCAGTAGAGCTACTGGATATATGGGTGAGGAAACAATCTTGGACAACTGAGAATGTCCCATCCCAAGCCATTTTCTGATTGCAGCCTATTATAAATCCCAATCAGAAACTTTGCATCAAGTTCCGTAGAATATTTGCACATTGCTGTAACCTTGACTGCATCTAAGAATAACAATAGCAAACTTCTGGAGGGCTAGGGTGCACACGAGTTAAGCACTTGACTGTTAACCAAAAGACCAGTGATTGGAACCCACTAGCAGCTCCTTGAGTAAAAAGAACTTGATGGTCTGCTCCCATACAGCCTAGGAAACCCTATGGGGTTGTTCTGCTCTGTTGTATGGGGTTTCTATGAATTAGAATAGATGCAATGCCACAGAACAATATAAACCTTTAGAAGCTTCTGGAAACTTCTACTTACATCCACCAGTAAGAAACAGGAGTAATTTCCAGATGCTACAGGGTGGTTTGGTACGTATTTACAGTCATCGTGTTTGGAATGGATGCTTTCTAATTTTCTGATGGCCCTGTGTGCCAGACTACAGCCAAACTGGCCCTCTGACTTGCCTTTCAAGTTGCCCTGTAGTCTAAAGAAAATTCATACTTTTCGCATTATTCCGCTGAGAGTCTGGCTGAACGTATGCCACAAATTTGATGCCAAAGAATACTTTTTTCATAGTTCAGCAATAGCAACGGAGAATAAAGACTGACTTGGTATTAACCCACATGGTCAGTTTATTGTGAACCATTAAGGAGGAAGTATATTTAGAGCAGCTGGAAATGAGCTAGCTGGGAGCTGAAGCCTAGGCGGCTGTCCAAGCCGGCATTAGGTACACTGGAGGTCAGGAATGCTCACTTCTGTTGAAGCAATTGTTGTATCCGGCTTACATTCCTTTTACAGTTCTTCAAACGTATGCAGCAGTTAATTCATTTACACTAGCTAAAACACTGAATTTGAGGTAAGTTAATGCCTTCAAATGTCACCTTCCAAATTTTCATTTATCAGGTATGACTTTTCTTAATCTGTGTGGAATCTTTTTTTTCCCAAAGAAAATCCTATAATGTATTCAGCAATTTCAAGAACACAATGTGGCCGAGAAGCTAACGGAGACGCTGACTCGGAGGCACAGCTGGCTAACCCCGAGATCTCTCGGAAATGGTGCATGTCCACGGTAACAAATGGGGCCGTTCAATGACAAATGTATTCCCCCATCTGTGAAGGGATTGAGATCTGGTGCCAGGGCTTGACGACCTCTGCTTTTATTGCCAACTCCCAGCGTTGTCTCAGTAACACTGTGCTAACTGCAACCGCATGACCTTTTAATGCTGGAGATTCAAGCAAGCACATTTTGAGCTTTGCTGTAGTTTGAATTTCTTTTTCTTTCTTTCTTTCTTTTTTTTCAAGCAAGCCTATTATAGACTTTGCTTTGTATGGGAGCGATTTCAGCCAGTCAGCAGTCTTGCCTAACATCCTTTCCTCAAGAAACTAGCTAACTAGCGCTTCTGTTCCCAGAATAAAGAGAGGATTAAAAAGCGCAGTCACTGCGAATCAGGCAGGTAGCGCGAGAGAAGAGAGGTGGGTGATACATTAAGAAGGAAAACTTTCCGTGAGCTATCATGCCCCACGCTGTTGTGTATAATTATTAGCTGCAAAACAGCACAGCTTGAACGTTATTATTTCACATTAAAGAACATTTCACTTATAATTATGGGACGAAAAGGAGCGTTTACAACTTACCTACCGCAGCATTAACTTTGGGTATGTAAGAAAGTATTTTAAAGCACCTCTTCATTTAAAATCTGCAAATATGCACTTTTTCTGTTTTCCATCTTCCAGATCTTTTGTCCTGTTATTTATTTATTTATATTTCTTATTGGCACGTTGAATTACATCTTCAACTTGTCTTTTAATTAAAAAGCAGCATACAACTGTAAGAAGGGAAGGAAGTGAAGAAGAAGAGGGTGGCCTGTGGGTGTGCTGACAGAAACAAAGATTTGATAAGGAGACAGATTTGGAAAGTGTCTTCACTTTCCGAAGAAGTAAGCTGGTAAGGTGAACAACCTTTTCTTTAGTGATGGGAGAATGACCACTGGTGCTGAGAAGCAGCAGCAGATGACTCTCCAATAGGCGATCACGATTTTTCCAAACAGAAGATGCTATGAGAATCCATGTATACCAGCAATGATGTTTAAGAGTGTGTAGTAACCTTTCCAGAACCGTGGATAGAGCACTTGACAATTTCAGGCAATTCATTCTATTGGTTTTTAGCTAACATCTTCATTCATCATATCTCATGAAGGGCAAAACCTGAGTTTGTGTTTTTGTACCACCTGTATATGAGAAAACCCACACTCAGACACACACACTGACTGAGGGAGCCTTGTGGTGAACATTGGGAGAGGTGCTGAGATAAAGTTGATATAAATTAACGAAAATATTTATCCAGATATTTCAATCAAAATGTAGATTTTTGGGTAACTTAGATGTTTAGCCTTTCATAAAGTCCAAAGGAACAGTGTAGGTGACAACAGGATGCAGTGGCACCCAACCAAATGCATGTGTGTGCACATATGCACATGCTCATATGCACTTGCACACACTCACACTGATAGCCACATGCACATACTGATACACACTGAGACACACGTACTCATATCTATATACTCACTGTACATTGATACTCATGCACATTCACGCACACACAAACACACACACACATGTGTGTACACTGACCTCTTTTGCCTAGTCATTGTTTAAGTATCTTGACACCCTCAGTATTCCATAATAGACCAATGTTTTCTTCAGTACTCCTTGTGAAGATCATGCATGTTCTGTAGAGAAGAATTCTGTGATAAAATAAGTTTGAGACACACTGCACACCATATCCCTTGCTTGTAGACTCACAACACGTGTCATCTGTTACAGGTTCTCTGGTGAACCTTGCTTGAAAGAAACTTTATTTCCAAATACATCTCTAGAGCACTAGTGGTCTCTAGAAATGCTGCTCTAACATTTTAGAGCATTTGTACAAGCAGCATCTGTACAAATTATTGGGTAAATGAGTTTCATTCAACAGCACCCCTGAGCTTTTCTCATTTCTCTGTCTGGGGTGTGGAGTCTTCAGAATGGGCAGCACTAGCCCTTCCCATAAGCTCTTGGGGCTGGGTCATGCCATTCAAAGAAGACCTCTCCCTTTCTCTTGACCAATCTAGCCAAGAACTGTTGTGTGTAACACTGGGAACACCTGTCTACCTCGTAAGGTGGTGTTAGCTAAACAACCATCTAAGGGAGCAGGATCTTGAACTAAAACCTTATCTCTTATTGTTTGCTGAACCAACATACTGAGGTGCTAACCTCCCCAATGGTGGCATAGTGGTTAAGTGCTCCAGCTGCTAACCAAAATGTTGGCAGTTCAAATCCACCAGGTGCTCCTTGGAAACTCTATGGGGTAGTTCTACTCTGTTCTATAGGATCACTATGATTTTGAATCAACTCGATCGCACTGGGTCTGGTTGGTTTTGTTTGCTTTAACCACTAACGTTAACCAAATGGTACTTGCTGTGTGATAAAGTTGTCTCCAAGATGCCAGTGACTTTGGACAATGGAGTGTTCCCATAATAAGCAAAACAGTGGTGTGGGAAGAGACCTGGATGGAGTGCTAGGAGAGCTGTGCTTGAATCTGAGCATCTTGGGCACACACACTGTTCTAACAGCTTGAAATGTGTTCTTTCATTTAAATCTTCTAAAGACTTTCCCAGTCCCCTAGGAAATGAGCATGAGCACTTCCACCCTACAAAGAAGGGATCCTAGGTGTAAAAAATGGAAGTGATTTGCTTAAGGCCTTGGAGCAGCCACTTACTGGAGGCAAGATGCAACCTGGAGGCTCCAGCCCCAAGTGCAGTGCTCTTCATGCTTCCCAATAGAGTGTTTATGAATCTTGAGTCTCAGAGGGATTGACCCCCCGCTCCTCCCATGTGACTCTGATCATGCAGTTAAGGGGTGTGCAGGCGACTTAACTCTGTGACTCTCAAAGGCCTTATATTGTAGAACACTTGAAAGAACATGTGCCATTTTAATCAGGAAGGCTTTTACTTTAAGCAACTATCCTGTGGTGGTTAATTGATTAATTTTATGTGTCAGCTTGGCGCCCAGTTGCTTGGTTAAGCATCAGGTTAGGTGTTGCTGTGAAGGTGGTTGGTAGATGTGTTTAACACTTATAATCAGTTGGCCTTATGTAAAGAAGATCACACTTTATGATGTGGGTAAGCCTGACCCAATCAGTCCAGGGTCTTAAGAAGCAAAAAACCCTAAGATCTCTCAAGGGAATAGGATTCTCACTCAAGGCTGTTCCACAGACATTCCTATGGATTTCCCAACTCTCTGCCTGGCCTTCCACTTTAATATACAAGAATCCTGTAAATTCAAACTTGTTACCTAACTGATAGGCTTCCAGCTCCAAAACTGTGTGGCCAATTCCTTAATATCTATGAGATTGTCTACGTACCTACCTACCGACCTACTATCTACTATCTATCTATCAATCTCTCCCTCTCTCTAGTCAACTACCTATCATCTACCTGTCTATCTGTGGGTCATCTATCTATCTTACTGGTTTTGTTTCTCTAAAGAACTCTGACTAATATATATGTTTCACTCTATTTGTTTTTACGCGACATGATTGTTGGTCCTAGAGGGAAGTATAGGACCTACACAGGTAGATCTAAGGAACAGTAAGAGACAGTGTAGAACTTGCTCAGCTTCATGGTACAGACAATAGAGGCAGTTTTCGTTGAGAGTAAGGCAACCTGCATCTACTGCCAGTTGTTACTGGGTTTTTAAAGGTAGCTGAAGAAAGACTTCATAAGGTGGAGCTGGGGTGTCATTTTCAAAAGCTACAATGTGTCGTGGCCACATACGTGTACTCCACATTCAGCAGACATGCAAGGAACAAAATTTTGAAATGTGAGTCAAATCACTGCATTCAGCAAAAAGTATTCTTTTTGGAAGTCTTTAACAAATCTACGCATAAAAACTCACTCAGTAGCTCTGGGAAATGTGTGGGAGTGCCACTCCAAGTGCCAACCGTTGTTTTCTTTCAGGGAAAAGCTCATCCTGCCTTGACCTCTTGGGTACATCTGGTGCCTCAGTGAGAAGCACTTAGTGATTCTGTGACTAGGCCACCCAGAAGAGAGCTTCAAACGCACTTGTATATGGTCTAAACACGAGATGAGACCTAAAAGATTGTCAAACCAACTGCTTAATGTCACATACGAACATGAAAGGCTGTTCCTGTGCTTTGAGAAAATAATGTGTCTTGGTGACGCTTTTTATCATAAAAATCAGTTGTCTGTTTTCTAAGTGGATTAACACACTCTGGTAAGTGCAGTTGTTGGAGATGGTGGTACCTGCTGGGTTGCAGCAATAATTGAACATAACCACATTATAAATTCTAAAGGCCATTGAGGATGACTCTCTTTTCCAACAGGAAAGGATCCAAAGGTGAATCTGTTTCAGAATTTTTCTGACCGGACAGGACAGAACAAGACAGGAGCAGCCTTCTGAGACAGTGAGGGAGTGAGAGCAGTTCCTGTGACCACAGGTCCCTCAGCTGTCTGCCCAGTCAGTCTCAACCCAAGCTATTTACACAACACCTTTGTGAAGTCTTGGGTGGTACCAATAGCTAGGTGCTCACTACCAAAAGAAAAGGTGGTGCCTGGTGTTTACCTAGAGGCTTTTCAAAAGAATGGCCTTGGTGATATTGTTTTGCAAAATCAGCCACTGAAAATCCTATGAAGTGCCATTCTCCTGGGGCACATGTGTGGTCACCACTAATTAAAAGTGACTCGACGGCAGCTGGCTTGGTGAATTGGTGGTTACACAGAATATGTGATGTATCTTCAACTTGGGAGAGCTCAAGGACCTTGACCCCCTGAGTTAGAAAGCAGTAACGAGAGAGTGACAGGCGAATAAATGGTCTCTGGCTGTCACTCAGCATGCCCCAAATTCATTTTCTTTGTTGTTATTGCACGGTGTGAACACACCACAGTTCATTTATGCACCTCTCTGGATGGTCTCGGGTTGTCCCCTGCTTTGCCGTATCAACAGTGTCCCTCGTCATTCTCCCTCTGCCCCTGTGTACACTTGGAGGGCATTATCCAGGGCATATAACTGCACACTTAATGGCTGGCCCAGGAGCTGAGTATAACCGAATTTTCTAAGTAAAGGCAAACTGTTTCCCAAAGTTCTCATATAAATCTACAGTACCATTGGCAATGCCTGAGAGTTTCCATTGCTCGAATTCCTTGTCAACTGTTATTATGATTTATAATTCCTGCCATTCTGGAGAATGTATTTTTCATGCGTATTTTCATGATTGCTGATAAAATTGCAATTCTTATATATTGATCATCCGTTCAGTTTTCTTTTCCTGTGACCTGTATGTTGGTGCCTTTTCTTCAGTTCTGAGTCATTATTCTTTCCCTAACTATCTTATAACCCAGTGCCGTTGAGTCAGATCTGACTCATGGGGGAGATCTTTATGTACTTTAGATACAAAATTTTTTTGAAGGATCCCTATTAGCACAATGGTTAAAGCACTTGGCTGCTAACTGAAAATTCAGTGTTTGAAACTAGCAGTAGCTCTGTGGGATTTGGACTCACAGTGACCCTATAGAACAGAACAGAACTGCTCCGTAGGGTTTCCAAGCTGTGGCTGGTGGATTTGAACTGGCGTACTTTGGGGTTAGCAACTGTTGCTCACTGTAGCTCTTAACCACTGTGCCACCAGGGATCCCTGTGAGAGAAAAGACTTGATGACTTGTGCCCATAAACATTACAGCTTACAAAATTTTATGAAGACAGTTCTACCTGTCACATGAGGTCATTATGAGTCAGAATTAATGCAAACAAAGCTTTTGTCATTTCAACATTTTTCACATGTGTAATTTAGTGACACTGGTTACTTTCATATGTTGTGTAACCATCACTGCTGTCTGTTTTCCAATTTTTTGCTGTTATGAATCCATGTTAAATATATAAACACACACATATTGTAAATACACTACATATAAACATGTATAATATATAACTACCTCCATGATGGTAGATTTGTGAATTTCTCCTTGCATCATAGAATTAAGACAGAAATATCATTTTCATTAGCTTGTAATTTTTATAAAGACTGTAGATGCATGACCTGTATCACAAAAATGGAGAATTGTGCATTTTTTGTATGAAGTGGAATTTGCTGAAGACAGTCTTGTCCAGTCTGTTGTAAGAACAGGTGACTGTCAATCGGTTGACCACAGGCTGTAGATGTGGTACCAACGGAGGAAGCTGCACAGATAACTCATGTTCCTTTCATAGGCCTATTCTTTTGTGTGTGTTTAAATTAGCCAGGAAAATTCCAAGGAGCTCTTTTTGTTTAATCATCACCAATGAAATACATTGATTCTGTTCTTTTCTTTCAGCTTAGTTTTAAGAAATAATTTCCTTGTTTTAAATCTAGATAAGCAGTCAAGTACCCCTACAGTTAGGTTTAAAAGTTATAAAGCAGTGATAATTTTATGTACAGTCGTGAAAACATATTACTTGTAAGGAAGAATTTTAGTGATAATCCTGGGTAGCAGTATCCCTGACAATCTTTTCAGGCAATAATGATAGTTTGATTCTTTTTACAACCCTTTCTAAGATTTTGATTCTTCAGCTCAAAATAAGGGCTAACTGAAGAGAGACTTTCAATTTCCAGTTTTTAAAAGTCAAGGGTCTTTGGAAATGAAGGGCAATGTCTTTTACTTTGTTTTAATTTAACTGTAACTCAAGAGATGCTTGTGTGAAATCTTCAACAAATACTACAACAAGAATTTCTGCCCACCTTTATTACACATGGCTCCGTGGGTGGGGCAAATGTATTGTGCTTCACTGTCAACATAAAGGCTGGCCATTCAAAGTCACCCAGTACCAGTGCAGAAGAAAAGCCTGGCTATCTGCTTTCATGAAAATTACAGTCAAGAAAAATCTATGGAGTTGTTTTACCCTGTAACACACAGGGTTCCTGTCAGTGGAAACTGACTAGGTGGCAGTGGTTCTTGGTTTGGTTTGGTTTTGTTAACCCTTATACATATGCCTGAACAGAATCTCTTGGGGGCATTTTCTTCTTTCTCTAGCTTCCAGGCAAACTTGCTGTAACCTTCTCAAACAGCTCAACTATCCTGAAAATGTTTTCCTGAAACATACCTGCAAAATGTGCGGACAGAAACAAGACACCAAGGAACACACCAATGGCCAGCGGCTAGAAAAATCACAGTGGGGGAGTGATTCTTCTGTCCTCTATCCCATGTACTAACACTTCCTTTCCGGTGCTGTGCAAACTACCCAGGAGACTTTTCAGTCTTCCCTTTGAAGAGCTGATGACGACTCGATGGGGCAGGTGACCTGCTCAGTGGTTGCCGCTGGTTACCACCAATCATCAGCATTTCTTTAATTTATTTATTTATTGTGATTGAGTGAAAGTGTACAGTCTGGTTTAAATTCACATACCCGCCTATGTGCAGCTCCTACTGCTGTCCTTGCCTGGTGACAGCACCTTCCGTCTGTTCTGTACAAGTCATATCCTCTTAACAATCTTCTGTTCCCTCTTCTCCACCCTCTACACTCCCCTCTAGTAAGAGGCCAATAGGACAACATTCTATAGATGCACAGAAACATAAAGTGCACACATGATATGGTCACTCTGTCTCACCAAGTGCAGTCCATTCCTGTTACAGGAGTTGACCTCAGTAATGATTTATGACCAGGGGCAGCATCAGGTCTAGGCGCCATGCTTCCAGGGGAAACCCAGCTTCCTCCATTGGTACCACATCTACAGCCTGTGGTCAGCCAATTAACAATCACCTGTTCTTACAACAGACTGGGCAAGGCTGTCTTCAGCAAATTGCACTTCATAAAAAAAACCATGCAATTCTCTGTTTTTGTGATGCAGGTCATGCATCTACAGTCTTTTTAAAAATTACAAGCTAATGAAAATCATATTTCTCTTAATTCTATGATACAAAGAGAAATTCAAAAATCTACCATCATAGAGGTAGTTATATACAGACTATCAGTTGCACTCTTTTAGTGGAGTTCTCCGGGTGTACCCCTTTTAAATCTTGTATTGCCACTGGACTCAACTTTGTGAGCCTCATTATGGCTGTCACTGGAGGGGGCCAGGCACCATCTGCTTCTTCTGGTTTTTCTGGTTGCATATGGATATAGTCACCCACTGACGTGGGTCTTTCTGTCTCTAGGTTCTCTTTCCCCCATGTCCTTGGTGATCATCTGTTCTAGATGATTTGGAACCATTTGGTGTACCTTAGATGGCAGCTTGCTAGCTTTTAAGACCCCAGATGCCACTCACCAAAATGGGGAGGAGAAGACTCTCTGAGCAATACTCTGGTTGGCCTTGAAGTCTCCTGAGAGCGTGTCCCCGGAATCAGCATTTCTGAAGATTTTCTGTAACACTCGTTTTACTGATACTGCTTTCATTGGGTGCCTTTCCCTCAGCCACAAGGACTGGTGTGCAGCTTCAACCCAAGGGAATGGTGTTGCTGTTGGTGTTGTTATTAGTTGCCATTGGGTGAGCTACAGCTCATGGCAACCTCACACATCACAGAGGAGATGTTGCCTGGCCCCGCATCCATCACTGTAGCTACTATGTCAGCCTGTCTCACAGGAGGCTTCTCTTGTTTTCATTCACCCTGTGATTTACCAAACACGATGCCTGTTTCTCATGAGTGATCTTTTCCTGATGACATGTCCAAAGTAAATGAGCCAAAGTCTCACCATCCTTCCTTCTAAGGAGACTTCTGATTGTATTTCTTCTGATACTGATTAGTTTACTCTTTCTGGCAGTCCGTTGTATATTCTTTGCCAGTATCACAATTCAGATGCATCAGTTCTACTGTCTTCTTTTTCACTATCCAGCCTTTACATTCTTATGAGGTGGTTGAAAAGAGCAGGGCTGGGTTCTGTGTATCTTAGTCATCAGTGTGATATCAACACAACCAGTAAACATAATAACTACAACTAGTAAACACCACCAAAGCAACCTGTAGGCATAGCCAATACAACCAGTGAACAAAACCAATGCAATTAGGAAGGGACAAATGTCCCTGTCAGCTTGCAATGCGTATGTTCAGCCTTTGTCCAGGGCTTGAACCTGTGGGCCAGTGCCACACAATACCCCTAAAAATACTTTGTCACAGCTTGGAAAGCCTGACAGAGGCTCCACTATGTGGCTTGTATGGCTGACAGAGTAACCTGTCCACAGAGACCCCACAGCTCCTCTTGTCTGCCCAGTCACATCTCCTTGTGTCTATGCTTGGCTCTTTCAGGAAGGAGGGCATCTACCTGTAGGATGTGAGGCTGTTGTGAGGACAGGTGAGGTCCTGGAGAAACCCCTGGTAATGCCAACCGACTGCTCCTGCAGCTACCCACGAATGACTATGTCACTTGATGAATTTTTATTTTGAAATGGCATAACGCTTCATAGATCTTTTAGTCTGGGTTCTACAGAGGAACAAACCCAGTGAAACATATATATATATAGTTATATACAGAGAGGTTTACTTCAAGGAAATGGCTCACACAACTGTGAATGCTGGGAAGTCTCAAACTCATGGGTCACGTGCCAGGCTGGAGACTGGTGAGTCCAAACTCTGCAGGTCAAGTGGCAGAATAGAGACTTCTACTGGTTTACAGTCCAAGATCTAGAAGTTAGGCCATAGGAAGAGGGCAGCACTGAGAGAGAGTTTCGCCAGAACATCCATCTATATACTGGAGGGTGGCCACATCTCTAAAGAAAGTTTCTTTTCGACTGATTGGCTGATCGCATATTATATTATGGATGAACAATCATTCTAAACCACTGAGAACTGTATTTTAACTAAGTTGACACATAGCATTGACCATTGGAACAGATGAATATCTTCTTCAGGGAATCTTTGTGAAGTGATAGTGAGCTGTAGAGGAGAATTGTCTCTGTGAAGCCTGACCTGTCTTCCTGGGTTCATATCGCCACCACTGCTGACTAGAGCTTGTGGAGTTTGTCATTGTGATCTTCCTTAAATGTCTTCATGGCCTTGCTACCCAGCCTTTGTGGAGGAATGCACAGTGGACAAGTCTTCTGGGGGGTATAGGTGACCTTTTCTGCTCTCTGCCTTTACCTGTGTCCGGCTGCTGACTAGAGCCCCTGTCAATGCTGGCTTCCTAGTTGGTCACACAATGACCTGTTGCAGCCATCTGCATGGTTCCTGGGGTCTTCTGGAAGGGGAGGAAGGACGCTGGGCCTTGACCCCACTACCTGCCATTATCAGGTGTGGTCAGGCCCTGATGAGTAGGAGATGCCCAGAAAGGTGCATTTCCTGCAGCTAGCAGGCTTGGTGATCCTTTGGCGATGCTTGACAACTGGGCTGAATTGCATGCCGGCAGCACTGATAGCCAGGCCAGGCTACCCATGACTTCATTGCCACATTCTTGGCCCTCCTTGGGACTAGCAGCCTGGACAGGGGTGAAGGAGAAGGAGCCTCATGTGAGGTTTATTGTTCTCACCTTCACATGGGTCATTGGAATATATCATTGAAACATAGCTATAAGCAAAAATTTGTCAATCAAGACAATAACAAGTAGCTCTTTTTGGTTTATGTTTTAAGATTTGTTGTTAGAGGAATCATGTAGTTTAATGGGACTGGAAATCTGAGGCATGAGTAAAAACAATATTTTTATCATAGATAAATACTGATATAGTTAGTAACACTTTGAGACCAACTTTATTTAGATTCGAAGATTTCCATTTAAATTAAATGGCACTTTTAAAAGAACCTGGTGGGGAGCCAAGATGGTGGAGTAGTGAGATGCTTCCTGTGATCCTTCTAACAACAAAGAACAAAAGAACAAATGCATCTACTGTATATGACACAATGTCGTTGTGTGTTGTTGAGTTGGTTCCAACACACAGTGACCCTATAGGAACCCTAAACATCAAAGAGAAAATTGAGAAATCAGGCTGAGTGATGGGGCAGGGAGAGTAGATCTAGAAGTACCTAGGACTGGCCTGACCTGACCTGCTGTCAGTTAGCTGCAACCATCGTGGTAAATGGAACAGTGGCGTTCATTGGGCATCGTCCTTGAAAGAGACTGGACAGAGAGTTGACTGAACTCTCTGTCACAACCAGTGACAAACAGCACTCGGTCCTCAAAAGCTAAGTGATTTGCCTCTAACCTACTGTGTGTGGATCTAAAACTTTCCTTTGGGATAAACTTTCTCTGTCTTTTCCCAGCACTTCCCCCCACCCCCTTACCTGAGCAGTGCCTGGCTCCAGAGTCTGATACCATTACATGAGCCAGAAGTAGGACTCCTTATGCACCCTCAGCCATCCTCCTAGACTTGGAGAGGGAACAGTTTAACAAACGAGGGGAAAGGAAAAACAAACAAACAAACAAACAACAACAACAAAAATGAAGAAATCCAACAACTCCCACGAGCTAGAAATTCAGGGCAGAAACAGTTCCTTAGCCTGGGATCAGGCACAAGGGGCATATCTTCCTCACAGACACTCAGGGATGGCTTTCAAAACACTGCCTTTCTCAGCACCTACAGCTAAATACTTGTGCCTGTGCCGGTCATTCCTTGCCCACATAGGATTGTAGGGAGAGTCTGCACCACCCACTTGGTGACTGAGTACCTGGACACCGGAGCTAAATCCATATAAAAAAGGTACAGGGACTCCTGGGCTTGCATGCTTAGTAACAGCTCTAGCCACCTTGTGACGAGACATTAGAACTTCTCAAAGTCACCAATAATCAAACTAGAAACATGACTTGCCTATTTGGACATTTCAAAACAAAGCAAAACTAGAAGCTAGAGCACAGTAAACAAACATAAAATATATAAATACAACTTACTGATTAGTCAGAGACAACAGTCAATATCAAATCACTTAAAGAGGCAGACCATGATGTCTTCAAAAAGCTCCACAAACAATGAATCAAGAAATTTTTCAGATGAAAAAAATTCCTGGGATTATGAAAGGTAGAATACAAAATATTAGTACTAATATTGAGAACTCTTTAAGAGACCAGGAAGGAGAAGAGGCAAAACGCAGCAGAGCATAATGACCAGCTGAACAGGCTGCAAGAAAGCGTATAGATACAGGGAATAGAAATTCAAAAGATTAATAATAAGATTATTCAATTAGACAATTCAGTAGAAAGTCAAAGGAGCAGAATCGAGGCAACAGAGGGCCAAATTAATGAAGCTGAAGACAAAGCACATGACACCAACACATTTGAGAAAAAAAATCAGATAAAAGAATTAAATAAAATTATACTTTATTACTTGAAAAGGGAAGAAGGAATGCAGGCTTCCTTGTAGTGCTCGTTCTTTGGGATGCTCAGTTCTTGCTCTGTTCTCCTGTTTTTTTTTAGCAAGAATGTTGTCTCTCTGCCATTCCTAGGGCACACTTGGAAGAAAGGCTGGTGATCTACTTCAAAAAGTCAATCAATAAAAAAACCATGAATCACTATGATCTATTCCACAAGTGACCCTGGAGATGGCTGAGGGCCAGTGTTTCATCCTGCTGTATTTCTTAGACCGATAAGTCACTTTGTCTATGCAACTTTATTGTATCTGGAGAACTAAGTCTACGTTTTTTTTGGGACAAATCCTAGGGAAGGATCCCTTTCACATTATGTAGGAAACACTGTGATGAAGAAGAAGTAGAGAATTGTCTGCCCCACTCTTCCCTTGGCATGTTCTAAACTGTTGGGGTCTTCTCCATTACCGTCAAGTCAGTCCCAATTCAAGTGACCCTATCGAACGGAGCGTAACTGCCTAATAGGTTTTTCAAGGAGCTGGAGGATTCCAACTGCTGACACTTTGGGTAGCAGCCAAACTCTTAACCACTGCACCACCAAGGCTCCTTTGAGCTCTTAGGAATAATGCATCCACTACATGTAAGTTGGCACTAAGCTTAGTTTCAGAACTTTTGGAAAAGTTGTCTCTAAACCATTACCTTAAACAATCTCGCTGTTTCCCAGTATTTTTGCCCCAGGCATCAGAGAGGTGGCGTTGTGTCTCCCTCGTCTGTCAGTCTTCTTTACACAGTACCAGCATGCAGAAGGTACCCAGAGAACGTGTTTGGATCCCAGTGAACGAAAATGGCAGATATGGTGTAATAACTGTAAACACTGTGTAAATACCAGACACCCTGCAGATCACATCTTATCCCCTGATTCATCCCCGTCTGTTCAGCCTCATATTACAGAGCTGTACGTCAGTGTGCTAGTGAGACGTGGTCAAACATGTTCCAGTTTACTTTTCAGACAGTATTTTCTCAATATCCCTTTGAACTCTGGCTTTGAAAAACAGTTTGTTACTGATGTATCAGTTTGTCTAGCTGCCAAAATTCTGGAGCCTAAGAAAGTGGATTTTCTAGGTCTTCCCAGAAGGAGATCTTTGTACTGGGTAGAGGTACTTCATCACTCAGGAGAGTGCCTCTATCTCTGTCTCGATTTCCTTAGTCCTTTGTGTTCTCATCCTCTGAGAAAACATCTCAAATCCTGAGCTGTTTCATTACTGTCAAGATCGTGTTTGCCCAGCAGTGGGTGCCCAAAGGCACCCAGGAGCTGGGGAGGGAGGCGGAGCCTGGGTTACCCAGCTGGCCCATATTGTGAGCAATTTGGCTGAATCAATTATACTGGACTTGATGCCAAACAGAAACAAAAAAGTCAGTGCTATGAAATGTTGACTTGGAGGGAAGATAGTGTAATTAAAAGGAATAAAGGAAGATAAAGTGAAAGCCGGGAGAACCGAACCCAGCAGGACTGCTTTGTTTTTGTCGGTCTCAGTAAGTGTTCCATCTTTGACAGGGCGCAGCCTTAACCACTTTTCTTTTCTCAGTGTGGTGGAAAATATCTGAGCTTTTCTTGTCTGATAGGTTTCCACCTTACATAGGTTCTGGCTCTTGTGTATATGAGGGTATACAGTGTATACACAGTGTATACGAGGGCTGCCAGTAGAGTTCACGGCCTCATCCTAGGAAAGGTGCTACATACCTCATTGATGGATATCGCTAAGGTTGCCTGTGAAGTACCCACCTTAGGAAGCTATGGACCAGTGCCAGCACCTCGTTCACCCTTCAGAGCAATTTCGGAACTCTTTTTCTGGAGTGGCCATCAGAGCTTTCATCATGTTACTGTTGATGTCTTGAATGTCATCAACATATCTTCCTGTCAATATTTCCTTTATCTTTGGGTGAAGAAAAAAGTCACTGGGGGCCAGGTCAGGTGAGTAGTTAGGGTTTGCCAATACAGTTATTTCTTTACTCGCTAAAAATTCCTTTAGAGACAATTAAGTTCGCAAACTTACTACATTGCCACTGTGTACAATGGTGATTCCAGAAAGAGCTCCAAAAATTGCTTTGAAGTGTGAACTGGGAGCTGTCACTGGTGCATAGCTTCCCAAGGGGTGTACCTCAAAGGTGACCCTAGTGATACTCAGCAGTGTGGTATGCAGCACTTAGAAGAATTAAGTTCACAGACTTAATGATCAGACCTCATGTACTTTCAGTAGTGAAAAAGTAGATTTATCTGTCACTTTGCACCCTTACTGAGACTTCTCATGCCATTTGTGTTTGGACCTTGGATTAACTTGGAGGCTTTTTTTGGTGTGTGTGCAGTTGGGTCATAGAATGCATGTGAGCAGAGGCAAAGAATGTGTGAACAGCCTCCTGGGGGAAGCGCTTCCCTCTGACTGCCATGGGCCTTTGGTAATAGACTTTCCGTAACTGAGACAGGCTGAGTGTTCTCAAATAACACTGGGCTGGTGTAAACCAATCATACACGATTCCAGGGCCACTGGTATTAATCTGATTTGAGCATGTATACCTGTGTTTTGTGAGGTGTGTGTTGCTCAAATGAGCTGGTATAGAAGGGAGGGGAGGGGAGGCATCACGGTGCTCCTCTGCCATTCTTTATGACAGTATCCTTCTGGTGATCTGAACCGGCATGGCTCGAAAGCATGGTTTCCAATTCTGCCCTTGAAACATGGATTAAGCAATGTTGCTAATACATATTTGTCCCTGCGCTGTCAAACATTTCACTGATTCTAGAGTCTGCAGACAGCTTAATAGCCAGGTCCTCTGTCAATGTTACTGCAGCACTGTCGCCCTTGCCTTAAGACGCCATTCAGATTTATCGGAGCCATAGGTGCAGATTGATGCCTAGTTAAGAACAGCACCTGGTTATGTATATATCATCACTGCTCTCTGACATCCAAAGTGACCAAATGAAAGGGACAGAATTTGCTCTCTCACAGGCCACCAGCATCTGTGTTGGAAGTTATGGTACCTCTACGTCTGCCCATGCCTTCCCACCGTGATGCAGGCTTGTGGATTCACTATTATTACTAGTGCCCTTCTGTCTGGAGAAAAGGTGCCTCTACTGACATTCGGAGTTGTGGGTCACTGTGAGGACAAATTTATTTCTTTTTCTTTAGATTCAGATACAATAGCTCCACAGATCTATCACCTTTAGAATATTGGTGCACTATTTATTGGTAAGTCTAAAATATTCCCACAATCTCATTCTCTCTCTTTCTCCCTTTGCTGCAACTTTTGGAATCTGAGAATAATAAAAACTCTTTGCATTAATTTATGGTGTAAGAAGACTGGACTTTATTTTAAGAGACTGTTTTATACAAATGCCTTATTTGTTTCCTTGTACATGTGATTGCCACAAGTTGGGGATCAACTTGATGACTGTCGATAATAGTGAATTTAAAAAAAATAAATAACATAAACACTGGAAGAGACAGTGACTTCCTAACTATGGACACCATGGACATCAATGAGATACAGAGAACATCTGTTGTCTCATAATAGATTAGCTGAGGATGGCTTCAGGTAGGGTGGAAACAGGATGGAGAAATAGTTTTAATGACCATTCATGAACCAGTATACACTACCCAGTGCTATACACAGTGACTAGTTATTCTGAAAGGTAATAGTTTTTTACTACTGAATCAATTTTACTTTATTTGTTATGTCCAAAATCCTTCTACTGACTATGTTTTCATTGCAGAGTGTCATTGAGTTGGTCCTTACTCATAGCAACCACATGTGATAGAATAAAACTGTCCCACAGAGTTTTTGAGGCCATTCCTCCTTGAAAACCCTATGTGGCAGTCTCTTCTTTGTCCTGTAGGACCACTATGAGTCAAAACCAATCTGACGGCAGTGGGCCCCTTGTTTAGAAGTCTTTTTGGAAGCAGATAACAAGTTCTATCTCCTTCAGAGCTGCTGGGTGGGTTTGAACAGCCAGTCTTTTGATTAGCAGCCAAATGCTTAACCATGATGCTACCAAGGTTCTTTGTATTGACTGTGTCTACAGTATTAAGTATTCCTCCTAACAACCTTATGAAGCAAGTCTAATATGCTACCCACCTGCAAGAATCAATCTTAAAATTCTGTAGGAACAAAATCAATCAGAAATTCTACAATTTTTGACCCACAGTATGTTATTCAAGAAAACCAGGAGGCACACTGAAAAACAGGATTAAATGACTGAGAATAAATATCTTTATTGTTTCAATAGGTGATTCAGACCTTAGAACTGTGAGAAAAGACATTGAAACAACTATAGTAATATATTCAAGAAAAGATAGAACAATCCATGAAAGCATTTTAAAAATTAAAAAATGTCAATAAATAATTTACATGTGTAAAAATAATAAATTGGAAATTCTAAACCTGGAAATACTGTACCTGAAATTGAAAGATCATTGGATAGGTTTAACAATAGACTGAATTCTATGCAAAACAGAGTTAATGAACATGAAGAAAAGTAATTAAAAACATCTAATTTAAAACAGGGAAAAATGAGTGAAAAATAATTAAAAAGAAAACCTAGAATGAGCATAACGATAGAGAATATACTGAAGCTGTCAGAGACTTCATTTTACTTGGATCAACAATTAATGTCCACGGAGGCAGAAAGCAAGAGATCGAATGATGTATACTGCATTGGATAAACCTGCAAAATACCTTGTCAAAGTGTTAAAAAGTAAAGATGTCACTTGAATGACTAAGATGCACCTGGCCCATGCTATGGTGTTTTCAATAACCTCATACATATGCAAAAGCTGGACAATGAGCAAGGAAAACCAAAGAACTGATGCCTTTGAATGATGGTGTTGGTGAAGAATATTGAATGTACCATGGGCTGCTTGAAGAAGGAACAAATCTCTCTTGGAAGAAGTAAAACACAATATTCCATAGGAGAGATGAGAGATGATGGAAAAGACACAATACTTACAAAGATAGAGTGAAGAATTTTGTAAAACGAATGAATAACATCAATCCACAGACTAAAGAAGCTCCATAAAACTTCAGCACAGTAAGCACAAAGAAAATGACTATTCGCACGAGACTCAACGTACTGAAAACCAGAGAAAATACTAAAACCAGTCAGATTTAAAAGACACAAAAGAACAACAAGATAAAAACAGACTTTTCAGCAGAAGTTATGGAAACCAAAAGACAATGAAATGATGCATTTGAAGTGTAGAAAAGGAAATCAGACAAAAAAAATGACAATTTAACTTATAGCCAGCAAAATCATCCTTCAAAAATAAAGGTGAAATAAAGAATTTAGTCAATTAACAACTGAGAGAAACTGTCAACGGGATAAGAAATACTGAAGTTAGTTCTTGAAAGAAACTCTGGAAGTCCTCAAAGAAAATATTACAAATAAAAGGATAAAAGTTCAGGAGGGATGAATCTACCAGAAAGGATAAATATGTTGGTATTCTAAAAAAGCAATCAAACACAGTCTTATGGAATTTATAAGTAGAGCAAAATACATACATTTTAAAATGGTACAATGAACAGAAAATGGACTAAATTCATTAAACAAAAGTTCTTGCTATGTTTGAGTAGTGCTGAAATAGTTGATCTACGATCAACTGTGAAAAGTCAAGGACTATTGTAATCTCTAGGCTAACACTGACTAATAAGACAGATAGTTTAAATGCAAAGAAAGGATTTGAATAGTTAGCTGTATGGTTTTACTCCAATGATAGAATTAGAAAAAAAGGTGAGAGGTAGCATCGAAGGTGTACTGAAGACACAGAGAAAAATACCCGTGAAAAAGCACAGTGTGTACACTCACCTCGTTTTATCAGGGTCTTTTCTGCAAAACAAGTGCAAAACTGTTTGCAGGATATCAGCAGATGGAACTCAGTATGAAAGTATGAAACAGGTAGAGTAAAATTGGAAATGGTGTTGTATGAGGTAAAATGTATATGCATTCTTCACTGAAATGAAAAGATGGTAGTTGGAGTTAGAAAGCATGATTATTTTATGAAGCTGATGGACTTGGTTTGGGAATTCCTCCCCAAACAGCCAGCAACTTAGGAAGGCAGGCAAGCAAAAGTTAGCTAAAGGGTTTACCTACGTTTGCGGAGTGATCAGGAGCATAGGTCAGAGGACAACGACAGTGAAGTATTTAAGATGCTCACTGGAACACGGTTGAAACCAATAGTAGTTTTTTTCTTCTGGGTAGAAAGAGAATTGAGATCAAGAGCAATTATTAGAATATCAATAATAATGAAATAGTTTTGTGATGTTCCCTTGGGATTATTCATGTCACAAGATTGGTCACAACAATTGCAATCAAGATTTGCCTTTAAAGGACAGATGTAGTTATCTGCACATATTTTAAAGCTTATGGAGTTGTGATATTGTATTCAAAAATAACCTTTCCCTATCGCATCAGATCCACTTTTAAGAAGTTGTAGAATGTGAATATTTGTTTATTAAGTTATATTTTTGATCAATCATCATACGTTTCTGGCAATTCTGTCAGTTACTGTGGGTGGAAATACTTTATTCAACACACATATTCCGTGCATCTAGGCACTATTCTAGAGTTTAGAATTTATCAGTGAACAACATAGACAACAAAAACAAACTTTAATTTTAGGAGAAGGTGACACACAATTAACAACAATAATGAAAAACGTAATTTTATAGTATGGAGAAGTGACAAGTGTATGGAAGAATTAGAGCAAGGCGTGAGAGACGGAGGAGTCCCTTGGTGTACCACAAATGGTTAAATACTTAAATATGAGTTGAAAGTTTGGCAGTTCAAATTCTCCCAGAAGTGCTTTGGAATAGAGGCTTGACAATCTATGTCCGAAAGTTTGCAGCCTTGAAAACCCTACAGAGAAGTTCTGCTCTGCACCTATGGGAATACCATGGATCAGAAATGGCTCAGTGGGAACCAGCAATGATTTATGGGCAGTACTGGGCAGTGATTGAGTTGTATTTTACAAATATGGTTATCATGGGACCTAAAATTCCAAGGTGGTTTGAGGAAGTCAATATGAGACACCTTAGTCAAGACCAAGAAAAAAGTCAGGGCAGAGGCCCTATGAGAGGAGCCTGCCTGGACAGTTTCAGGAACAGTAAAGAGGCAGTCAGTTGGAGTAGAGTGACAGGGCAAGAGAAAAACAGGAGCTACAAAGATAAGAGGTCAGGGACAGATGTGTGAGACTTTGGAGACATTGCAACAATTTTGCTGGGTGAGTTGCTCAACAAGTCAAACATAGACATATCATTAAAAAAATTAAAACAAAAATATTGCCATCATGTCATTTCAAACTCATAGTGACCTTATAGGACAGAGCAGAAATGCCCCATAGGATTTTCAAGGAGTAGGTGGTGGATCTGAACTGCTAACTTTCTGGTTAACAACCAAATGCTTAACCATTGTGCAACCATGGCTCCTTAGATTTATTATAAGACCAGCTATACCATTCTTAAATATATACCCAAATAACTGAACACAGCACCACTGTTTACAGTAGCCAAATGGTAGAAACAATGCAAAGATCCATCAATAGATGATGGATAAACAAAATGTAGTCTATTTATAAAAAAGGATGTTGTTCAATCATGGTGGAAAAAAGAAACACTGATACATTCTACAACACAGAGGAAACTGAAAAACATTATGCTGAGTGACAGAAGCCATTCACAAAAAAGACCGTGGCATTGTCTGATTTTATTTATGTGAAATGTCCAACCCCAAACCAAACCAACTGTCGTCAAGCTGATTTCAACTCATAGCAATCTTAGAGGATGGGGAATAACTGCCCTGGAGTTTCTGAGCAAGACCTGGGAGATTCAAACTGTCGACCTTTTGGGTAGCAGACATAGCACTTAACCACTACACTAACAGGGTTTCCATGAAGTGTCCAGAACAGACAAATCCACAGAGTCAGAAATAATACTGGCGATTGCCAGGGGCCTGAGAGAGGGAGAAAAGGGGAGTGACTGCTTGATGGGCACGAGAGTCATTTGGGGGTAATGAAAAAGTTTTTAAATTAGAGATGGTTGTTGCACAACATGAAGAAAATACTAAATTCCACTGAACCATTCATTTCAAAAAAGTTGATTCTGTGTAACGTGAATTGTTCCTTGAATTCAAATGGCAATCCATAAAATGCTCAACTTTGGAAAAAAAGAAGCATCAAAATTTCAGAGTATCAAAACACCAGAAGCCATTGTGTTAGTCTAAAATTGTTGGGTAAAATTTAGCAACTCTAGGGCTTTGATCTTCTGGCCTGAGACAATGGACTTAATCCTACTCCACACACTCATTTTTGATGCTACTGGACACTTAATAAACTAAGTTAATGGTAAAAGGTTAAGGAGAAGCTAGTATTTATTACTGAGAGATCAGCGTAAAAGCTAACCTTTATGTATGACTCCTTTTTATTTTTGTGGAGGGGATTTTTTTAAGTGATTGGCATACGTTGCCTTGCTTAATCTTTAAATAATCTTCCAAATCATGTGCTATTGTTGTTAGGTGCCACTGAGTTGGTTCTGACTCACAGCAATAACATGTATAACAGAATGGAACACTGCCTGGTCCTATGCCCCATTTTAAAGATAGAAAATTGAGGCAAGTTGTATAATTTGTTGGTCCTGTAAGCTAAAATGTGGTGGTTCTCTGGATTCCATACCTAATCCACAGAATGCTGTGGCTTCTCTAGAAGTATGCTCATAGTGTGTCCACACACAAGCGTGCATGTGCGTGCATGCACACACACATACAGTAAAAATTCTACTTGGTAATCAAAGTCACATATACGATGGGTAGTTGCAGTTTGTGGCTGCTATGACCTGGGCATTGCAGTAACAAAGTCAAAACACTCTGAGTTTAACATAATGTGTCCAAGAGTGTATATATATATTTTTATATATTTTTTTCAACTGAATATAGGTTATATCTATTCAGCCACAAGTGTCATGGATCTTCTAGGAGTTATCTTCCAGGAGAAAGTAAATTCCCTAAAAATCATGCTGATGTGGTATATATGCATTTTCTAGAGTTGCCATAGCAATGGACCACAAACTGGATTGCTTGTAACGATAGAACTTTGTCCTTTCACTGCTCTGGAAGCTAAAAGTCCCGAAGCAAGATGTAACAGGGCTATGTTCTCTTTGAAGGCTCTAAGGAGGGACCTTCCTTGATGCCTTCAGTCTGGTGGCTCCGGATTGTCTATGGCTTGTGGAGGTATCTCTCTAGTCTCTTTCTGTGTCTTCCCCAGGTGCTGTGTATCTCTTCCTGGCTTCAGAGCCCATGCTAAATACAGAATGAGTTCTGTCTAAGTCATCTAGTGCTGCCATAACAGAGATATCATAAGGAGATGGTTTTAAAAGAGAAATTTTATTTTGTCAGAGTCCGTAGGCTAAAAGTCCAAATTCAGGGTATCAGCTCCAAGGGAAGGCTTTCTCTGCTGGCTCTGGAGGAAGGTCCTTGTCATCAGTCTTCCCCTAGACTAGGAACTTCTGATGCACAGGCGCCCCAAGTCCTTTCCAAAGGATGTGCTCTGCTCCTGGACTTGCTTCTTGTCTGATAGTATCAGTTCTCAACTATCTCTGTTAGCTTCTGTCCTTTATATCTCAAGAAATTGCTCCAAGACACAGTACAATCTTACACACTGAGTCCTGCCCCACCAACACAACTGCCACCCTTCCTCCCTCATTAACGTCATAGAGGCAGGGTTTACAGCTTGGAGGAACAATAGACAACATCACAAATCATCGCCTAGCCAAATTGCTACACACATTTTTGGGGGGATAAAATTCAATCCACAGCAACCTCTTTGGGAAATCTTTATGTTAATTGCATTGTCAGAGACCCTTTTTCCAAATAAGATCACGTTCACAGGTTGAGGAAGTTAGGATGTGAATGTAGGTTTTAGAGGGAACAGCACTCAATTCTTTTCAGGTGGTAATGTGGGACCCTGGTGGGTCAGGGCTTAAGAACTCGGCTGCTAAGCAAGAGCTTGGCAGCTGATACCTACCAGTCACTCCTTTGAAACCCTATGGGGCAATTCTACTCTGTCCTATAGGGTTGCTGCGAGTTAGATTCTGCTCAACAGAAAAAGAGTGCTCTATCCACTTCCAGCACAAGCTCCTCCTCAAGGACACATGGCCCAGTGGGTGCAGCCCCTGGGGACTTCCTTGGGGGTGCAGGCCTGCTGGAGGCCTGCAGAGAGGAGACTGCACAGGCCCTGCCTCTTTCTGGTAGTGAGAACTTAGGCTTCAAATCAATTCTGAGAGAGTGGGGCCCTTCTCAGAGAGTTTCATCAACGTCATTTTGTGAAACCACATCAGGTTCTGGCAATGCACTGTGCTTTATAAATGTGAAAATCCTAGATTTACATCCTGGTAATAAGCCGCAGAGTGTCTGAGGGACTTACACAGGATATGAGCCTTGTGCTGCAGCATCGAGACAGCCTGTGATTGTGGGCTGGTGTCCTGTTCCCAGGCCCGCCCTCCCCCTGTCAGCCAGAGGGCAAGTGTCACCAGGAGCTTTGAGAAGGAACAACTGCAGCAAATGTGTCCTTCCAGATTAAGGTACCTCCCTGGGAGAACATCACAGGTACATACACATGCCCATGTGGGCAAGCTCCCCAAGATCACTTCTATGGTAGGCGAGGTGAGAATGTAGCTACTTTCCTTCATGTCTTCCTTCTTTCAGTTTTTCACCTTGTTATTTTCTTTTGTCCATATCCTATTTTCCAGAATCATCTTGAGTCCTCCTCTCTCCATGAGGCCCCACAACCCTTCGACTTGGCATACTTCCCTTTTTCTGTGTTAAAAATCACTCTGCAGCATCCATCAGGATCATCATTTTTAGCGAAGAAGGCAGATAACAGGCTGATTAAACAGCCATAATTTTAAGTTAGGCCTCCTACCTACAGATCCTCTCATGTTCATTAAAAACTCGGACCAAACCTGCCTGCTGAGATCATCCACTGAGTCCACACTCATAGTGATCTCCTGTGTGTCAAAATAGAATTATGGTCCCGGGAGTTTCCAAGGGCTGCTTTTTCAGAAGTAGGTCACCAGGCCTTGCTTCCGAGGCACCTCTGGCTGGACTCAAGCCTCCAGTCTTTCAGTTAGCAGGCAGGCGAGTTGACCATTTGCTCCACAGGTGACTCTGCATCATCAGGCACCCTTAAATTAATTAGAGATGGAGTTGAGCTGCAGGAGAACATTCCAGCAACCTTTAAATGCCAGCGTGCCCTCCAGCCAATTTGTGCACAGAGCGGGCTCAGAGAACCCTATGGAGAAGCCCATGTCACGTGTTTCCTCTATGAATGAGCTACCACTTCCACTGCAGCTCTAGACACTGGCAACACACGATACATCTGCTTCCGTGACACTATTCTGTCCCAGGCAGGTGGTGTGTCCTCCCTCTGAAAGTAAGACTCAAGGTCTGGTCTATGATTTAATGCTAATCCGCTAACGTCAGATGGGACCATCCTGAAAAATGAATGAGGAGCTTGGAGAACAGCTCCACGATTTCCCTGGGTGGCACCAGGTTGTGTCAGTTTGCGAGGATGCTAAGGGCCCCTGTTGGTGTCATTTGAGGAAGGATAACATATGACACTGCCTACAAACCCCCCAAAGCTTAGATGCTTTCTAAAGTACGGTAAAATGTTTTGCTAATCACTGTGACGACTAGCTGCAAGATTTGGAGGAGAAATATTATTTAGGTATTGCTACCGAGCCAATACCTCTGCCTGCAATTATTAGATAATTTCTGAAAAGTGGATTTCCAGGGTAGAAATTAAACATCAATGAACAGCTGTTCAAGGAAAGCTGTTTTCTAGCTGGATATTTTGTTCTTTTAATGTGGAGGCAGCTCGGTTGACCTGGCTTTGAGTTGGGTATTAAAGTTCTCACAGGGATGCTGGCCAGGGGGGCATTGACACCTGCCATCAGCATAAACCACGACCTGCAGGGCTCCGGGCTGTGCTTTACTGCTGCTTGGTGCCAGGCTGGAGTGGGTTTGACTTGGGGACATATTTCATTTACATGTGTGTGTTTAAAAAGGTAGCAGTTCTGAGTGATGGAAACATGTGCTGTGTGCTCCTTACCCTCCCAGTATAATATCCAGGAGATTGTGCTATTGGGAATGAATCAGAAGCTGGGGGAAGGTGGGGGGGTGACAAAATGCTGGAACGTGGAAGCCTATCTTTACAGGACACTATCTCATTTTTAATAGAACTTGTCCAGGAAAGTATTCCAAACCAGTTGCAATCGGCTGGTCTCCTTCATGCAGCTGTGGGGATGAATATTCCAAACGGGTCTATAATTTCAGATCTCCAGCTCCATTTCGCTAACTTAATCACCCTCCTCTCTATCCCTGCAAATTGTGCCCCCATACTCCATCACCGAGTCTGTCCTCTCTCTCCTCGTCTTTTCTACGACTGTATCCGACTGTATCCCACCCACGTACCCTGAAATGACTCCTCCGGGGAATGGAATTCGATGATGAATTTCCCAGTCTCTATGATGGAGCCCCGTTCTGGCTCCCTGTTTAGTTTAAGAATACTTACAAGAAGTGAAGCTATGCCTGTCTCTCCTTCCCAACACAGCATAACAGCTGAAGATGTCTTAACGTTGCTTTCCCCCCTCCAGCTGGCTTTAGTTATTTATTTTGCCTTCCTTTGCAAGGAGCAGTGGAGATGTGGAGGTGGTGGGAATTTCCCGTTTGCAGACGGCTGGGCTTTCCTATGGATGACATCCTGGTAATAACGAGAACGCTGAGGCTAATAATGTCAGCCTTTTCATGTTGGAAAATGCCGAAAGATAAAGATAAACAAGGAATGGAGAGAGAAGGCATGGTGGATTGCAGGAACAAGGCTTCGGAGAACTCCCTGATAAAAATGGAGCAATTTACAAAACATTTATGGGGGCTTTTAAGAACTGTGAATTTGTCAAGTGTTATGAAGCAGCAAGAGGCAGGCAATAGTAGGAATGTCTTTAGGAAACAAGGCTCTGATGCTGGCCAAAAATCTGTGCAGGAGTTATTCCTAATGCATTCCCTCTCAGCAATAGCAATGCAGATTTGGAAGCGCTTTCTCTTTGGAGCTGAGCAGGGCAATTTAACTCGCTGTTTAGAATTATCAAATGTCTCTGAAATTTCAAATAGTCTTTTCCTGAAAATAGCCCATGAAATGGCTCAGGTATTCTTCTCTTTTCCCTCTGCCAGGCGCTACCCCTACTGTGCTATTATCTGCGATGTGATTTACGCCTGCTCTCCCAGACTGACGACTATGGGGGGGGGGCTGCTGGGGGCAGCTCTGCTGCCCTGACTGTCCTCCCTCCTCTGAGACGAGGGCGGGCATCACTCACCAGGTGACTGTTAATGAAGAAAATGTATGCAATTCGGAGCTGGGAACCTGATGGAGGTAGACTAAATTGCAGAGTGAACTCTCTGCCCAGCATTGGAGAGAACCACATTCACAGTGTTACGGAGATTTGTCAGAACCGGAATGACTCTGCTCCAGGAAGGCAATGTTTGTGAAAACGGAGACTGGGTCTGCAAGAACGGAAGACAGCAGGATGCCCTGTATTTCCAAGCCTCTGGGCTTCACTCTATTATTGAGGAAGATGTTCAAGGGAAAGACTGTTCTGACCGTTCCTCAACCCAGGGCTACCACTTTGCACAACTCCATAAAACAAAAACAAACCCGTCGTGATTGTATTGATTCTGATTCGTATCGACTCTACAGAATAGAGTACAACTACTCCATGGAGTTTCTAAGGAGTGGCTGGTGGATTCCAACTGCTGCACTTTTGGTTAGCAGCCATAGCTCCTAACTGCTAGGCCACGGTCATGTCCACCCTGGTTCTCACAAAGAGAGGCCCCCTGGAGTCTAACTGGAGTAGTGCTACTGTTAAATGACTACGACCCGTGCTGAAGTACAGAGCTTACCATCCTGCACCAGCACAGAGTCCACACAGCTCTGCCCCAGCCCACTCTCAACCAAATGTTGTCAACGATCCCAGGAAAGACTTTTCAATTTACACTTTCATATGAATTGGGGTTGTATGCACAAGTGCACACACCTGTACCCACCCTCGGGGTGTCTCTGTGTTACGTTCAGTAACAAACTACAACGAAACCCTAGAGAGAAATGTGGATAAACTCTCTCCATCTCCTCAACTCTTTGCATTTCAATCGTGACATCATTGGAAAAGATCACCTGTGTGTCTGTACTACCCATTTACAAATTGAAGCGTATTGTCACCGTTATTATATAAGAAAATGTCAAAGTTCTTTCAAGAGCTTTTTCTTGTGTTAATTCTTAATTCCCTCATACTTACAAGGTTGGCTTTATTATTAAAAAGTGTTCTAACTTACTTCCTACTTTGAATGGCATATTGGGGCGTCTGAGGCCCCGGAGGTCACCTAGTCCTGCTCCATCATTTTATCCATGGGATCAAACTTTATTAGTGCCAGATCTCCAAATTAGTCTAAGGGCTGACAATGTGTTTCTGGATTATGTCACACTGCCCTACCATTTTAAGGTAAAGTTTTAATTGAGGAAATGATGATTTATATACTAATCCATAGGGATGGCAATTTAATTTAACTGGGGCCTTTAAATAGTATCCAGAGTAGTTCTCTGGCCTGCCTTGGATCAGGGTTCCAGTGTACAGGCTCAGATTCTTTGGGGTCCCAGAGATGACCTGCCCAAGAATGCTGACTCATGTTAACACATCTCATAGGAGACTGACATAAAAAACCGGAGTGCCAGCTCATTAATTTACAGTGAGTAATATAAATGTCAGGTGGACCAGATGTTTGCTTCATCCTGACCAACACATTCTCTCCCTGCAGGCAAGCTATATGGGAAGTTGAGTAATCAGGAGGGTATCTGGGGAACAGGCAGTCTGAACAAGGACACTATATTTCATTGTTCAAATGTCCAGTACCTAATAAAATATACTTACTAGTAGAGAGAATACTCAGTTGACAGAGAAACTACTGGTGTCGTTAAGACAGACATGAGTTTACAAAAGTTTGCTGACTTAACTACCCTTTCTGTGCTTTGTTGGTGGACCTACTTCTTCTCATGGCTAAAGGCGCTCCCCTGAGCCCCAGCGATATATTTAATAGGAAATTCTTCACTATCCATCTACTCGTTTGTCATACCACGGTGATCTGTGTGTTGCTATGATGTTAAACACTGTATCATCAGTATTTCAAATACCAGCAGGGTTCCCCATGGTGGATCGGCTTTAGTGGAGCTTCCGGAATACGCCAGACTAAGAAGAAAGTCCTGGCTGTCTACTTCTGAAAATTAGCCAGTGGAAATCTTAGAGTTGTTCAGTGTAGTGCTGGATAGCACCAGATAAGACCAATTGGTAGAGAAGGACATCATCTTTGGTACAGTAGTTGGTCAGCTAAAATGATGGAAACTTTCAGTGAAGTGGAGGGAGATGACAGCTGCAATAACAGTCTCAAACACATCCATGATCATAAACAGGTGCAGAACTACATAATTCTTTTCACTGATTTATTTATTTATACATAAGGCTGTTGTGAGGCACATCCAACTCAACAACTCTTAATTCATGCTGGATATGAAGACAATCCATCTCATTAGTAGGGTTTGTTTTGTTAGCTCTAATCATTCAGTACTAGTTTCGTAGTCAACTTCTCAGAGGCAAAACTTATCCCCAGGTTCTTGAAAATCATGCCTCCATGGTAACACTTGACATCCACGGATAGGTGCTGGCCTCTTTCTGTTCTCTACCCACTCTTTGTGTCTAATCTGTCCTCCAACCATGGGCTTTGTTCAACCATAACCACATCTCATACCAGCATTGCTTTGTCTACAACATCCAAGAAGCAGACACACTCCTGTTCACCCACAGGGTTGCTGTAGGGTCAAATGACAAGTGACTGTAACATTGCTGTGCCATGCAGAGGGCAGGGATCTGGTGTGTTCTAATATTGCTGTTGGTCTTGGTCTTTATTTCAGACTCTATCCATCAAATTCAAGGTGGTTGTGGAAAATCACCTTAAAACGACTTTACTTGCAAACCCTTTTCCATGAAGTTACTCAGTCCTTTTATGTGTTCCTAGATTTCCCTTCCTCCAGGATCTCACTTAACAGAATCTTGTCTTTGATTTTGATAAAAATGCCCTTCAGGTTTGTTAACATATGGTCAAAGAATCTTCTCTTCTTCTACTCACTAACAGTCCAGTATGCCTAAGCCAAGTGCTGTGGAGTCCAGTATACACAAATGTTATTTGATTAGCAGGGAGTAGCATACACACATACACACACAAAGAATTTTGTTGCTGTGTGCTTGTAAAGATCCATCAGATTGTTCTAATCAATCAGCAATACAGATAAGTTTTATTACGCAAATATTCACCAGCTTTATTTGCAATAACACATGGATTAGGCATTTAAACTTTGACAAAAAGTAGTTAGGTCTTTGATAAACCACACCCATTACTGTCCAGTTGATTCAGACTCATAGTGACTCTGTAGGACAGAGTAGAATTGCCCCACGTGGTTTCCAAAGAGCAGCTGATAGATTTGAACTGCTGATTTTTTGGTTAGCAGTTGAGCTCTTAACCAATGTGCCACCAGGATTCCACTGGCCTTTGTTAGAGGACTGGAAAAATATCTCCCATCTTTGGTTAGAGCTGGTTACTAAGCCTATTCTGCAAAATTCCTTCAGAACCATCCCTGTGCTGCAGGTAAACATCCTTTGCCTATATTTCTGAGGGTGTTTTGGGGGATTCTATCCTCTTTAAGTGGAGAGATTTGGAAGCATGCAGGGGACCTCAGTGTTTGTTAAATGGCTAAATTGAGCCTTTTACTGAGCTAGCTTCTTCTGGGTATTGATCTCTGTTGTGAGTTAAATTGTATCCCCCCAAAAATATGTGGAAGCCTTAATCCCTGGTGTGGCCTGAGTATGACCTTATCTAGAAATAGGATCTTTGCAGATGTAACCAAGTTAAGATGAGGTCAAGCTAGATTAAAGTGGTCCCTAATTCAATGACTGGTATCCATGTAAAAAAGCCATGGGAAGACATAAGAACTTAGAGACACACCCTAGGAGAATGTCATGTGACAATGAAAGCAGAGATTAGAGTGACACATTTATATGCCAAGAAAAGCTAAAGATTGCCAGCTGTCACCGGAAGTAAAGAGAGAGGCATTGTCTTAGTTATCTAGTGCTATTTATAGCATTAATACCACATGTAGATAGCTTTAATAAAGACAAATTTCTTCCCTCACAGTCTAGGTGGCTAAAAGTTCAAATTCAGAATGTCAGCTCCAGGGGAAGGCTTTGTTTCTCTGTCAGGTCTGAAGGAAGATACTTGTCATCAATCTTCCCTTGGTCTAGGAGGTTCTCAGGTGCAGGGTCCAAAAGACTTTGCCAGTGCTGCTTTACTGGTGATCCGAGGTCCCCGTGTTTCTCTGCTAGCTTTTCTCTTTTATATCTCAAAGAAGTTGGTTCAAGACACAACCTGATCTTGTAGCTTGAGCCCTGCCTTATTAACATAACTGTCTCTAATCTTATCAGCATCACAGAGATAGGATTTATCACACACAGGAAAATCACATCAAATGACAAAATGGCAGATAGTCACACAATGCTGGAAATCATAGCCCAGCCAAGTTGATACACACATTTTCAGGGAACATAATTCAAACCATAACAGGCATTGAACAGATTTTTTTTTTTTTTTCCCTCAGAGCTTCCAGAAGGAATCGACTCTGCTGACATCTTGATTTCAGGCTTCTGCCATCCAGGAGGGTGAGGGAATACATTTCGGAGGATGTTTTGAGCCACTCTGTTTGTGATGCTTTTTTATGGCAGCCTTAGAAACATAATGCAACTTTCAATTTTGGAAAACTTTTGTGAAAATGAAGCCAGACTCAGAATTTCCCAGAACTCTGTGTTTAACCAGTTTGGGCCCATCTGGTTGGTGTTCAAATGGAGTCCGTCACTTTTGCAGAAATTAAACAAGAAAATAAATAATCAGTTATGCTCCCAAATGCAGTAAGTACTGACAAGGCTGTTCATACCCCTAATTGGCAGCTAGACCAGGAGCTGTTGGTCTATAATTAGCCTAGCATGTTGAGATACCTGGCTGCCTTTACCTGCGGTCTGACTCCACCTCAGAGTACCACACCACGCGGGGCCAGTGGCTGGCATGCAGAAGGCGTGGACAATGTTTCGTGAGAATTGTGTAACTGCAATTCTTCTTAATTAAAAAGACAGGCAGTTCTGCCCTACCAGAAAAAAAAAGCAGTCATTTAAAGACATACATTTTAAATATGTGTGCTAATTTCAGTTTTTTCTGTAATTGTGGAAGGGATGCCCCTGAAACACAGTTTGTGAGATGAGTTGGTTTGTGAGAAGAAGGTGGGTGGGTGAGACCTCCTTCGAGGACCATGTGTGATGACAACCCCAGAGCCATAGGTGCCTGGACAGCGAGAAAGCGTGACCAGTCGTCTGCCTGCTGTCATAAAGCCCTTTTTCTCTAAAAACGGTTGTGTCCTGTGCTCCGCTGTGGAAAACCACCACTGCCTTCTCTGACATCTAGGATGTGAAGTAATGAAGGTGCAGAAAGGAGCAGTCTGGTACCTAATGACCTTGTTCTGATGGGGGACAGAAACAGCTCATTAGAGTGATTTAATGGGGTATTTTGTTAAAACTAAATCAAAATAATCCATGGAATGTGGCCGAGATGCATCCTAACTTGAAACACACAAGTCTTCTGCTTTATCTCACTGTTTTCACTTTACAGCTACATGGAATTCTAAATCAGAAAATGCTACAGAACAGGATACTTTCCAATTTTTTTTTTTTTTAAAAAGGATTTTGAAAACAGGTTTGCAATCTTAGGATAACAGCGTACCAGGAAATAAACATGACTTGGCTCCGTGTTTGAAGCTGCAGTACAAACAGATCCAAATGATAAAAAGACAGGAAAACAGATAAATCTATGCATGCCATGCAGTGGGGAGAAGAGAGTTTCAGATATCATACCTAGAAAAAATAGTTCTATAATCTTTACACACCCAAATTAGCCCTGTCTTCAGTACAGTTAGCCACTGTTTTGTTTTGGAATGAATTTTATTATGCTGCATCCCTCACCTCTTCGGGAAAGCAAAGCTTAGAGGTGCACTTGGCAACTGCCAGTAGGGAGATCCTTGATCTTTACCCCTGTTGAGATTGTCAAAAGATACCCCAAACCACAGTCTGTGCCTTATGAAGTTAATGTTTTCTGGAAGTTGCAGTCACACAAAAAGTATTCTTCTCCTCCACAGCGCTCCCCCCAAATTTTCAATAGTTTTGGGAAGGATTCTTAAACTCTCTGTAGGTAAAAAAGAACTTACCCAGCTGACTCTGTTGTAAGTTCTCTCTGCTGTCTTTGTGATCACTTAGACAGGACTGATGTCTATCTATTTTGCCTTTAGCTCAAATGAACAACCACAGTGTGGAAGTGGGTCAGAAGCAATTGGCCCTAGAGGAAAAGATAGTTCTGATTTGTTTCCTCTGAGGCCCCACAGGTTGTTGGTTTCATTCCATCTAAAACAGAATCCAAAAAATGTGTTTAATAGGCTGCTTCGTAGAAATGTAGAGCACAGGAAGTTAAATTGGAGTGAGGCTCAAGCCTGTGGATTTTGGGTGCTCTGCTGTGCCTGGGTTTTAACTGAATGTTGTTAATGTGACTTATTTTTACCATTAATTAGCTGTTGCAGTGATGTCTTCAGTACTTTAAAACAAGGAGAGAAGTGTTCTGTAAGAAAATTATATATATATATACACACACATATACACACACATATATACACACACACACACATATATACACACACACACATGCACACATACATTTAATAATTCCACCTCTCTGATAACATTTTTCCATAGCTATTGAATTTCCTTTGGGAAGATTAGAGTCCAAAACTGAAAAAAATAATAAAAAGTCCTTTTTCTACAAAGTTAACTGCACAAGTCTATAAAAAACAGTACTAAAAGTTGATGACTACATTGGGGAACATGTTTAATACAGATGTATATTTTAATTAACTATATGAATTGAATGAGCTTTGTTACCTTGCATTCATACAGGCAATTTTGTTTAACCACATGTACTTCCGTGTTTGTTAAACAGATGCATACAGGTCGCTGGTGATCTAATAGCAAAGACCAGGAACTGACATGAAGAAAGATTTAGCCTAGAGCCTTGAAGGAATACTTCAAGGTCATGTTTTTTTTTCATAAATACTCCACTAACATTGGTCTTACTCACCATCCTAGAGTGGAAGTCAAAGAATGTTTTCAAAATCTTAGCAGGGTCATTGGAAGCTCCTCCGTGGGGATTCTGATAGCACTGACTGTCTCTTCAATGAACCAACTAGTATACATTCAGACTAAAACAGATAGTGGTGAATGAACATTGCTAGTCCTTGGCATTGTCTTCATGGAAGATCTTGGTGCCAGTGGGGACTTTGTACACTGGAAGGATATGACTACTGTAAAAATACAAAATCTTCTGATGACACAGTTCAGGTCCTGAATAGGACCTGGCAAATATCATTGGCTAAATCGCCATCTGGGATCAATCAAGTATCAGGTGGGGACTGAAGGAGGTTAATCTGAGATGCCTACTTAACCCTGGTAACCTTGGCTGTGGAAAAAGGAAAAGGACCCCATCAAGGCTGAATCCCTCCACCCCTTTGTGCTCTGTTAAGTTTCCTGGACGTTTCGTTGACCTGTTGATTGTGTCATTAATCTTTCTCCAGCAGGTGATCTTAAAGGATATGACAAGAAAACAAAATAGCTCTACCCGAACCTTAATTTATGGACTATTATAATTGTTCAAAGTAAAATGTTGGTACCTCTTGTTTTGAATTTACATGTTAGAAGGGAGAGGTACCTAGGATGGATTATCAGAGAAAACAAAGGGCTAGAGAAAAATATTTCCCATTTGAGAAACCCTTTTTGTAAGTGACAGTCACTGTTCCTGTGGTCATAGTGTTTTTTCTATCTATATTCTTTCTTATGATTTTCAAAGACAAGATAATTTCCAACTTTTCATTTTTACGACTGTCACTGATGATAATTTTGTTTGCTGGGATTTAATAGAAGAGAATGATAGGAAGGAAAAGAGTAGCAACCATGGCTATGACTAAAATTAACAGTTCCTCCACCAACTATTCATTGAATCTCTCTGCTGTGAGAGGCAGAGTCTGTTCTAGGTGCCGGAGGTAAAAAGAATGTTTGTCATCTCCCTAATGGAGGTTATAGGCTAGTGGGATTGATATTCAATGAACAAGTAAGCCTATACTAGTGCTATGGCCATATATTGAGTATTTCAGCACACCTCTTTGATACATCATTTCTTTTAATTCTCACATCATTGCTTTGAGGTAGATATTATTAGTTCCTAATTTGTGGGTCTAGAGAGGTTGAGTACTTAGTCTAGGTTGTACAGGTGAAGTTTGGAATCTTATCATTCTGGCTGCTGATTTCTTGCCTTTGAAGACAATTTTAGTAAGCAACTTTTCATTCTTCCTTTGGTTTTCCCCTTATCTCATCCAATGGCTTTTCACAATCCTGCCCTGGTGTCTTTATCCTTCTTTTAAAACAAATACTATCTGTGCTGTCTGAGATTTGCTTCTCTTAAGCAAAATCAATTCAAAACACATGTATGTATTTGCAGCTTTCAGTGTTAGCAAGCCATCCAGTAGATATGACACCCAAAGAGATGGAAATGATACTTCCTGGCCTGAAGCATTCACAGGCTAAGAAGGAAGCAAGACAGATAAATAAATAACTACACAGCTAGATGACTAGAGCTAAAATTGAGAGGTGCAGAGGGCTATGAAAAAAATAAAAGTATTTTCACTATCTTAACTACCTTAGTTCTCCAATTTGGCCAGGCAGCATTAGAGTCAGGTACAATAACTTCTCCTTATTTTTCCCAGGTGCATCAGAAAAGTGCTTTAAAAATATCTGTGAATAGATGAATTAATCTTGCCCAACTCCTAACTTCTATTTCCTGCCTTTCCCTCCTCTCTACTTCAGACACTTTCAAGAATCATCCCGGACATTACTTCCTTTCCGTCTCCGCATTAGCAGGGAATATGATTTCCATGAACACCATCATGTTGCCAAGATTGTCTAACATTTGGCTAAGTATCAGAAACTAAGCCATTCAAGAGATCAAACAGCCACAAAAATGATCAGTAAAGGCGACTTTTACTGTCTTGCCCTTAAACCTAGCCGGAGCCACCACCATTGTGACTAAATCATTTAACCTCGCTCTGCCTTAGTTTCCTCATCTGAAAAGACAGGTAACTTAACAATTTATAAAACAAGTAACACTGTACCTAGCAGATAATAAACACTTTTTAGCCATTATTACTGTTATTTCAAGTCAATAGTTTTCTTTTCCTTCTTCCTTTCTTTTTTCTTTTTCCTAGTCAAATATGGGTTTGAACAAAATTGGGAGCAACTGATTATACAGTTTGCACATCTTGTTACTGGAAAGTACAGTGAGATGAAAGATATTCATCCTCAGGATAAATCTTTGCTCCTCATGCTGCATTAAACTCCCCAAACAAGGGCATAACACTCAAAGTCTGGTCCTAGATTCTCTCCAACGAGAATGCTTCTCAGACCATTGTTGCTGCCAGCAAAGGCCTTCCTGGCCATCTCTGAGTGGGATGTCTTGTATGATGTGACAAATAGGTTGCAGTGATGAGCACCCCTGCCCTTCTCTGGAGATTCAGCAGCTCTGTTATGGATTGACTTGTGTTCCCTAAAAGGATGTGTTGAAGTCTGAACCCCCATACCTGGGAATGTGACCTTGTTTGGAAATAGGTCTTTGGAGGTGTTGTCAGCTTGTAGGTGATCACACTAGAGTAGATGATCTGAATGCCATCTATGTGCTAGCCTCACAAAAGAGAAAAGACACAGAGACAGAGGAACACATGGGGGCAGATGGCCATGGGAAGACAGGTTGCCAAGAAAAGTCCGGGGCTACCAGAAGCTGGGAGGGACAAAGGAAGATTCTCCCCTTGAGTGGAGAAAGGAACATGGCCCTGCTGAGATCCTGAATTTGAGCTGCCAGCCTCCACAGCTGTGAGCCAGTAGATGTGTGTTCTTACAAGCCACTCACACGTGCCTTTAAAAGCCTGCAGTTAATTTAAAGTTCATTAATATATATGTATAAAATCTAGCAGCGTCTTTTTTGTTATGGCAGGCATAGAAAAGTCACAAGGGCATAAAACATTTCCAGAACCAGCACAAATACACCTAGTCAGGACTCATGATCATGTGGCTTCGGATAGACAAGGACTCAGTGGTGCCAGAGGGGTACTTTCACCAGAAAGATGAGGCCATGGGAGGCCTAGTGGTGGTGTGGTTAAGAGATAAGGCTACTAACCAAAAGGGCAAGAGTCTGAATCTGCCAGACAGTCCTTGAAAACTGTAGAAGGAAGTTCTACGCTGTCTGATAAGGTCACTATGAGTCGGAATCTACTTGATGACAACGAATTTGGTTTATTTGAGCTTTCGCATAAATCAGCAAAATGTTTAAGAGGATTCCAGAGCTGGGGTGCCCTGCCTGTCTCCTGCTTGCCTACTCTTCCCTACAGAGTCCCCACTGACAGCTAGGTGCCTTTCTGCATGCTGTCCACCTTCTCTCTTCCTGACCAGTCTCCTCTGCAGGCCCCAAGCCAAGCCTCTGCTGGCTACCACTGCATCCCGCTCCTGATGGAGTCAACAGGACTTGCAGCTGTCTGAGCTCACGGGAAAGGCTGCTGAACAGTATTTCTCCTCTCAGAGTCTTAGGAACCAATGCTAGAGCTATTAACTGTTTAAATTCACTGTCTTAACCACTTGCTGGCCCCAAACTCTCTAAGAATTCATAATGAATTGTGAGTCACATACAAAGATTCTGAAATTGGGCTTCATTGTGTGTGTCCATGTAATTGTTTTTCTCCCTTTTGGAGAATAACTTTCCAGGAGATTACAAACTTCAGTGACTTCCTGCCTCCCCCATCCACCTGGAGTTTGTTTTACTTCATGTGAAACACTCAGTACCTTGCAGGTCTCAGCAGCTATGTGTGGGGCCTGGTGGCATCTTTCTTGGGGGCAGTAGCGAGGACTCATAGTGTAACTTCTGGTTCTTGAAGCAAAAAACCCAAACTCACTGCCATTGAGCCGATTCAGACTCATAGCAACCCTATGGACACAGCAGAACTGCTGCATAGAGTTTCCGAGGAGCACCTGGTGAGTCTGAACTGCCGACCTTTTGGTTAGTAGTTGTAGCACTTAACCACTACACCACCAGAGTTTCTCCTGTGTCTGCATGCTGTGTAAAACACGACGTGTTAAAATTATGCCCAGAGTTCCTGGGTGGAGCAAATGGTTAAATGCTTAACTACTAACTGAAATGTCCTTGGTTGAAACCCACCCAGAGGTGCCTGGAAAGAAAGGGCCTGACAATTTTCTTCGAAAAGGTCACAGCCTTGCAATTCCTGTAGACCGCATTTTGCTCTGCACACATGGGGTTGCCGAGAGTTAGGCTTAACAAAAAGGCAACTCAACCGTCAATAACAAGATTATGCCTACCTTTTTGTAGATGTAGGTACTTTTAAGTGGGAATTTTCTTAGGGAAACCATTTTAAGAAGCTTATTTTAAATTCTGTAACTGTAAACCAGTGCCTTAAAACACTTCTGCTGAAACCTATCTAGTTGCCTGCTTTTTCATGCCTGGAAACATGAGTTCTCATATGTCACACTTGCCAGCTTTGCCCTGAGATGACAAGAGACAGGCTCTATGGGACACAAGCATTTTGTCCAAGCCATCCCTCATCCCAGCTGTAGCCACCATAAATGGTGCTTTTCTGTGCACTGCCAATTCCTAGAGAGATTTTTTGGAAGCCTAGAATCTTCTGTCTGATCATAACCTTAGGCCTGCAGATAATTTTTCCTTCTAGTTATTATTGTACATTGAAAAGAACAATTTCTTAACTGTCTCTAGTCGCCTCTTCGTGAGAACACCAAGTCTGAGACTTGACTGTTTCCTACCCCACTTGGACATGTAATTGGATCCCCATCTATTTACTGTGTGCGTGGAGGCTTGCTCCACATTTGTTAGTGATATTTGTTGCCGTCATTGAAATGCCGAGACTAATTCCTATGGGATTTATTAAGGATTTAGCAATACTGTTTGAATAAATTACAGTGGAGGGCGGACGGTGGTTTCTCTGTGCCAGGCTCATTCTCACATCAGAAGTTCACACGTGCCTTTAGGAGTCTGAAGTTAACTTTCTTTGAAATATATATCTGCATATATTTTAAATCTAACAGCATCTTTAAAATCAATTGCAAAACGATAGACACAGAGTAAAATGAAGTATCTCTCTATTAAGTAGTATTCAATTGTATGTGCTTAACAAATCAAAGATACCTTAACTAGAGTCGCCATAATACATACCATTTAAATATGTCTTGATTTCTCACTTCAGTTCATAATGTTCTAATTTCGTATTGTTATGTTGGAATGAAGGCTATGAACATTGTTAATTATGATTTCTCATTAAGCCCACACACATTAATTTGGTGGCTGACGTCATTTGTGGTAGATGGTACACATTAGTACCCAGAAAACCTCCAAGATCCATGTTTACCTTTGTGTCTGAGCACAAGATGAGACAGCTCAGGATGCTGATGAACAGGACAGGCACCTGGGTCCACGTGGGGCCGTTTGGGTGCCTCACCACTCGCATTTGAGTCTCGTTTTGTCTTTATTGTGCTGTGGAAGGAATATAACGCAATGTTGAGTGCTGTAGGTCAAAGAAAGAGGACAGTGGGTGAGTCAATTCCTGTGGAATCTTGAGTTAAATTTTAATAACAAAACCAGTTAAAGAACAAAACAAAAGGAACCAGTTGCCATGGAGCTGCTCCTGACTCATGGCAACACTGCGTGTATCAGAGCCAAACTGATTTCCCCAGGATTTTCAGTGGCTGATTTCTCCAAAGAAGACTGTCAGGTCTTTCCTCTGGGGTGCCTCTTGGAGGGCTTTGAACCTCCTACCTATTGGTTAGCAGCTGAGCATGTTAACCATTTGCTGTACCCAGGATTTTTAATAATAATAATCACAGTAACCCCTAATATTTTGAAGTGATTTAAAAGTGACAAGCATGTTACTAAATGTTTTGTAATTCCAGCAACAACCAGATGAGTAGAAAACACAGTGCTCCCATTGTCTAGAGAGAATGTGAGTTCAGTTAAAGCAGAAATTTCATCCGTGCGTCAGCTACTGATCCTTAGGCCAGGGCATATGGTGAGCACGCCACTACCTAATATTTGTGAGGTGGTGTGCAGTTGACCTCACACCAGGATGCATTAGTGTGTAGACTTTAAGCTTGTGTCCTCTGACTCCATGCACTGGGCTGGGCTGTGACTGGTCCTACTCTGGACACCCTCATCTAGTCTGGAGCCAGTGAGTCCCAGCTTTTTTCCCCAAGGGATAACTTCTTGCCAACTTGACCTGAGCACGTTAACAATTGAGTTGTCAATTTCATCCCTGGTGAATGGGAAACTACAGTACTCTTCTCCCCTCAGTTTCTACTGTTTTCTTCCACATCTATGCTGCCAGATGTTCAACCAGAAGGCTCCTGGAAACCAAGGATGATGAGACTTCATCTCATGCACTTGGGACCTACTATGGGGAGGGACAAGTCCATGGGGAAGGACATGAAGCGTGGTAACTTACAGAGTCAGCCAGAAAGAGAAGCTCCTCAACAAGCTGGATTGACACAGTAGCTGCAAAACTGAGCTCAGAAATAAGGATTGTGAGGACGGCACCAGGCTGGGCAGTGTTCGGTTCTGTTGTACATAGGTTTCTAGAACTCAAAAGTGACTTGAAGGTACTTGACAACAACAACCATTTCCATGAAAACGAAACCTGTTGCCATCAGGTTGATTCTGACCTGTGATGACTTCATGTGTTACAGAGTAGAGATGCTCACTAGGCGAGGGCCACTTGGAAGAAGAAAGCAAATGCAGAGTAACAATAACAGCTAACATTTATGGAAGATGTACTGCGAATCAGGTGCCACTCTGTGACTGCTTTATACACACAAGATAACTGCAGGTCCTTGGTGACCCATTTGGTAGTCTCCCTGGGGGTGAACATCAGGGATCTGCGGTGTTCCATACTGCCTTCGCTGCAAGGCCAACCTTGGCTGGTCGGTCAGGAGTGGTGACTGCCTTCTCCAGGACTTTGGAAGCTGAACTGAGAGAGATGAGTCATTTTCAGCCTCTCACGACAGAAGCTGAAAGAGTCAGCAGTGGTCAATCTTCATGTTCTGTGTCCTGGGAACCCAACAGATTATAGCATTTGCAGAAAAGCATGAGGGATGAGGGCAGAGAAGAGCAAATTTGTGGGATCATTTTTTTTTCTTTAAATTGAAAGCACAATATTTTGTTGTGCTTTAAGTGAAGGTTTACAATTCAAGTCAATTTGGTATACAAAACACAGCACACTCACCACAATGCAATGCCACCTGTTTCCCATGTCCCTGTCCCCTTACCCTCCAGTGACAGCACACTCCTCCCTCTGCCCCATAGTTCCCATATCCACTTGATCAACTTCTGTCCCCCCTGCCCCTATCCTGCCTCCACAGAGGAGCTTCTCAGATAGTTTCATGTGTATACTTAAGCCAGGAAGCACACTTTTTGCCTGTGTCCCTCTGTGTTTCCTAGTCCAGTCCAACCTTTGTCCGAAGGATTACTTTTAGTATCAGTTTCAGCTCAGGGCTAACAGAGAGTCCAGAGGCCATGTTCTCAGGACCATCAAGTGTGGTCTTTTAGTAGAGTTCTAGTTGTGCATCCCCATTTTTGTCCCACTGGGTCAGCAACTGTACCCTGTAACCACTGTCAGGACAGTCATTGGTGGTAGTTAGGCACCATCTGGTTCTTTTGGTCTGATGCTGGTGGTAGTCTTGTGGGATCATTTTGATGGCACTAGAGTTCTGGTTGCAGATGTACTTGGTACGCATCTAGACTCTAATACTGCACCCACCTCTACCTCCTGGCCCCAATCCTCACAGTCAGTTCTTTTTTCTTACCCCGGTGCATATGGATTATCTGTGCCTCATGACCAAAACTTCTGCTAAAAACCACTGTTTTCTAACTCATAGTGACACTATAAGATAGAGCGGAACTGATCCATAGTGTTTACAAGGCTCTAAGTATTCACAGTAGCAGATTGCTGCATCTCTGTCTTGCGGGGGCGGGGGTAGGTTCCAACTACCTATGCTTTAGTTAGCAGCTGAGTGGTTAAACCACTGTGCTGCTAGGCCTCCTTCCCTTCTGACCCAGAGGGCCTTAATTCCACTAACACTCACTTTTATCTAACAACGAAAGTCTGGGCTCTCTAATTTCGGTTGACGTGGCTCCGAAGAACAAAATGATCCATGAGTCATCTATTTACTTATGTTCTTCCAGCTGGCAATTGGAGCCCTGTAGCATAGTGGTTGGGTGTTCAGCTGCTAACTGAAAAGTTGGTAGTCTCCTTCAATAAAGATTTATAGCCTTGGAAATCCTATGGGGACTTTCCACTTCTGTCTTACAGGGTTGCTGTGGTCAGAATGGCTCAATAACAGCCAGTTAACTGTATGTTAGTTCAGTCAGCTTAGAGAACAACTTACAGATAAAGTTCCGCAGTAACAAAACCTTCTGGGTCAACCTGAAAGAAAAGTGATTGTCAAAGATATGATTATACAGAAAATACCTCTCTTATGAGCATAGATAGGGGTTGCGAAGAGATTCTGACAGCTCAAATGTAGGAATGCCAGCTACGGATAAATATATATTGATATGTTTGTCATCATTTCTGAAGTGATGTGTACCATTCAAGTCTTAAATTTAGTAAAAGTGTTTAACACTTTCCACACACTCATTTAAATATTTATACAAATTCTGTTCCCCACACACTGCCACCAAATTATGATATTTATAGGTAAAAGATGGCTCAGTTGTGTTTTGAAGGAGTACATTAGTTTAAACTTGAATGTGCAGTTACAATTCAATGTTTTCTAGAGAAAAAATTGAAAGTATAATAAAATGATACATTTTAATTATAACTCAAAAAAGCACGGTGATGGCAAGGCTTGATAATTTTTCAAGTCTGTTTTCGAGATATACAAGTACAAGCCATGCAAACATATTCAAACACATTTTTCTTACTATATATAAGATGTTAAGTGGTTTGTGGAATGTAAACACAATCAACCACAGTGTATTCAGCGTAATTAAGCTGCAGAAGCTAACATTAAACAGAATATCTTAATTTATGATGGAGAAGGGAAAGATAGAAACAAAAATCAGATAAACACCAGATTTCTTTACATTCTCTTACAGATAGATGTCAATATTTGTCAAAGTGCAAATTGGGCTACAATAATTAGGGAACATTGCCTTTGGAGCACTGGAAATCTGGGAATCTAGAGGAAGTTGGGGACAAGAGGTGATGAGTGTCTTTGTCCTCTGACCTTCACTGAATGGACTACATTTTCCTTGCTTCAGGTTAAACTTTAGCCTGCAGAAATCATTTGCAAGACTTTAAAATTTTTATTCTTGTTTCACTCTTCTATTTCCTTTCATCTTTCTCTTCCTCTTCTTCCTTACTCAGTTCTCTCAGTCCTTTCCTTCCTTCCACCCTCCTTCCTTCTCTCCCTTTCTTCCTTCTTTCCTTCCTCCTTCTCCCCTTCCGTCCTTCCCTTCCTGCCTGTTTCACTCTTTTATTTCCTTGCCTCTTTCTCTTCCTTTTTTCCTCAATTTCCCTGTCCTTCCCCCCTTCCTTCTTTCCCTCCCTCTCTTTCTTCTTCTTGCTTTTCCCTGTCCCTTTTTCCTTCTCCTTCTTCTTAAGTTCGTTAGTGGTTGATTAAACTTCTAAAGTCAACACAGTCTTTAACGGAGGAAAATTCTGTTTTATTTACCCATAGTTTCTGCCAGTTTCGAACTATATTTTTGTGATTTTTCAGCACTGATGTTTTTGCTGTTGTTAGGTGCTGTTGAGTCAGTTCTGACTCATAAAGACCCTGTGTACAACTGCCTAGTCCTTCACCACACCCACAATTCTGATGCTAGAACCCAATGTTGCAGCCACTCTGTCAAGCCGTCTTATTGAGGGTCTTCGTCATTTTTGCTGACTGTCTACCTTACCAAGCACAATGTCCTTCTCCAGAGACTGATCCTTCCTGACAATGTGTCCAAAGTACATAAGACATAGTCTTGCCTTCCTTGCTTCCAAGGAGCACTCTGGTTGTACTTTCTCTAAGACAAATCCGTTTGTTCTTTTGGCAGTTTGTGGTATACTCAATATTCTTCTCCAGCACCACAGTTCAAGGTATCAGTTCTTCTTCCTTACTCCTCATCCAGCTTTTACATGCATAGCTTATGATCGAAGTTATTGTGGATTGAGTCAGAGACACCTTGGTCTTCAAGCTAACCTCTTTGCTTTCAGGTCGTTTGCAACATGTTTGCCCAATGCAATGTCTTTTGATTTCTTGACTGTGGCTTCCATGGGCATAGATTACAGATCCAAGTAAAATGAAGTCCTTGACTACCTCAGTCTTTTCTCTACTTATTGAGATGCTGCTTATTGGTTCAGTTGTGAGAATTTTTGTTTTCATGATGTTGATGTATGGCTCATGCTGAAGGCTGTGGTCTTTGATCTTTGTCAGTGTTTCAAGTTTCCTTTACTTGCAGAAAGCCAGGTTGTGTTATCTGCATATTGTGCGTTGTTAATGAGTCTTCTTTCAGTCTTGACATGGTATTCTTCTTCCTACAGTCTAGCTTCTCCAATTATCTGTTCAGTTTATGGATTGAATAAATAATGGTGAAAGGCTGCAACACTGATACACACCTTGCCTGACTGTTAACCATGGAGCATCCCCTTGTTTTGTTCAAACAATTGCCTCTTGCTTCATGTACAGATGCCTCCTGAGCAAAATTAAGTGTTCTCTGAAACATTATCCATATTTTTTCATGATCTACACAGTCAAATGCTTTTGCATAGTTTTAATAAAACATAGGTAAATATGTTCTCATATTTTCTGCTTTTAGCCAAGATCCATCTGACATCAGCAGTAATATGCCTGGTTCCATGTCCCCTTCTGAGTCTGGCCTGAGTTTCTGGCAATTACCTCTTGGTATACTCTCACAATCACTTTCAAATGATCTTTAGCTTATTTTCACTTGTAGGTGATGTTAATGATCTTGTGCAATAATCTCTGCCTTTCATTGGATCGCCTTTCTTGGGAACAGGTATAAATATGGATCTTTTACAGTTAATTGGCAAGGGAGCTGTCTTCCAAACTTCTTGACATAGATGAATGAGTACTGCCAATGCTTTGTCTGCTTGTTGAAACATTTTATTTTTATTTATTTATTTTTTTTAGTATGACTGAGTGAAAATGTACATTCCCATATAAATTTGCATGCCCACCTATTTGCAGTTTCCACTGCTCTCCCTGCCTGGTGACAGCACACTATTCCTCTCTGCTTCATATATGTCTCATCCTCCCAACAGTCTCCTTTCCCCTCCTCTTCAACCACTCTTCTTCCTCCAGTCTGAGGTCAGCAGAATGACCTCCTATAGATGCATAGGACCATAAAGTGCACACATGATACGGTCACTCTGCGTCGTCAAGTCCACTCCATTGCTGTCTGAAGGGTGGACCTTCGTGATGATTTATGGGCAAGGGCAGCACCAGGGCCAGCTCCCAGGGGAACCCTGAAGCTGCTGGACCATCGACTGCCGTCTTCTAATGGAGATCCCAGGGTGCACCCCTTTTTACTCTCGTGTTGCCAGTGAAACTCAACCTTGTGAGCCCCATCACGGCTATCACTGGTGATGGCTGGGCACCATCCGGTTCTTCCGGTCCCAAGTCGATGTAGTCACCCACTCTTGTGGGTCTCTCTGTCTTCTGAGTTGTTGTTTTGGTCCTCAGTGAGCATCCGTTTCTGCTGTGCCCTCGGATGGCAGCTTGGCAGTTTTTAAGGCCCCAGATGCCACTCACCAATGTGGGGTGCAGAGAGCCCTCTTAGCAAAATGTTAGTTGTGCCAACTGGCCTTGATTTCACCTAAGAGCATGGTCTCCTGCCCCCTGCCCCAGCTACTCTGTCCTCGCAATATTGGGTTAACATGGAAGGAGTACTCAAATTATGTTGAAGTCCACTTAATATTGTTCTTATTTCTAATGTGTGCTGTCACCGATTTCACCCAACCAAATTTCTACCAACTATTTAATCTAAACCCTCCCCACCTCACCCTCCTTCCCTCCCTCTCCTCCCTTACAGCCATCAAAGAATCTTTTCTTCTGTACATAAGTCTGTTTTTGAGATCATATCGTAGGGGTCTCATACAATATTTGTCCTTTTGTCGCTGACTACATTCACTCAACATGTCTTCCAGTTGAAACCAGGTTATGAGATGTTTCCTGGAATCATCTTTGTTCTTTGTCGTTGCATAGTGCTCCATTGGGTATATATACCATAGTTTACCTATCCATTCCTCTGTTGCTGGGCATCTGGGTTGATTCCATCTTTTTGGTATCGTGGACTGTGCTGCAATAAACATTCTTGTGCATGTATCCATTGGTGTGAATGGCCTTGATTCTGTAGGGTATATTCCCAGTAGTCGAATTACTGGGTCAAATGGTATATCTATATCCATTTTTTAAGGAAGAGCCAGATTGCTTTCCAAAGAGGCTGGACCATTTTGCAACCCCACCAACAGTGTAGGAAAGTTCCACCTTCTTCGTAGCTTCTCCAGCATTTGTTGTCTTGTGTTCTTTAGATCATGGTCAACCTTATTGGGATGAGATGGTATCTCATTGTAGCTTTGATGTAAATTTGTTTAATAACTAAAGATCGTGAACAAGTCCGCATGTGTTTTTTGGCTGCTTGGATCTCCTCTTTAGAGAAATGTTCATCTCCTTTGCCCATTGCTTAATTGGATGATTTATCTTCTTCTTATTGATATTTTACAGTACCTTATAGATTATGGAGATCAGGCATTGGTCTGACATAGAGTTGCCAAATACTTTTTTTCATTCTGTAGGTGGCCTTTTAATTCTATTAATAAAGACTTTGAATGAGCAAAAGTGTTTGATTCTTAATAGTTTCCATTTATCTATTTTCTCTTCTGATGATTGTGGTTTGTTTGACAGATTTTGAAGTCTGTCTACGTTGTGGATTAAACCTTCCATTATTGTTCCTACTTTTTCTTGGATGAGCTTTATCGTTTTATATTTGATATTTAGGTCTTTTATCCAGTTTGAGTTGGTTTTTGTATAAGGTGTAAGATATGGATCTTGTTTCAATTTATTGCAGGTGGATATCCAATTTTTGCCCGCACCATTTATTGAAGATACTGTTTTTACCTCAGTTTAATGTCTTAGGGCCTTTTTCGAATATCAATTGTTCATCGGCAGATGGTGTCATCTCTGAGGTCTCAATTCTGTTCCATTGATCAATCTGTCTGTTCTTGTACCTGTACTAGGCTGTTTTGACCACTGTGGCAGTGTAATAGGTTCTGAAGTCGGGTAATGAGAGGCCTCCCAGTGTATTCTTCTTCTTTAGTAGTACCTTACTTATCTGGGGTTTCTTCCCTTTCCAAACAAAATTGGTGATTTGTTTCTCCATCTCATTAAAAAATGATGCTGGAACTTGTATTGGGACTGCATTATACAAGTAGATTGCTTTGGGTAAAATAGACATTTTCACAATGTTAAGTCTTCCTATCCATGAGCAGGGTAGGTTTCTCCATTTACGTAAGTCTCTCTTAGTTTCTCGTAGTAAGGTCTTGTAGTTCTCTTTCTAAAGGTTTGATATTTCTCTGGTTAGATTTACTCCTAGATATTGTATCTCCTTGGGGGCTATCTCGACGGCACTTGGCTTTGGCTGGGGGCTATAGTAAATGGTATTGATTTGGTGATTTGTTCTTTAATGATTTCATCATTGTTGTAAAAAAATCCTACTGATTTACTTACGTTCATCTTGTATCCTGGCATTTTGCTGAAGTGTTCTATCAGTTTGAGTAGTTTATTTATGGATTCTTTGGGATTCTCTGCATATACAAGCATATCATCTACAAACAGATTTTTACCTCCTCTTTGCTGATGCAGATGCCCTTTACTTCTTGATCTTGTCTAATTGCTGTGGCTAGAACTTCTATCACAATGCTGAATAGGAGGGGTGAGAGTGGGCATCCTTGTCTAGTTCCTGTTCTCAAGGGGAATTCTTTCAGTCTCTCACCATTCAGGATGATGTAGGCAGTTGGCTTTGTATAAATGGCTCTTATTGCATTGAGGAATTTGCCATCTATTCCTATTTTGCTGAGAGTTTTTAGCATGAATGAGTGTTGGACTTTATCAAAGGCCTTTTCTGTACCAATAGACAAAACTCATGTGATTCTTGTCTTCTGTGTTATTTATGTGGTTGATCACGTTAATTGCTTTCCTGATGCTGAACAAGTCTTGCATCCCTGGCATGAATCTAACTTGATCATCATGGATTATTTTTTTTGATATGCTAATGGCTACTGTGTTCTATATTGGCATGTATTTTGTTGAAGATTTTTGCATCTAGGTTCATAAGTGATGTTGGTCTGTAGTTCTTGTTTTTTGTTGGGTCTTTCCTTGGCTTTGGTATCAGGGTTATGCTAGCTTCATAGAATGAGTTTGGGAGTATTCCATCCCTTGCTATGCTGTGAAATAGTCTCAGCAGTATTGGAGATAACTCTTTTCTAAAAGTTTGGTAGAATTCTGTGGTGAAGTAATCTGCGTCTGGGCTTTTTTTGGTTGGTAGTTTTTGGATAACGTTTTCAATCTCTTCCTTTGTAATGGGTTTTTTAAGTTGTTCTGCTTCACCTTGTGATAATTTTGGTAGGTGATATGAATTTAGGAATCTGTCCACTTCCTCAATTTTCAAATTTATTAGAGTACAGTCTTTTGTAGCATTCTGTTAAGATATTTTTGATTTTTGTTGGATCTGTTGTGACATCTGTCATCTCACTTCTTATTTGGGTTATTTGTTTTCTTTCCTGCTTTTCTTTAGTAAGATTACCCAGTGGTTTGTCGGTTTTATTGATCTTTTCATAAACACAGCTTTTGTCTTTTAAATTTTTTCAATTACTCTTCTATTCTCTAATTCGTTTAATACTGCTCTGATGTTTATGATCTGTTTTCTTCCAGGGCCTGAAGGGTTCCTCTGTTGCTGTCTCTCTACTTGTTCAAGCTGTAGGGTTAGTTCTTTGGTTTGGGTTCCTTCTTCTTTCCAGATGTGTGCATTTACATGATAAACTGACCCCTGACCACTGTTTTGGCTGTATCACATAGATTCTGTTAAGAAGTGTTTTCGTTTTCATTTGAATCCATAACTTTCTTTTTTTATGTAACTTTTTAATTATTTATTAATTACAATAAAAGAATAAAATTTCTAACACCTGTCAATTATCTCATCTATGATAAACCCTCAGCCCCCACCCACCCATGTAGCCAACACAGTCATTTTCTTCTATAGGTAATTCCCTTGTTAAGTCCTTATAATAGGTGTCTCATGTAAAATTCGTCCTTTTGACATTGAATGATTTCACTTAGCATGATGTTTTCCAAATGAAACCATGTTATGAGATGTTTTCTAAAATTGTCATTGTGTTTCATCATAGCATAGTGTTCCATTGAGTATATGTACCATAGTTTGCTTATCCATTCACCTGTTGATGGGCATCAGGGTTGATTCCAACTTTTTGCTATTGTGGACTGTGCTGCAACAAACATTTGCATACATGTGTTTGTTCATGTGACAACCTTTGTTTCTGAAGGATAAATTCTGAGCAGTGGAATTACAGGATCAAATGGTATATCTATCTCCACCTTTTTAAGGAAGCGTCAGACTGTTTTCCAAAGAGGTTGTACCATTTTGCAATCCCACCAGCAGTGTAGGAGAGTTCCAGCTTCTCCACTACCTCTCTAGCATTTGTTGTTCTGTGTTTTCTGGATCATGGCCAACTTTGTTGGGGTAAGATGATATCTCATTGCAGTTTTTATTTGAATTTCTTTAATAGCGAATGACTGTGAGCAATTCTGCATGTGTTGTTCTGCTGCCTGGATATCCTCTTTAGAGATATGTCTGTCCGTCTCCTTTGTCCATCACTTAATTGGATTATTTATCCTTTTCTTGTTGATATTTTGTAATACCTTATAGATTACAGAGATCAGACTTTGATGTGACATAGAGTTGCCAAAGATTTTTTCCTATTCTGTAGGTGGTCTTTTAATTCTTTTGATGAAGTCTATGGATGAGAAAAAGTTATTGATTCTTAATAATTCTTAGTAATTCCCATTTATCTTAACATTGTGAAAATGTCTATTTTGCCCCAAGCAGTCTACTTATATTATGCAATCCCAATACAAATTCCAGTGGTATTTTTTAATGAGATGGAAAAGCAAATCACCATCTTTGTTTGGAAAGGGAAGAAACCTCTGATAAGTAAAGCACTACTGAAGAAGAACACACTGGGAAGCCTCTCACTACCTGACTTTAGAATCTATTATACTGCCGTGGTTGTCAAAACAGCCTGGTACTGGTACAAAAAGAGACATATAGACCAATGGAACAGAGTAGAGACTCCAGAGATGCCACCATCCTCCTATGAACAGTTAATATTTGACAAAGGCCCCAAGATTTTAAACTGGGGTAAATACAGTCTCTTCAACAAATGGTGCTGGCAAAATTGGATATACGTCTGCAAAAAAATGAAACAAGACTCACATTTCACACCTTATGCAAAAACCAACTCAAACTGTATAAAAGACCCTAATATAAAATCTAAAACGATAAAGCTCACCTGAGGTAAAATAGGATAAACAATGGAAGTTTTAATACACAATGTAGACAGACTTCAAAAATCTGAAAAACATAAATTTCTTTATTTCATCGTTTGTTTCTTCTATAACCCATCACTTTTTGAGCAAGATGTTCAGTTTCCAAGAGTTTCAATTTCTATCTATGCTTTTCCTGTTATTGATTTAGACTTTTATGGCTTTATATTCTGAGCAGATGCTTTCCAATAATTCAGTGGTTTGGATTTTGTTGAGATTTGCTTTGTGTCCTAACACATGGTCTATTCTGGGAAATGTTCCATGTGCACTGGAGAAGAAGTTGTAGTTGTATGCTGATGGATAGAAAGGTCTGTGTCGACGAAGTCTAGTTGGTTAATTGTAGCAATAAGATCTTCTTTGTCTTTGCTGAGCTGTTTTCTAGAAAATCAGTCCAATATTGAGAGTGGAGTGTTGAAGTCTCCCACTATTATTGTGGAGTGATCTATCTCATTTTTGAGTGTAGTCTGTTTCTTCGATGCATTTAGATGCTTTAGTATTGGGTGCATAAAGATTTAACATTGTTAAGTCCTCTTCCATATTAAGCCTTTCAGCAATAAATAGTGTCCATCCTTGTCCATAATGGTGGATTTTACATTAAAATCCATTTTATCTGAGATTAGAATTGCCACACTTGCTCTTTTTTGTGCATTGTTAGGTTGGTATATGTTCTTCCATCCTTTAATTTTCAGTTTGTTCATATCTTTAAGTTTAAGGTGAGTTTCTTGTGAGCAACATATAGACAGGTCATATTTTTTGATCCAAGATGTCACTTGTCTGTTTACTGGAGCGTTCAGTCCATTTACATTCAACATAATTATTGATAGGTACTTGTTTAGTGCTGTCATTGTAATGTGTTTATTTTTGTGTTGATGTCTTCTCTGTTGTTGTTACTATTCTGTTCTGGGATATTCTTTTTTATGGGTTGACTTTTCACCTTTTTCAGTGTTGGTTTTGTTATTGTTGAGACTCCTGTATTACATTTCTTGATTTGATAGTTGTGTCTTTATTGTGCTTTGCAGCTACCTGTGTGATCCCCTTTAATAATCTATGTTTAAACCCAACTTTAACTACTACAAGTCTTATTAATTTCCTCTCCATGTGGAAGGACTATAGCTACTGCAGTACATCCCTCTTTTTAATATGATGATATCATAGTTTTCATAATATGATCACTGGATCACTTCTTTTAATATTATAGTTTTGATTGAGTTTGGAGTCTTCCCTGAGTAGGTTTCTGGATGATGTGTCCTGTATTTCCTCCTAAAATATAGTTAACGGTTTTGTTCTTCTAAGCCAAGAGCTTCTTTCAGTATTTCTTGTAGTTTTCATTTGGTTTTTACAGTCTCTGAGTTTCTCCCTGTCTGCGAATGTCTTAATTTCATTTTCATATTTGAAAGATAGTTTTGCAAGGTCTATAATTCTTGGTTGGAAATTTTTCTCCTTCAAGGCTTTGAATGTGCCATCCCATTACCTCTGTCCCAGCATTGTTACTGCTGAGAAGTCAGACGAAAGCCTACGAGGTTTCCCACTGAATGTTAGCTTTGCTTTGAGTCTCACTGACTTTAAGAGTTTCTGCTTATGTTTCATTTTGTTAAGCTCGAATATAGTATGTCATGGAGTCTTTCTTTTGGGATCTATATTGAGCAGCATTTGATATGCATCTTAGATATCTATATTCTCTTCTGTCATAATTTCAGGGAAGTTTTCTGTCAGTGGTTCAGCAACAATACTCTCTGTGTTTTCAGGTGATCCTCCTCACTTTGGAAGTCCAATTACTTGTAGATTGTCCCTCTTAATAGAGTCCCACATGCTTCTTAATTCTTCTTCATTTTTCTTGTTTCTTTTTTCTGATTTTCCTCATAGATGCTGGAGTCAGTGGCTCTGTTTCCGAGTCAAAAAGCTTATTTTTTATTTGTTCAATTCTGTTTCCTTGGCTTTGAATTGAATTTTCTCTATCTTTGATTAATTTTTTTTTCTGTTATGACTGTGTGAAAGTTTACAATCCAAAGATCAGTCACTGGAGAAGGACATCATGTTTGGTAGAGTGGAGGGTCAGCAGAAAAGAGGAAGACCCTTGACCAGATGGATTGACACAGTGGCTGCAAAATCAGTTTAGCATAAAAACATTTGTGGACATAGTGCAAGTCTGGGCAGTGTTTTGTTGTGTTTTGCATACGGTTGCTATTAGTTGGAACCAACTCAGTGGCACCTAACAACAGTAACAACAGCATGAAATCTAAATCATTTCCACATGCCCACCTATCTGCAGTTCTGCCTGTTTTCCTCAACCTATGTCAGCACTTTCCTCCTGTTTGTTATGCTTCTGGTATCCTCTTAACGAGCACCTGTCCCCTCCTCTCTATCCTCTTGTTTGTGGAAACATCTTAATTCATATTCTGTCATTTTTTGGAACCATTTTCTTCTTCTTCTTCTTATTTTTGCCAGTGCCTTCATCCTGGACTTCTTCCTTCAGTACCATTGTTTCCTGATCATATGCTACCTCTTGAAATGGTTGAACATCAGTGAATTCTTTTCAGCATAATGACACTGTATATTCCTTCCATCTTCTTTTGATGCTTCCTAGGCTATTTAACATTTTCTCCATTGAATCCTATTGCAGCTTGAGGCTTGAATTTTTTCTTTAGTTCCTTCAGCTTGAGAAATGCCAAGAGTGTTCTTACCCTTTGGTTTTCTATATATGGAAGTGTCATTATAATACTTTACTTGTCTTCTTGGGCTACTCTTTGCAATCTTTTGTTCAGTTCTTTTACTTCATCTTTTTTGCTTTAGCTACTCAGTGTTCCAGAGCAAATTTCAAAGTTTCTTCTGACATCTATTTGGTCTTTTCTTTCTTTCCTGTCTTTTTAATGGCATCTTGCTTTCCTTGCATTTCCTATGATGTCATTCTAGAAATCACCTGGTTTTCAATTATTAGTGTTCAGTGTATCACATCTATTCTTGAGATGGTCTCTAAACTCAGGTAGAATACACTCAGTGTCATACTTTGGCTCTCATCGCTTTTTTCTAATTTTCTTCAGTTTTGGTTTGAACTTGAATATAAGCAGTTGATAGTCTCTTCCAGAATTGGCCCCTGGCCTTGTTCTGACTGACGATACTGAGCTTTTACATCATCTCTTTCAACAGATATAGTCATCATTTGATTGTGTATTCTGTTTGCCCAGGTCTATGTGTATAGTCATTGTTTTTGTTTATATTAGTAGAAAAAGATATTTGCTATGAAGAAGTCATTGGTCTTGCAAAATTCTATCATGTGATCTCCAATATCATTTCTATCACCAAGACCATGTTTTTCAATTATTAACTCTTCTTTGTTTCTAACTTTTGCATCCCAATCACCAGTAATTATCAATGAATTCTAATGGTGTGTTTAATCAATTTCAAAATGGAGAACCTGGTAAAAATACTTAGTTTCTTCATTTTTGGCCTTAGTGGTTGGTGCATAATTTTGAATAATAGTCTTATTAACTAGTTTTCCTTATAGGGATACGGATGTTGTCCTATCACTGACGGCATTCTGTTTCACGATATATCTTGTAATGTTCTTTTTGACAATGAATACAATGCCATTTCTTTTCAACTGTCCTTCCTGGCATAGTAGACCATATGGCTGTCCAAGTCAAAATGGCCAGTATCAGTCCACGTAATCTCACTGATGCCAAAGATATTGATCTATACGTATTTCATTTCATTTTTGACAATTTCCAATTTTCCTAGATTCATAGTTTGTACATTTCATGTTCCAGTTATTGATGAATGCTGACAGCTGTTTCTTCTCATTTTCAGTCATGCCACATCAGCAAGTGAAGGTCCTGAAAGCTTGACTCTGTCCACATCATTAAGGTTGACTCTACTTTGAGAAGGTTGTCTTTTGAGTGCTTTCCAACTAGGGGGTAGTTCATCTTCTGACACTACATCAGACAACATTTCCCCACTTTTCAAAAGATTTTCACCTTATGAAAAGCTAAGCTATGGTTAGTTCCATTAACACAGAAACTTGACAACTTCATGATGGTGTTCATAAAAAATAAGATAAATAAATGACCATTATCAACATAGGGTGGATTTTTGTTTCTTCCCATCTTCATAATTTTTACCTGCATGTTACCATGAAGATAAGTCATAATGAAAGAGGCTTGATAGTACCAGTAAGAAAGAGCAGATTAGGGGGACTGGAGTAGAGCAATATCCCTCTTAACCCTCCCTCCACCCACGCGCAATTAGCTTGGCTATTAGTCCTGTTGTGGACTTTGAATTTCATTCTCTGAAGGCTTCTAAAGGTTGTCGGAGGCTCATAGATGTTCCATCTGCTGTGTATTCAGCTGGATACCCAAACCAGTCACTCAAGTGGTTGATTTAGGAGGTGTTTGGAACTTAACTTCTGCAGAGTTTTTAACTAAAGCCATACATATGAAGTCTGTTTTACTCATCAGCTCTACTCCAGAACCCTTATGTTAAATTAATCTCTGTGTAATTATGTCCAGACTTAAATCTGAGATTAATGGGAAATAAGTACTTTCTTTGACAGTAGGGATGTTTTTCAGTCTACGTTATCAATTTTTTTTTCCTACTGGGGTAACATTTTATGTGTCTCTTGAGTGTCCTGCAAACTGCTAGTCTTAATGGTATGTTCATGGTGAAACTGATGTGTTATTGCATTGATGTTCTACTTGCTATCATAATGTTTTAAGGCTGTAAACCATTTTATAACTGTGTGTGTGAGAGAGAGGAAGAAAGAGAAAAAGAGTGTGTGTGAGAGAGAAAGACAGAGTTTAAGTCTGACTAGGGTAATATAGCACTACTAATTATATTGATCTAATTAATCTTATTAAATTGCAGCTAGATATAATTTTGTACGTGTCATTTGTCTGCATTAACATTATGTAAACCTATTCTGCCTGTCCATGCATTTTATATGCAGTATTTTCTTTAGCACCTCAAGGACTTTGGGTATTATAGCAGGATAGAATTCATTTCAATGGCTTTAGTAAAACAGGATATTGGGAGACTGGGGGAAAATATGAAGATGAGCAACAAAAGAAAGTATGTATTTTATTATTGCAGGAGATTTCAGAGGTTTGAAAGTACAGACCTGTTTATGGGAAAAAGATTTCGGTTTTCCTCCTCATCCCACTAACCACACTTTCTTTCTTGTTCATATAGTGCTGCAGAGTCTATTTCACTAATCTCTTCCTTTATTATTGAAGGAATGTACAGAGCATTTATAAAGCAGCTAAGAAACAGAGATTCAATATACAGTCGCTATGGGTTGCCATGTGTCCTATTTGCCTAGTGCTGCTACAGAAGTAATATCACAAGTGGATGGCTTTAACAAAGAGAAATTTATTCTTTCATAGTCTGGGAGAGTGCCAGCTCTAAGGGAAGGCTGTATCTCTGTCAGCTCTAGGGGAAGGTCTTCATCATCAATTTTCCCTTGGTCTAGGAGTGTCCCAGTGCAGGGATATTGAGGCCCAAAAAAGCACTCTCCTCTTGGTTCTTCATTCTTGGTGGTAGGATGTTCCCCTTGTGTCTCTTGCCTCTTTCATATCTCAAAAGAAATTGACTCATGATACAACCTAATTTTGTAGACTGAGTCCTGCCTGTTTGACATTATTGGCTTTAATCCTGTAATTAATATCACAGCTGTAGGATTTACAGCACATAGGAAAATCACATCAGATAACTAAATGGTGGATAGTCACACAATACTGGGAATCATGGACTAACCAAATTGATGCATGTTTGTGGGGGACATTATTCAATCCATAGCATCATGTTTCAGATTATCTGGGGTAGAACTCTAGACTATTGTAAATTAAATAAATAAAAATTAGAACTCTTCACTGTGGGAAAAAAATAGACACACTACTAAAGTTTATAAAATATTACAAACAAAAATAATTGCCGATAAGCATAGAAGAGTTACAGTGTGCTAGACACTGTTCTCAGAGCAGACATTAGTCATGCATGCCTCACAGTCACCCCATGAAATACACACTAGTACATCCCTCATTTCATAAACAGAAAATTGAGGAACAAAAAGTATACCAGCAGCCAAAGGCCAGAAAGCCACAGAATTCCAATCTGAATCCAGTCTGACTTCAAGGAGTCCTGGTGGTACAGCAGTTCAGAACTCAGCTGCTCTCTGAATAGTAGGTGGTTTGAACCTACCCAACAGCTCCCTGGGAGAAAAATCTAATGATCTGCTTCTGCAAAGATCACAGCCTAGGAAATCCTGTGAAGTAGCTCTATTCTGCCATATGGGATATTAGGGTGTCAGAATCTACTCAGTGGCAGATATTAATAACAGTAAGGACAACCATCTGATTTCAAAGTCTAAATTTTTGCTATATAGCCTCAAAACAGAATCTATTCTTAAAATCCAGAATATCGAGACGCTGTATAAGTTTTGCTTTAAATAAATTCCACCCAGAAAATAAACTTATGTAATGCACTCCTTTATTTTGGATCCGACTCGACAGCACTTGGCTAGGGTGAAAAGTTTAAAGCATTTCAGGAATGGCTTTTGGCAGAAGGAGGAAGTAGAGATAGGTTGAAGAGAGGGATTTTGTTTGTTTGTTTTATACAATATTATGATTAGAGAAACATCAAGCTGTCTCAACTTATTCTTACAGAAATAACTTAGTAAATGTAAAGTGTGTCAGGGGCTGGAACAGAGGAGAGGCATGAACATGGAAGAGAAAAGAAGGGAAAGGGAGGGGAAGAGAAAAGAAGGTGAGAGAAGGGAAGGGGAGGAGAGGGAAGGGGAGGGGAACCAAATATGAAAATCTGAAGATGTTTCTACTAGGTATAATAAAGATGGGAGCAGATGAGAAAGAAGACCAAGACTTACCTTATAAATGATCCCAAAGGAAGGTAATGAAAGTCAAGCATTTTACATCTATCAAGGAGGGAGAAAAATGAAGGAGTAAAACTTATGAGGAGAACATTTCATTGGAAGTCTGATTGATTTATTTATTGCAGATTGACGGCATTTGTAGAAATTTGGGGAGCTCAGCTCTTACAGGGCTGTACCAATGAGAGAGTCTATAGTAGTGTATCAGATGCTTGTTGGTGAAGATCAAAACCTGTCTGTCAATTTGTTGTACTGTGGTGACTTGCTTGCTGTTATGATGCTAAAAGCTAAGCTACTAGTATTTGGAATACCATCAGGGTCACCTATGGTGGACAGGCTTCAGAGGATCTTCTAGACTTGACAGACTAGGAAGAAAGGCCTACTTCCAAACACTAGCCAGTGAGAACTCTCTGGATCACAACAGAATGTTCTCCGATATAGCATTGAAAGATGAGCCCCCTGTGTTGGAAGGCACTCAAAACACACAGTAGATGCAACAATGGATTTCAGTGTACCAGTGATCACGAAAGTGGAACAGGACCAGGCAACTCTTTGCTCCGTTGGACACACCGGGTCACTACGAGTCAGAGCTGACTCAACAGCAACTCACAACGACAACATTGCTAAATACCACAATACCCATAACCTAGTGGTTAAAACAGCTGTGACTTAATTAGCATATAAAATAAATGGTTCTTCTGTTCTGTCCAGTGCTCTGCTGACTGTGGCCAGGCCTCCTCTTGCATGTGTAGGAACTGGAAGATGGTTGCCTTTTCACTCAGGTGGTGGGAAGCTTGAGTCATTTTTGTCTCCTCCTCCAGCAGGCCACCCTAGGTTTTTTGCTAGACAGGCTCCAAGAAAAGCCAGCTCAGAACTCCAAGGCTTAGAACTAGGCTCAGAGGTGGCACAGTACCACTCCTACCACAGTCTACTGACCTAAGAAAGTCATGAGACAGTGCTCACATTAGAGGACAGAAATAGACTTCACTTTCTATAGGAATGTTACAAAGTGTTATGGCATTTTTCTTACGTAGCAAATGGTATGACAAAGGTGCTAGCCTTGAATTTTCCTGAGGCAAGAGGTCTTTCTTTGGCAAAAAAAGTAATTATTAAGCTAAATAACAAAAAAATTAAACAAACATGGTGTACGTCTATAAAAAATTAATGGAAATTAGTGAATTTTGCCTTTTTAAGTATACTTTCTTCTAGCATGTATACTGTGATTTTTCCTCAAGGGCTCTATCACTCTACAATTTCTCTTTATGATATGAATCCTCTGGTTTAAATAAGAAAATGGGCACATTCTCCATGCTTGTAATAAAAACTCGGCATTCTTGTGGTCATAGGGACTGATTCACACGTGGAGACACAACCCAAACTGGCCCAGTCAGAAGTAATGTTGGAAGTTTGTTAGAGCTGTTGGGTAAATGGTACCTTTTTACCAAGGTACTTCCTACGTTTGTTTGTTTTTACTGTTCTTTCAACGCTTTGTTTCTTTTCTTCACATTTTTCGTTAAAAATGTGGAAAATAAAACATACAACTTAGTTAAAAAATTAAATATCTGATGGAAATGAGCAGTTTGCTACAGAAATATAAATTTCCTAAAAGTAGCTAAAGAAGAAAGAGAAGCCATGAATGAAGAAATAGTTATTGAAGATCTGGACGTGATCTGCTACGGCTTTACCACCCAAGTTGTTTTTGTTTGTTTTACCACAGCCAGCCAAAAAGGATGAGAAAAATACCAGGGATTACAAACCATCACAGAAAACACAAGTGATGGAAATGTTTCCAATTTATTTTATAAACCTTTTGTAATCTGTTACCAAAGCTGTCAGTTACAGTAAAAATAAAAAAGAAAGTTAAAAATGCAGAAAATAATTCTAAGAATACATAGGTCAGAAATCCTAAATACGACATTACAAATCGTATACACAAAGACTGAAGGATGGAGTGATTGTTAAAAAATAAACAACACAATACATCACTTTCCTGTAGAAGCCAGGTCTGTGTTTCTGATATAAAGTCTTCAGATTCTGGCTCTACCACCCACCCGATACTAAACCTATTTAAATACACTTCTTCATTTACAGAAGGAATATGAAAAATTGTACTTAATCCATAGAATTGTTCAGATAATTAAATGAGGCATCTGTAAAACATTTAGCACTTAGCCCACCAGTGATAAACAGTTGTGGTTATAATTATTAACATGTGAAAATGAAGAAAACAGCATAATCATTTTAATAAATGTCCAAAAGATATTTAGTCAAATGTAATAACCTTACAAATTAAAAAAATTTTCTGTGTAAACTGAAGCAAGGAAGATGCTGAGACAAAGACTGTTTCAAAGCAAAAACTATTATTGATTATACTCTGTATGATATTGATATCCATTATTATTATTTAATATTTCCCAAGAATTTTTAGCCAGTGTAAAAATAAAACAAATAAGAGGTAGCTCAGCATATTGTCTAAATAAATGATATTTTTTTGTTTAGTAAGGAAACAAAAAAATCATTTATTTAGATGATATGATTGCTTGTTTAGAATATTTCAGAGACTCAAGTTTATCTCATATGGTTACATGAATCATTCTTCTGAATTTCTACTTTCATAAAATGCAATGTACACTTTTCAGTGTATAGTCCTTGGAATATTATTTCTCTGAAATAAATCACACATAAAACAAATGCCTCAAAGCTCAAATTTGTACTCAAGTCATTTTATTCTCTCGTCCCTTCTTGAATTTTCCAGTGCACACTACTTCATTAAATGTTCTTGAAAGGCCATATGTTAAGATGATTAGAATGCTCTTGAAAATGTATTTATGCTCATATACTCACCTAACAAAATTCATTTGGTGCCCACAGTGTGCTATTCGCTAAGTAACTGCACTCATCAAGTTTATGAAGCAGCTATTGCTATGGTTGGATGCCGTTGAGTTGCTTAAGACTCATAACCATCCCATGTGATAGAATAGAACTGCCCCATAGAGTTTTCTAGAATGTATTCTTTATGGGAGCAGATCACTATGGTGACTCTTCTCCCACGGAACTGCTACTGGGTTCAAACCACCTATGTTTTAGTTAGCAACCAAGTCTTTAATCATTGCACCACTAAGGCTCCTTATGGTACAGCTAAAGAGGTAGACATTAGTCCAAGAAGAAGCAGTACAGGATGCCATAGGAGCTTCTCCAGGGGAGGTACCCACTTCCCAGGAACAACACTTCAAGGTGATCAGAAGTTTGAGCAGATACAAACTGGGCAAGGAGAGAGACAGAATGTATTTCAAATGGAAGGAACAGCATGTGCAAAGACTTTTACTAGGCAGAAGCATGGCACATATGAAATCTGAAGGAAGGCCACTCCAGGGATGCATACAAAGGGGAATCGACCTGTAAGGTCAAGGCTCACTGGGCCTTGGGCATTCTGGGGGAACAAACCATTAAAATGATTTAAACCTGAGGCTGGCAGAGTAAGACTTGCAGTTTTAAAGAATTACTATTTTCCATTTTTGAATAAAAGTGAACCAATGTTAAAAACAAACAGATGTAAAAAATCAAGCTAATGGACACTTAGACAAGAGTAAAATTAGATGAGACTGTGACATGGAGCTATGAATAAAGCCATGAAATATCGAGGACATTTTAGACGTTCATAGACAGAGACTTGGGTGCAAATAGGTCTCTAGCTTGAAGCCACTGACATAGAAAAAGCAGAACATCTCTGTGTCTATTTTGTCCCTCTCTGCTCTGCCAACAAGAATAATTCTCAAACTGAAAAGGGTAAAAATGAAAGTTGCTTCAAGGTAGTTGAAACCAAGACGGGTGAAAGGATTGATAAAGAGCACCTAGCAAGGCTAAGGAATTCTGACTCCAGTTATATGTCTCTGGATATCAAAGAGACTTAACAAAAAGATGTGAGCTATATTTGAGGCTATGCTTGAGAATCAAGACCTGGAAAATGGCAGGGTTGCTGGAGGGATGAGGTTAGGCAAGTATTCTCATTTTCAAAAGGAGTCTAAGGATGGAGGCAGAATTTATTTATTAAACACAGTTTGGTGACTTAATTTTAATTCAGGGCAAATTCCACAAAGCACTTTTATTTAATTTATTAAACACAAGTCATTAACATTTATTAAAATTATTAAATTTATTAAAAATAAATTATTATTCAATTTGTTAAATAAATTTATTCAATTTATTAAAATCAAAGTTTAGTGACATTGATTTTAATCCAGGGCAAATTTTAGAATGCACCATGAATATCTAGAAGAAGATCTCATTGAAAGGAGTCAGAGGACGTTCATAAACAACAGATTACATGGGAATAAATATAATGCCTTTGTTGTCATGATGATGAAACTGAAAGACCAAAGAAGTTTGGTAGAATCTGGGCTATCCATTCCAGAAAACTACTCAAGGAGGTTTTTTTTGGATATTCTGTATATGGCACTTGGCTTGGCGTATCTTAGTTGCATAGTGCTGCCCTAACAAAAAGTTCCATGTGTGGGTGATTTTAAAGAATAGCAATTTTTTTGCTCATAGTTCAGGAGGCTAGAAGTCTCAGCTTAGGGTATGGTTCTAGGAGGAAGTCCTTCCTTGTCCAGAACCCATGGGCTTCCAGGGTACCCTTGCATCTCTGTGCCACCTTCCTGCCATGTGTGCCTCTGTGTTGGTACTGCTGTTTTTATTTTAACTGAGAATGAATTAGTTTTAGAATGTGTCCTACTCTTTTATGACCTCATTAACATAACTAAAAACCTTGTTAACAGGTACTTGTCGTTGTTGTGGAAACCCTGGTGGCTTAGTGGCTATGTGCTATGGCTACTAACCAAAGTTGGAAACTCAAATTCATCAAGTGCTCCTTGGAAACTCTATGGGGCAGTTCTACTCTGTCCTCTAGGGTCACTATGAGTCGGAACCAAGTCAACAGCAGTGGTTTTCACTTCTTCCGTTGTTCTACACTGTGAGTTGCTTCCGACTCACAGTTACCCTATGGACAACAGAACAGGTTACCACGTGGTCCTGTGCCATCCTCACAATCCTTGCTGTGTCTGAGCCACTGTCACAGCCTCTGCATCCATCTGTCTCTTTGAGAGTCTTCCTCTTTTGTGCTGACCCTCTACTTTACCAAGCACAATTTCCTTTCCACAGGCTGGCTTCTCTTAATAACGTGTCCAAAGTAAGTGAGATGAAGTCTGGTCATTCTCTCTCTCAAAGCACATTCTGATTGTACTTCTTGCAAGACAGATTTGTTCGTTCTTCTGGCAGTCTACGGTATATTAAATACTCTTTGCCAACATCATAATTCAAATGTATCAACTCTTCTTCGGTCTTCCTTACTCATTGTCCAGTTTTCATGAGCATATGAGGCAACTGAAAATACAAAGCCATAGCATTTTCAATGCCCTCATTAACAGGTACACGGGTTAGGATTTCAACATATATTTCTGGTGAACATAATTCAGTCTATAACACTCTGACTGCAGTTACTTCTAAGGGAAAGTAGCTAGATCAGGTACTATTGAACAATAGTATCTGTGACAGAGACCAAAAAGCCTGCTCTTTGTCCTTTAGTAATAGTATATTCTGCCACTTTGTTTTCCTCCCACCTAGAGAACCATGTCTTCCAGTCTCTGTCTCACGAGCTGAGACCACATGATAAAGTTATGGTTAACAGGGTGTAAATGTAGGTAACAAGAGCAAGTTCTATGTCATAGCCTTATGTTCTCTCTTCTTCCCACAGGTAAAAACCTGCTGCACATGGTCACAATGGGATGCTTTGACCAGAAGTGGGTACAGCACAGCAAACAGACAGAAGTAACTGGTCTCCGGAGGGTCTCATGGAGCAGGGCTGATCCTCTGGCTGCAATTACCTACCTATTTCTGACGGTTTCCTTAAAGAGAGACACCTCTATCTCGTTTGAGCCACAAGCTCTCTGGGTTCAACAGCTCAGCCTGTGTACTTACTAAACCACGTGCCTTAGGAACTTTCTGAAATTGAGGCTTATGATAAACAAGCACACTAATACAAAAGTTGTACATGAATGTGCATGTAAAATAGGTTGATGTTAACCTTCTGAGAGGTATCTGATATAAGACTGCAAGGCTGTGCTTACTCATATTTTTTAATAACTTGAAGAAGTTGATATCTTTAAAGCAGTGCATTATGGGAAACAATTATAATACAGAGACAGCTAAACATTTGGATTAATAATCTTAAAAAAATCTTATTCACTTTAACAAAAACAAAGTCGACTGTGCACACTGATACAAAAAACACACCTCACAAGCAAAAAAGAAGAAATTCGATTTAACAATAGAATTTTAAACAATGACAACACCAACCAACACAAATCCTCGATGCAAGTCCAAGGTGAAATGTAGCTACTGAAAAAGAAAAAAGAGCATGTACTCTTCATTAACAGCAGAATCCTGTTCAAAACAGTAGGTAGGATTTTTCTTTTTTCTTTTCTTTTCTTTCTAATTTTGCATTGATCAATTCATGTTTAGAATATTGCTTTCAGTTTCTGGCTTCATAGTTCAGAAGACATACGAATGTCCCAAACAAACAACCAAGAGACTTTGTGATATAGTTGAAATGCTATGAAAATGGAATGAATTGCCTTAAAGATAGGGATTCCCCGTTCCCCAAATGAGGAATCAGCTGGAAAATCCACTGATACTAACAGATGGGGGTACAATTAATGGTTCAACCATCTAGGACTAAGACAGGCAATTTTATATTCCGGCCCTGGGAATCTAGTTATTATCAATGGAGCAATCAGGAACTGTAGAAGAAAATTTGATACTATAACCATAATCCCAGTGAGAAGCAATGAAAGCTTGAACTAGTGCTTGCCTAGTAGGGTCATAGGTTGCACAGAGTTATAGCAGTTACCTTTTGCTGCCTAAGAAACTACTTCAAAATTTATTGAAACAACCATGATTTTATCTAATAATATAGAGCATCTCAGACAATTTCACTCTTACAGTGATGGACTACCCATCCACCAAGGTAAGCATGTGCTTAGAGAATCAACAAAACAGGGGCACCAGTGGACCAAGACAAAGATGCCAAGCAGACAGGACACAAGGAATAGCAAGGGTCACACGGCAAGGATCTGGTAGGACATTAATGAAACTGATACCAGCTTCAGTGTGTGAGAATGCACCAGCCAGACATAAAGTTCACGCCGAGTCACAAAGGTGCCCATGCACAAGCTTGTTTAAACTACGAGGCTGTTACCACTTTAACACCTCCATTGACATCGGACTCCTGTGATCACTTCCTTATAACTGAAACTCCTTGTCTTGGTGGGTCTCTTAGCAATATACTGTCTCTAATACACAAGTGGTGGGAGTGGACTGCGGAGTCTAACTTTTGCTGCATTCAACCAACGTGCAACTGGATCCATTGTGAGTGTTATTGGGGAAAGTTGGAGTGTATAATAGATAATGAGTCTCTGATCTATTTTGAGAGGACTGTCTTCTACATCCATATCTGCTGATCCACCAACTCTGGCCATTTGGGCCAGTGCTGCTCTTTGCCATGTTACAACACAGGAGTATGCTCTTGTCCACATTCTGGTGAACAACCAGTGGGACCTCTAGTAGCAGACAATGTGCAAAGGTAAGGGGACTTATGAATAAGTCAACCACTGCGATGAATTCAATCAAGTTGCTTTTTAGTTGTATAGCACTTATGCACAGAGTTATGACCTAACTTTTGTAAACTATGGTATTCAGAACTTTGTAGTACATTTGATATACATACAGACACAATTAATGCTAACATGGGTAATAATTCAATATAATACATAATATAGTGTAGAAAATGTCCAAAAATACTGAAAATATTAATATTTATATTTTAATAATAAACTTAATTTTTGATAATTTAGTGTTTTATGTATCAAGGGAGTTTTGCTTTTTATTGTCCTTTGTGTAGGACAAAGTGCTTAATATTCCTCTATAAACAAAAATCAAAACCAATTGCAGTCGAGTCAGATCTGACTCACAGGCACCCTAGATGTCAGAATAGAACTGCCCTGTACAGTTTCCAAGGAGCACCTGGTGGATTTGAACCACCAACCTTTCTTGGTTAGCACATATAGCACTTATCCCACTACGCCACCAGGGTTTCCTCTATATATGCTGCTAAATGAAATATTAGGCACATTAAGAAGATTCAAAATTCAGTATTTATCATACAAAAAATGTTTCTGCTTTGCAATAATGATCATGTTTCTAAGCTGGTCTTCCAAGAAAGCAGCAAATTGTGTGGATATGCCTGATGAAGAACACATGATTAGTGCAAGCTAATCCCCACGACTTAAACACAAACCCTGTTTACAGAAAAGTGGAATAATTTCATTCTTGCAGATTCAAGAAAGACAAATTTTACTCATGTGGGCATGTATGACTCCACAATAGAAGATTAAATACAGTACCTATTTCCCAATGTTGAAATTGCTTTATGTATATTCCTAACTTTAATGATCACAAACTGCACACCAGAATGCTCATTTTTGTCCCTAAAGAGTCTCAGAAACCCTCAGTGTACAACAATGATTTAAGAAAGTCTCAATTCATTATCCCTATTAAGTATGGAAGTAGGTACTGTTTAGCAGTTTAATTGTGATGAAATCATTGAAGAGTAAAGAATACAAAGAAATGTTTTCAATTATAGTATGTTGGAGATGAAAGATTTATCTAAAAAAAAATACAGTAATTTGTTGTAATTTTTTTCTGATCATTAAATTTTATTTTATGACATCTTTTTATTTGTTCATTTATAATTATAGCATGTATTATGAAAGAAGCATCAAAATTGAATTATGAGCCACTTAAAGCAAAACTGATGAAAGCTAACTTTTCTTTGTGGGAGATAAACAGAATTTTACATTGATTGTTGAAATAACTAAGTTGACTAACTCATTTTCTTTGTTGTAGAATATGCATAATATTCTTTTTGGAGAAAATATGGTATATAGTAAAAAATCATAGTACTGTGTATCCACTAATATTTTATAATACAGTTCATCTCTGTCTTAGTGCTGCTATAACAGATATCACAAGTGAATGGATTTCAAAAGAAAAATGCATTTTCTCACAGAAAGTGGGTGAAAGTCAAAATTCAATGCATGAGTTCCAGGGAAGCCTTTCTCTGTTGGCCCTGGAAGAAGATCTTCCCCTGGACTGGGAGCTGTTGTGGCACAGGGACCCAAAGGACACACTGTACTCCTGGCACCACTTCTTTCCTGATGATATGAGGTCCCGAAATCTTCACTTGCTTCTTTTTCCTTTATATCCTGGAAGATTACCTCAAAGCATAATACAGTCTTACACAGTGAGTCCTGCCTTGCCAGGACTGCTTCTAATCCTCCCTTGTTAACATCACAGAGGCAGGGTTTACATCACAGAGGCAGAGTTTACAGCATCCAGGCATATCACACAACAGCAAGAATCAAAGCTTACTCAAATGACTACACACATTTTGGGGGGAACATAATTCAATCCATGAGTATCGCATTCTGCTAAAATAGCATATGCCACATTCATGTTCAATTGCTGTATCATAGTCTCACTTAAAAAGAAGTTACACCGTGGATGCAAAAGTGAAACTTCACAGCCCACCGCTTGTATATTGGAAAGAAACAATACACTCCATGAGACCTACCATGATAGGGAGTTTCAAGTAGGTGGGAGGGGACCATAGGAGACAGATGTCGTGAAGGTGTGGAAGTGGTATGGGCATCACAGCTTAAACAGCCGTGGGTAAGGCTGAGTGAGCTTTATTCCAGCCCAGCAGATTTTCATGCACTGGAGCTGGTATCGGTTTCACGACACCTCCTGCAGTTCTCCGTCACTGCGTGCTCCCTTTTCCTTGTGTCCTAGCTGCTTGGCATCTATGAGCCTTGGTTTTGGACAACTAGTGTCCCTGTTTTGTTGATGGACTGAGCGTGCGCTTACCTTGTGTGGTGGGCATTCTATCCCTGCTTATGACCATCTTTTTTTTTTTGTAACATCTTATTGTTCATAATATGTACTAAAATTACATATTGCAACACGTAATTTGCTAATGTTATCATTATCAGATGTAATGTTTGCAACCATCAAAGATAAATAGATATTGGTTTTATAAAGATATGAATAATAAAAAATCAATGATAATGCAAACTATGATAGAAAACGAAGTATTTGGCTCTTGTCAGAGTTGAATTAAGACATGACTAGTTGCTGGAATAGAGCCTGTTAGAAATCGGGAGCTACCTATAATGTTCTCCCATAGTGGTGGCTTTTGCTTTTTCACGGATTTTCAGACACCAAAAGCATGAAAGAAAAATAGCTAATTTTGGTTATGCAAGTATTGTTCAGAGACCAGTACAAATGAAAATTTCTGGCATAAAGAGAAGTTGAATCTTTGTTGCTCTCTCCTTTCTTTATCCTCAAAATGAAAACCCTGCTGGCATAGTGGTTGAGAGTTACATCTGCTAACCAAAAGATCAGCAGTTCGAATCTGCTACGTGCTTCTTGGAAAGCCTATGGGGCAGTTCTACTCTGTCTGATATGGTCGCTATGAGTCCGAATTGACTCCATGGCAATGGATTTGTTTTGTGGGAACTTAGTATTACAAAAACTAAAAAATCTTGTCTATTTGGAAACTCCCTCCTGTTTCTGCGAATGCTCTCACTTAACATGTTTCCCTGGTTACAGTTTCAATAAAGACATGGAAGCTATGTTCTCTCTTTCTCTCTTCTGGGAAGACCAAAGGGAAAACACAGGGGACACAGGGAAAGCAGAGACTTGAAGGGAAATGAAAGGTGATTCATGGCATCCTTTTGTTGTGAAATTAATTAAATGAATATTTCTGATGTCATGGTTGGATCACAAAGTCCAAATAAATGTCATATAGTAGGCAGCCAATAACACTTGTTTCATTGACTTTAACTGAAAAGACCATTAATAAACGTAGCTTGGGTGGTCTTATTGACTATTTCTCAGTTCATGATGCAGCATAGGCAGTGACAATAAAAACTCCCTGCCCAGTTACTAGTTGCTTATGGAGGCTACCCAATTTCAATGTGAAATAATAGTTTTAACACAGTAAAAAATATTTTAATTCTGTTATTGTTAGATGTGGTTGAGTCAGTTCTGACTCATGGTTCTGACCCTGTGTATAAAGAATGAGACATTGTCTGGTCCTGCTTTTATATACTTTATATCACTCAGAACTAATGGACTTAGTTGAAAAAGTATATTATTCATATACTTTATAGCATTCAAAAAGAATAGATTTCATTAAAAAGTCTATTAAATAAATTAAATCATTAAAGCAACACTTTTAAGTCAACATAGTAAAACAGTCATGCCACATCTTTTAGCTATATAGAGTAACTCAGAGCAGACCAATGATTTCCCTGAAAACATCCAGAAAATTTGCAAATAAAATATAAAGAACAGTAGTCTGAAGGTACCAGAGTGATTTGGGCTACTACAAATTGAAGACCAGAGCCTCAAAACAGCAAAGACTGCTGAGCTGAGCTGTTCCTTCCTCATGCCACATTCCCAAATGGATTTGTCTGGTCTTGGTGCTAGGAGTTCAGAGTCCCAAAATGTGACAGAAGCCAGTGGATCTGCAGGAAAATTGGACGATACCAGTGCTAGCAGGACTTGAGAAATTAAAACCCTAAATGAGAACCCACTCTACCAAACCCATTGGGGTCAAGTCAGTTACTATTCATGGCAACTCTACAGGACAAGTAGAACTGGTCTATAGAGTTTCCATGGAGCGCCTGGCCTATTTGAACTGCCAACCTTTTGTTTAGCAGACTTAGCACTTAACCCCTACACCACCAGAGTTTGCCCCAAAAGAGAAGAGCTAAATAATTTTGTAGGTAGAAAGTCATAAGAATCCTAGGTAAAAAACAAATAAAACCAGTTAATGAGTTTAGCAAACCTGCAAGATAAAAAGTCAGTAAACAATATTCAACTGTATTTCTATAAATTAACAAGGATCACTGGAAGTGTTACATTTTAAAGAAATATGCTTTACAATAATATAGAAAAATAAGAATATACCAAAATAAATTTAAAGATTGTTTAAGATCTCTATGTTGTAAATTTTAAAACCATACTGAGAGAAATTAAGAAAGACAAAATAGAGACATATATACCTGGTTCCCGATTAAGATACACCATATTGTTAGTATAGTAATTCTTCCCCCAAATTAATCTGTAGACTCAAAATAATTCTAATTACAAATCTGAGAGACTTTTAAAGAACTAAATTAACAAACAGACTCTAATTCTTTTTTATTATATTGTTATTGTAATGAAACAAAAGTTTACAGTCCAAGTCAATTTGCCATATAAAACCCTGAATACACACTTCTATGCAACTCTATCCACTCTTCTCACCACGTGACAGCACACTCGTCCTTTCCACCCTGTACTTCTGATTTCCACTCAACCAGCACTTAGCCCCTCCTCTCCATTCTCCCTTCGCCCCTCTAAAGCGGAACCAGTGAGACAACCTCAAAGATATGTATTAAGCCAAGAAGTACAGACACCACGTGCATCACTCTGTGTCCCATAGTCCTGTCCAACCTTCGTCTGGAGAGTTGGCTTCAGTACTGGTTTCAGCTCTGGGCTAGCAGCAGGTCCAGGGACCCTCCTAGGGTGTCGGACTGTGAAGTCTGGCATTTTAATAGAGTTTAGAAATGCACTGCCCTTTTTCTCATGGTCTGTCAGAAACTCTACATTGTGTTCCTGTCAGTGCAATCTTTGGTGGTAGCTGGGCACCATTAAGTTCTGGCCTCATGTTATGTAGCCCACAGTCTTAGGGACCGTTCTGTCTCCTGAGCTCATTCCTCCTCATGTCTTTGATGTTCTTAGTTTCCATCTGTTCCAGGTGGGTTGAGACCAGTTGATGTTCTTGCCGGCTTTTAAGATGCCAGATGCCACTCCCCATTATGGGATGCAGAACAATTTCCAAAAAATAAACTAGTTGTGCCTATTGACCTAGATGCTCCCTGAAACCATGGTCCTCAGACTCCTGTCTCTGCTGCTCTGTCTTTTAAAATGTTGGGTTGTATTTGGAAAACCATTTAGCTTGTGGTGTAGTCAAGTTCTGCTGACTTCCCTTCTGCTCCATGCTATCGCTCCTTTCACCTGACCAAATTCCTATCTATTATCTAATCTATGAATAACCCTCCCTTCCCACCCTCATAGCCATCAAAGAGTATTTTCTTCTATGCATAAGTCTTAAGTTTTCTTAAGTCCTTATAGTGGTGGTCTCTCATACAATATTTGTCCTTTTGCAGTTGATTGATTTCACTCAGCTTAATGTGGTCCAGATGATTCCAGGCTATGAGATGTTTCATAAAGTCATTGTTGTTCTTTATCACTGCATAGTGTTCCATTGTATAAATATACCATAGTTTCTATATCCATGTTTTTTGTTGATGGACAGCGAGGTTGGTTCCATCTTTTTCTTGTTATGGACAGTGTCACAATAAATGTTCTTGTCCGTATATCTGTTCATGTGACAACCTTTATTTATCTGGGATATATTCCAAATAATGGGATTATTGGATAATATGGTATTTCTATTTCTAGCTTTTTAAGAAAGTGCCAGATTGTTTTCCAAAGAGGTTGTACCATTCTACAATTCCATCAACAATATAGAAGAGTTTGATTCTAAAATTTATATGAAAATGTAGACACTCTAGAATGGTCTAAACAACATTGAGGGTTAAGCGAAGTGCAAAGTTGGGGGACTTATCTTACTTGATTCCAAAATTATAATTATCAGGACAGTATGGTATTGGCGGAATGACAGAACTGACAGTCCAGAAATAAACACATGGACAGATACATAAAGAGGTCTGTCAATTAAGTCCCCAGATGTAATCGTTCTAAGTGCCTACATACCTCACTGCTGAATATCATTAGGTCACCTTTGAAATACTCCCCTTGGGAAGCTATGCACCCACACCAAGGCCTAGTCCACCCTTCAAAGCAATTTTGGAACTCTTTGTGGAGTGGCCGTTGTACACAGCTGCAAGCTGGTGAACTTTTCTTATTCACAGTTGCCTGTGAGGGAGTTTTAGACAGTAAACAAATAACTGTATTAGAACACCATCCATGCTCACCTGATCTGGCCCTCAATGACTTTTTTCCCTACCCGAAGACAAAGGACATATTGATGATGACATTCAGACCATCAGGGGTAATATGATGACAGCCCTGATGGTCATTTCAAAAAAAGGGCCTAAAATTGCTTTGAAGGGTGGTCTAGGCCCTGGTGTTGGAACATAGCTTCCCAAGGACAGTACTTCAAAGGTGACCATAGTGATATTCAGCACTGAGGTATGTAGCACTTTTGCTAAAGTGATTTTGCAAACATAATCCTCAGACCTCGTATATATTGTGGTGCATTGAGTTACCTAATGTGGCCCTTCTAGCCATAGTCTTTGTAACTGGAGTAAGAATACAGAAACGACCTGTATGGGACTCTAATGAGGGGATTGGTCGATTTTTCCATCCTGCTAAGTTTAAAGGGAGACAGTGAGAGAAAGACTGTAAAGTCAGAGACACTGGGAGGCAGTGGCAGAGAAATGGTGACAGACCCAAGAGACTAGCAAGAGACGGAAGGAGGTGATGCAGTGGTCCTCCTGGCCCGTGGAGCAAGACAGCTAAATGTCTCTGGGTAGGAGGCTTGCTGGCAGCGAAAGGTGCCTCTGCACACTTGATGGAGCTAGGTTCACTGACCCATGGAGCTAGAGCTGTGTTTCTTTAGGCCAAGGCTTTACTGGCAGACTAGGGTGGCTCTGGACTTTTTTTTGGGAGAACTTGAAAGAGTTTTGTAACACTTATCTAAGCAATGCAGAAACCAGGCTGAGAGGCCAAGGGCCAAAGAAGTGAGTCCATGGGCATGGCTGTGAAGAGGCTGTCCTGGTGGAAGAACTATATCCTGAGTGTTTCTGAGCCTCAGTTGTAACTATTACTTCTCAAATAAGCCCTTTCACTGTGAGTCTAGTCTGTGAGTTCTTTGCTGCCCTTGCAACAAATTATTCGTTGCAAGTGAAGTAGAATGTGTCCTAGAAGGGAATGATGCTTGTCAGAATTGGTAAAGATGGTAGAGAAAGAAAATACGTATGTCTGACTTCTTTCTCATAACAATCAGTCTTGGGCTGTTGATCTGGATTTTCCTTCTTCCTTATGAAGTTATAGGAGGTCAGATGCCCTGCCACGTCATTTTTACATATGTATTATATAATATATAGTAACATACAATAGATTATCATGCCATTCATGAAGCATTGTGTATAACATCAGAAAGTTCCAGTGTCCTGATATTCCACATTTGATACAAAAGTTAATCTTTCTTTTTGTTTTTCCTTCTCCTAATCAGTTTTCCTGATTTTCTAGAGTATCTTGTATGTCTTCTACAACAAGTAAAACATGTTTAACTTACTGGAAAAAGGATGTCACTGTCCTTCATGCGTCTATGCCTTGAGTGAGGGTGTCTGAAGCAGAAAGGTCCAAGTCTGGCAGATCAATCTCAGTGTCAGAGCTGCGCCCACCTATTCCGCCGTCATACACAGGGCCAGAGATCCTACCATAGAAAATGGTGTTGTCATCCACGTGTTTATGAGACTAAATGTTTCACGTGATGCTCTAAAATCTTTGTTATCACTGCCTCGTTTTAGAATGCTGCAGTTGGAGTTTCTCTGAGGTGTGGCTAAGTCGGATGTCTGGTGAGACCTGCCCAGCTTGATAGAGTGGTCCTTCTTGCCAACACGTGAGATGGGGCTACAAGGCCTAGAGCCAGGTACCGACACATGGAATGTTCCACAGTGTGCTGGTAAGAAAGGATTGGTCCCAGGGGTCACCATACTCAGCATGTAACAGCTAATTGGGCCTCTTAGGGTCAGCAATTAGCTTTGAGCCATTCACAACTTCCGACAGGGCCATCTTTATCTGCAAACCAGTCCTCCCGTGAACAATAATATCACCATATGGCCAGAGAGGGGGACATTGGGACACACAAAGACTGGCAAGCCTCTTGAGGCAGACAGCTTCCTTGGACTGTGACGCTATTCTATCCTTGCTGCAAGTCACAGGAGGGACTGCCCTGATATGTCAGAATGACGCATGGCATTCTTTAAAGAGAGAAATGTCATTTTCCTCAAACACAGTTATCAGAATTATTTTACCTAACTAAAAATTGCGTGCTGGAGAAGTAGTCCAAGGGTTTTTTTTTTTTTTTTCCTTTTCTTTTAAACAGGATGAAGAATTTAAAGTACTTTCTCTAACAATGATCTACTGATTTTGTTTCCAAGGTCAGTAAGAGGGAAATTTGGACAATAAAACTTAAAGATTTTTGTGCAAGTTAGAAGTTTTAATTCCGCCTTTGACTGTTGAGGGGGTAATTTATGACTCTTTGCATCCTATCTTTTTATTGTGTAGCTGCCATTGAGTGGAATCCCACAGGAACCTTCTGTACAACAGAATGAAGCATTGGTCGATTGGGTGTCACCCTTACGGTCACCAACATGCTCCTATCAATGAGGCCAATGTGACAATCTATTTCACTGAGAGTCTGCCCCACTAGCCCTCTGTGTTCCCAAACATGGTGCCTTCCTCCAGAGATTGAGCCCTCCTGATGACATGTCCAAAGCAAGCAAGTTTGTCCATGTTCTGTTGTGACTCACAGGTCTTTCAGTGGTTAGTTTTCAGAAGCAGATAGCCAGCCTGTCTTCCTACTTTTAGGACCCAAGTTCCTCTGAATTCTGTCCACCATGGTGACACTTCTGGTATTTGAAATACCAGTGGCATAATTCTAGCGTCACAGTAACACACAAGCCACAATAGGGCAAAATGACAGCCAGGTGGTAGATTCTACCCTTTACCCCTTCTTGATCTCTATTGTTTGTATTTACAGTTGCAGAAAGACAACTGTTGTCTTTTGAAAGTAATCTTTTTATTCCCATAAGTAAGAAGTTCTTCCATAGAGCTGACCCCTTGGGCTGCTTGACTGAGTTGTGTCTGGTGGGGGATGGTATGGGGAAACAGTTTGGTCCACCCCAACTCCAGATCCTAGATTTATGTACAGTTGGGAAGCAGAACTTGCTATTTGGGGTGATCCACATCTTCACTCACAGCGAGGCAGAAGGTAGGACTCTAATTTTCCACACCCTGTGCTTACAGCAGGAATCCCTGGTGGCATAATGGTTAAATGCTGTGGCTGCTAACCGAAAGGTCACTAGTTCTGTTGCTGGGCATCTTGAAGTCTCAGATCTGTCTGACTTTCTTGCCCCTCACTGATCAAGAAAAAATAGATAAGACACAAAGAATCTTTCCACACAAGTAAAGCCTTATTAAAGAATCTTGCGAATAGGGACCAGAGGACCTAGGCAACACTTACTTCTATCTCCCTGAACAAAGACTTCTGTCAGGGCTTATATAAAGGATTTGGAAAAGGAAGGGTCTCATTCTTTATTCATATTGGAGGTGGGGATTTCCAAGAAGTGGCATAGCTAGGGAAATTAGATTGTGCATGCCTCTTTGTATACAATGGAGTCAGCAGCAGAGAATTCTGGGAGGCACTGGCAGAACTTATTATGGGATGCTCTGCCTGCTCAGTGCTTTGAGATCTCGTTTTGCGTTCTAGCATCAGCTTTATGTTCTGCTGTGCCTTGGCTGGAAGGTCACTTAGTGCTCATTCCTGGCAGTCTGTGCGCTACCGTGCATGCTCTTCACATTAACACATTCTGATTCATCCTGAAAAATAAAGAAGTTCTTGCTCTTTCAGTATCTATGGTATATTTTCTCCTTTTCTTTTTCCTTTCTTTTACCCTCATCCTGTTTATGACACACTCATCCTTGCATTTCACACCTTACTAAAAGTTTGCATTTTCTCTCCTTTTTTCTCTTCCTTTGCTTCTTTTTGGCAAACCCATTTCTTTGCCATTAAGCTGACAGTTGGAGCCCTGTTTGTGTCTTGGCTGTCATCAGGGGTGGTCAGCCCGGCAGCCAGCGGGAGGAGAAGGGGGAGGGTAAGGAGAAGGGAAACATTTTATGAGTGTGATCAGCACAGCTGCACTGGGTGTCGTGTGTCAGAAACCTGGAGCCTGGCAGATCTCAGCGGAAGAAGCTTTGCCTCTCATGACACATCCAAAGAAATCGTGTCTTACTAGTGGAATGCCAGCTGCACCTGTGACTTGCTGGTGACATGCAGCTAGGCAGCCTTCCAGTGTGCAGGAAGGGCTTGCCGGGCTTGCCTTTGCTGAGTGGAGACTCCAACAACACTGGGAAAAGGGGCCGCAGCACAAATAGTGGTCCCCACTGAGAGTTGTTTCTGTCACCTGGATAGATCATCACAAGAAGTAGATGTTTCCTGAGAGGTGGGCCAGTGTGCTCTCTCCTGGCTGCTGTTGGTACAGTGTGCAGACACAGTGGAGGAGTCCCCAAAGGTGCCTGCATGAAGACTCAAGATGTGAGCTGCCAGCTTTCTCTGTATCATTTCTAAAGGCGGGGAAGGGAACAGAGAGGAAGCGAGAAGCCTCCAAGAGAAAGAAGCAGTATTAAGACACACCTGGGCCCAGGGATGTTGACTGGAAGGAATGCGATGACTGGGTTCACAAAAATCCTGTTTGCTTGGTTCTCTCACAATATAAGCCAAAGCACAGGAGACACTTGTTAAGTCTAGGAGACTTACCGTTTCTGTATTTCCCTTTAAAAGAAAAAAAAAAAAACAACTAACATGAGATGCTAAATAGAACCAGAAAGGTATTTCTTGGCCTGTGTTTATAGAACGGAAGTGTTTAAAAACACAGTGCTTTTATTACTAAAATTGATCAAAATAACTGGAGAAGAAGTTCCCTCACTTGATTAAAAAAAAAAAAAAGACACCCAATAAAATACAACAGAACCCAAATCCATTGCTGTGAGTCGATTCTGACTCATAGTGACCCCATAGGACAGAGGAGAATGCTCCGTGCCAAGCCTAGGGTTTCCAATAAATAGCTGGTGATTTGAACTGCTGACCTTTTGGTTACCAGCCAAGCTGTTAACTGCTGCGCAGCCAAGCTGTTAACTGCTGCGCCGCCAAGACATTAGTTTATTCAATGTTTTCTGGAGGGTGGTGTAGGGAGAAGGACAGCAGGACAGGGGTACACAGGAGCCATCCCACAGAGAGGCTGTTGAACACAGAGATACCTCCCCTGAAGACAGTGGAAAACTGCCCTTGGGACATCCAGTGCCTGGGGGTGGGGTTGGGGGAACTGTCAGGCAGTCCTTCGATGCTGTATGGAAAACTGAAGACTGTCGCTCTCCAGCAGTGGCTATGGGATATTGTTGCTGCTGTTCAGGTTACTTCCCACCTTTGGGACCCAATTCCAATGTGTCTCCTGGGTGATTCCTCATTAAAATCACGGTGCACAGCAGCGGACCTTGTCAGCAGCAGATGCATAGCACCCCAGTGAATTCATGCTATATGCTGAGATCTCACCCTCTCTGAGAAGAGCAACATCAAGAAGACATTTAATTTGGGATATTTTCTCTGTGAGGGTTGTCACTTTGGGACTTTTACCAATTATAGTAATTCTTCTGCCAAGTGCTAAAATGTTGTTGTCTTCTTATATTTTAGCATCAAAATTTGTGCAATTTACATGTATATATTTTATTTTCAAGTAAATTAAGTTTTATATTGGCTGTTTTTAACTTTTGGGGTTTGTTTTTAAAGTGCCAATTTAAAAATTAAGGTGTAATTTGTTAATTATCAATTTAAAAAATTATATCTTTTTTATTTCCTAGGTCTTTTGATTGGTATGATCTTTTACATATTAAAGAGGTGATTAATTGTTAAGGGCCGTCGTAATTTTTGTGTTTGTCATTTCTATTTTATTTTCATTCACAGTGTTTTTCTTTTTTTATTATTATGATTTAATGAAAATGTACATTCCCATACAAATTTACATTCCCACCTATAAGCAGCTCCCACTGCTCTCCCTGCTGGTAACAGCACACCCTTCTTCTCTGCTCCACACGTCTTATCTTCCCACCAACTTCTTATCCCTTCCTCTCCACCTACTCCCCTTCCTCCTGTAACAGGTCAGCAGGATGACATCCTATAGATGCATAGAACCATAAAGTGCACACATGATAAGGTCACTTTGTGTCACCAAGTACAACCAATTCCCGCCCAAGAGTTTATCTCTATTATGATTTATGGACAGGGGCAGCATCAGGGCGAGGGGCCACACTCCCCGGGGAACTCCGAGGCCTGTGGACCATCAGTTGTGGTCTCCTAATGGAGATCTCAGGGTGCACCCCTTTTTATTCTTGTATTGCCATCAAGACTCAACTTTGTGAGCTCCATCTGGATATCACTGGTGGTGGTTGGGCACCATCCAGTTCTTCTGGTCACAAGTCGATGTAGTCACCCACTCACATGCATCTCTCTGTCTCTTTTGGGTTGTCTTTCCTCCCTGTTGTTTTGATCCTTGATGATCATCCATTTCTGCTAAGTTGGGACCATTTGCTGTACCCTCAGATGACAGCTTGGTTGCTTTTAAGACCCTGGAAGCCACTCACCAATGTTGGGTGCAGAAGGATCTCTTAGCAAAATACTAGTTGTGCCAATTGGCCTCAGTTTCCCCTGAGAGCATGACCTCCAACCCCCTGCCCAGCTACTCTGTCCTTGTAATATTGGATTAAGATGGGAGGAGTAATCATGTTACATTGAAGTCCAGTTAATACTGATTTTCTTTCTAATGTGTGCTGTCACAGATTTCATCCAACCAAATTTCTATCAGCTATCTAACCTATACCCCACACTTTCCTTCTCTCCCTCCCTCCTTCCCCACCCTTGCAGCCCTCAAAGGGTCTTTTCTTCTACCCATGAGTCTCTTTTTTAAGTTCTTATCATAGGGGTCTCATACAATATTTGTCCTTTTGTCACTGACTACTTTCACTCAGCATAATGTCCTCCAATTCAAACCAAATTATGAGAAGTTTCCTGCTATCATCACTGTTCTTTATCATTGCATAGTGTTCCATTGAGTATATATACCATAGTTTACCTATCTCTGTTGCTGGTCTTCTGGATTGATTTCATCTTTTTGCTGTTGTGGACTGTACTGTGATAAACATTCGTGTACTTATATCAGTTGGTGTGAATGGCCTTGATTCTGTAGGATATATTCCAAGCAGTGGAACTACTGGGTCAAATGGTATATCTATGTCCAGCTTTTTAAGGAAGTGCCGTATTACTTTTGAAAGAGGTTACACCATTTTGCAATCCCACCAACAGTGTAGGAGAGTTCCAATTTCTCCACAGCCTCTCCAGCATTTGTTTTCTTGTGTTTTTTGGATCATGGCCAAACTTGTTGGGGTGAGATGGTATTTCATGTCATTTTGATTAGAATTTCTTTAATAGTTAATGATCATGAGCATGTCTGCATGTGATTTTTGGCTGCCTGGATCTCCTCTTTAGAGAAGTGTCTGTCCATCTCCTTTGCCTAACACTGAATTGGATTATTTATCTTTTTCTTATCGATATTTTGTAGGACCTTATAGATTACAGAGATCAGGGGTTGGTTTGACATAAAATTGTCAAATATTTTTTCCTGTTCTGTAGGTAGCCTTTTAATTCTATTAATAAAGTCTTTGGATGAGCAAAAGTGTTTGATTCATAATGCCAAACCAAGCCAAGTGCCGTCGAATATAGTTACCATTTATCTATTTTCTGTTGTTTGTGATTTGTTTGACAGATTTTGAAGTCTGTCTATGTTGTGTACTAGAACTTCCATTGTTGTTCCTACATTTTCTTGGCCAAGCTTTATTGTTTTAGATTTGCTATTTAGGCCTTTTATCCAGTCTCAGTTGTTTTTTGTATAAGGTATAAGGTATGAGTCTTGTCTCAGTTTTTGCAGATGGACATCTAATTTTGCTAGCGCCATTTGTTGAAGAGATTGTTTTTTCCCAAGTTTACTGTCATATGGTGTTTGTCAAATATCAACTGTTAATAGGCAGATGGTGTCATCTCTGGGGTCTCAATTCTGTTCTATTGATCTGTCTCTTTTTATACCGGTACCAGGCTGTTTTGACTACTGTGTCAGTGTAATCGGTTCTACAGTTGGGTAGAGAGAGGCCTCCCAGTGTGTTCTTCTTCTTCAGTAATGCTTTACTTATCCAGGGCTTCTTCCTTTTCCAAAGTTGGTGATTAGTTTCTCCATCTCATTAAAAAAATGTCACTGGAATCTGTATTGGGATTGCACTATATAGTAGATTTCTTTGGGCAAAATCGACATTTTTGCAATGTTGAATTTTTCTGTCCATGAGCAGGGTACGTTTTTCCATTTGTGTAAGTCTGTCTCAGTTTCTTGTAGTAAGGACTTGTAGTTCTCTTTGTAAAGGTCTGTTATTTCTCTGGTTAGATTTATTCCTAAATACTTTATCTTCTTAGGGGCTATAGTAAATGGTATTGATTTGGTGATTTCTTCCTTAATAATCTCATTGTTGGTATAAAGGAATCTTACTGATTTCCTTATGTTTATCTTGTATCCTGAGACTTTGCCAAACTCTTCTATCAGTATGAATAGTTTCCTTATGGATTCTTTGGGATTCTCTGCTTATACAATCATATCATCTGCAAACTGGAAGATTTGTAGTTCTTCTTTGCTGATGCAGATGCCCTTTATTTCTTGGTCTTGTCTAATTGCTCTGGCTAGAACTTCTAGTACAATGTTGAATAGGAGAGATGAGAGTGGGTATCCTTGTCTAGTTCCTGTTCTCAAGGGAAAATTCTTCAGTCTCTCTCTATTCAGGATGACGTAAGCAGTTGGCTTTGTATAAATGGCCCTTATTGCATTGAAGAATTAGCCGTCTATTCCTTTTTTGCTGAGAGTTTTTAGTATGAATGAGTATTGGTGTTTATCAAATGCCTTTTCTGCATCAATCGACATGATCAGATGATTCTTGTCTTTTGTGTTATTTATGTGGTTGATCACATTAATTGTTTTTCTGATGCTGAACCAGCCTTGCATCCCTGGTATGAATCCAACTTGGTCACGATGGGTTATGTTTTGGATATCTTGTATTCTGTTTGCAAGAATTTTGTTGAAGATTTTTGCATGTAGACTCATAGTGATATAGGTCTGTAGTTCTCTTTGTTTTCAGTCTTCCCCTAGCTTTGGTATCAAGGTTATGCTGGCTTCATAGAATGAATTTGGGTGTATTCCATCTCTTTCTTTACTGTGAAATAGTCTTAGTAGTACTGGAGATAACTCTTCTCTAAAAGCTTGGTAGAATTCTGCAGTGAAGCCATCTGGGCCTGGGCTTTTTTTGGTTGGCAGTCTTTTGATGACTTTTTCAATCTCTTCCTTTGTGATGGGTTTATTAAGTTGTTCTGTTTCACCTTGTGATAATTTTTGTAGGTGGTATGAATGAAGGAATTAGTCCATTTTCTCTAGGTTTTCAAATTTGTTAGAATACAGTCTTTCATAGTATTCAGCTATGATACTTTTGATTTCTGTTCAATCTGTGGTGACAACTCCCCTCTCATTTCTTATTTGGGTTATTTATTTCTTTTCCTGTTTTTCTTTAGTAAGTTTAGCCAATGATTTTTCAATTTTATTGATCTTTTCAAAAAACAGCTTTTGGTCTTCTCAATTTTTTCAGTTGTTCTTCTTTCTATTCTCTACTTGGTTTAGTTTTGCTCTAATCTTTATGATCTGTTTCCTTGTGGTGTCTGAAGCGTTCCTCTTTTGTTCTCTCTTTACTTTTTCAAGCTGTAGGGTTAGTTGTTTGATTTGGTTTCTTTCTTTCTTCCTTCCTTTATGGAGATAATCTGACCTCTGGGCACTGCTTTGGCTGTATCCCACAGGTTCTGGTAGGAAGTGTTTTCGTTCTCATTGGAATTCATAAATTTTTTATTTTGTCCTTCATTTCTTCTATAATGCATGCTTTTTGAGCAAGGTGTTGTTCAGTTTCCATGAGTTCCACTTTCTATGTTTTTTGTACTATTGATTTCGATTTTAATGGCTTTATATTCTGAGAAGATGTTTTACATTAATTCAATGGTATGAATTTTGTTGAGAATTTGCTTTATGTCCTAACACGTGGCCTATTCTGGAGAATGTTCCATGTGCACTGGAGAAGAAGGTGTAGTTGTCCAGTGATGGATAGAAAGTTTTGTAAATGTCAGTGAGGTCTAGATGGTTAATTGTGGCAATAAGGTTTTCCGTGTCTTTAAGCTTTTTTCTAGATGATCTGTCCAATATTGAGAATGGAGTGCTGAAGTCTCCTACTATTATTGTGGAGTGATCTATCTCCTTTTTGAGTGTTGTCAGTGTTTCTTCAGTGTATTTAGGTTCTCTAATATTAGGTGCATACATATTTAATATTGTTAATTTCTGCTTGTGTGTTGAACCTTTTGGCAATAAATAGTGTCCATCCTTGTCCACAATGGTGGACTTTACATTAAAATCAATTTTATCTGAGATTAGAATTATCACACCTGATCTTCTTTTTTCATTGTTAAGTTTGATATATATTCTTCCATCCTTTAATTTTCAGTTGTTCGTATCTTTAAGTCTAAGGTGAGTTTCTTGTAGATAACATATAGATGGGTCATGTCTTTTGATCCAAGGTGTCACTTGATGTCTCTTTACTGGAGCATTCAGTCCATTCACATTCAATGTAACTATTGACGGGTATGTGTTCAGTGCTGCCATTGTGATATGTTTGTTTTTGTGTTGATGTTTTCTCTGTTGTTTTTATTAGTCTGTTCTGCGACCTTCTTCTTTGTGAGTTGATTTTTCACCCTTTTCAGGGTTGGTTTTGTGGTTGTTGAGACTTCTGTATTACATTTCCTGATACAGTATGTTGCTTCTTTATTGTGCTTTATGGTTGCCCCTATGATCCTGCTTACAAAACTACATATAAACCCAATTTTGATTGCTACCAGTCTTGTGAACTTCCTGTACATCTGGAAGGACTATAACGAATGTAGTACATCCCTGTTTTTAATATGATGGTATCATAATTTACATGATATGATCACTAGATCGTTTCTTTCACTACTGTAGCTTTGAGTGTGTTTGGAGCCTTCCCTAACCGAGTAGGATTCTGGATAATGTGTCCTTCTAAAATACAAAATTAGTGGTTTTGTTCTTCCAAGCCAAGAGATTCTTTCAGTATTTCTTGTAGCTTTGGTTTGGTTTTTACAAAATCTTTGAGTTTCTGTTTATCTGTGAATATCTTAATTTCATTTTCATATTTGAAAGATAGTTTTGCAGGATCTATAATTCTTGGTTGGAAGTTCTTCTCCTTCAAGGCTTTGAATATGTTGTGCCACTGTCTCCATGCTAGCATTGCATCTGCTGAGAAATCTGACAAAACTTCCAGGGTTTACCTCTGAATGTTAGCTTTGCTTTGAATCTTGCTGCCTTTAAAAGTTCCTGCTTATGTTTCATTTTGTTAAGCTTGATCATAATATCTCTTGGAGTCTTTCTTTTGAGATCTATATTGAATGGCATTTGATATGCATCTTGGATATCTATATTCTCTTCTTTCCTAGTTTCTGGGAAGTTTTCTATCAGCAGCTCTGTGTTCTCAGGTGTCTCCCCTTGTTCAGGAACTCCAGTGAATCGTAGATTGTTCTTCTTAATAGAGTCCCACATGCTTCTTAACGCTGCTTCATTTTTCTTGTTTCTTTTTTCTGATTTCTCCTTATAGATGCTGGAGTCAGTAGCTCTGTCTTCCAAATCAGAAATTCTCTTTTCCATTTGTTCCATTCTGTTTTCTTGGCTTTGAATTGAAGTTTCTATGTCTTTGATTTTGTTCTTGATCTGTTGGGTTTCAGAGTACTGATGTTCCATCAGATTGAACAGCTTGCTTAATTTTTCATTTTGCTCTGTTGCATTTTGTATAAGGTCTAGGAGAGGTCTATATGTAATCCTTTTGTATTCACCTTCCAGTAATTTCACAAAAGCTTTTTCATCTAGAAAGTTCTGAGGTGGTTTCTTCTGGGGGCCTTCTGAAGCCATGGGTGATTTCTTGGTTATGGTTTTCTCCAGAGTTTGTTGCTTTTGGGGCATCAAGTGAGTCAATAGAGGCTGGGAGAGATGTTGTGAGGATGGACCACAGTTGTTTCTCGAGGCTGTCTTAAAGTGAGAGGTAAAAATTATCTGATAACTTCCAAAGTCAGTCAGGTTCTCAGGTGTATAAGTCCCTCTTCCCAGCACCTCTATATTGAACCCCAGATATTATAAAGTAGCTCAAAATGCAGAAAGGCTGCTGCCCTACTGGCCTGTGTTCTTGGACCCCAGCTGTAGGTGATACTGTGTAGAATTCTGCCTTTCTGCCAGAAAAGTGGTCTCTTCTGGACAGGCATTACCTTCCAGACCAGAATTTCTTTGCAGCTGAGGCTTCCATATGGGTATTCTACCTCCCAGTATAACATGATGATGTCCCTTACAAGCTTGTCACCTGGCTGGGACCAAAAGAGAGGCCAGAGGTGCCGAGATGCATGGAGTCCACAGCCTCTGTTTCCAGGCTCCAGCAATAGGCAACACCATGTAAAATACTGCTTTTCTTTTGGAAAAGTGCTATACCCTGGGCAGGCATTGCCTCCCAGCCTAAGGACAAAGTCCAGCTGAGGCCTCTGTACGGGTGTATCCACCTACCCATGGGATAATATGGTGTCCTGCACAAGCTTGCCACCACCTCAGTACCAGCTACTAAATGGCAGAAGCAGAAAGAGTGGCCAAAAGTGCAGAGATGCACAGAGTCCAAATCCGGGCTCTCAAAATACGGCAATTTTGGTTGCCGATCCCACCAGCAGTGTGTCTGAGATTAGCAGCTAGTCACGTCCTAGCTCTGTACACTGGCTAAGACAGAGAAAAAAAACTTAAAATGGTGAATTACCTTTGGTCCATGCAAGCCTGTGCTCACCAAGAGTGGGGCCAGCAAGAGTGAGGAGGTTTTGTGTTTAGTGGTACGAAGTCCAAATTAACAGCCTTATGCCATGTCCTAGGGCTCACTAAGTGTGCAGAATGCTCTGTTTAATTATCTGTTCAGATCTCGGTTTCCAGCCAGAGGAATTGAGGGAGACAGGTATTTAGTCCGCCATCTTGACTCTGCCTCCTCACAGTGCTTATTTTTAGGGGGGGAGTATCAGATAAAAATCTTCAAGTGTTTATAGTCTTTTAATATTCCTTTAATTTCATGTTGAAAAGTCCTTCTGTGCTCTGAAATCTTCCAGTTGTGATAAATTGTTATATCTTTCCTTTCATGATTTACAATTAACTATTTAATCCTTCTTTTGTTTATTATGATACATAGTATGAGGGAGGTTCCAAACCACTTTTATTCCCCAAATAATTGATTATCTGTTCGCTATGAGAAATGCATGACTTGTTTAATGATAAAACAAAACCAGAATTTTTTTGTTTGTGCCTTTCTATTCTGTCCAATTAGCATGTTTGACTCTAAAATTTATTGTTTGCCAAATAATTCTATCCCTCGCCATGTTTTCATTTAAAAAAATTACATTTTTTCCTTATGTATTATTCTTGAGATAATTTAGGATTTTAATTGTAAGAGCTTTAATTCAGGGTCAAATGTTATTTCTTAATATCTAGCCATCCCATAAAATCCAAAAACTTGTTGCTATGAGTCAGTTCCATCTCATAGTGACCCCTATAGAATGGGAGACCTGTCCTTCATATGCTTTCCTAAAGCAGCTGGTAGATTCTAACTGCTGAACTTTTCCTTAGTGCTTGACCTTCATGCTTAATCACTGTGCCACCATGGACCCATGTGGAAATATTTTCTACATGTTTCATTTATTAAAGTTTTAAATATTTCACGTTTTCTTAAAATATGTATTTGAAATTTTTAAAAATAATGTTTTATTCTTTGATACATGTTTTGATTGGAATTGTGGCAAGGATCTTTTTCCATTTTCCTACTCTAGGACTTTAGTGGTATAAAAGAAATCATTAATTTTTAATATATTTATTTTATAAGTTTTTACCTTACTGAACTGATTTATTAGCAATCAACCCATCCTTACCTCATTATTTTTGGTTGATAGCTTTAGATTTTATTTACCAAGTGGATCTTTTTAAAGTGATATCAATAGATACTTTCATTAAATCTGATAATATCCACTTGATCAGTTTTATGTTATTACTTTTGTTGGGTTAAACCATTAATAAAACTTCCATATCATTGATAAGGAAGCAAATATTCTCATCAAGAGTCTGATTTTAAATGGAACATCCCTTGTTTTCCCGTTTAGCACATAGATCACCTGTTTGATGTAATTATATCCCTAATATTAAGGAAATAACCTTGGGGTCTTAATTTAAAAGAGAGTTTTTGAAAAAAAGATGCCTCTAATTATGTGGTTATATTACCTTTTGATCTTTTTATATTTTTACTGATGTGTTAGAAGTGACGATGATGTGATTTCTTCTCACTTATTTTGGATATGTTTAAAGGAGGGACTAGCCTCTGTAGAAACACATTGTGCTTAATGAAGTAGCCAAGACCCACTGCCATCCATCTTATTGAGAGTCTTCTTTTTAATGAAGTAGAGGGACATCAAAAAGAAGACTCTCAATAAGATGGACTGATACAGTGGCTGCAACAGTGGACTCAAACACATTAGCAGAAGTGATACAGGGCCAGGCAGTGTTTTGTTTTGTTGTGCATTTGGTGGCTATGAGTAGGAACTAACCTGATGGCACCAAACAACAACAATGATGTACTTATGGCTTGCCTTCCCAACTAGAATATAAGCTCTTGGATGGCACAGATCTATTCTGTGCAGTACTGATGAGTTAAAAAATTAGAAAGTCCATCTGCTTTAACATGCTATGAATTTTTTCTTTTTTGTAATCCGTTTTAAAAGACATGAGAATTTCAAAGTTGCATGTTTAATAATCATTTCAGTTATACTATGTGAGTATTTTTTACTATTTGTAAGCCAGTTTGGTAATTGTCTTCTGGAGAGTAGTTCATTTTAATGAAAATATTCACTGTTGCTAATGTGAAATTTTGTTTAAATTCTCAGTGTTCAAAATATTTACCTCTTTATAGTATTTAATGCTAATTCTTGATACTGTTCTTGACACTACTTCTTAACACTACTTCTTTATAGCTGTGGGGGCTTCGATCTCTTCATGTCTTGATTCTAGCAGTCTTAAGTTTTCCATTCATTTGGTTATTTTGAAAAAGCAACCCTTATGTGTAACTAAAATTAGGTGTTTTTTTTTATTGTTTCCAATTCTTTGATGGGTGTTCTTACCTTTTTCCCTCCTCTTATCTTTCTTGCACTTCCTTTTAAAACCTACTGAATTTATAACATTTAAATGATTTACCTTCACTTTTTCTTATTTAAAAATTAATGTATTATATCTATATGTTTCCCTTTGATTGTCTCTTTGATTGTCTCTTTGATTATCTCTTTGACTACCTGGCATAAATTTTGATTTGACATTTTTATTATCATTAGTGTTAAATATCTTATAATTATTACTTTGATTTCTTAACTTGAGCTATTTGGTCATTTATCAACCAGGTGGTTGATATTTAAAGCTTTGTTATTTAACTTTACTATTATTACCCTATAGTCAGAGAATGTTATTGTAAGTTTTCTGAGTCTCTTAAAAGACTCTTGAGACAGCTTTCAAAATTAACCTATAGGATTTCTGCTGTTATTTTAGGTCGAGGGGGGCCAATATGGCGGACTATACACACGTCTTCTCAATTCTCTCTAAGAACTAAGACCTGGAATGATAACTGAATGGAGCAGTGGACATCTAGGGAGCCCTAGGATCTGGCATAGTATTGTCAGATTTGACTAGGCACCGATAATGGACTAAACTACCTCTCTCAAAGATGAGTCAGTGGTTGCTGACCCTTACTCCTGCTGACACACCATTTTGGAGGACTGCAGGTACTGATGCTCTCTTTGTTATCCAGGAGGCAGGGACTGTGCATGAGCCAACAAATCCACCAAGCTGCAGCACTTAAGTAAACAGTGTTTAGCGCAGCAGAGAGACAGTGCATGGGATAGTCACATATTCACAGCCCATCTGCTGACTGAGGGCACCACTACCCTTCCACTCTTTCTTTTCTGAGCTGTGCCACAAACTGAAGTTTCACGGCAGGAAGGGCAGCTCAGCTGGGAGGCCATGTTGGTCAGCTGGAAGGCAGAGTCACCCAGCTCGGGGCTTTAGCTGCAAATGATTCTCAAGTGGAGCAGCACCCTATGTGGCAAGTGTTTCTCTAGCAGAAAAGCAGTGTTTGAGACAATTTGTGTCTACATTTATGGGTGGGGCCTAGCAGAGGATGACAGGAAGACTTTAACCTCTCTCTACTTTGAGCCACATCACAGCATCTGAGGAAGGCCTATGAGTTACTTTCATTGTCAGCTGGAAGGCCGGGCCTCCCACAACCTGAAGACCTGACTGTTTTTGACAGCAATTGGACAGCTTCCTGCTTCGAAGTAAAGTACTTTTTTAAATAATACCACATGGAGAGCTGCTGAGAGGCCTGACAGCATCTCCTCCACCCTTCACTGATACATATCATAGGGTCAACTGAAACCCCCTCCCGTGACACCATAACTAGGGCACCATCTTTGCCAGCCAAAAGGCAGAGCCTGCCACCCCAAAGAGTCCACCTGGGGCCAGTCACTAGAGTACATAGAGACAGCTGGTGACCAACTCTTCTCTTAGAACTGTGTCTCAGTTCCTCTTGAGGTAACACCAGAGAAATCAAATGGCTTATAGACAGCATGCAGATAACAGAGCGTAGCTAACCATTTAAAGAGGCAGTCCACCATCGCTCCAGAAAACTCCCAAAGTAAAGAATCATAAAACTTCCCAGATGAAGAAGACTTTCTGAGACTGCCAGAGGTTGAGTACAAAAGAATTCAATATACAGCTGTCCTAGATATTAAACAGAATGCAGAAGAACAAAATGAAAAATTAAGTAAGCTATCTGAACTGATGGAACATCAATCATCTGAAATCCAGCAGAGCAATAACCAAATTAGAGAATTAGAGAATTCAATCCAAAGTCAAAAAAGCAGAATTAAGGAGCTAGAAGTCAGATGTAATGACCTTGAGGAGACAGCAACTGATACCAGCATTTATGAGGAGAAATCAGAGAAAAGAAAAGGGAAAACTGAAGAAGAACTAAGAAACATGTGGGACTGCATTAGAATGAATAATTGGAGTTCCTGAACAGGGAAGGATAGATGAAAACACAGAGAGCATTGCTGCAGAGTTGCTGACAGAAAACATCCCTGAAATTATAAAAAAAACATAGATACTCGAGATGTTTATCAAATGCCAAAAAAAAAAAACCCAGACCCCAAAAGAAAGACAGCGAGATATAATTGAGCTTAATAAAATGAAACAGGAACAGATTTTCTTAAAGGCAGCAAGGCTCAAAGCAAAGCTAACATTCAGAGGTAAACTGTGTAGGCTTTCATCTGACTTCTCTGCAGAAACAATGTTGGCAAGAAAGCAGTGCAATGACACACTCAAAACCCTGAAGGAGAAAAACTTCCAACCAAGAATTGTATATCCCACATAATTGTGTCTCAGATATGACAGTGAAATTAAAACATTCACAGACAAACAGAAGCTTTGAGATTTTGTAAAAACCAAACCTGAACTCCAAGAAATACTGAAAGACATTCTTCACTTAGAAAAACAAAAATACTAAGTGTATACTTAAGGAGGCAACACAGGACACAGCATCCAGAATCCTAGTCAGGCAAATCGATAAGCTCAATCAAAACTACATTATTAAAAGAAGGGAATTAGTCATCATAACATAAAAACTATGATATCACCACACTAAAATGAGTGATGCATTACAGTAGTTACAATCCCTTCAGATAGAGAAGAAAGTAAAAAGATACGCAGAGGTTAAAGTCTGACTTAAACTTAGAATAGTACGGGAAATGGATCATAGCAGTAGTCACAAAGCAAAATAACAATGCAACATATCAAAACAAGAAACATGATACAGGAGTCTCAACAAACACAAAACCAACACTGAAAAAGATGATAAATCAACCTATAAAGAATAATGATCCAGAACAGAGTATTAAGAAAAAACATAGAAAACATCAACAACACAAAAATAAACACATCAAGACAGTGCTAAACACATACCTATCAATAATTACACTGAATGTAAATGAACTGAATGCTCCAATAAAGAGATGATGAGTAACATCATGGATAAAAAGACATGATGCTTCTATATGTTGCTTACAAGAAACACATCTAAGACTCAAAGACATGAACTAACTGAAAATCAAAGGGTGAACAAATACATACCAAGCCAACAACATATGAAGAGGAGCAGGAGTGGCAATACTTAGATAAAACAGACTTTATCTATCTGTAAGATTTACCATCATGGACAAGGAATCGTCACTACTTATTGCTAAAAGGTTCAATACATAAGTAGGACATAACAATAGTAAATATTTATGCATCTAATACCAGAGCATCTAAATGTATTGAATAAACACTGACAACATTGAAAAATGAGATAGATCCCTCCACAGAATTCAACACTTCACTTTCAGTAAAGTGGATAGATCATCCAGAAAAGAAACAGGTAAAGATACCAAAGATCTCATTGCAACAATCAACCAACTAGACTTCATTGACAAATACAGAACTTTTTACCCATTAACAGATAAGTACACCTTTTTCTCCAATGCACATGGAACAGTTTCCAGAGTAGACCACGTGTTAGGGCATAAAGCCAGTCTCAACAAAATCCAAGCCATTGAAATATTGCAAAGTATCTTCTTAGATTATAAAGCCATAAAAGTTGAAATTAATAGCAGAAAAATCATAGGTAGAAATCCAAACTCATGGAAACTGAACAATACCTTACTCAAAAATCCATGGGTTATAGAGAACATCAAAAAAGAAATAAAGGAATTTATGGAATCAAATGAGAATTAAAACACATCCTACCAGAACCTAAGGGGTATAGTAAAAGCAGTACTCAGAGGTCAGTTTATCTCTATAGATGCACACATCCATAATGAAGAAAGGACCCAAACCAAAAAATTAATGCTACAGCCGGAACAAGTAGAAAGAGAGCAACAGAGGAACCCCTCAGGCATCAGAAGAAAACAGATCATAAAGATTAGAGCAGAACTAAACGAATTAGAGAGTAGAACAATCAAAAGATTAACTAAACAAAAAGGATTTCTGCTGTCAGAAACATAGAGTAGATAATTTCTTCCTATTCCTCTAACGGGGTAAGGCTGAAACCCTTTGACGTTCTACATAAAACAAGCATAAGAAAACTCTGAAAGGCAGAGTAAAGAAGGCAGCCCTCTATGGAATCTCAGGACCCACAGAAAAACACAGTGGTGGGCTCCCTGGGTTCTCTACAGAATCTACAAAACAAACTAACAATGAAAACCCCTAGATCCAATAAGTTAGCTCAGGATATGGGAAGAACACAAACTCAGTACACAAAATTAATTATAAATTAGAAAATGATAAATTAATGAAGACATAAAAACCAAATTAAAAATAGTATACCATTTACAATTGATCAAAAAAAAAAAAGACACATTTAGGTCTAAATCTAGCAAGACTTGTAGTCTGGAAACTACAAAGTGCTGATAAGAGTGGTCAAATAATAAAATAAGTGAAGACTAAATCCTTGTTTGTGAACTGCGTTATACAACATAGTCAAGATGTCTTTTTCCTTCCAAATTAACATACATGCTTAGTGCAATTCCTATCAAAACTGCAGCAAGACTTTTTGTAAATATAGGCAAGATTGTTCTAAAATTTTATGGAAAGGTGTGGGCCCTGGAATAGCTAAAAATGAATATGAAAATGAATAAGACTGGAGGAATCGTAAACTGACCTCAAGGCTTATCATGTAGTCACAGGAACCAAGACTGTTTTATTGGCAGACACAGAGACCCAGCTTAGAAAAATCCAGTAAGACTCTCATACAAGTACAGCCAAGTGACTTCTGACAAATGTGCAGAAGCAGTTCAGTGGGTCTTTAACTTCCTCACAAGTAACTACTTGCCTCAGACTAACACAGTGATTCAAAGCTATGCTGATAAGCAAAAGCTCAGCAGTTCAAATCTACCAGCTGCTCTTTGGAAAACCCTGTGGTCAGTTCTACTGTGTCCTATAGGGTCACTATGAGTTCGAATCAACTTGATGGCTGTGAGTTCCTGATTGGCTGCAGTTTTCTGATTCCTGCTTTCAGAACCTCACTTCTTCAGCTTCACCTCCCAACCCCCGTTCCTGTAGCCAATTGTTTCTACACTGAACCCCCTTCCTAGGTGATACTTACAAGCATCTCTATTTTCCTGATTGACACTCAAGCGTTCTTCCCCTTTCCAATGAGGGGACACAAATCCAGGCTTCCTTGACCACATCCCTCACTCCCAGCTATAACTACAGCTTCCATTCTGGCCTCTTTGCCTTCAGCTTAACCTGATTTTGCTTGCTCAGACCTTACTGCTGGTTCTTTTGTCTTAAATACTAAACCAAATAATGTCCTCAGCCTCATGACACCCTGTACTTTCAATTTAGAGAGGGAGAAATCAAGGTCTAAAGACACGAGAAATGGCTTCCCCAGGGCACTGGAACACCAGGACCAGGTCCCGTTTCTTCTGATCCTCAAGTCCAGTATCACGACATCTTCATTGGCTTTCCAATTTCCTAGCTCAGCAAGTATAAACACCCCCATTCTTATACCCTCTTGACTCATCCCATATATTTAACATTTAATAATTTGTTAATATATGTTCTTTGTGTCTGCTTACAGCTGTGGGAAGGGACTAAGGAGGCTGAATAGGAAATACAGATCAGACTGTGCAAGGTACTGAGTGCCAAGGAAGGAATTTGGGTTTCGTTCTATAGCAAGGAGCCACCACTGGAGATTAGTTTACAGCAGAGATATCAAGGCAGTGTGTATTTTAAGGGGCTTTGGTGGCACAATGGTTAAGCAACTAGCTGCTAACTGCCAAGTGAGGGCTTTGGATCCACCCAGCAGCTATGAGGGAGAAAGCAGCAGCTATGAGGGAGAAGGGTCTACTTTTGTAAAAAATAAACCCTAGAAAGTTCTATGGGAGAGTTCTACTCTGTCACAGGGTGTTGTTTTGGATAGAAATCAGCTTGAAGGTAACTAACAGCAATCACGAATTTTAGAACAAAAATGAGTACTGTGAAGGGAGTTGGGATAGAAGTGAGAGAAGAGTTAGAAGTAATGCACCACTTGAGGCGAGCAATGAGACGGCACTCAGCTAGTGTAGGGCCCAAGGAATAGATAGGAGTGTCTCGGGTTAGAACGTACAATCTGGGCAGTTAACCGATGTGCTGGGTGAGGGAAAGGGTTGTTAACTCGGGAGACTGGAAGGTCGATTATGTCAATGCACAAAACGGGAGGGAAAAACACACCAGAAAGAGGTTACTTGAGAGTGTGGAGGAAAAAGAAACCCTGGCGTCATGGCAGTTAAGAGCCTGGCACTTAACAGAAAGACTGTGGGTTTGAATACCCCAGGTACTCCTTGGAAACCCTATGGGGTAGTTGTACTTGGTCCTACCAGGTTGGTAAGAGTCAGTATCAACTTTACAACAATGGGTTTGGTGTTGTTTTATTTTGTTCGTTTGTTTTAGGGAGAGAGAGAGAGAGAGAAAAAAAAAAAAAAAGAATGATTTCTGCTAGGCTGAGTTCAAAACGCCAGTGTGATTTCCAAAGGTGATTTTCAAGGAACCAGTGGGAAATGTGGTCTGAGGTGCAGAAAAGAGTCAGAGTCTAGGGACAGGATGTATGGAATAGCAAACAAGGTGATTCAGCAGATAACCTGTTCAGGGAGAGAGCAACATGAGGGAAAGAGAGGGCTCTGACTGAATACAGTCCAGGACAGGATGAAGAAATAACCATAGCAAGGATCAGAAGTTCCAGTACTCCTAGCGGAAGCCATGACTGGGATCCCACCAACCATCAGCTCTAAATGGTGACTTCTAGAGTTGGGTATCTTGTGTGAGAGGTGGCTAGAGACTGTCTCCATTGACCCAGTTCCTTCCATTTAATTCATTTTACTAGAAATAGTATGAGTGGTAAAAAATATCTGCTAATAATTGGCATGCAAGGATATTATACATGTGTATACATATATATATTTTGTGTCCTCTAGTCCATTTGGAAACCTTGGTAGTATGGTGGTTAAGGGTTACCTCTGTAAACTGAAAGGCTAGTGGTGCAAGTCCACCATATGGTCCTTGAGAACTCTATGGAGCAATTCTACTCTACCCTATAGGGTCACCATGAGCCAGAATTGACTCAGTGGAAGTGGATTTGGTTGGGTTTCTAGTCCGTTCTCACTGATAGTGATCCTATAGGTTTTCGTTATTGCTAGCTGCCGTTGAATGCACTGTGATTCATGATGGCTCTGTGTACAACAGAACAAAATGCTGCCAGCCATCCACTACCCCTATAATTGATGGTATGCCTGACTCCTTTGGTGTAAACACTGTGTATTTTTGAGAGCCTTCCAACGTAGGGGTCTCAACTCCCAACTCTGTGCTGAACAGTGTTCTTTTGGGATCTGTAGTGTTTTCATTAGCTGAAAGTAGATTGCCAAGCCTTTCTTTCTATTCTGTCTCCACCTGCTGAAACCTGCCCACTGTGGCTATCCTTGCTTTTGTTTGAAATATCAGCAGTATACCTTCTAGTATTGTAAGAACACACCAGCCAGCACAGTATGATCCTATTTAATATCCACCAAAAAGTTTTTATAAGATTAAGAAATCTGTTCAAGGTCACACACAGTGCTCTGCAGCACTGGGCTTAGACCCCAACTCTGGGAACTCTGGAGCCTGTGGTTTCATCACGACAAGTGCTGGAGGAAGACTTGGTGGCATTGGCACAGACCTACTGCTCCTATAGACTCCTCCAGCCTTTCTCTATGTCTGCCAAACATAGAAAATGTCCAGAAAATTCTTCAGCCCTACCCAACCCTGCCTTTCTGGATCTCTATTTAAAATAATGCATGTTTCCCTTCAGCTACTAGGCATTTACACTGTCTTTTATTCTGATGTTATAAGAGCAAAAACTTTTTTCCTACTTTTAAAAAGAAAGGATTTGTTTTCCGAGGGATTATCTCGCTCTTCTGTTGTCCTCTCACCCAGTCTCCACTTGTCATTTTCCCTCCATCTCACCGGGAAGCTGTGCCCCGAGAGTGAGTAAAAGAATGAAACACCAACTTTTATTCCTCCAAACTCCCCATTAGGCCTTCCAGAAAAGCATTAATATGCCCCAATTTTGTATGTTGAATTTCTCAGCAATTCAAGAGCTGAACAATATGATAATTGACACAAATGATTTTCAGCTCCTAATTACATGCTTTATTGTTCCATTTTGACTCTGTTTTTCCCTGCTCATTTCTATTTTCCTTTCACTGTCTGCTAAAGTTCCACTGAGATCTCTCTGTTTTTCAGAGTTACACAAGTCAGAAGCTGGTCAGTTCTCTGAGATGTGACTTGGGTGTCTGGAATTTGTATTAGTTGTCTACACAGAAACTTTTGGTTAGGGATCATTTCACTGTGGATGTCACACTCTGGCAAACACCTGCTCATGGAGATACACACATATTCACAAACAAATACCTCCATTTAAATATTCATGATGCTCACCATTACCATGGGGTATTTCCTATGAAAAATGACCAGCATTTTCATTCGATGCTTGTATTACCTTATGCAGAGAATACTAAATAGTGTATTATTGGGTCCATTGTGTGACTGAAGAGTTTCTGAGGACAGACTAATAACAATAAATTAATATATCTTGGTTTGAAATATCTGACTCATGTCTACGGCACTTGGCTGGCTGATTTGAAAGAGAAAACTAGAACAAAGGAGCTTTGAAATTGGAGATAAACGTTATCATACATTTCAATTTGGCCTCCTTTGAATTCTGCTTGAAGATGGTGCTCTTTTTATCTCCACACAGTTGTCCATATCTGAGAAAATAAAGTTGACCCATGGGAAGATATTCAGTGGCAATCATTTTAGTTAAGTCAAACGGAAACCAAGTTTGAAAAGGAAATAAATTCATCTTTCTCTCTGTCTGGATTGTACTTCCGATGTCTGGCATGTTCATAGCCCATTATTTAGTGATCTTTACAAAGAAAAACATGCAACCTTTGAAATCAACCTTTTCCTTCATTTCAACCTAGATAGAGATGTTCTTTTATTGGAATTTAATACATTATGTCATGTGCCAACACGAGGAACAGAAAATTCAAGATCTATTTCATGGCCAGTGGATGACAGCTGGCCTAAGGAAAATGGGTGATTGGAATGAGAGGAGTCATATTGCCATCTCAGCTTCACACTGAGGAAGCCCTCAGAGATATGGCTTCCAACGTATTGGTGCCTCCCTTCTGGTGTCCATCATTTGTGTGAAAACTGATGTGCTCTAAGATGGAATTGGAAACTGTATTACGAACTGTCTCATTGGACACATGTTTACCATCACATAAACAGAATGAACTTTAACAAAAAGGTCATACACTGGTTTGAAAAAGAGTAGAAACAACTGTTGACTTGAAATTCATGGGGAATAAGATAGGTACGTATGTAGAAAGGTAGCATACACCTGTATCAGTTATCTTTGTGACACCATTAGTTAACTCTGGGGACCCAAAGGTGAATGCATCTCAGATCTCCAATGTTACGCTTTGGATAGAAAGTCTATATTAAAATCCAAACCAAACTCATTTCTGTAGAGTGGATTCTGATTCATAGCAGTACTGCAGAGCAGAGAAAATCACCTCCACAGGGTTTCCAAGGCCATGAAGACTGCTGTATCTTTCTTCAGCGGAGCAGCTGAGTGGTGGGTTTGAACTGCCAACCACCTGGTTGGAAACCAAGTGATTTAAACACTGTGGCATCAGTGCACCTTAACGTTTGTATTAGAAAATACTAAAAGGACTAAAAACAGAGAGTAAGGGTATAAAATTACATCTCATCAGTCAAACCAAGGCCAGGGACTGACCGTGGAACAGATTCAGCTGCTAACATGCAAGTTCAAGTTGAAACTGAAAAAGATTTAGAGCAAGTCCTGGAGAATCAAAACATATCTTTGAGTGTATCCCACCTGAATTTGGAGATATCTCAAGAACAGAGTTGACACATTGAACACTAATGACTGAAGGCCAAGACAAACTGTGGGATGACGTCAAGGGTATCATATATGAAAAAAACAAAAGATCATTAAAAGTGAAAGAAAGAAAAGACTGAAAATGTATGTTGGGAAAAATATTGATAGTTTACGTGAGCAATGAAATTTAAAGACCATCATTTAAGAGCATTCCAACTCTCTCCCTCATTGCCCAGGTTCTCTTCTGAGTAGGAATCAGCGAGGAGAATCTGAGTTCTCTGAGAATAGAGCCCCAGAACTAGGGAATGGCAGGAGAAGAAGAGATGGTGGCTAACTACAAAGGCTCTGGGAAGGAAGAATGCTGAGAACAAAAGAGATTGTTCGAGTGAAGTCTACTTCAAAGGCCCCAAGTCTAGGCCAGGGGTGAACATAAGACCAGAAAAAGCAAGTCAGCAAGTTCAGGTACATGAGGATCAAGAACTTCAAGAAAGTTTTTATGGTGAGTGTGACCATGGCAGGAGTCACTGAGGGCAGAACCTGGTTCCACTCACTGGAACAGCTATGAAGTGGTGAAAGGTGTCACTGAAGAGACTGGTTAGCTAGTCAGGTCTCAAGTGTTTGCATTTCCTTTGGATAATTAATGAGCAAATATAGTTGATCACAAATGTTTGGGAAAACTGGATGGCGATACAGTGAAATACAAACTATGGTTAATACTTTTTAACAGATTTCAATTCGGTAAAAATTTTAGATTTTATCCACATCAAATTTTATAACATTATTGTTGCCATGGAATCTTTGGTGGTGTAGTGGTTTAGTGCTACAACTGCTAACCAGAAGGGCAGTAGTTTGAACCCATTAGGTGCTCCTTGGAAAATCTATAGGGCATTTCTACTCTGTCCTATAGGGTTGTTATGAGTCAGAGTTGACTCAGTGGCAGTGGGTTTGTCTTTGTTGGTTTTGGATTGCTGCTGTAAGTCAGAATCAAGTGGATAGCAAAAGAGGTTTTTGAAAAATTGTTTATAGTTAAATGGAATATTTAAGAGATGATTTCATGAACAAGGATATATAAGAAGAGGCAACCTGTTAGAGTAAAAAGAGCACAAAATTTGGAACTTTAATTACATAGATTTTAATATGTAGTATTCACGCTTAATTTGTTCCATTCCTGCATTTTTAATTTTGTCTTGGCTTGTATTGTAACTTACAAAAGTATTTTTAAATGTATAAGAAGAATTTTTTCCTTAAATTCTCATTATTAGTTTCCAGCTTTATTAGGTTTCCTGAATGAATTGCAATTGTGGTGACTCTAAAGGTCACTTCTTGTTTAATAAATACATAAAGATGTAGATCTTAGCTTCTATTCTAATATTGAATTTTTAGAGTTATTTCCTCAATTATTCTTGTCTGATCTTGTTTATGTGGATTTCATTTTCTTTACTTTATTCTTTTTTATTTCTCTTTTATTTGGAAAGTGAATGCCATATTTTAAATATTAGTAGTATATAACTAAAAATTAGACGTGACATTAGTCTAACAAAAATTTTTAAGTTGTGAAAATTTCCCCCAACAGTACGAGGACTTTATTTATTTTTATTTTCTATTTCTTCCCCTCCCCAGTTTCTTCTCTTTTTTAATTTTTCTACTCATTAATTACAGTAAAAGAATAAAATTTCTAATGTCTATCAATTATTTCATCTCTGATAAACCCTCAGCCCTCCCCCTTTAGCCAACACAGTCATTTTCTCCCATAGATAATTGTCTTTTTAAGTCCTTTTAACAAGAGTCTTGTATAATATTTGTCCCTTTGACACTGATTGATTTCACTCAGCATGATCTCTTCCAAATGAGACCATGTTATGAGATGTTTTCTAAAATCGTCATTTTTTTTATCATAGTGTAGTGTTACATTGAGTATATGTACCATAGTTTGTTTATCCATTCATCTGTTGATGGGCATCTGGGTTGATTCCACCTTTTATCTATTGTGGACTGTGCTGCAACAAACACTGGTGTACATATGTCTGTTCATGTGGCAACCTTTGTTTCCAAAGGATAAATTCCTATAATTCCACTGCTTGGAATTTATCCCCCAGTTTCTTTAATTTAACCCCATGATTGTTTAAGTAATACAATTTGTCTACTTGTAGCTTTCTTTTTTCCTTAATAATTGCTAGAAATACTTGAGTATTTGTATGTGTCAAACCGTTGTAGTGTTTGTTACTGGTCCTAATCTATCAGGCCTCGCCTGTCAGTCTCTTTAGCCCTTGTAATGATCCTGAGCAGGATTAGCAAACTACAGCCTGTGGGCCTGATCCAGCTGCCACCTCTTAAAGTACAGTCTAGGAGTTGAGAAGAGTTCTTATATTTTTAAATGGTTGAAAAAGAAGATGAAAAATATTCTGTGGTGTGTAAAAAATCATAAAATTCAGATTACAGTGGTCATAAATAAAATTTCACTGGAGCAGAGTCTTGCCCATTCATTTATACATTGTCCATATCTGTGTTCAGATATAGACATGCATGTACATGTAATGTATAGATACGTAATGCTGCTCAGTTGCAACAGAACTCATGTGAAGGTTAAAGTTATATGTCAACTAGGCTAGACCATGGTTCTCAGTGGTTTCGCAGATATTATGTAATTATCCTCCATCTACTAGACACATGGATCTTACTGGAGGAAAACACAAGAATCAAATCAACTACTTCTCTGGAAAAGGATGGTGGAAAAGTTCAGTGTTATCAGTCAAAACAAGGCCAGGGACTGACTGTAAAACACACCACCAACTGCTGATATTCAAGCTGGAGATGAAGAAAATTAAAGCAAATCTACAAGAAACAAAACATGGCTTTCAGTATAGTCCATGTGAATTTGGAGACCAGCTCAAGAACAGATTCGATATACTGAACACTAATGACTGAAGACTAGATGAGTTGTAGGATGACATCAAAGATATCGTACATGAAGAGAGCAAAAGGTCATTAAAAGGACAGGAAAGAAGAAGAGTCCAAAATAAATGTCAAAAGAGACTCAGAAACTTGCTCTTGAATGTAATGCAGCTAAAGCAAGTGAAACAATGGTGCAGTACAAGAGCAAAATAGAAAATTGCAATGGGTAGCTTGAGAACACAAAGTAAAATATTAGAATGGAATGTGCAAAAATATGGAGTTTGAAAATCAAAAGGGAAGAACACACTCAAAATTTCCAAAGTTAGAAGAACTAAAGAAAAAATTAAAGCCTTTAACTGCAATTTTGAAAGATTCTATGGGCAAAACATTGATTAATGATACAGAAAGCATCAAAAGAAGATGGAAGAAGTACACAGAATCACTGTACCAACAAGAAATGGTTGAATAGTGAGTCATTTCAGGAGGTACCATATAAGCGAGAAGGAATGGTACTGAAGGAAGAAGTCCAAGCTGCAATAAAGGCATTGGTGAAAAACAAGGCTCCAGGAATTGAAGTAATGTTGATTGAGATGTTTCAACAAAAGGATACAGAGCTGAAAGTGCTCACCAGTCTATGCCAAGAAATTTGGAAGACAGCTATTTGATCAACCAGCTGGAGGAAATCTATGTCTGTGACCATCCAAATATCAATGACCTAGAGGAACTTAAAAATTATTCAACAGTATCATAGATATCACACACAAGTGAAATTTTGCTGAAGATAATTTAAAAAATGGTTGTAGCAGTACATCCACCATGAACTGCTAGAAATTCAAGTGGAAATCAGAAGAGGATGTAGAATGAAGGAAGTCACTCCTGATATCAAATGGATCTTGGCTGAAAATAGAGAATACACAAAAATGTTTATCACTGTTTTATTGACTGTGTAAAGGCTTTCAACTGTGTGGATTGTAACACAACATGGATAACCCTGTGAAGAATGAGAACTGCAGAACACTTAATTTTGCTCATGAGGAACTTATACATAGACAAAGAAGCAATCATTTGAACAAAACAAGGGGATACTAGATAGTTTAAAGCCAAAAAAGACGGCCACAAGGGTTACATCCTTTTACCATACTTATTCAATTTGTATGCTGAGCAAATACTCCAAGAATTTCAACTATATGAAGAAGAATGTGATGTCAAGAGTGCAGGAAGGCTTATTAACATTCTGCAATATGCAGATAACACAATCTTGCTTCCTGAAAGCAAACAGGACTTCACGCACTTACTGGTGAAGATCAAAGATCACAGTCTTCAGTATGGATTATACCTCAACCTAAAGAAAGCAAAAATCCTCACTATTGGACAAATAGGCAACACCAGGATAAATGGAGAAAACACTGATGTTGTCAAGGATTTCATTTTACTTGGATCTGCAAATAACATCCATGGAAACAGCAGTCAGGAACTCAAACAACTTATTGCATTTGGCAAATCTGCTTCAAAAGATTTTTTTAGTGTTGAAAAGGAAAGATGTCACTTTGTGGAATAAGGTACACCTGACCCAAGCCCTGGCATTTTCGATTGCTTCATATAAATGTACAAACTAGATCGTGAAAAAAAGAAGACTGAAGAAGAATTGATGTCTTTGAACTATGGTGTTGGCATAGAATATTGAATGTACAACGGACTGCCAGAAGAATGAACAAGTCTGTCTTGCAAGAAGTACAACCAGAATGCTCCTTAGAAGCAAGGCTAGTAAGACTTCGCCTCATGTAATCTGGGCGTGTTAAAATGAAGGACCAGTCCCTGTAGAAGACAGCATGCTTGGTAAAGCAGAGATAAGCGAAAAACATAACACTGTCAAAGAGATGGACTGACACGTCTGCAACAATGGATTCAGGCATAACAACAGTTGCTCTTCAGGTGCTGCATTCAGGACAATCTGCTGTGTGGCATGTTTTCTGTGGCACAGTGTATTGAAAGATATATTCATGGTATCTACATCTTGCCTAGAACCACTAGACAAGAGGTTCTCAATCTGTTTTCATTTCTCACAATGCGATTGTAATGTAAAATGTTCATATAATTCGTAATATCTGGTTCACTAGGTATCTCTTTCTCTTCTTTTCCCATTCAAGAACACACAGTGAATTATGGATTAGTCCTTCCTAGCTTTCTGGATGTTACACTGAAGTCTTCAGATAGTCATTGAACAAAATAATGACCCTTTGCTGTGTTGAGGTGATGATGGGGAAGTTTAGACGGACATGAGAAGAGGAAGAAGGAGAATCAAATTTGAAGGGATAGATTCTGAGAAGGTAATATATACACATGAGCTTTGAAAGTTAACTTAGAGAGAATGGGGGAAGTGTGTCCCTTGGAAGTAATAGTACTGTGTATTTATGCAAATAAGGCAAACCATCTACACTGAAGCCCTCCCCCTCCAAGCTATTTTTATAATCCACCATGCTAATTTTTCTTTACAGGCAACATGTAAAAAAATTGATACAGTGTCACAAAAGGTGGTGGGCTCAGTTGGCAAGCAAATATAGAAGGTGTGTTATTTGTGTTAAAACATGGTACATGTTGCGCAGAGCTTTCTGTGTGAGAAAGATCCTAAGTGTCTATGTTCAGGCTTACAAACTACTGAGGCTAGTGAGGAAACTGAGGGTCAGCTTCAGAAGTGCTTGCAGACCAACTGGGTAATCTCATGGTGGGGTGAAGGAGCTAGAAGGACAGAGAAAGCTTTTGAAAGATTGCTGCATGAATTTAAGGAAAGCAAATATAAAACTGGGGGCATCGAGTAGGAGATGGATAGATAATCCAGGTGAGTCATTCAATCTATCTGTTGAACAAATAATCTAAAATATTGGACTACATGAAGAAGAATGCATTATCAGGATTGCCTAATGTGAAAATGACTTGAACCACTTATTGATAAAGGCCAAAGATGTCAGTGTGGATTACACCCGAATATGAAGACAATAAAAAAATTCAGAATTGGATTGATAAACTACAGTATGATAAGTGGAAAAGGAATTGTAGTTGTCAAGTTTTTCATTCTACTCTCAATGATCAAAGTTCATGGAAAGAGCAGTCAAGAAATCAAATGATGTATTGCATTGTTAGATCTGCTGTAAAAAACTCTTTAAGATTTTTGAAAAGTAAAAATATCACTTTGATTACTGAAGTGTGCATGACACAAGTCTTGATACGTTCAATTGCCTCACTGAGTGTGAAAGCTGGACTATGTAAAAGAAAGAAAGAAGCAGAAGCGATGCATTCAAACTGTGATGCTAAGGAAGAATCCTGTGGACTGCCCAAAGAAAGAACAAGCCAGTCCTAGAAGAAACAACAGCCATAATGCTTCTTAGAGATGAGGATGGTGAGACTTTGGTTCACGTATTTTGGACATTTCATCAGGAAAAACCAGTATCTATAAAAGGACTCCAGGTTAGTAAAGCAGAAGATCAACAAGGACAGGACTATCTTTCAAAGAGATGGACTGATATAGTAGCCACAGCAATGGACTCAAACACACTAACCACCACAAAGACGCATGAGCAGGCAGTGATTTGCTCTGTTACATGTAAATTGTCATAAATCAGAGATTAACATGAATAGCAGTAACAACAAATGAAATAGATTGAGCTCAATCTGAGAGTGCTTTCTTTCCACAAATGATGGAGCTGTCTCCATCAAATTTTTAAAAAATCAAAGACAATTTGAAAGTATTTTAAGTTTTCCTTCTTCATTATCTTTTGAATTGTAAGAGCAATTTTCTGGGGGGATTTTTTGGTCTTGTCAAAATATTTAGATTCTTGTGTCTTCTTTGAGGCTAGAGAACCAAGCATTTACCACGATTACTTCTCTTGCAAGTGTGGTGGCCTGTATCTGAATAATAAAACTAAAATATTTACAGACCAAAGACTTGGCTAGCAAAGCTTGCATTTACGGAGTTGTCTGGTTATAACTGCTGATCATCAGAGAATATGAAAATAGCTATCTTTGGTCTTGGACTTCTTCAGTGTTTCATCTATTTCAGTGGCCTCTAGAGCTGACATTGTTGCACTTCTAAAATATTAGAGACACAATCAAGTCGTGTTCTGTAAGAGCAACGCTTTCATAATTTAACGGAAACATGCTTGTCCTTCTGCCACCAAAAAGTTTGCTTTGCAATGTCATCATGATTGTCATCATCAATGTTATAAGCAGAAGCATCAATATTATAACACAACTATTGGTTGACCGTGTATCTATGCTAAGCACTTTCTGTGCATTTTCTCATTAAATCATAATAAGCTATTGTTACCCATTTTTAAGTGAGCATACTAAGATTAAGTAATTTGTCTGAAGTAACAGAGCTAGGAAACAGGTGAGCTAGGGTGTGAATATAAAATGCCAGATTCTAGAGTGTTCGCATCAGTCTAACAGATATGCATGTTACACTCATTGTAACAAACACATCTTTTACAAGACATACTTAATTACAAACTTTTACTGTTTATTGACAACAAATACCAAATGGAAATCCAGGAACTTCTTACAGTTGTTCAGATTTAGAAAGACATTTCTGAAGGATGCGCTCACCTTTCATTGGCTTGTTCCTCTGGAAGTATCAAATTTAGGTCTGCATTTTAAAAGTTTGAAATTTAAAATATGCACATTTACACGCGTTTCCATAATGGTAAAATGAGCTAGGTTACATTGGAGTAATTGATCTTAGTGACCACTAAATTGTTACCTTGAAGCCCTCATAGTTTAGTGGTTAAGAGCTCAGCTGCTTACCAAAACGTCAGAATCTACCAGCTGCTCCTCGGAAAGAAACCCTACAGGGCAATTCTACTGTTGTCCTATAGGGTCACTATGAGTTGGAATTGACAGATGGCAATGGGTGATGGTGGCCTCATATGTGTCCAGTGCTTTGGAAGCATCATGCTCTCTAGTCACTTTGAGAACCAGGCTGAGGGCATTTTGTTATTCTTTCCGCATGGAGAAAATGCCTCTTTAGGCTAGGAGAAGTAATATATGTGATGTCATGAGCTAGCAAGGAACATAGTATGTGAGCTCAGGTTTGTGTTTATTTAAAAGTCTATGCTTGTCTCACTGTTGTTGTTAGGTGTCCCTGAGTTTATTCCAACTCATGGTGACCCTGTAAGATGTGCAGAACCACCCTATGGAGTTTCCAAGAGCACCTGATCATCACATGGTTAGGGCTGTAGCTCCTAACCACTACACCACCAGGGTTTCCATACTCTTCTGATTAGGATGGAAAAGTATGATCTCTAAATGTAAGAATGGAGAAAAATGGGTCATCCTTGACATGAAGCATTTATCTCTTCTGTTAACAGAACTTGTATCTAACAGCGTTATTCTGAAATTTTGAATTTGTTTTAATCTTGCTTTATGGATAAGCTTAGAATTTTACTGAACATTAAATAACAAAACAAAATTATGAACAATAAAACTTGCCTCTTTCTGGAATCATAAGGTGTTCTTTTTTACATTGCGTCAAAAATTTTCTTTGTCAGAGATTATAAATTCGACCCCACACTGGCCAAAGTTTATATTTCTTCAATCACAGAAACTGAGTTTTATTTATTTTCAGTTCTCAGCATTTTATGTGGTTCCTGGACTATGAAAGATGTTCAAACATTTGGTAAATTTCTTAATAATGTGGTTAATTTTTTAAAATATGTGCACTGTGACACCCGGTTGTGATACACAAGTAACTTAATATGAAACAGTATTTTGACATTCTAACACCCAGGAAAACTTTAGGTAAAGCATTATCATTGTATTAACATCAATGTCTGGTTTAGAGATTCTGTGCTGTATTAAGAATGTGGGCAGATACATTGAAGATGTTTTGTTTCATAAATGGTGGGAGATATAAAAAAAAAGCAGTGAGAGCTTATTTAGTTTGAAAATTGTATTGATCTCTATCTCCTTTTATAATACATTAGTCTAGGCACTAGACTAACTTTCTCTTTGTCCAATTACAGACAGAAAGTGTACGTTTAGGCTTTCAATATCAAAGTTCTAGTATAAGTTTCAAATCTACTACTTTACATTTACCATAGAAATTGCATTCCTGAGGACAATCTGAAAGCATTTTACCAAAATTAATTACTTAAAAATGCATTGCATATAAAAATCAATTGCCTTCTCTAACTACTTTAAAGTTCCTTCAAGACATTTTCATTTATCTTTACAGCTCTCTTGTTTAAAACAGTGAAGTGGTGTGTTATACACGCTTTTGGCCAGGGAAGTTGCT